>OY856187.1:396635841-397302492 GCA_963693315.1 Diogma glabrata
AACAATCCCCTACCTCAAGTTATAGCATAATTGGTAAGCGGGTTTTAGCCACAGCACCAGCTTGGGTTTCAAATGTAAAATTTTGGTTATCAATTTATGGCCTGTTTAAGGTAGCAAACCTGGTATTTTGACTTATTTCGCTTAAATTGACATCTAGAGATTACCGCCAGCATATTTTTTCAATTTTTTTTTGACAAAAATTTTGCAAAAAAATCATGGTTAACCCCTTACCTGTTTTTTTAGCGAAAAAAAAAGTTGTCGCAAATCTTGGGGAATGGCATATAAACTGAAAGGTGGGTCCAAAACAATCCCCTACCTCAAGTTATAGCATAATTGGTAAGCGGGTTTAGCCACAGCACCAGCTTTGGTTTCAAATGTAAAATTTTGGTTTTCAATTTATGGCCTGTTTAAGGTAGCAAACCTGGTATTTTGACTTATTTCGCTTAAATTGACATCTAGAGATTACCGCCAGCATATTTTTTCAATTTTTTTTTTGACAAAAATTTTGCAAAAAAATCATGGGTTAACCCCTTACCTGTTTTTTTAGCGAAAAAAAAAGTTGTCGCAAATCTTGGGGAATGGCATATAAACTGAAAGGTGGGTCCAAAACAATCCCCTACCTCAAGTTATAGCATAATTGGTAAGCGGGTTTAGCCACAGCACCAGCTTTGGTTTCAAATGTAAAATTTTGGTTATCAATTTATGGCCTGTTTAAGGTAGCAAACCTGGTATTTTGACTTATTTCGCTTAAATTGACATCTAGAGATTACCGCCAGCATATTTTTTCAATTTTTTTTTTGACAAAAATTTTGCAAAAAAATCATGGGTTAACCCCTTACCTGTTTTTTTAGCGAAAAAAAAAGTTGTCGCAAATCTTGGGGAATGGCATATAAACTGAAAGGTGGGTCCAAAACAATCCCCTACCTCAAGTTATAGCATAATTGGTAAGCGGGTTTAGCCACAGCACCAGCTTTGGTTTCAAATGTAAAATTTTGGTTATCAATTTATGGCCTGTTTAAGGTAGCAAACCTGGTATTTTGACTTATTTCGCTTAAATTGACATCTAGAGATTACCGCCAGCATATTTTTTCAATTTTTTTTTTGACAAAAATTTTGCAAAAAAATCATGGGTTAACCCCTTACCTGTTTTTTTAGCGAAAAAAAAAGTTGTCGCAAATCTTGGGGAATGGCATATAAACTGAAAGGTGGGTCCAAAACAATCCCCTACCTCAAGTTATAGCATAATTGGTAAGCGGGTTTAGCCACAGCACCAGCTTTGGTTTCAAATGTAAAATTTTGGTTATCAATTTATGGCCTGTTTAAGGTAGCAAACCTGGTATTTTGACTTATTTCGCTTAAATTGACATCTAGAGATTACCGCCAGCATATTTTTTCAATTTTTTTTTTGACAAAAATTTTGCAAAAAAATCATGGGTTAACCCCTTACCTGTTTTTTTAGCGAAAAAAAAAGTTGTCGCAAATCTTGGGGAATGGCATATAAACTGAAAGGTGGGTCCAAAACAATCCCCTACCTCAAGTTATAGCATAATTGGTAAGCGGGTTTAGCCACAGCACCAGCTTTGGTTTCAAATGTAAAATTTTGGTTATCAATTTATGGCCTGTTTAAGGTAGCAAACCTGGTATTTTGACTTATTTCGCTTAAATTGACATCTAGAGATTACCGCCAGCATATTTTTTCAATTTTTTTTTTGACAAAAATTTTGCAAAAAAATCATGGGTTAACCCCTTACCTGTTTTTTTAGCGAAAAAAAAAGTTGTCGCAAATCTTGGGGAATGGCATATAAACTGAAAGGTGGGTCCAAAACAATCCCCTACCTCAAGTTATAGCATAATTGGTAAGCGGGTTTAGCCACAGCACCAGCTTTGGTTTCAAATGTAAAATTTTGGTTATCAATTTATGGCCTGTTTAAGGTAGCAAACCTGGTATTTTGACTTATTTCGCTTAAATTGACATCTAGAGATTACCGCCAGCATATTTTTTCAATTTTTTTTTTGACAAAAATTTTGCAAAAAAATCATGGGTTAACCCCTTACCTGTTTTTTTAGCGAAAAAAAAAGGTTGTCGCAAATCTTGGGGAATGGCATATAAACTGAAAGGTGGGTCCAAAACAATCCCCTACCTCAAGTTATAGCATAATTGGTAAGCGGGTTTAGCCACAGCACCAGCTTTGGTTTCAAATGTAAAATTTTGGTTATCAATTTATGGCCTGTTTAAGGTAGCAAACCTGGTATTTTGACTTATTTCGCTTAAATTGACATCTAGAGATTACCGCCAGCATATTTTTTCAATTTTTTTTTTGACAAAAATTTTGCAAAAAAATCATGGGTTAACCCCTTACCTGTTTTTTTTAGCGAAAAAAAAAGTTGTCGCAAATCTTGGGGAATGGCATATAAACTGAAAGGTGGGTCCAAAACAATCCCCTACCTCAAGTTATAGCATAATTGGTAAGCGGGTTTAGCCACAGCACCAGCTTTGGTTTCAAATGTAAAATTTTGGTTATCAATTTATGGCCTGTTTAAGGTAGCAAACCTGGTATTTTGACTTATTTCGCTTAAATTGACATCTAGAGATTACCGCCAGCATATTTTTTCAATTTTTTTTTTGACAAAAATTTTGCAAAAAAAGCATGGGTTAACCCCTTACCTGTTTTTTTAGCGAAAAAAAAAGTTGTCGCAAATCTTGGGGAATGGCATATAAACTGAAAGGTGGGTCCAAAACAATCCCCTACCTCAAGTTATAGCATAATTGGTAAGCGGGTTTAGCCACAGCACCAGCTTTGGTTTCAAATGTAAAATTTTGGTTATCAATTTATGGCCTGTTTAAGGTAGCAAACCTGGTATTTTGACTTATTTCGCTTAAATTGACATCTAGAGATTACCGCCAGCATATTTTTTCAATTTTTTTTTTGACAAAAATTTTGCAAAAAAAGCATGGGTTAACCCCTTACCTGTTTTTTTAGCGAAAAAAAAAGTTGTCGCAAATCTTGGGGAATGGCATATAAACTGAAAGGTGGGTCCAAAACAATCCCCTACCTCAAGTTATAGCATAATTGGTAAGCGGGTTTAGCCACAGCACCAGCTTTGGTTTCAAATGTAAAATTTTGGTTATCAATTTATGGCCTGTTTAAGGTAGCAAACCTGGTATTTTGACTTATTTCGCTTAAATTGACATCTAGAGATTACCGCCAGCATATTTTTTCAATTTTTTTTTGACAAAAATTTTGCAAAAAAATCATGGGTTAACCCCTTACCTGTTTTTTTAGCGAAAAAAAAAGTTGTCGCAAATCTTGGGGAATGGCATATAAACTGAAAGGTGGGTCCAAAACAATCCCCTACCTCAAGTTATAGCATAATTGGTAAGCGGGTTTAGCCACAGCACCAGCTTTGGTTTCAAATGTAAAATTTTGGTTATCAATTTATGGCCTGTTTAAGGTAGCAAACCTGGTATTTTGACTTATTTCGCTTAAATTGACATCTAGAGATTACCGCCAGCATATTTTTTCAATTTTTTTTTTGACAAAAATTTTGCAAAAAAATCATGGGTTAACCCCTTACCTGTTTTTTTAGCGAAAAAAAAAGTTGTCGCAAATCTTGGGGAATGGCATATAAACTGAAAGGTGGGTCCAAAACAATCCCCTACCTCAAGTTATAGCATAATTGGTAAGCGGGTTTAGCCACAGCACCAGCTTTGGTTTCAAATGTAAAATTTTGGTTATCAATTTATGGCCTGTTTAAGGTAGCAAACCTGGTATTTTGACTTATTTCGCTTAAATTGACATCTAGAGATTACCGCCAGCATATTTTTTCAATTTTTTTTTTGACAAAAATTTTGCAAAAAAATCATGGGTTAACCCCTTACCTGTTTTTTTAGCGAAAAAAAAAGTTGTCGCAAATCTTGGGGAATGGCATATAAACTGAAAGGTGGGTCCAAAACAATCCCCTACCTCAAGTTATAGCATAATTGGTAAGCGGGTTTAGCCACAGCACCAGCTTTGGTTTCAAATGTAAAATTTTGGTTATCAATTTATGGCCTGTTTAAGGTAGCAAACCTGGTATTTTGACTTATTTCGCTTAAATTGACATCTAGAGATTACCGCCAGCATATTTTTTCAATTTTTTTTTTGACAAAAATTTTGCAAAAAAATCATGGGTTAACCCCTTACCTGTTTTTTTAGCGAAAAAAAAAGTTGTCGCAAATCTTGGGGAATGGCATATAAACTGAAAGGTGGGTCCAAAACTATCCCCTACCTCAAGTTATAGCATAATTGGTAAGCGGGTTTAGCCACAGCACCAGCTTTGGTTTCAATGTAAAATTTTGGTTATCAATTTATGGCCTGTTTAAGGTAGCAAACCTGGTATTTTGACTTATTTCGCTTAAATTGACATCTAGAGATTACCGCCAGCATATTTTTTCAATTTTTTTTTTGACAAAAATTTTGCAAAAAAATCATGGGTTAACCCCTTACCTGTTTTTTTAGCGAAAAAAAAAGTTGTCGCAAATCTTGGGGAATGGCATATAAACTGAAAGGTGGGTCCAAAACTATCCCCTACCTCAAGTTATAGCATAATTGGTAAGCGGGTTTAGCCACAGCACCAGCTTTGGTTTCAAATGTAAAATTTTGGTTTTCAATTTATGGCCTGTTTAAGGTAGCAAACCTGGTATTTTGACTTATTTCGCTTAAATTGACATCTAGAGATTACCGCCAGCATATTTTTTCAATTTTTTTTTTGACAAAAATTTTGCAAAAAAATCATGGGTTAACCCCTTACCTGTTTTTTTAGCGAAAAAAAAAGTTGTCGCAAATCTTGGGGAATGGCATATAAACTGAAAGGTGGGTCCAAAATTATCCCCTACCTCAAGTTATAGCATAATTGGTAAGCGGGTTTAGCCACAGCACCAGCTTTGGTTTCAAATGTAAAATTTTGGTTTTCAATTTATGGCCTGTTTAAGGTAGCAAACCTGGTATTTTGACTTATTTCGCTTAAATTGACATCTAGAGATTACCGCCAGCATATTTTTTCAATTTTTTTTTTGACAAAAATTTTGCAAAAAAATCATGGGTTAACCCCTTACCTGTTTTTTTAGCGAAAAAAAAAGTTGTCGCAAATCTTGGGGAATGGCATATAAACTGAAAGGTGGGTCCAAAACAATCCCCTACCTCAAGTTATAGCATAATTGGTAAGCGGGTTTAGCCACAGCACCAGCTTTGGTTTCAAATGTAAAATTTTGGTTTTCAATTTATGGCCTGTTTAAGGTAGCAAACCTGGTATTTTGACTTATTTCGCTTAAATTGACATCTAGAGATTACCGCCAGCATATTTTTTCAATTTTTTTTTTGACAAAAATTTTGCAAAAAAATCATGGGTTAACCCCTTACCTGTTTTTTTAGCGAAAAAAAAAGTTGTCGCAAATCTTGGGGAATGGCATATAAACTGAAAGGTGGGTCCAAAACAATCCCCTACCTCAAGTTATAGCATAATTGGTAAGCGGGTTTAGCCACAGCACCAGCTTTGGTTTCAAATGTAAAATTTTGGTTATCAATTTATGGCCTGTTTAAGGTAGCAAACCTGGTATTTTGACTTATTTCGCTTAAATTGACATCTAGAGATTACCGCCAGCATATTTTTTCAATTTTTTTTTTGACAAAAATTTTGCAAAAAAATCATGGGTTAACCCCTTACCTGTTTTTTTTAGCGAAAAAAAAAGTTGTCGCAAATCTTGGGGAATGGCATATAAACTGAAAGGTGGGTCCAAAACTATCCCCTACCTCAAGTTATAGCATAATTGGTAAGCGGGTTTAGCCACAGCACCAGCTTTGGTTTCAAATGTAAAATTTTGGTTATCAATTTATGGCCTGTTTAAGGTAGCAAACCTGGTATTTTGACTTATTTCGCTTAAATTGACATCTAGAGATTACCGCCAGCATATTTTTTCAATTTTTTTTTTGACAAAAATTTTGCAAAAAAATCATGGGTTAACCCCTTACCTGTTTTTTTAGCGAAAAAAAAAAGTTGTCGCAAATCTTGGGGAATGGCATATAAACTGAAAGGTGGGTCCAAAACAATCCCCTACCTCAAGTTATAGCATAATTGGTAAGCGGGTTTAGCCACAGCACCAGCTTTGGTTTCAAATGTAAAATTTTGGTTATCAATTTATGGCCTGTTTAAGGTAGCAAACCTGGTATTTTGACTTATTTCGCTTAAATTGACATCTAGAGATTACCGCCAGCATATTTTTTCAATTTTTTTTTTGACAAAAATTTTGCAAAAAAATCATGGGTTAACCCCTTACCTGTTTTTTTAGCGAAAAAAAAAGTTGTCGCAAATCTTGGGGAATGGCATATAAACTGAAAGGTGGGTCCAAAACAATCCCCTACCTCAAGTTATAGCATAATTGGTAAGCGGGTTTAGCCACAGCACCAGCTTTGGTTTCAAATGTAAAATTTGGTTATCAATTTATGGCCTGTTTAAGGTAGCAAACCTGGTATTTTGACTTATTTCGCTTAAATTGACATCTAGAGATTACCGCCAGCATATTTTTTCAATTTTTTTTTTGACAAAAATTTTGCAAAAAAATCATGGGTTAACCCCTTACCTGTTTTTTTAGCGAAAAAAAAAGTTGTCGCAAATCTTGGGGAATGGCATATAAACTGAAAGGTGGGTCCAAAACAATCCCCTACCTCAAGTTATAGCATAATTGGTAAGCGGGTTTAGCCACAGCACCAGCTTTGGTTTCAAATGTAAAATTTTGGTTATCAATTTATGGCCTGTTTAAGGTAGCAAACCTGGTATTTTGACTTATTTCGCTTAAATTGACATCTAGAGATTACCGCCAGCATATTTTTTCAATTTTTTTTTTGACAAAAATTTTGCAAAAAAATCATGGGTTAACCCCTTACCTGTTTTTTTAGCGAAAAAAAAAGTTGTCGCAAATCTTGGGGAATGGCATATAAACTGAAAGGTGGGTCCAAAACAATCCCCTACCTCAAGTTATAGCATAATTGGTAAGCGGGTTTAGCCACAGCACCAGCTTTGGTTTCAAATGTAAAATTTTGGTTATCAATTTATGGCCTGTTTAAGGTAGCAAACCTGGTATTTTGACTTATTTCGCTTAAATTGACATCTAGAGATTACCGCCAGCATATTTTTTCAATTTTTTTTTTGACAAAAATTTTGCAAAAAAATCATGGGTTAACCCCTTACCTGTTTTTTTAGCGAAAAAAAAAAGTTGTCGCAAATCTTGGGGAATGGCATATAAACTGAAAGGTGGGTCCAAAACAATCCCCTACCTCAAGTTATAGCATAATTGGTAAGCGGGTTTAGCCACAGCACCAGCTTTGGTTTCAAATGTAAAATTTTGGTTATCAATTTATGGCCTGTTTAAGGTAGCAAACCTGGTATTTTGACTTATTTCGCTTAAATTGACATCTAGAGATTACCGCCAGCATATTTTTTCAATTTTTTTTTTGACAAAAATTTTGCAAAAAAATCATGGGTTAACCCCTTACCTGTTTTTTTAGCGAAAAAAAAAGTTGTCGCAAATCTTGGGAATGGCATATAAACTGAAAGGTGGGTCCAAAACAATCCCCTACCTCAAGTTATAGCATAATTGGTAAGCGGGTTTAGCCACAGCACCAGCTTTGGTTTCAAATGTAAAATTTTGGTTATCAATTTATGGCCTGTTTAAGGTAGCAAACCTGGTATTTTGACTTATTTCGCTTAAATTGACATCTAGAGATTACCGCCAGCATATTTTTTCAATTTTTTTTTTGACAAAAATTTTGCAAAAAAATCATGGGTTAACCCCTTACCTGTTTTTTTAGCGAAAAAAAAAGTTGTCGCAAATCTTGGGGAATGGCATATAAACTGAAAGGTGGGTCCAAAACAATCCCCTACCTCAAGTTATAGCATAATTGGTAAGCGGGTTTAGCCACAGCACCAGCTTTGGTTTCAAATGTAAAATTTTGGTTATCAATTTATGGCCTGTTTAAGGTAGCAAACCTGGTATTTTGACTTATTTCGCTTAAATTGACATCTAGAGATTACCGCCAGCATATTTTTTCAATTTTTTTTTGACAAAAATTTTGCAAAAAAATCATGGGTTAACCCCTTACCTGTTTTTTTAGCGAAAAAAAAAAGTTGTCGCAAATCTTGGGGAATGGCATATAAACTGAAAGGTGGGTCCAAAACAATCCCCTACCTCAAGTTATAGCATAATTGGTAAGCGGGTTTAGCCACAGCACCAGCTTTGGTTTCAAATGTAAAATTTTGGTTATCAATTTATGGCCTGTTTAAGGTAGCAAACCTGGTATTTTGACTTATTTCGCTTAAATTGACATCTAGAGATTACCGCCAGCATATTTTTTCAATTTTTTTTTTGACAAAAATTTTGCAAAAAAATCATGGGTTAACCCCTTACCTGTTTTTTTAGCGAAAAAAAAAGTTGTCGCAAATCTTGGGGAATGGCATATAAACTGAAAGGTGGGTCCAAAACAATCCCCTACCTCAAGTTATAGCATAATTGGTAAGCGGGTTTAGCCACAGCACCAGCTTTGGTTTCAAATGTAAAATTTTGGTTTGCAATTTATGGCCTGTTTAAGGTAGCAAACCTGGTATTTTGACTTATTTCGCTTAAATTGACATCTAGAGATTACCGCCAGCATATTTTTTCAATTTTTTTTTTGACAAAAATTTTGCAAAAAAATCATGGGTTAACCCCTTACCTGTTTTTTTAGCGAAAAAAAAAGTTGTCGCAAATCTTGGGGAATGGCATATAAACTGAAAGGTGGGTCCAAAACAATCCCCTACCTCAAGTTATAGCATAATTGGTAAGCGGGTTTAGCCACAGCACCAGCTTTGGTTTCAAATGTAAAATTTTGGTTATCAATTTATGGCCTGTTTAAGGTAGCAAACCTGGTATTTTGACTTATTTCGCTTAAATTGACATCTAGAGATTACCGCCAGCATATTTTTTCAATTTTTTTTTTGACAAAAATTTTGCAAAAAAATCATGGGTTAACCCCTTACCTGTTTTTTTAGCGAAAAAAAAAGTTGTCGCAAATCTTGGGGAATGGCATATAAACTGAAAGGTGGGTCCAAAACAATCCCCTACCTCAAGTTATAGCATAATTGGTAAGCGGGTTTAGCCACAGCACCAGCTTTGGTTTCAAATGTAAAATTTTGGTTATCAATTTATGGCCTGTTTAAGGTAGCAAACCTGGTATTTTGACTTATTTCGCTTAAATTGACATCTAGAGATTACCGCCAGCATATTTTTTCAATTTTTTTTTTGACAAAAATTTTGCAAAAAAATCATGGGTTAACCCCTTACCTGTTTTTTTAGCGAAAAAAAAAGTTGTCGCAAATCTTGGGGAATGGCATATAAACTGAAAGGTGGGTCCAAAACAATCCCCTACCTCAAGTTATAGCATAATTGGTAAGCGGGTTTAGCCACAGCACCAGCTTTGGTTTCAAATGTAAAATTTTGGTTATCAATTTATGGCCTGTTTAAGGTAGCAAACCTGGTATTTTGACTTATTTCGCTTAAATTGACATCTAGAGATTACCGCCAGCATATTTTTTCAATTTTTTTTTTGACAAAAATTTTGCAAAAAAATCATGGGTTAACCCCTTACCTGTTTTTTTAGCGAAAAAAAAAGTTGTCGCAAATCTTGGGGAATGGCATATAAACTGAAAGGTGGGTCCAAAACAATCCCCTACCTCAAGTTATAGCATAATTGGTAAGCGGGTTTAGCCACAGCACCAGCTTTGGTTTCAAATGTAAAATTTTGGTTTGCAATTTATGGCCTGTTTAAGGTAGCAAACCTGGTATTTTGACTTATTTCGCTTAAATTGACATCTAGAGATTACCGCCAGCATATTTTTTCAATTTTTTTTTTGACAAAAATTTTGCAAAAAAATCATGGGTTAACCCCTTACCTGTTTTTTTAGCGAAAAAAAAAGTTGTCGCAAATCTTGGGGAATGGCATATAAACTGAAAGGTGGGTCCAAAACAATCCCCTACCTCAAGTTATAGCATAATTGGTAAGCGGGTTTAGCCACAGCACCAGCTTTGGTTTCAAATGTAAAATTTTGGTTATCAATTTATGGCCTGTTTAAGGTAGCAAACCTGGTATTTTGACTTATTTCGCTTAAATTGACATCTAGAGATTACCGCCAGCATATTTTTTCAATTTTTTTTTTGACAAAAATTTTGCAAAAAAAGCATGGGTTAACCCCTTACCTGTTTTTTTAGCGAAAAAAAAAGTTGTCGCAAATCTTGGGGAATGGCATATAAACTGAAAGGTGGGTCCAAAACAATCCCCTACCTCAAGTTATAGCATAATTGGTAAGCGGGTTTAGCCACAGCACCAGCTTTGGTTTCAAATGTAAAATTTTGGTTATCAATTTATGGCCTGTTTAAGGTAGCAAACCTGGTATTTTGACTTATTTCGCTTAAATTGACATCTAGAGATTACCGCCAGCATATTTTTTCAATTTTTTTTTTGACAAAAATTTTGCAAAAAAAGCATGGGTTAACCCCTTACCTGTTTTTTTAGCGAAAAAAAAAGTTGTCGCAAATCTTGGGGAATGGCATATAAACTGAAAGGTGGGTCCAAAACAATCCCCTACCTCAAGTTATAGCATAATTGGTAAGCGGGTTTAGCCACAGCACCAGCTTTGGTTTCAAATGTAAAATTTTGGTTATCAATTTATGGCCTGTTTAAGGTAGCAAACCTGGTATTTTGACTTATTTCGCTTAAATTGACATCTAGAGATTACCGCCAGCATATTTTTTCAATTTTTTTTTTGACAAAAATTTTGCAAAAAAATCATGGGTTAACCCCTTACCTGTTTTTTTAGCGAAAAAAAAAGTTGTCGCAAATCTTGGGGAATGGCATATAAACTGAAAGGTGGGTCCAAAACAATCCCCTACCTCAAGTTATAGCATAATTGGTAAGCGGGTTTAGCCACAGCACCAGCTTTGGTTTCAAATGTAAAATTTTGGTTTGCAATTTATGGCCTGTTTAAGGTAGCAAACCTGGTATTTTGACTTATTTCGCTTAAATTGACATCTAGAGATTACCGCCAGCATATTTTTTCAATTTTTTTTTTGACAAAAATTTTGCAAAAAAATCATGGGTTAACCCCTTACCTGTTTTTTTAGCGAAAAAAAAAGTTGTCGCAAATCTTGGGGAATGGCATATAAACTGAAAGGTGGGTCCAAAACAATCCCCTACCTCAAGTTATAGCATAATTGGTAAGCGGGTTTAGCCACAGCACCAGCTTTGGTTTCAAATGTAAAATTTTGGTTATCAATTTATGGCCTGTTTAAGGTAGCAAACCTGGTATTTTGACTTATTTCGCTTAAATTGACATCTAGAGATTACCGCCAGCATATTTTTTCAATTTTTTTTTTGACAAAAATTTTGCAAAAAAATCATGGGTTAACCCCTTACCTGTTTTTTTAGCGAAAAAAAAAGTTGTCGCAAATCTTGGGGAATGGCATATAAACTGAAAGGTGGGTCCAAAACAATCCCCTACCTCAAGTTATAGCATAATTGGTAAGCGGGTTTAGCCACAGCACCAGCTTTGGTTTCAAATGTAAAATTTTGGTTATCAATTTATGGCCTGTTTAAGGTAGCAAACCTGGTATTTTGACTTATTTCGCTTAAATTGACATCTAGAGATTACCGCCAGCATATTTTTTCAATTTTTTTTTTGACAAAAATTTTGCAAAAAAATCATGGGTTAACCCCTTACCTGTTTTTTTAGCGAAAAAAAAAGTTGTCGCAAATCTTGGGGAATGGCATATAATCTGAAAGGTGGGTCCAAAACAATCCCCTACCTCAAGTTATAGCATAATTGGTAAGCGGGTTTAGCCACAGCACCAGCTTTGGTTTCAAATGTAAAATTTTGGTTATCAATTTATGGCCTGTTTAAGGTAGCAAACCTGGTATTTTGACTTATTTCGCTTAAATTGACATCTAGAGATTACCGCCAGCATATTTTTTCAATTTTTTTTTTGACAAAAATTTTGCAAAAAAATCATGGGTTAACCCCTTACCTGTTTTTTTAGCGAAAAAAAAAGTTGTCGCAAATCTTGGGGAATGGCATATAAACTGAAAGGTGGGTCCAAAACAATCCCCTACCTCAAGTTATAGCATAATTGGTAAGCGGGTTTAGCCACAGCACCAGCTTTGGTTTCAAATGGAAAATTTTGGTTATCAATTTATGGCCTGTTTAAGGTAGCAAACCTGGTATTTTGACTTATTTCGCTTAAATTGACATCTAGAGATTACCGCCAGCATATTTTTTCAATTTTTTTTTTGACAAAAATTTTGCAAAAAAATCATGGGTTAACCCCTTACCTGTTTTTTTAGCGAAAAAAAAAGTTGTCGCAAATCTTGGGGAATGGCATATAAACTGAAAGGTGGGTCCAAAACAATCCCCTACCTCAAGTTATAGCATAATTGGTAAGCGGGTTTAGCCACAGCACCAGCTTTGGTTTCAAATGTAAAATTTTGGTTATCAATTTATGGCCTGTTTAAGGTAGCAAACCTGGTATTTTGACTTATTTCGCTTAAATTGACATCTAGAGATTACCGCCAGCATATTTTTTCAATTTTTTTTTTGACAAAAATTTTGCAAAAAAATCATGGGTTAACCCCTTACCTGTTTTTTTAGCGAAAAAAAAAGTTGTCGCAAATCTTGGGGAATGGCATATAAACTGAAAGGTGGGTCCAAAACAATCCCCTACCTCAAGTTATAGCATAATTGGTAAGCGGGTTTAGCCACAGCACCAGCTTTGGTTTCAAATGGAAAATTTTGGTTATCAATTTATGGCCTGTTTAAGGTAGCAAACCTGGTATTTTGACTTATTTCGCTTAAATTGACATCTAGAGATTACCGCCAGCATATTTTTTCAATTTTTTTTTTGACAAAAATTTTGCAAAAAAATCATGGGTTAACCCCTTACCTGTTTTTTTAGCGAAAAAAAAAGTTGTCGCAAATCTTGGGGAATGGCATATAAACTGAAAGGTGGGTCCAAAACAATCCCCTACCTCAAGTTATAGCATAATTGGTAAGCGGGTTTAGCCACAGCACCAGCTTTGGTTTCAAATGGAAAATTTTGGTTATCAATTTATGGCCTGTTTAAGGTAGCAAACCTGGTATTTTGACTTATTTCGCTTAAATTGACATCTAGAGATTACCGCCAGCATATTTTTTCAATTTTTTTTTTGACAAAAATTTTGCAAAAAAATCATGGGTTAACCCCTTACCTGTTTTTTTAGCGAAAAAAAAAGTTGTCGCAAATCTTGGGGAATGGCATATAAACTGAAAGGTGGGTCCAAAACAATCCCCTACCTCAAGTTATAGCATAATTGGTAAGCGGGTTTAGCCACAGCACCAGCTTTGGTTTCAAATGTAAAATTTTGGTTTGCAATTTATGGCCTGTTTAAGGTAGCAAACCTGGTATTTTGACTTATTTCGCTTAAATTGACATCTAGAGATTACCGCCAGCATATTTTTTCAATTTTTTTTTTGACAAAAATTTTGCAAAAAAATCATGGGTTAACCCCTTACCTGTTTTTTTAGCGAAAAAAAAAGTTGTCGCAAATCTTGGGGAATGGCATATAAACTGAAAGGTGGGTCCAAAACAATCCCCTGCCTCAAGTTATAGCATAATTGGTAAGCGGGTTTAGCCACAGCACCAGCTTTGGTTTCAAATGTAAAATTTTGGTTATCAATTTATGGCCTGTTTAAGGTAGCAAACCTGGTATTTTGACTTATTTCGCTTAAATTGACATCTAGAGATTACCGCCAGCATATTTTTTCAATTTTTTTTTTGACAAAAATTTTGCAAAAAAAGCATGGGTTAACCCCTTACCTGTTTTTTTAGCGAAAAAAAAAGTTGTCGCAAATCTTGGGGAATGGCATATAAACTGAAAGGTGGGTCCAAAACAATCCCCTACCTCAAGTTATAGCATAATTGGTAAGCGGGTTTAGCCACAGCACCAGCTTTGGTTTCAAATGTAAAATTTTGGTTATCAATTTATGGCCTGTTTAAGGTAGCAAACCTGGTATTTTGACTTATTTCGCTTAAATTGACATCTAGAGATTACCGCCAGCATATTTTTTCAATTTTTTTTTTGACAAAAATTTTGCAAAAAAATCATGGGTTAACCCCTTACCTGTTTTTTTAGCGAAAAAAAAAGTTGTCGCAAATCTTGGGGAATGGCATATAAACTGAAAGGTGGGTCCAAAACAATCCCCTACCTCAAGTTATAGCATAATTGGTAAGCGGGTTTAGCCACAGCACCAGCTTTGGTTTCAAATGTAAAATTTTGGTTATCAATTTATGGCCTGTTTAAGGTAGCAAACCTGGTATTTTGACTTATTTCGCTTAAATTGACATCTAGAGATTACCGCCAGCATATTTTTTCAATTTTTTTTTTGACAAAAATTTTGCAAAAAAATCATGGGTTAACCCCTTACCTGTTTTTTTAGCGAAAAAAAAAGTTGTCGCAAATCTTGGGGAATGGCATATAAACTGAAAGGTGGGTCCAAAACAATCCCCTACCTCAAGTTATAGCATAATTGGTAAGCGGGTTTAGCCACAGCACCAGCTTTGGTTTCAAATGGAAAATTTTGGTTATCAATTTATGGCCTGTTTAAGGTAGCAAACCTGGTATTTTGACTTATTTCGCTTAAATTGACATCTAGAGATTACCGCCAGCATATTTTTTCAATTTTTTTTTTGACAAAAATTTTGCAAAAAAATCATGGGTTAACCCCTTACCTGTTTTTTTAGCGAAAAAAAAAGTTGTCGCAAATCTTGGGGAATGGCATATAAACTGAAAGGTGGGTCCAAAACAATCCCCTACCTCAAGTTATAGCATAATTGGTAAGCGGGTTTAGCCACAGCACCAGCTTTGGTTTCAAATGTAAAATTTTGGTTATCAATTTATGGCCTGTTTAAGGTAGCAAACCTGGTATTTTGACTTATTTCGCTTAAATTGACATCTAGAGATTACCGCCAGCATATTTTTTCAATTTTTTTTTTGACAAAAATTTTGCAAAAAAAGCATGGGTTAACCCCTTACCTGTTTTTTTAGCGAAAAAAAAAGTTGTCGCAAATCTTGGGGAATGGCATATAAACTGAAAGGTGGGTCCAAAACAATCCCCTACCTCAAGTTATAGCATAATTGGTAAGCGGGTTTAGCCACAGCACCAGCTTTGGTTTCAAATGTAAAATTTTGGTTTGCAATTTATGGCCTGTTTAAGGTAGCAAACCTGGTATTTTGACTTATTTCGCTTAAATTGACATCTAGAGATTACCGCTAGCATATTTTTTCAATTTTTTTTTTGACAAAAATTTTGCAAAAAAAGCATGGGTTAACCCCTTACCTGTTTTTTTAGCGAAAAAAAAAGTTGTCGCAAATCTTGGGGAATGGCATATAAACTGAAAGGTGGGTCCAAAACAATCCCCTACCTCAAGTTATAGCATAATTGGTAAGCGGGTTTAGCCACAGCACCAGCTTTGGTTTCAAATGTAAAATTTTGGTTTGCAATTTATGGCCTGTTTAAGGTAGCAAACCTGGTATTTTGACTTATTTCGCTTAAATTGACATCTAGAGATTACCGCCAGCATATTTTTTCAATTTTTTTTTTGACAAAAAAAAAATACCTTACCTGTTTTTTTAGCGAAAAAAAAAGTTGTCGCAAATCTTGGGGAATGGCATATAAACTGAAAGGTGGGTCCAAAACAATCCCCTACCTCAAGTTATAGCATAATTGGTAAGCGGGTTTAGCCACAGCACCAGCTTTGGTTTCAAATGTAAAATTTTTGGTTTTCAATTTATGGCCTGTTTAAGGTAGCAAACCTGATATTTTGACTTATTTCGCTTAAATTGACATCTAGAGATTACTGCCAGCATATTTTTTCAATTTTTTTGGTTGATTTAATTAGTAGAGATTGATTGATTTAATTAGTAGAGTACGGGTAATAATAATTGATATAAATTATTGTAGTGTAATTCCAATGGCTACAATCCTGGATGCCATACTACAATGAACAGCTCTTCCAACATTTATTTCTTCGAACTTTTTTCGACCTATTGATCGACTACCTCCTCTTGTATACCAGTGAGTAATACTATAACAAATAAATATATTGGTGGTAGCTGTAGAAGTGGTTGCAATAATACCCATGCTTTAATTCATTTAAGAAAATCATCCGACAATGATTCGCATTTACAACCATTGCAATTTTCAAAAGTATTTACGTAAAATGACACATACGTTCTTGCTTTTGGCGATAAGGTGATAATGATTTTTCAACTCCGCTACCTCGACGGTAATTGTAACTGATAACCTTTTAATTAGATTAACTGACTTGAGCGAGTACGAATATTAGATTGTTTCAAGAATGTGTGATTGTGGGCAATGCTGTAAATATAGGTGATAGTGTGTAGGTTACGGTGTGTACACTAATTGTGGTGTGTATGCGTGTAAGTGTGTAGGTATGCAAGAACGGTGTATGGGTGGTATGCTAGGCTATAAAGTGTTAAAATTATTTACAAATATTCTAGTCACATTTAGACGAACGGTTGAATTTTTTTCAGTTACAAATATATTAATTGAAATCTCGTAGTTTTATTTTCCTTTTTGCCGATGTTGCTTTGCGCATCTAACAAGTTTGTTTATGATCACTCTCCAAAAAGGGTCACGATGTGCATATATACCAAGAAATCGATTCTGTTGGTGATCGTTTACCAATTATACAAGAACTTGGCGGAAGTATTTGATCATTTTTTTTATCCAGGATATATGTTCATAACAACAATCTATTTCAACCTAAGAGATGGATTTGTATTATTGGAATAAATAAAAAATGATGGAAAAGTAAACAATTACGCGATTGATGTTGTAAATGTTAGACAACTTATTAAAGGATAAACAAAAATTCATGCTTTGTTGAATAGTGCTCCTTTCGTTTCAAAAGTAAAATCAACACATTTTTGTTGTAGAAATCCATAATTTTCGAAATCCTTATTTTCCCTTTGAGTAACCCTAGATTATTTTGCGTGTGTCTATATGTATGTGTGATTGCATGATGAGTGTGAGCGTGTGTAAGATGTGAGAAAGTGGGAGTCTGGGAGTGAAGGTGTAAGAATGTGAGAATATGGTGTTGAACGTGCTCATCGCGATTCTTTCGCACAAGGGGTCGCCAGAGTCTCATTTTTTTCATTTGTACTTTATCCATTTTTGTATATTCACGTAATTCGCGTACATGTCTGCATTTGTATTAGAGCAGCAGGGTTTACCAATCGAACTCCATACTGTGATTAGCCGGAGCACAAAAAGAAAACCTCAATTAGTTACCCGACCTGCTATGCCGCTTCTTTGGTTCGCCAATGAAAAAGCTCTTCACTACATACGAGATGCGACATCTTTTGTTCGTATTAGCACACATAGTTTTTACAACAAAACAATATTTTTTCTGCAACAGTACCTCAATTTTTTTGTAATGTTGTTAACGCAAAACTGGTGGTTTTATATGGATCAGCTTTCAAACCTTAACTTATATCGTTGTAGAACGTGAGATATGTGATTTTTAAATCAATTATTTTTTATCAATTTTATTTTAATAGCCAATCTCCACTCAACCCAATAAAACGATTTGTTTAAACTTCTTGTTTTCTTGCAAGGACATCCAAAACATATTTCTGGAAAATTGATAGCAATAATTTCTATAAATTTACAAATAAAATCTTTTTGAACACAAAATATAGAAAATATTTATGTATTCATATTTTATTTTTTTTTTTATCACATATTTGAAAGAAAATAAGGAAAACTTTACAATTGAAGCAGCACTAAGTCTGAGAAATGCATCATTACTTGTAGAATTGAAGCTGTTATATTCACTATTTATTGTAATATTTTGATCCCCAATAAATTTATTTTGTTTTTATGTTTTTTTAACATCTTTGTACTAACACAGATATATTCTTATATCAAGCGTTTTAATTTTTTCTTATATTTGCTTGAATCTCTACTCAACTTATATTTTGTGTTAAATAGGCAAAAAAAAATGTTAATTCATCAACGAACATTGACCTTACCCTAAGTACAAAATCATTTAAAAACAAAATCTGTTAATTTTACATAGATCCATGCTCTGACCTCTAAATTTCACACAGCCAAAACCATTTATCATGAAATAATTTGGCGCTATCAATGTCTATAGAATACGGTTTTCACGATAATTTCAACTTAAACCAAACATGCCATCGAAATTATGGCATTTTGGTAGAATTCAAGATTAATTTTACAATATGAATTAGACGTTCTTCAACGTCCGATGTTGTTCAAATTATTTGCCAGCATTACAGTGAGTTTTTTTGAATTTCTAATTCCAGGGCGTTCCTGATTCGAAGGAATTTTCTTAATGCAGTGCAACGTATAATACCCCCTAATGGAACTTTCAATATAAGAGTTTGTAAAAAGACTTCTCTGCATGTATACATGAAGCCCCATCTCTTCTCAATATATCTTTTGAACACTTCCAATTGTCAAAAATAATTCGTGCATAAACGGTTAACAGACTGGTCTATTAAAAAAAAATAGAATACAATATTTTTGCTTATACTGTTAAAAATATTATTCAATAAGATTTTTTTAGACAGCGCTGATGCCGTATGGGTCAGTAGCTGGTCAGTCATTTTTTTATTTATTTTTTTTTTACAATAAAGAAGTAAAAACCTTATCCCCTAAAACTTTAGTAACGGGATTGACAAAGGCTTTGAACTACATAATTTTGAATGATTTGAATTACGTAACGTATTCTAGGACGCATCCCAATTCATTCAAGTTGAGTCGCATTTGTAGTTCTTCTTTCACACTTGCTTTATTAATTTCATCCGGTGTGTCAAATTTGTCTATTCAGTCATTCACATTCAATCGCCCATCAGAATTCAACACTGCTCTGTAGTCTATGAAATGTACTGATAAGCATGAGTAATTTTAGCAAATTACCACTAATCTTTGGTAGATCAAATCTACGTATTACTTGCCAAGCGACGATAAAACTAAATAGGTTTTTGGTTCACATTTGGAAATTACTTTAATCAACAAACACCATCCAGCTTTACATGATAATTTAAACAAACATTTTTAAGTTGAACAAACTTTTTTACTACTTTTCAATTGTTTCCACGATTTTTATTGTACAATAAAAAAACTTGCAATTATTTTGTTGGCTCAATTACAAACTTAACAATAACAAACAATCACAAAATTGGCAACAATAATTTTCAAATACATTTTGTAACATCTAGAGCTTTTATAATAAAAATTTCCACCCGCATAGTAAATAGCACAAATAAATAAATACGAGTGCATTTTCAGTTAATTTATTTGCGTTTTTCTTATTTGTAAAATAGCAAACTATATTGTTTATTATTTTCTGAACAGTTTCTCTTATTAAGAGCAAGAACAAAAAAAAAACAAGAAATAACACGGGCATAAAAATATAAAAATAAAATGAAACAGGCAAATAATAATTATGTAGAAAATTCTCAAGATCTCGTATACAGTAGTTCCTATGTGTGTGAGTTAATAGCTCTAAATGTGATTTATTATATTAAAAGTGGCAATGGAGAAGTAATCTTAGTGATAGCGGTTTATTTTTAATTCAATAAATCACAGTTTGGCAGTTATTGACTCACACATATTTTTATAGGAGCCACTGTATACGAGATCAAGAATGATTATTCAGTTTAAAATGTTGATACCTATTGTATGAATTGGCAAATGATCTAATGAATATTGTTTCAATTTTAAATAAAACACTAAAAATAGTGTGTTAAAAAATTGGTCCTTCGAGCCGCAAACTGTCCGGCTCGAAGGACCAATTTTTTTCAATTATTTAAGCTTCTGTTTGAATAATGAACGTCTTTTATTTTTTTTTGTAACAAGTAATGTGTTATAAGAATTACAATATGTGTCACAACAACACATAGACACCCTTTAGGACCTAGGTTCCTCAACAACATTCGCTCAGGTGTTGAGGAACACTTATTTTAAATTTTTTGAATTGAAAGTCAACAAGACTATTGATTCGGGCAGAGCATTCCATTTGTACGAGGTACGTATAAATAAATTTATCTGCCTTCTGTCACTACGACAGTGAGTGTAATGTAAAACGTGGTAAGGAATATGGTTCAGGCATGATGAATCCAATTCTCGCACTTCACTCGCTCACACATACGCACCTACATTCATCCCCGCATTGAGACACACGTGAAACAATCCCATATCATAGATCTTGGGTAATGAAAACGCGGTAAAATCAATTTTTAAAACGTAAGCTATAGAGTCCATGCAATGGTTTCACACGCTTAGCATAATTGAGTTTAAAAACTCTGAAAATAAATGTTATTCACATGGTGGAAATTTTCGCCTTTGTATTTAATAACACAAATATTCATATAATAAGTTTGATACGTCATTATAACCGGAAAATGAATTGCAGTCTTAATTGATAGTATTTCATTTGAGACTACTATGATCAGTTTTAGATATAATAGCATATCCTTTATAATCGTACCACAAACTTTAATAGTTGAGGATAAACTACAAATTATATTTATGTTATATTTTTATATACAGAAATTGGATGTAAATTGCTGTTCCAAGCTAAATAAACATAATATTTAATTCAAATTGAGGTTATGGTTCATTTTAAACATTCATAATTTGTATATTTCTTTCCCATGTCACATAAACTACTATATTCCTTGAACAAGTCTTAAAAATATATCTATTAGATGGTCATTGATATTCAATATATTTTTTCTTTTTTTTTTTTTAAATAAGTATATTTATATTAATTTTACAACTGACGCCATTTTTATTTGAATATCTACTGGTATAAGACTGCTTCGACCCTCGTCCACATTGTTATAAAAATGAAGTGGTATATTAATAAGGAATCACGTACAAGAATCACATGAACTCACACTCATACACACACGAATCCACACTCATTCACACCTCTAAGTTTAAAAATAAAAATGACGAAATAACACTCACCCCATAGTATTGGCCGATCTCGTTCTCCCCATTCCCGGTGTATTTAGCTGGTCATCGCTCGAGTGTACATCAGCTTCAGACAGAACTAGGCATTCGAGCTATGGTTCAGGTTGATGCAACAATTTAGATGATGCATGAGTTTATGAATTACGATAAAAATGATGAAGTACATTCACGTCACAATTTGAATAATGTCCGGAACATATATTTAAAAGATGAATCTAAGCTGACACAGCGTTGACTAATTGTCCAAAAGGATAAATAAACGATGTACTGGGTTGATATAGCAGTTGAATACTTTCAGGAACTGATGTATAAAAGATGAATTTAAAACGACTTCGTATTGAGTAATTGCAAAAATAAATAATATATTTTAACCGATGACGTAGGTTGATACAGCGTGTGCATAAAGTCAGAGCCGATTATAAATATGTATGTCGAACGACTCCTAAATGATGAATCCACCAGTTGCGGATGGATGTTGCACCACCCGTAGAAAATTATACCCCTGCTGACTCAAATAACGTTATCAACACCAATGACTGGAACCTCAAGCTGAAGATATGATTACAGAACAGTTGGCACGTATGAGCTGGTCGAAGGTGGATATGGTTGGTAGACGAGCGATTATAGCAGCACAAGCCTTGTGTTCCATGCAGTGGTGTACGATTATCGAGCGGTTAAACAATCTTCTTATGACGCGCAACATGAAACGAAAACCTCAGCGATCGTCCCAAAAATAATAGCGGAATTAATGAATACAATTTGAAGAAACGAAATTACATTTAGACTGTGTTCTAAGTGATGCCAAATTGTATCAAACGTGCTAAATCAATTTAGTCAACCATTCCAATTGACCAGATCAATATTTTATTTCTAAATAATTTGGAAGAAGCTTTTACGTTAAACATTATTTGACAACTTGATTATATCAATTTGAATCAAAATTCGGCAACATTAAAAAACCAAATTTAGGCTTAACATTTAATTGGAACCCATTATTATTAGGGTATCTGCTAGGGAATTGTTATAACCAACAGACATTAAAATAGCAAACTACAACCAATTTATAGCAGAACCTCGATTGCAAGAATTATATATGAACATAGTGGAACTAGGAATCAATGGTATTATATATAACTGTTCCAGGTTAATTCTTATAATGATTGACAAATACAGATTGAATTTAGGAAATCCAATTGGTAAATATTGCACAACTATTTTAGGACACTCTTTGTTTTATGAAAGCCATGACAGATGGCGATTACGGTTTAAAAAAAAAATTGAAGTGAGATAGATAAAAAAATCAGTTCCCCAGATAGATAAAATATCAGTTATCTATTTAATACACAGTACATGTGACAGTTGACAGCTTTCCTGTGACAGTTGAGTCTCTTTAGATATTAAAGTTGAAATTTGTGGAATTTTTTAATGGATATGCTACTCTAAACGTTACTAGCAAATCCTAACAAAAAACTTTCCAACTTGGAAAGTTTTTTGTTAGGATTTGCTAGTAACGTTTAGAGTAGCATATCCATTAAAAAATTCCACAAATATCAACCTTAATCGCTAAAGTGAATCAACTGTCACAGAAAAGCAATATGTACTGTGTATTAAATATTTAACAGATTTTTTATCTATCTGGGGAACTGATTTTTTTATCTATCTTACTTCAATTTTTTTTTTATCAATTAGCTAGACATGTTAAGCACACTAAATATGAAATATTCATTATTCAGACTCTTTGAATATCCCAAGATACGGAAATCACTTGAAACCTTTACGAAAGCTATCATAATTATAATTTTCCGGATAGCTCACAAAACCTATATTAAAACCGAAAACACGGAGTTTACACAACAAACAAACTTTTGCCTTGAATATCTCTTATATATCAGAAAACTATCATAGCAAAAATACTTATTAAGTAACATGCTAATTAGCACAAATAAAATAATTTAACCAAAAGCAAATCAAAAATTATTCTATAAATCAAGTTAAATTAGCTTACGTTATTACATCAATGTTGTCTTCATCGTAACTCCCTAGCCATGTTTGTTTTGTGACAGATCTTTGTTGTAACCACATACATAATTCTTTGGTTGGATGTCTTACACAACCATTAATATCAACACCAAAATTTCTTATTCCAAATAAACATGCTGCCGATCTCTCCATTTTCAATAGAGAATTTCCACTATTTGTTTTTACTTCGTAGCATTCGTCACACCATCCTTTAAGTGTTACAAATGCTCCACCATTTCTAAATTCTCATAATATTTTATCAATAGTTTTTGATCTTTCATTATAATCTCTAAATGCTGGATTAGGTTCAATAATTCCTTGAGTGACATTATCATTTTCACGAAAACAAGATGTGTCTGAATGTCTAAATAGTTGTTTAAGTACATTTGGTCGAATTAACCCCACTTGCTGACCATCAACAATGAATGGACCACATTCTTTATTATTGAAACCCGTTAAATAGAAACAATTAATTTTGGAATTTTTGAGATCAATTAAACTCAAGTAAGTAAAGAAGTAATTGGAATATTTTCAATTCAAAGGTATGGTTTGAAGTTTCTCAGAAAAAAACTACAATTCACATTTTACGTGTTTCGGATCGGATTCGAACCTACCCTCGTCAGTGCCCGGCTCGAATCTTTGGGCAGACACGCTATCGATTACGCCGTTGAGGCGATGACAATTTCAAAGTTGAAACTTCTTCATCACTTATTTATTTTACTTAAGTTGAATTTTTCCACTGTCATTAGACTCCATATTATGGAAATGCTTAATTAAATTTTTGTGCTAACTTTAAAAATCTTAACATGTTTACTTCAGTTGAAGCTATTTTTTTCCAACGATTTTAAACCAATCAATTTCTTTACAACATCATCACTTATTTATGAAAATAATTTAACAAAAACGAAAAGGAAAACAATCATAATTTTTTTATAACATTATTATTTTTTTTTTTGCACAAAATTTTTCAAAACCAAACATAAATATAATTTTTTTTTATAATATTTTTCCTACACAAAGCATTGATTTTAAACATTTGATTTATAAAATTATACTAACTATGATTTAAATCATTTCACTTCAAAAATTATACTAATCGAATCTAAAATTATACTGAACGATTTGGTTATCAAAATTCTTATTTTTATATCATATTTTCTGCTTCTGTTTCCCTTTCCAACAATCACCAATTTCTCCAACGTATAAAAAAAACATTAAATCAAACATGTTTATTGTTGAAATTGAGTGACGCAACTAAATCTCAACAGTAGCATACAAAAATGTTGCGACCTTTAATAAAATTAATGAAATTATAATTGAAAATGAAAATTATTATTTTTAGAACAAAATTGAAATAGTCCTGGCGTTACAATACCATGTCAACTATAAAGAAAGGAGATGAGGAAAATGGAAGGAAAGAGGATATGGGTATACCTATTCTAATTGTTTATAATGACGATGGACATATTCTTTAAACGCCTGAGGCGCAAATTCGTCTCATATTAACTGAGAATTTCATAAATATTTTTTGTTGGTACTCAATCCATAGCCATCATTAACTATATTTACGGCTACTAAAATCTACTATCCTCAAGCAGTTGTGTAATATTATTCCAATGCAGTTTCTCGGTTGTGCTGTTTTTTTTTTCATTGAAACACTAATTATTCAATTTGAATTCCTTAATCGCTGTAAAATTGTTATAAAAACGGTTGGTTATTCGCATTGATCCATACTCTTGTTATTTACTTATGTGAGTCGTTCAAATGTTTTGTAAGTAATTTCTTTCGTTGCAAAACTTTTCCAATTTCTATAATTTCTATTACAAACTAGCAGCACGTACTTCTTAATGGGTAAAATAATTTACAATATTTCGAAAGTACGAAAAACTACCTTATCGATTCGATATTAATTGTATATATATAGCAGTTAACATGCGGCTTCGTTCTCTTATATTTTTGGTAGTCTATTGTGACTCTTTGTCAATTTTTCTTGTCTGATGATAGAACAGCTGTTGATATTTTTGACATTTACACATCAACAAGTTTTTTGATTTGGAAATTCCGTCTAGATAGATTGAAATATTTTTGGATATTTTCCTTGCATGCGGTGTTAATCCGAAATAATAAAATTCTGGAATTTCATAAAGGTAATCAACTCATTTCTTGCGCAATTATTTAAAAGTAAAAGAAATAAACAAATTAATGCATTCAATTCTTATGAATGTTGGTGGCTGTGATACAATCCAAAATAAAGATAAAAAAAATATTTATTTATGTTGTGATATAATTGGTCGATGTGGTTTCATTTGGTTTTGGTGTGAACAGTAATGAAACATTCCTAGCCAAGCTACATCAAAGTTTATTGCTTACTACTACCTAGTGCCTGAAATTGTTATCTTCTTGGAGAGCAAAAGTAATACATCTTTCGTTGTGATCAGATAAAATATCATTACCAACAGTAAACCTATGTGTGAGGGTATCACCATGATCCTACCTTTAGGGATGAATGTGTGCATGTATGTAGTTGTGTGTGTAAGTGCGGCGTGAGTATGTGGATCTGGGAATAATGGGCTGAATTGAAATTACTATTTAACGATGCCATGGTGATTATATACTTTGCGTTATAAATTGATCTTATAGCTCAAATATATATTTACCGAAAATTCTCTCACATATCAATTAGTAAACTCAACATGGGTGTGTTTTGGAGGAATAAATTTTAACAGCTGATAATAATTTACAAAAACGCTTACAAGCCTAATACCATTAATTTAAAATAAACCAAAAAAAATTAACAAAACCCAAAGGGGAAATTATTATAATTTTAAAG
This sequence comes from Diogma glabrata, assembly GCA_963693315.1. Classification (NCBI taxonomy): domain Eukaryota; kingdom Metazoa; phylum Arthropoda; class Insecta; order Diptera; family Cylindrotomidae; genus Diogma; species Diogma glabrata. The sequence continues at coordinate 396,661,820 of OY856187.1, forward strand.
TTTTATCAATCAAATCAAGTCAAAATTAATAATTCTTTCAGTAACTTTATAAAATCATATGCATAATGGCAGCTGCTGCATCAAACCTCGGTGATCCGACAACAGTTAAATTTGGTTATGAATTTCATGCAAATTATTTTGAAGTTGTGGCCGTTAGCTTGGAAAAATGTCGTAGACATGTTGTGATTATTGTGTGTGTTACCTCTAAATGTGGATATGCTGCGGTTCACGACCAGCAATTAAATGAACTTTTGGGTTTGTATGGTGGTTCTACAGGTTCACGCATCGTAGCGTACCCCTATGATCAGTTTGAAAGTCAAGAACCGAGGACGAACGAAGAAATTCAGTGTTCCGTAAGCGATCGTAACGTTCCGTAGGACTTATTTTAAAAGATCAACGTCAATGGTGACAAAATTATTGAGTCAATTCAATGGAATTTTACTAGACTCATGGATGATAAAAATGGACAACTAGTATCACAACATGCTCCAGCCACATTGGTTCAATAATTTGGTTCGCTTGACATAATTTATGGTTATTTATTATTTATAAAACTAATTCATATCAATTAATTCTCATGTGACACGATGTGTTCATAAAATCAATTTGTAACTATTAATATGATGCCCAATGCTAGGTTGACTTTTTTGGGAATTATCAGTACAATCGACTTCGGGCCGTAGTATTTCGATCCACCTGGAGGCTAAGATATGTATGAGAGCGTGCGTGTATATAGGCGTGAGTGTATGAGGGTGTGTACGATGGTGAGTGTGCAAGCAAGCGTGAGTGTGTGGGGGTAGGGATAATGTGTGAGTGGATGAAGTGCGCGAGCGTATGAATGTGTGCTTAACTGTGGAGTTGGACGGCTTGATCGTGGTTCTTGCACCACGGGGGTCGCCAGAGTCTCATTCTTTCACTTGCTTTTTTCTCATTGCCGTGTGTATCATGTAATTTGCGTACAATCTGATCATTTGTGCTGAAGTAGCAGGATTTATTACTCGATCCCCAATGATTGAAGCTAGTCAAAGGTCTATATAAACCTGATCCAGAAACGCGACCTGCTATGCCCCTTCATTGGTTCGCCAATGGATCAGCGCTTCATTACAGACTGCACTCTGAAAATAAGTAAATCATTAATTTATAGATGAAACAAGGTAAAGAGAGTGCAGAGCCTTGTTGAATACCAGCAGTGATTGTGAAAATATTGGATCTGATACCATCGAAATTAACATGAAATTGGCCACCTGTAAGAAAACTATGAATTCATGAGACAGTAAGATGGTCTATACCATAAGATTTTAATTTAGCCATGAGCTTGTTATGCCATACTTTATCAAATGCTGTAGAAATATCAAGTGAAATACTGAATGTTTCACCATGGTTTTCGAGCGATTTGCTCCAGAGATTGGACACATAGGCTAACAGATCACCTGTTGCATGACTGCCTTTCTTTGATATGGATTGAACGCTGACCAACCTCCAAAAATTGGGAAATATTCTGGTTTTAAATAATAAATAGAAATTTTTGTTAAAATTGGAGCTAGTCGCCTAGCATAGTTTTTAAGAATGAGGGGTGGAATACCATCGGGCCCAGCATATTTTTTGTAATTAATAGAAACAAGCATTTCCCGTACAATATTGCAATGAAAAATAATTGGTTTTATTTTCGTTACAACTGGGAAAATGAGTGTAGGAGAATAGGGAGGTTCAACTATGTTTGAGTTTCTGCGAAAATACGATCCAGAAGATCCGCTTTTTCTTTCCAGGCGCTCACGGGAATGTCATTCAGAACTAAGGTTGGAATAGAGGATCGAGTAACATTGCTCTGGACTGATTTAACTGCCTGAAAGAAACTACGTGTGTCAGATTGGTGCTCGGCGAATTTCTTTGCTTTCTTCTGGATAAACGCGTCTTTTCCCAAGTCTATATTGTATTTACTATAATATTTCGTCATTAACATTTCGCGTGAACCAAGGCTCAGTTTTAGGAGTAATTAATCGATTTGGAATAAACCGCCGCATTCCGTCTTTTATGATTTCAGAAATTCTTATTGTTGATGTGCTAGGATCTTGCTCAAAACAACAAATAGTTTTCCAAGGTGTTTCATCATAAAAGTTTCTCAGTCCCTCCCAGTTGGCGCGTTTATAGTTCCAAACGCGACGAGGATTTGCTTTAATTTGTGTCGGTGATGTAAATTGCACTATTGCTGATATTAGTACATGGTCCGATGTTCCGAGGGGTTGTTCAACTTTTGTCTTCGTAGTATCTGGTTCGTTTGTTATGATGTGTATTATCAGGGATTCCAGTGGGACACTCAATTATTTGCGTCAAACCAGGATAATCTGCGATTATCAATTCAGCTTGTCTTCCTACGTCATCAGTGCGCGATGAATACTTAAGCCATTCATTATTATGAAAATAAAGGAAGTCTCAAAGAGTGACCAGTCTTGGTTTGGGGTAGTCCGTGGTAATCTTGTCCAGATTAGCTGATATAATTTGATCGAAAAATAGACATCCTGGGGAGAATTTGGGGATCTGTATAATCCTATTATAAACAAAGGTTCATCAACACCTGATATCTTCAGTGCTAGAAAATTATGGTGTTTAGAGTTCCACTCGTAAGCTTTAATTCTCATACATGAAAGTGAATTTCGAACACATACACAGACACCATGCTTGTTATTATTATGTATTCCTATTTAAGGAACGCATAATACTTGCGATTTAATTATCCATATTATTTTAACATATCAATGATCATTCAGCATTTGTTAAATATTCGGCGCATGCTCATTGTTCGCTCTCTTTTCGATAGCTGTCAATCGAACATGTTTCTCAATATCCGATTTACAGTGAAAATGTCTATTGAATAAAAAGTTTTGTGATTTTCAAGAAAAAGAATTGTGTTATTATTATAAGGAAGTCTCCCTAAATAAAGATAGAACATTGGCGACAAGGATAAAAGAGGTTTAGGTTGGTGAATTTTTTATAGGATATGCCTGATGAGGAACAGAAAAACGACGCTTCAAAGTCAAAAGTCAAGATGTCGTACATTGGCAGAATAGAAGAATTAGAACCTGGGGACAATTTCGATGCTTATGTCGATCGTTTGGAAATTTATTTTCAATTAAACGGTATTGTGGATGCCAAGAAAGTTTTGTTGCTGCTACATTCAATCGGTAAGGCAACATTTGAAATTTTAAAATCTTTATGTGCTCCGGATAACCCAAATACAAAAATTTATGTTGAATTGGTCACAGTGCTTACGAAACATTTTAATCCAAAAACCAATAAAAGGGCTGAGAGATACAAATTCTTTAAAACCGTACAACAAAGCGGTGAATCCATAACAGATTTTGTCATAAAATTGAAAACTCTTGCACAAACGTGTGATTTTGGACATTTCTTAACGGGAAATTATGCTGGTTTGAAAACAAAAGCGATCGATGATACATTGACGGACCGTTTTATCATTGGGTTATCTTCAGAAGAAATACAACGGGAATTGTTAAAGGAAGATGAGGTCGATTTTGAAAAATGCTATACCAAAGCATTAAATATGGAAATGTCGTTGAAATAATCCAAAGCTATACACGGAGTACAGCAATATAAAGTACGTGAACATAATCCAGAAACTTGTCCTGCGAACAACTGGCAATGTTTTAAATGCAATGAATGGGGTCATACGTCAAAAGTCTGCACAAATAAAGTCAACTTAATTCAGTCTGTATCTATGGAAAATCATCCTGCTATTGTTAATTTAATTGTTGCTGATCATCATCTACAAATGGAAATCGATACCGGTGCCTGCTCATCAATCATCGACGAAGACACGTATCGTTCAAAATTTAAAAGAATATCTTTATCGAATAATTTTAACAATAATTTAATTTCTGTTACAGGTCAAGCAATTGAAGCATTGGGAAAAATCAACGTTATTATTCAATATGGAGACCACACTTTTACAATGGAACTGATAGTAATTAAGACTCAGAAGAATTTTCGTCCATTATTAGGAAGGAATTGTTTTAATATTATTCAACCTGATTGGCGAGATTCTTTATTACAACACGCAACATTTGTGAACAACATCAACATTTATAACAATATTCAACAACAAAACAATTCACAACTGACGAGGTCCGCCCAACATGAAAATTTTGAGGTACAATTTCGGCAAAAATTTCCAAATATCGTGAGTAATAATTTTAAAGAACCAATAAAAGATTTCGAAGCAGAAATTATTTTACTGGATCAGGTTTAGTCCAATATTTTTTAAGGCATATTCCGTTCCGTATAAACTTAAAGAAAAAGTTGATCAAGAAATTGATCGTCTTCTTCAAGAAGGAATTTTAATTCCGGTAACAAAGTCGTCTTGGGCTAGTTCTATCGTCATAGTGCCAAAGAAGTCTGGTGAAATCAGACTTTGTATGGATTGTCGCGTGACACTAAATAAACTTGTGGATACAAGTCACTATCCACTTCCCTTAATTGAGGATATTTTCGCGAATTTCGCAAATACTAAGTATTTTTCAGTAATTGACTTATCTGATGCGTACCAGCAGTTGGCAGTAACAAAAAAGAGTAAACAATATTTGACAATCAACACGCATCGAGGACTGTTTCAATACACACGTCTTCCCTCTGGAGTTTCAAGTGCTCCTTACATATTTCAAACGGTCATGGATCAAGTACTTCAAAATATTGAGTTATGTTTTGGATATTTAGATGACATCTTGATAAAAGGTAGAACGTTCGAAGAATGCAAACAAAAATTATTTGAAGTTTGTAGTCGTCTAGAAAAATTCAATATTAAAATTAATCTAAGAAATAGCAAATTTTTACAACCGTCCGTTTATTATTTGGGTCACACCTTGTCAGGAGATGGTATCAGGCCAAATTAGGACAAACTTAAAGCTATTTGAGATGCTCCTAGTCCAAAAAAATTACAAGAACTACAATCGTTCCTAGGTCTTTTAAACTATTATAGTAGGTTTTTACCGAATTTGTCCACCAAACTTCACTGTCTCTATAAATTATTAAACAAAGACCAACCATATGATTGGTCTAATGAATATCAAAAAGCGTTTGAAAATACGAAAGAGTTAATAGTCGAACACAACGTATTAGAATTGTACGATCCTTTAAAACCCATTTTGATATCAACAGATGCCAGTCCTTATGGAGTTGGGGCTGTATAGTCGCATTTGATTGGTTGGGTAGAGAAACCGGTTTTTTTGCATCAAGCACACTGTCAATAGCGGAAAAAATTATTCGCAATTGCATCATGAAGCTCTTGCAATCGTGTTTGCATTAAAGCGCTTTCACAAATATGTGTACGGGCATAAGATCAGAATATTCACTGATCACCAAGCACTCAAAGAAATTTTTCACCCTCATAAAAGCACGCCGGCTGTTGCAGCAGCACGTCTTCAGAGGTGGTCTGTAATTTTGTCCGCATACGATTACAAATTAGAGTATAGAAAAGGGTCCGATAATTCAAATGCTGATGCATTGTCACGTCTTCCGTTACAGGATAGTACAGAAATAGATGAAAATAGTTGTATTAGTTTTTTAAATACGTCATATGAGCTTCCTTTGGATATTGTTAAAATCGCTTCCGAAACGACTAAGGATCCGATACTACAAGAAGTTCTAACTCAGACTATGTCTGATTGCCCTGAGAAAGTTAATGAACAAGAAAAATATTATTATCGTGTCAGATATAGTCTTAGTTCTGAAAGTAATTGTCTTTTTTATGGGAATCGAATAATAATTCCAGAAAAATTAAAAATTTCAATTTTATCCTTGTTACATAGTAACCATAGTGTTATTGTCAAGATGAAGTTGCTAGCTCGATCTTATGTATGGTGGCATAAGATTGATTCAGATAGAGAGAAATTTGTCTCGTCATGTGAAAGTTGTCAACTCACTAGGCGTGTTCCAAAAGAAATTGTGTCTTCTACATGGACTGAAAGCGAACGTCTTTTCGGCAGAATTCATTTGGATTTTTTCCATTTTTCTAATTTCGAATTTTTAATCGTAGTCGATTCTTATTCTAAATTTTGTCAAATAAACATCATGAACAATACCACGTCCAGGAATTTAATTAAAAAATTAACTGATATTTTCGTAGTCTTTGGATTACTGTCAAAGATCGTAACAGAAAATGGTCCACCGTTTGGTTCGTTTGCTCTTAAAACATTTTGTGATCACCACAAAATTGAGCTTGTTCATACACCACCTTACCATCCTCAGTCAAATGGTTTAGCTGAGAGTAATGTACAATCGACTAAAAGTGTATTTAAAAAATTTTTAATTTTGAATCCTTGTGGAGATATGCAAGAAAAAGTCAACCAATTTCTCATAACACACAGCAACACTCCAAACACGGTCACAAAACAGTCTCCGAACGGTATGATTTTTCCTTTTAAAACAAAGTCATTGCTTGATTTGATTAATCCTAAGAGACAGGTTAGATTTAATATTGGGGATGATAAAAGTCCAAAAGTTTTAGATAATATTAGAAAGATAAAGATATTCATATGGTCCAAAACTCAGTCAAGAATTCAAAAATAAAGTTAGTCACAAATTTCAAGAGGGGAAAAATGTTTTATATAGGAACCATTTTAAGGAATACGTGAGGTGGATTCCTTCTAGAGTTTTAAAACAACTGTCCAATTTTATGTATTTAGTTAATATTAAAAATAATGTAAGAATAGTTCACGAAAACCAATTAAGAGTTCCGAATTTGGCTGATCGTCTTCATCCACCCTTTCACATTTTACCAAAGTCTGAAGCTCTTAAAGCTAATAATGAAAAAAAAGGAATTTAATCATAAAAGAGGATTTAGTGATACTGGTGAATTAAGAAGATAAAAAAAAAATGCGTAGGTCACCGCTAAGATTAAGGTACGAATAAAAGGAAAAAAGCCATTAAATAAATATTAGTATTTAGCACAGAAATAATTAATTACATGATTGTGTTAATTTTAGTCATTAGAATTAAATAATTTAGTAACTTTAGTTTTTGTGTCTTGATCAAAGTTTAAATTATTTTGATGGTTTTTAAATTAGGTTATTTAAATTTTCTTTCTAGATTGATGTACTATACCAGACAATATTTAATTGTATTTTGTGAATAACCATCTAATCAAAAGCGTTGCCGCGAGATGGTAGACACGATTTCGTAGTCAAATTTATAGCTGAACTAACAAATTACCATTTACCATAAGTCACAAATACTTATGGGACAAAACGCGTTAAACGGATCACCTGCGCCCTTAAAATTCTGATTTACCGATCAGGATGTTTGAGGGCTTGAATTGAAGCTTAATCAGTATACTTTGTCTTGCTGTGTGCTTAAAAATCTAAAACGGTGGATAAGTATGATGGTTACAATGTGTAGATGTCATCATGGCAAAGCATTTTCATGATTATTTAAGAGCATTAATCATCGTAACGGGGTTTTACGTGTTTTGCGGGTTTTATATCGAAAAAAATGTAAACGTGTTCGAGGATTTTTTTTTATGGAAAATAAAGCGGAGCTAAATTTCGAGGATTTCGTGTTTTTGACTTGAAGACTTATATTCATAAATTCATAGCTTCGGTTCTCTTAAAGATAGAAACGTCTGTTTAATTTTTGTTAAAGCTAAAAGAATTTTTTAAAAAAACACATAAAATTAGTAACAAATTCATGTTGTTATAAACAAATCAAATGTTAAAATAGATTTTTTGTCTTTGCCAAACCCACGAAATGAGTTTTTAAAACAACCATCGTATTCTACGTTCAGTTTTCTATAAAAAAATTTTTTTTAATTAATTGAGAAATGATATTCACTGTTGAAAAAAAATTTTAATATTTTCTAAAAAATTTTCCATTTTCCAAAAAAAAAATCCTTGAAAACGTATATAATTTTTTTTCGAAATAAAACCCGAAAAAAACGGTAAAATCCCGTTACGATAATTTAAGCACTTAAATAATCACGAAATTGCTTTGCCATGGTGACATCTACACATTGTAGCTGCCATACTGATCCACCATTTTAGATTTTTCAAAAAACGCACACAGCAAGACAAAGTATACTGATTAAGCTTTAATTTAAGCTTTAATTACGCGCTGATCGGTAGAACAGAATTTTGAGGGCGCAGGTGATCCGTTTACGCGTTTTGTCCCATATACATATGAATTTCCATATTTGGAAAAGTCGAAAAATCTTTTATGGGCTTCGCCATTTTTTAAATTAATTTAGCTGATTACCCTTAAACCTGTGTTCTATAAATTCTTTGATACATATTTTAAAAAATTAAAGGAATTTAAAAATATGTCGTCTCAAAATAAATAAAAGCTTTAGCTTTGGATAGATAGCTTTTGTTGAATTTTGGTTTAAAAAATTTTTTTTCTACATCTACGAAACCAATTAATATTCAAAAGCTTAAGTACATCGACATACATTCGTTTCGACTATATGTCTACCTCATTTCTAAGTAATTCATAATTATTTTGTTCAAATGGAAAAGTCGTTTCCTTTTTGTTTTATTTCTGTTTTACATTTTCAATTGTCGATTTTTTGGTGTTTTTTCATATGAAAATAAAATGGTAAAAAAGCTCAATGCATTCTTTAATGCTCGTATCCATGTATAGTGTATATATATATACATTTCATCAGACATTCTCATACCTCTCCCACCTGTGTTACATTAATTATTAAAAAGCTCTTATTTTTTTCGGGAGTAATTTTTTTTTTTGTTTCTTTTAATAATTCCTCTTCGAAGCTTAGTTATTTTTTGTTGTATTTCAGAGGTTTTTGAACTTTCAAGAGTGTATGTTTGAATTTTGTGAGTTGAATAACCAGCAAGAAAATTTATTTTTCTTTCGATTCGGTTTTTGTTTGTTTTAATATTTTAAAGAATTTTTTTTTGTTAATTTTTTCTTATAATTATTGAAATAATTGTGAAAATCTCACAGAGATTTGATAAGAAAAATTAAGAAAGGACATTTTGAATATGAATTTTGTCTAGGATTTCAATTTTTTTAAATTTCATTTTAATTAAAAAAAATTATAAATGGATATATTTTTTTTTTTGTATAAAATTATTTATCTTTAATACCGGTAAAGTGAAAGAAAATCTCACTTGTCACTCAAATAATATAGAACTTAACCAAAAAAAAGACGAATATTTCATAATTATGTTCGTTATTTTTGCTGAATTTTATTTAAGGATAAGGAAGAAACAGAAAAGTAAAATTTAAATAACTTTAGAAATCCTCCAAGAATATATTTCTATTTCACCGTGGATTATTATTTTTTGTTTGTTTGTGTTGTTGAAAGAAAATCAGGATTCTTATGGTTTTCATATCATAAATTTTTTTTTTGTTGACGGTTATCTTAATTTTAATCAAAATAATTTTCATGTTTATTTATTTATGTTTTTTTTTTGTGTTGCAACATTTGTATAAAATTCTGTCATCATCATTCTTGTTGTTTTTTTTTCTGTTCGGTGTTTTGTGTGAAACGGTTTTGTTTTTCTTAGACGTTGATTGGAATGCTCATGGTGTTTTTGTTGCCGTTTAAACTTTTTTTTTCTGTGGAATTTTTATAATGTTATATATTAACATTTAGAATATCTTGAGAATTACTTTTTAAGAAATGTTGATAGTGAATTTTGGAAATGATGTTTTAATCAAAATTTTATAGAGCAAATATTTCATGATAAGTTTTTTGTAAAATTCAAACAGTGACACATCAAGAAAAGTTGGATCTCAATTTTCAAATTGGTTTAATAGTAGTTGATTCATTATTTAGGGTATTGAAAATAAACTTTCACAACCAATTAAGAAAATTTAAGAACTTAGGTCTAGAATTCACCTTGAATATTTTCAATTTAGTTGTGATATATCTTACTTAAGGCTGACTATATCAAAAAGGAAGAACTGAGATTAACGACTTTAATGGTTTTTAAAGATTTATCTACGGATATCATCAAAAACCTTCCTATTTAGTTAAAAGAAAAGCCCAATAGCCCAATTTGCTAGCATGATGGCCTAAATAGTAAGGTTTTGTAATGAAATCCACAACCATATTGATATCTCTACAATCCATTGATATCAGTTATTTAGACCGGAAGATCACATTCAGCTACAAGCCTGTCACTGTTGTGTCTGCATCGCTATGGCCTGTAAGTAGACGAATTTTTAACTTGCGTGTTTAACCAGAATGCAAACATCAGTGGAATCCGGTCATGGAAAACCCCCGGATTTTGGATAAAACAAAATTTAGCTCCGCTTTTGCCAATTTGAACAATGAGCACCGGTTCAGTGGTGGAGGTTGACTTGAAGAAACTTTAGCATGAGCCATTACTTCCGTCTTAATAACGGTAACACCAAAGTCTTCACTTGAGTTAAAATTATACTTATCAGAGAGCTCGCAGACCTCTGTCAATAAAGATAGCTCTGTATTTGTAAAACAAGCGTCACTTTCAAGAGAGATTGCAGGATAATAGTCGCGCGTCCTGCTTCAGTCAAGTCTCCATCACCTTAATAAAACTGAGCCATTGATTTCTTATTAATAAGAATGATGCTGACCTGCCACCATTTCTGGTAGTCTTAATATCTGTGTATTCTATTTAGTCTCTGTTTTTTTTGCATTGTCAATACCCTCCAATACCCTCGCCCGGGGTGATAGTTGAAGAATTTAATATTTCAAAAAGTGTTGAATGGGAGTAAGTTTGGTTGATCACATCATTTAGTTCACATAGTTATGTAGCCTGATCCATAGTTTCACTTTCCGAAAGTCTATTCATTATTTCCAGTTATGTCAAAACGCAATGTAAGATTTGAACGAATATTTTTTTATTGAATGTCCCTAATGAATGCAGTCATGATATTTTTTGATCTTCCGTTCTATATACTCGATCAGTTTTGTATATCTGTTGGTACTCCTGGACTCAACGTCTCCTTAGTCCCTTAGTGCTAAAATAGAATGACTTCCCAAGTAACAATTGACTCGGTAAATTGTCATTCACAGCTAAAGCTATGCTGTGACAACGTCTCGAAATCCGAAAAACTATACGAAATAGTTATAAAAGTTAAATAGCTAAATCATTAGTTTTGGAAACGATGTGACAGTAAACAAAACAGCTAATTCCCTTATATAGGTAATATGTGTTCATAGCAGTTATATCATTATTTTCGTAAAATCAAAATTGTTATGTGGAAAGCAATTTTGCTACTATAGTCAAGTATTTATGCGTTAAAGTCAAAACGTTTTATTATCATTTTTGTATAATTTCAAAGTCAAATCCCAATTAATCAGTTTAGTTCTTTTAATAGCAAGATAGCTGAAAAAGATGAATACAATATAATTTAGACTGTATTGTTGAGTTTGAGCTTTCTGTAAAGCACATTCGCTGTGCACTCATATTGTAAATAATTTCATGCTATGAGCATACGTCATGTATATTTTTCAAACCATAAAAAAATTATTTGGTTTTACTTCGGCTGTAACAGTCGGCTGTAACACTGCACTCGATATTATTTTATATAATGGAAAATAAAAATATAACCATTATTTTAAATCATTAAAGCAATATACACGCAGTTCTACATATCATAGAAAGTCCGAGATCAATACTTAATAGCTGAAAATGGAACCTTAATTAATTACGAAAATCTGTGAATTAACGTTAAACGATTGACATGTGCCAATTACACTGTTATAAAAATAAAAGTGATTTCTTTTGATCTCTTTTATTGTAGTATCACAACAACTACAAGCAACAAAGTATGTAAACATATAGCATTTTCGATTGAGAACCAGTTCATAACTAGTTCTTTTTTTCACTACAAAAAAACTTATTTCCCCTCCAAATCATGTTCGATTGAAGCAAAATAAAAAAACTAGTTCTGAACTAGTTGTGCATTTTTTCTCCTTCTGAAGAACTAGTTTTATTTTCAGTTATTTTTGAGTTTTACTCATACTATGACAAAATGTATACACTACAAACGTAAAATCAAAACGTTATAATTATAACGCTGCATCATATTAATAATTTTATTTTATTTTTAGTTATTTAACAATATATATTGTGAAATTAGTTTTTTTTCACAAAATGTATTGTTTTTTTATTGCTTTTCAAACAAACCAAAATAAAAGAATTAATAAAACAACCAATTCAATTTACTCATACAATAACACTGAATGTTGGCATGTTTGATTGAAAAAAAGAACTCGTTAAGAACTGGTTATTAACTCGTTCTTCAATCGAAAACGACAAAAGTAAGTTTTTTTTTCAAAAATGTTTAATTTAATTTGATAACGAGTTTTATTTTATTCTCTTTGTTTTATAGATGAGAACAATTTAGTTTCCAATAAAAATTGTGATACTGATTTAAAAGAGAGCAATTATGTCTTTTTCAAGACATCTCTACTTCAAATACTAAAACTTTTAATATCTGTAACCTCCATATATGATCAAAACGAAAAATTCGGATATTTCCTTAATGATAACGAAGACGAAGAAGAAGAGAATACATAAGACTTTCTCGATAAGATAAAAATATAGGCAGTATCGTTTATTATTGCACAAACTGCTTTAAAGGAACTGCTCTTAACGATTTATAACCAATGCCTTAAACAAAATAAATTGCAACCACTACAATGTGATGCTTGCACCTTGTTTAATACACCACAAGATTGCAAGTATAGTACCATTGGCTGGTGGTTTGTATTGGAATCGAGGTGTTAAATGTTGCTTAGAATCTTATTTCAAATCCTTAGATAGTTCAATTTCCATCAGTCTAAGTATAAATATTGATGGAGTTTTTATTTATAAAAGCACAAAAACTCAATTTTTTCCCGTTCACTTCGTAATACATGCGAGATCGACGATTTTGTACCGATGGTTGTAGGGATTTACTGTGGCAATAGTAAACCTTCTTCGGTGAACAACTATTTGAAAGGCTTTGAGATGATTTGTAAACGATCTTGCAAAACGGTATGATAATAAATAATAGCAAAATAAATATTAAAATCCGTTGCTTAATTTGTGATGCCGCAGCTGGTAGTATAATCAAAGGTAAAGATACTAATCGAAAACAAACTGAAACCAAAATTTCGAAAGCTCAATTAGCTTTGTCTGAGTCTTGCTCTAGTTACAGTAAACTTCAACACTTATCATGGATGTCTTAACTGCCATGTCATCGGAGAGCATGATATTGCCTTATTTGCCTAAATGAACTGATTATTCCTTTCGCCAGCAACTAGACAAACAGCATCACAAATTCAATTCAGCACTTCTCTGCCTTCCTATAAATATGGTAGATGATGTTATCGTATGTGATATGCTTCATCAGCAGCATATTGGTATTATGAAAAAAACTTTGTTTTATTGGTCAAGAAAAGAAAATGGAGTTTCATTTTTCACGATGGGATCATCGACGCATTTAGGAAGTATCACTATATTTAATAAAATGCTCTTTGCCATTGGGCATTAGCCGTTCAGTTACACCACTTGAAAAGAAAATGGCAATTAGAACAAAATTACAGAAATTACAGAGTTACAGCAAAATTTGTATTTTTGTCCTACAAAACGAAATTTGTTTTCATTCCATTGCTTCACACTGTATAAATCATACTATTTAAATGTCCTCTATTCAATAACGCATACCATTGAATGTTGCTGTAAAAAATTAAAAACAATGTTTATAAAATTATTTATTTCAAACAAATGAAAATATATTTTCTTGACAAATTCATATTATGAGTTCATTGGCTGAGAATGTCTCATGACTAGCCAACACACTTGCATCTGATTTTAAGTTCTCTGTAGAAATAATTGATGATCTACATGAATTTCATTTAAAAAACAACAACTACGTTTTATCCTCTTTTTTCACATTTTCATTCACACAAAGCAAAACTACTTACCACAAAACTACAAAGGCCACCTCAACGAAAGATTGCTTACCTTAAAGCAATCCGTGAAAATGCTTAACATATAACAATTTTGGTTATTAGGATGACAACGATAGGCCTCTAGACAAAGCATTATAGTTATTAAGGGCAATGAATATTACTTATTTTCTAAAATGTTATTAACGGTAAGTAGTTTTCAGAAATGATAATATCCCGTTATGGTATTAATATTTTGAATGCAATTTTCCTTTTAACTACGCAAAATTTATTACTAAAGGCAAATATGTCATTTATTTGCTTATTTCCCATCTAAAGAAAAAGCATTTTACTGTAAAAATGTTGACTTTAGTATGAATAGTAAAAAGGATATCAATTTATCTACATAGCTGTTATACATATTGCAGACATATTTTAATTCTATTTGTTATGCACGAAAATGGCTGCCAAATTAAACGGTACGATATAATACCAAAAAAATTGTTTTTCTGAATGAAAACACGAAAATAAACGCTTGTAATTTGTAGTTTGATTAATTTTTTTAAAGATATTACATTATACATTTCAAATTGATGAATTTTTTTTGCAAATAAAAATTTTACGACAAATTTTAAATTTTATTTACTTATTAAATATCAATTAATTTGTTGGCGCATATTAATTATCTGAGGTAACTTTAGAAACTGCCCGATAAATTTATTTCTGCAAGTTTTTACGTTTGGAACATGCAGAATCTAAAACAATAATTATTTGAATATAACTTGGCCATCCATTATGAATACAATCAAAAAAATTATGTAACATTAAAAAACAAAGTATTTAGGTTATGCAAGATCATTTTTATTCGCCTATATATTAAAGTATTGCTTTATTACTGTGATTTGCGGCTTTAAAGTATCACTTTTCAACTATTTATTTTGTCGTCATAACTACGTCCAAAAAAGTAAAAATCATTTGTATTTGTTTAAATTCTATGAAAAATAAATTTTTTTATCAAAGCAACCCGCAAATTCAAAATTTCATTATCCAATTAAAATAGTTGTTATCATTTGTTGTCATACAATTTGGAAAAAATAATAAATATTTTTTCAAGGGTTACTTGTTCCACATATTTTTATTTTAAAATTTATGAAAATTTATAATTTTAATTTAGAATAAACAACTTTTCTTAAAATATTTTGCTTGCGGCGAATAAAAAATAGTATATGATGCACGGACGTAAGCTATTTTGGACTTAATGTGGGTGCAAATCTCGGCTAGCGCCTCGATTTGCAAGCTCCACATCCGTCCAAAATCTTTAGCTTTACGTCCTAGCATCATAATGTACTATTTTATAATCAAATTGGGGGAAAAAATATACGAAATTGTTATTTTTATAAATTGTGTTTTTAAAAAAGTAGTTTAGATTTTCTGGTTAATTTTTCTTTTTTCAATCTAAAATCGCTTAAATAACTATTATACTTTTACGAATGCTAAGTTACAACAATAATTTCTTAACTGTTATGGATCCGTTTTTCCTAATTTTACTATTCTGCGTTGAACTCAGCGATATCGCAAAAACAACTCATTTAATTTTTATGAAGCGTTATTGCTAAACTAACGAAATTAATATAATCAAAACTGTTTTACAATTATAGCAAATTCGCTGTGTGACGTTATTACAACGTACTGCCAACCAAAATATGATCCCCATTTTAGCTGCCGCAACATCAGCAAAACGTTGTGAAAACGTTTTTTGTATTTTTTTGAACTTGTTATTACAACTAAATTCCTGTAAATTTTAGCTGACACAACGTTGTGACAGCTTCAAATTGTTACTTGGGTTACGTATGGTGAAACATTTATAAACTGCTGCATTCGAATGGTACCTATTTTCATAGATCTAGTTTAGAATTTATACCTAGTGTCGCGTCCCCCAATGTGGCAGTGGACTGTATATATATAAAGGTTTGCGGCGGACGATGACGGATGACATCAGAGAAGTTGACATGGAATTTGGTTCAGAAGCATTCAATAATCATGTGACCATCATCAGATGATACTGTTAGTTTGGCCGAAATAATAATGCGATATAGTTGGTGTGATCTGGTATGTTACAATTTTATTTAACAGTATGTATTTGTATAATTTGATGGTATCTTGATTCGTGGATATGATATTGTATTAATATAATATTTGACGTAATATAATAGTGACGTGGTGTTCCTGGAGGCAATGTCGATGATGAAATAATTAAATAAAGTTTGCCTCACAGAATATAATCCTGACGTGGTGTTCCTGGAGGCTATGTCGATGCCGATGTAATTAATTAAAGTTTGCCTCACCGAATATAATATTGACTTGATGTTCCTGGAGGCTATGTCGATGCCGATGTAATTAATTAAAGTTTGCCTCACAGAATATACTATTGATTTGATGTTCCTGGAGGCTATGTCGATGATGAAATAATTAATTAAAAGTTTGCCTCACAATATAATATTCACTTGATGTTCCTGGAGGCTATGTCGATGCCGATGTAATTAATTAAAGTTTGCCTCACAGAATATACTATTGATTTGATGTTCCTGGAGGCTATGTCGATGTCGATGATTAATTAATTTTTGTGCCTCAGAGCTCTTGCCTCACAATTCTTGGTTCCTAGGCATCAGGTTTATGAGTGGTAACTAATTACTAAAAAAAGACACCACGCTGATGAATTCACAATGGCGGCACTACGGAAGAAAGGTCTAATATTAGAAAAATTTGTATAAACTTCTTCACCACATCATTAATTTCACAAGAAGACTTTTATCACTCCATGAATTCAAACACTTAGTTTCCTTTTTTAAATATAATTTTGCATTTTTAATTTAACATTTTTGACAAAGAAACTACATGGATTTTTTTTATTAGGTTAAACTAATCCAAGCAAGTATATAAAATATAAGAGAAAGATTCCAGTCCAAACGTCATATATATATACACAGCATGTTGACTTGAGCGACGGCAGCGACGTGCGATTCAAACACCGGAATTAAATTATGTTGCTCAAAATATCAAAAATACTGGGTTTTAAATTGTTGTTGTTGGTTCACCTGATAAACAAAAACGAAATGTCAAAATTGACATGTAAATATTGTGAGTAACGAGGAAGTTGAAAATTATATTTTTAAAAACTGCAGCTGATATATATATATATATATATATATATATATATATATATATATATATATATATATATATATATATATATATATATATATATATATATATATATATATATATATATATATATATATATATATATATATATATATATATAACGTTTTGGAACCTGGACATATACATCGATTCAATAATTAATGTAAGTATTACCTTAGTGATTATAATTTCATGAAATACATTGTAATTTTATGACATACATTGTAGTTTATGAAATGTATTGTAATTTTATGAAATACAATGTAGTTCATGAAATACATTGTAATTAATATACGTTTTCTTAACCAAATAATATTTTATAATTACTTTTTCTTTTCTTTTATAGATAATTTGAATGAAACATCAAAAATTGCTCAGAATGCTGCAGAGCAAAGTAATAAAATTAAAATAAATAAATATATACAGATGTATTGACGATGGAGAAGGCAATCTCAGGTGAATATGATTTATTTTTACATAACAAAGATTTTGTCTGTTTTTTAGGAATGGCCTTATCCAACGTCAACACCTAGTAAAGAGTATCATCATTAACAGCACCAGTTGCAACCTGACTAAGGAGTCACGTATTAAAACGTATTTGCATCCAAAGATATCCGTGAACTTGCATTTATCTTGGACCTATAAATCTCATAGAGACGTCCGTGATCACGACCAAACTGAAATGATGGTCATGGAGCTAAATAGAGTTTGTGTAAAACAAACCCTTCAAAAATTGCTTTAATTTTTCCGATTCCTTGTCGCAATTGACTTTAATTATAGAAATAATATAGATAAATTATCTATTTATCAAAGGGAATTTATATTTTAATCAAAACCTGAATGTACGGTTTAAGCCCGGGCTCTACCAAGAAAAAATCTCTAATAACACTCAAATAATTTAATTTTTAATTTGCACTATCAATAGTACGAAAAAAATTTTCCTAACAAAAAGTAATAATTTAATAATAATTTACGACAAACCATGCAAGAACAAGAAAACTTATAAGATAAATAAATTAAAATACATTAAGCTTACATTAATTTAGTGGTTTTCTTCTAAATCCAGTCCTGTGGAACATAAGTTGATTGTATGCTGTTACAAATAGCATTTAAAAATAACATATCCCAAAAATCCGTCATCCATAGACGCTTTGTTGAATGCAAAACACTAAGTTAATCACAACAAAGATGAATCAGCATGTCAATACAACTAATTTCTCCAAAATACCGGGATATAATTAAAATGGTTAGCTGTTGCATCATCTATCACGTTTCAATATTGATGACGAGCTTTATTTGTACACGCTAATTTACAAATTAAGCTCAGCATACTTTTCATGTCTAACTTCTTGTTCACTTTTATGCGAAGAGTTATTTTCACCTTTTCGTACACAATTTCGGACCTACAATTAATATTCGTCCTTTGAATTCTTATCACCCACCATCGAGCTTTATTCCAATAATCGGAATGGTAAAGTCGTTCTCACAAACACCAAATTTATATTATTCCAAAATTGAAAATACGTTAAAAAATATCAAAATTTAATTAGATTATTTGTTTGATTTGGAAATTGATGCCAGTTAGACTTATTAACACCCAAAACTTGTAACAGGCAACGAAAACTTCAATTTAATATCACCAAACAATATACATTTTTTTTCCAATTTTATTTTTACAAATAACAATGTTCAGTTGATTTTAACTTACATCCTCAAACTATTTTTAAGTCTTGATCACAACTCACAAGTTTGAAGAATGTGTCTTCTTTATATATTTAAAAATTAAATAAACATGAGGGAGTGGGAGTGGATTCGCACATCTTTAACTCGTCGTGCTTATGATTGCATACAATAAAACGAAACTAGTTAATAACAGATTGTTTCATTTTTTTCCAAAACGTTTTTCTTGTATCGATTTCTAAAACATAAACAAAAGTAAGAACCGCCCGTTTTTTCAATTAAGAATACAGGCAAAAAGAACTGAAAACGTTCATGTATTGCAATATTTCATTATAATAAAATGAAAGAAGAGAAATAAAAACGTAGCAATTCTTTTGTTTCATTTGTTTCTATTTAAACCTTGCAAATAGAGTACAAGTATATATAAAAAAAATCAGTATAACCTTGATGTTACAAAAAATTCAGATGTGCCGATGATTATTGTTGATATTTTGAGTTTTCAGTTTTCATATTCGCATCTCTTTTGTTTTTGTTTTATATATTAAAACAAAGGAAACCAATAATATTATCTAGGTATGGATGATTAATACATAACAATAATGAATTCAGAAAATCATATGTTTGAAGGGGCGATCAATAGGTTCTTTGTATGGTGATCTGTTAAATGTAAAATTACGATAATTCAAACCATGCAGTTTGTTACCTCAAGGATGGAAAATATAAACTGTGTTAACGGGAAGCTAGTCTTTGCTGTTAGTTCAACTTTTTTGGTTGTTTGAGCTGTCAAGCCCAAGATTCTAGCTAACACACCTTATACAGAACCAAATTGTTCTGAATTGGATTTTCCAAACGATACATGTTGAAATAAGTAGTCTAAATTACCTTGATTCTGTACAGCGTAGAGCTATTAAACGCATTGGTAACTCAAGTCTTTCTAACGGTCTTGATTCCTTGCAGCACAGAAGAAATGTTGCAGATATGACTATATTTTATAAATATATTATAGATGTACAAGCTTCTGAAGAGATCAAATCGATTTTACCTATATCAGCAAACCTTTTGCGTCACACTAGAGTAATTGTAGCAGCCCACCCCTTTACGGTTCAAAAAATTAGGTGTAGAACTATAGCCTTCCAACGTGATTGTTTCAACAGAGTCTCTCATATTTGGAATACCTTTCCTTCCTGGGTTTTCCCTGATAACTTTAATCCTCAATGCTTTAAAGTTAACGTTAATTAAATTGCGTTCCATTCTTATCCCTAGTTGGCATGGTATCTTCGGATATTCAGAGACGTTAATTTATAATTTATTATAATTAACACTAAACATGCCTAACATTGAATAAAATAAAATAACATCTTAAGCAGACGAAGTTAAAAACTTTACATCCAAGAATAGAAATTGGGTTCGTATTGGCATGCGTCGCATGGAATAGTTCCACCGCATTTGATTTTTCACTCTTTGATGCAATCTTTTGACTGTCCACTTCAAAAGCTTTGCTCACCTTACCTTAAAACCAAATGATATACACATCTATTGAGAATAGAAATTGTCTAGAATAAGTTTAAAAACATATATTACGTATTGATATAACTGACAATAATGCAAAGACTTTCGGTAAGTAAAACTATGTATCAAGCTATATAATTATGTGACATAAACAATTCATGATCTTATAACTTTTCTAACAAGACTCCAATCTGGAGCTAAGATTTAATATATAGCATTTGGATGAAAACAGGTGTAGTCTGTGGGATTGTTTCTTATAGTTTTGGGTGCCAAATTTCTTAAAAAACGCTATAAAATGTTATAAAAAATCCTGCACTTTTTTGTCAAATTTTATCATAAAACTTTCAAAACTGTGTGAAACTGCACAAAAAAAAGTATTGAGTTTCTTCAAAATCGGACGACAGAAGCTCTTCCCTTCCCAACGTTGTCCAATTCTGCTCAAAAGATTTTATAATTATGGTCAACAATACTTTAACATGTAATATGAGGTCTGGTACACTGTGAAGGTCTACCAGTTGGTCTTGCATGCAAACCACATTCATCCGCTGCTAGCTCAGACTGGCGTGAATTCTGGTGATCAACCTCATCTACACACAAGAAAATTAAAAATAAAAACCGTGCGTACATCACCACCACCGAGAATCTCCAGAAGGGAGAACTGCTATGCCATAACTCTCAATATAAAAAATTTTATCGTTAGCCCTTCATTTTGTTGTTACAATTCCAACTCAATTATAATAAGCAAAAGAAAAATTCAACATCAAAATTCCAAATAGGTTAAAAACAAATTAAACTTCGCAATAACAGGCGGACTACTCACAGAATCTTTTCTTATATCCAATTCACGTTTGTTGGTATCTTCTGCTTTGCACTTAGTATCCTCCGACTTGAGTTATTTTGTATTCGACAAAAATACAGTTTTCTTCAAATTCTAATTTTGTTTTTATTTATTTTATTATATCATATTTAGATCCTAACTAATCAATTTAATTGGGTTATGTTCAAAATTGGCCTATTGTTTAGCCTACTTTTCTTATAGACA
Organism: Diogma glabrata; assembly: GCA_963693315.1. Lineage (NCBI taxonomy): Eukaryota > Metazoa > Arthropoda > Insecta > Diptera > Cylindrotomidae > Diogma > Diogma glabrata. Next base: position 396,683,143 of record OY856187.1, read on the forward strand.
CTATAAACAATGTCTGTTTTGTAATGATTTATAATTATTAATTACTAATGAATTTATATTAATTAGTTTTATAATAAACACCAATACTTTTAAAAATAAAATTCAAAGACAAATTAAATAATAGGAAAGATTTTGGGATTTTGTCACAATCACATAGTTTTTTTTTCAAAATAAATTTGGTTCTTACGATAAGCACTCAGTTTTCACTCAAATCCATTGTCCAACTTCATATTTAAAAATCACGAAAAAACCGACCCATCTCCAACGAAAATTCAACTGTCTGCTTCTGCTACCAAGCCCCAATTCAAAAAATTTAATTTTTTTCTCATAGCACGAACCATGAAAAAACTCCGTGCTCAGCATAAATTTTTTTTAACGGTTAAATTGCATATTCTGCAATTTATTTTCTTTTATTTTTCATAATTGTGTAAAAAAATTAGAATGAAAAAATAGAAAAAATATTGCGACGCTGATGCATAGGCTGACTTCACCACAGCTCTGGAAACATAGTGTTCTGGATATAAAATGAGCTAATATCCTTCAAATACTTTAATGAAAAGCTAACCAATGTTGTGGATTTCACGTATTTCTAATTATAAAAATACTAAAGAAAGCAGTAGTATCCCAACAAACATAAATTCTGTTGTACGAGAAAAAATAAAAAAAATTAACCGGAAGTTGGGAGAACTGTTGTGAACCTTACTAAATGTTTATGTACCAGTTTTCATCCAATTCGATTATCAGATACAGATGATAAGTTTCCAGGTGCTCGGCGGACCCCTTACCACTCTGTTCACTATCGCTAAAAAACTAATCAGTTCCTTGCCATACATATTTGCATCTTTTTCCAAAGTGTCATCAAAACTTATTCATCAACGCATGTTGTATGCTCCCAACAAACATTGAAACAATAAACAGGTGTTCGGGAGGCCCCACCACTTTTCCCAATATTGTCCAAAAACTAATCAGTTCTTTGTCATTTAAGTCCATCTCCATCTTTTTTCAAAGTGTCATTAAAATTGAGTCAGTAAGCAAACACACCAAGTTTTATTAAGTATTCAACTCCTTAATTGTTCCACAACAACAGGAAACAATACAGCGCACAATATTCCTAACTAGAATATTCTTTCAACAGCTTCAGAAACTCCAACGGTTGATTGTAGAAATTTCCAGTAATACAACGTTTAAAATAATACACAAATTATTTCTACTTAATAACACTTTGAACTTTATTCACAAAAACTAATTTAAAAATCAATTTTATAATTATAACTTCACTATCGCAGGTTTAAAATAAAACTAATTCTTATTTACAACAGGCAAGTGCTTATATACTACTCCGCTTAATTCTAGACAATTCGAGGTCACTTTCTAGAAACCTTGAGAAAATAGTAGAATATTCGATTAATTTACGTTATACTGATTTGATTCATAAAATCATTCAATTTTATTCATTGCGGACCCAAGTTCTAAGAAGTACAACAACAACACTATTCATTTCATTAATTTGTTATAGCATTTTGTTGATTTGAGTTTCCTGGAAGTCTAGATTTTTCTGTAATCGTCTAGATGTTTCTGTAATCGCAACATTATATTATATCTACTCATACCTAATTTTTTGGGCTTGTTTTAAATCTATTTTATGTAGTTAAACGCTTGTTTTTAATATTTACATATTACGCGAGTGGATATTTGCCAACCCAATTGTTTCAATTGGTCCAAAAATTTTCCTTGAAAACTTCTTCAATTAGTATGAAAACTGCTTTTAAATAATTATAACTTATTATAAAACGACATATAATATGATACAAATTTATGTTTACAAACCACCTGATTCTATTGGCCATTTTAGAAAACCTCTTCATTTTGTCTAAATGCTTGTCTTTAATAATTAAAACTTTGCAGAAAAAACGACATTTAATATGAACCGACCTAATGTTTTCCAACTCATCTGATTCTATTAGTACAGAAAACTTTTTAAGAAAGCCCATTTAGTTTTTTGAACAAACACTACTATCAAACGCTATTACTTTTGTTTTGTAACTACAACTCTTGCCGTTTCAAAAACGACAATTCAAACTGATATTTTCTAACCATAAATTTTATTAGAAAACTCCTCCATTCAACATAAATGATTCTTTATAAAAGTTATTTATTCGGTTTAAAGAAAAAAAAACATTTAGTATGCAACAAGTTTTCATTTTCCAACTGCACCACTACACTATCATTTTTCACCTGCACCACCACACCATCATTTTCCATTTGCTGCATTTCCGAACTTGAACGAGTTGGCGAAACGTACGTTATCGCACCAGAAATCTCAAAAGCATTTAATCGCATGCCAACCTCAGAACGCATGTTTTTGTGTGACCTAAGTCCTTAAAGGTATATATGTGTTGTGACATATTTTGTAGTTCCTATAACACAAAACATCAATTTTATAAATTATTTCTTTAATTTATAATCAATAGAAAATATGTTAAAACAAAGAAAATTATGACTAAAATAAAAGTTAAGATGCAGAAGAAAGGAAACTTAAAATAATTTTTTTTAAATTTTTCCCTATGCATGAATTTAATTTTTAATTTTCCGAAAAAAAAGAAAGTGAAAAATGAATTTAAGCAGCTGAAATTTTGAAACAAATATTTTTTTAAGCCTGAAATAAATTAAATCCAATAATACGTCTATCAACTCCTCAAGCAAAGCATAAACTAAATTGAAAATATTAAAATTTAAATTTCTTATTTCGTTTATTTTTTTTAATCGTTTAATTTTTTATATTAATTTTTTTATATTCTCTTTTTACCTTACCGCATTTTCCCCTTTCCTTAGGTATGGCTACGCTTTTTCATGTCTTCTGTATTATATATATATATATAGATTAATGAATGAAGTCTGTATGCTCCCAACAAACTTTAAATACAAAGTTTGAAAAGTCAGCATTTGTATGGTAGACCCCCGCCACTTTGATCAATGTGTCCCAAAAGATGATAACTATCTTATCACACTAATTGGGATCTTTTTCATTAGTTTCATCATAATAACTTTATTATTGTAGGCTGTAGTGTGCATAAAGACACTGAAAAAACTTCAAAAAAGTATTAAAAAAAATACTTTACCGGAAGTGAAAACCCGGAAGTTGGGATGCAGAACTGTTGTGAACCGTACTAAATGCTTATGTATCAAGTTTCATCCAATTCGATTATCAGGTACAGATGTTATTGAGATTTCAAAAAAACAGGTGTATGGGACACCCACCACCACTTTGTTCACTATCGCTCAAAAACATACTTGTTTGAATCTTTTTCCAAAGTGTCATCAAAATTCGTTCACGAACGAATGCTGTGTACTCCCAACAAACATTGAAAAAATTGTGACACAGTAAACAGGTGTTCAGAAGGACCTCACCACTTATTCCAAAATTGTCCAAAAACTAATCAGATCTTTGTCATTTAAGTCTCCATCTTTTGTCAAAGTGTCATTAAGATACATTAATGAAAGAAGTCTGTATGCTCCATTGGCGTAACTAGGTAGGATCCCAGAGGAAACGCCCCCTCCCCCCCCCCTAGACGAATTTTGGCCTCCCCCTAGAAAATGAAGTTAATGAAACATATATGTCTATTAGAGAAAATGAAATTGTATTTTTTTACCAAGTAAATCACTTTTGACAATTACTTCAAAAGCGAATTAGTGGTTGAAATATATGATCACTATACGATAGAAAAAACCCTCTTCCATTAAAGTATTGGAATTAATCAAATCGAACTAGATATTGACAATTTAAAAAAAAAACTTACATTTCATACCATTGATCTTCGTTTCAAATTAATAAGTTAAGTTAAACTTTAATTAATGAATTAAAGTTTGTCATTTCTCGTGAGGGTTAGGCGACCAAACCAAAAATGTGGTCAAAAGTGTATGTATAAAATGTTCGTTTATCTAATTAGTTCACCATATATTAGCGATGGTAAAAAGAAAAAATATTTCCTTTCCAACAACATGATATGTCAGATTCATTTGACATTCATACTTTTTGAAAAGCCACAACTTTTAATTTCTTCAACGAAAGACTTCGCAATAAAAAAAATCTAGACATCGTTTTAAAAAACTAAGTCTGATTACTCCCTAAGACCTAAAACTACACCATAACCCTGGAACATTAAAAAGTGTCTCACTTTTAAGTTTTGTTTGTGTGGCTATTAGCAAATTGACGACGTCATTCGAAGTCTGATGACTTTATATTTTGAGTTATTTGAGTTTTGTCTATGGTTGCGAATGAAGAACGCTATGTGAAAAATAATACATTAAATGTTTAATGGAATGTGTTATTACTGTGTAGTTTGAACGATAAAGAATTGGTATTTTTGGATTTTAATTAACACTAGCACTAGAGATTGGCACATGGGATTCCGACACATTTTTACAATCCCAAAATTCCGGGACAATTGAAAGCAAATTCTGGGACTACGGGATCCCGATATTGGCCGGGTTTAATCGATGAAAGCATGACTTCCTGTTAAAAAGTAAGTTATATTCAGTTTGCATGGAGAGATCAGTTTTTGTTGATTTATAAATTTTTGTTTATGAAGCAGTGAAGCGTTAAAAATTTCTTTATTACTTTTCATTAAAAACTAATCACTTCACCGCTTCACAGTCAGAATGAGTTAACGTGAGGTTTTCTATATTGCTGGCAATAGCTGTGAGTTATCACTAGCGAAGATGATTCTTTAGGGCGATTGTACTCTATACAGCCAACAGTAGCATCCTAAATCTTAGCTATGAAATTTGTCTTGATGATGTCACGTTATTGCTTTCTCGAAGTAATAAACTTTCACATAATTCTACACAGAGAGAAAAATAAATTCTAGATTTGAGAATTGTGCATGATTGAAAATAGAAAATTCAGTTTCTTCTTAATTTGAGAAAATTTAAATCATTTTAATACTCCGAAATTTAAAACTAAAGATAAAAACTATCAATTCGATCACACAAAAAAGTGAATAAAATACTATTATTGAGAATTATATATGATTAAAAACAGAAGATACATTTATTCTCATTTCGAGTAAATTTATATCATTTTAATACAACAAAACTTTAAAAGTGAGAAAAAACTATCAATTCGATCATCCTACAGAAGAATGAAATACTGAAGTTGAGAATTGTTTTTGTTCAACAATAGGAAATACATTTATTCTTGTTTTGAGTAAATAGAGATCGTTTTCATTTTTTCTGCATAAATATAAGAAATTTTTGAATCAGAATAAGGTTTCCATTTCTCAAATTGAACAGAGAAGAGAACAATTGATCACTTTGTTACTTCCCCATCATTTATTTAACTCACAAATGTCAAAATGAGAGTAAAATATTTTCATTTTAATCCTTTTTGTTTCTTTTTGAAACTTAAAGATCAGATAATAATAAGTTATACGCGAGTATTCTCAATTTGATCCACGTAGATAGAATAAAGGAAAAAAAATTATCGATTTTATACCTTTTCTCTCAAATTGAACTTATGAGATCGAATTGAAACTAACTAATACTCGATTATTCTCGGTTGGATCAACGAATATAAAATTGAGAAAAAAAAATTCTCAGTTTTATTATTTTTCTCTCAAATAAAACTTATGAGATCGAAATGAAAATAATTAATATTCGATTACTTTCGATTTGATCTTACGTAGATAAAATTGAGAAAAAAAATTTCTCGATTTCATTCTTTTTCTCTCAAATTGAACGTATAAGAATAAGATCGAAATGATAATAATTTTTTTTGACATAATACGTTCGAAGAAAAAATTACGATACATTATTCAGTGAGAGAGTTTTTCAGCAGATGAACGCGTCCTATAACTTGTGAAAAAAAAGTTTGTGTCCGTGCCAGAATTGATACTAGCTGTCAATAATAAGAGTTCAAAAGGTAAGTTGCATGTTTCTCTAAATTTCTGCGTTCATTAAAGTAAACTTGCGTGCACAGAACGAGGTTTGGCTCATTCAGTTTGCCGGGAGTCCTGGGTTGTTTATTTGATGCATGTACTTGCTACTATTGGTGCTTAAATTACTGAATTAAAATACATCACACACAAAATTTCAAGTCAATCGAAGGTGAAAATCGGATATTTTAAACAATTGGCTTGAAGCAAAACGGGGACAAAAATTTCTGGGTAAATACATACATTATGGTTTCTTGTCGAAATTTATTAAAATTCCGAAATCAACCGATATTATCGATTTCTGAGCTCTAAAGCTCTAAAGTATAAAGTACTAAATGCTTGCATGAAAAAATGTTAAAAATTGCATGAAAAGTTTTAAAAACATTTAAAATAAGTTTTAAATCTAACAGTTTTTTTTGTTTTTAAAACTATAACTATTATGATGGCAAAATTCCAAAAAGAAATTATACAATTTGTATAAAAATTCTTCGACCAAATTAAGAGGTGCAGGTTGCTTGATTACACCGAAAAAAATTCGATTGGATACTCCAACAACTTCAGGATTACAATTGTTTGGTAAAACTTCTTACAATTGTTTCAGACAAATGCATCGCATTAAACTTCGTTTTTATATTATTTTTAATATTAGGTTCTTCGACGGTTGATCTTACTGAATATGATCAAAAAGAATTTCAAGAGCTGAAGCAAACTTTACCTGTCATTCAAGAGCCGTGGATACGGAGTTGTGAGGGTCGTCTAAGGGAGTTTAAAGAAACAAAGGATAAATCTTTAAAACATTTTTTAATGACTGGCCACTTTATAGAAATGCTATAATGCCAGCATTTTGGTAAGTTTGAAGTTGAAGGCATTTTAAGACTGTTTTGGAATTACAGATTCTTTTTTTTTCTACAGATTGATTTAGATTTTAAAAGACTCTTTCCGAATAAACATAAAAAACTTTTGGAGAAGGTAAAACATTTTTTCGAAGTTATGGTACCAGTGCTACGCAAACTAATTAAAGATAAGCAAAGTCTAAAGGATTTGAACGATATGCCAACTGACCCAGGTAAACAAGTTTTGATCACAATTAAACTATAACGGTACATATATAGTTGAATGCATTAATTTGATTATGCATTAACTTGATCCTTTTATACTAGTTAAATAAAGTCCAAAATAAATAATTCAGTACAGTCCATTCATCTTTTGCAAGGCAGTCTTAGATCATGAAAAGTGTGTAGTTATTGAGTGTAGTTATGTTATGTTTATATGTTTATAAGTATACGGGTTTCTGGAGAAATGTTTCAAAAAAGATATTTTTCGCCACCAATTTCACAACTTTCAAAACACACTTCGGCATTATATCCCATTAAGGAACTTAGCAGAGACAACAATAAGCCGCCAGTCCGGTCGGTCCTTGGCAAGCTCCTCCCAGCCTTAAACAAGTCCCAGAAATATAAAGACTTCTGCGATGCCGTTTTTTATACCCCGTTGAATTTTTAGATACTAGAAGTTTTTACCGTCCAAAAAGTAAAAACTTCTTCGTTCTCTTTGAACTCCCCAAATTAATGGGGGCCATACAACTAAAGGAAAAACCTAACCCGAAATAATAAAATTAATTCTAAATTGACGGCCAGAAGAGCAAAATAACGAGAGTGAGGGTGGCCACCAAACTAGCATTTTAACTTCTTTTAAAACACTAAACAGTCTTACCGAAACTAACTTCCCCACCTTTATAGTTTCTTTAAAATTTCTAAGCAGTTTCGATAAAGGCCATTTGGAGAACTTTCCCCGCCTTTCCCCGCCTTGTGCAAAATAAGTCGAAATAATAGATTAAAAAACAAAAACCACCTTATGCACAATACTTTTTTGACAAAAACGAAACGGTTTCAATTTCGTATAAGCTTCAATTTCGTATAAACCCATTGAAATTACATGTCACATATCTTTTTCCATAAAAAGTAATCCCCTGAATTACACTATATTTTCTACATCTAAATTTAGTTGAAATAATAGAAGCAATAGCTTCCGTCAGTTTGACATATTTCGTTTCAGATATTGAAGCAATTTTTAGAGTATGGCAGCTGTGCTTCTATACGATCTGTAAACAGTTACAACCGAAACAACTACAATCCTAATGACAGCTATAACTTCTATAACCTTTTTTCGGAAGCTCTATTTAGTGATGTGTAGATAAGTTTCGGTAAAGCTTCTTATATTAAATATAGAAATATTTTAGAAGCTTTCATTCCGGCGGTGCGGAGAACTTCTCTGTGGAAGTTGTATATCGAAACTTTATAGAAGTAAAATATAACTAGCTTCCACTTAGAAGCTTAAGCGAAGCTTTATTGAAGCTAAAACTTATATATTTCCAAATTAAGAAGTAAGTTTGCTAGTTGGGCACCCGCTGCAGTGTGAAAAATTACTCAGCACAATTTCACACAACTGACGTCGTCGTTAGTCGTCGAACTAACGCAAACAGGGCATGAACAGTATAAACCTACCTACTGCCCCTCAGGCACACGAGGTAACCATTCCTTTCGGCAGTTGATTTTAATTCTACACTGTTATCATATTCCTCCTGTTTCCTTCCTACCCTTTTGATATCGTACAGGGTAATCATTCCCTTAAGTATTTTATTTCTCTTATCCCATATCCATTTGTTTTTTGTTGTTTTTTTCCTATACTTAATTTTTTTTAAAATTATTATTATTATTCTTTATTTTCTAGTTATTGTTTTTTTCCCCCTTTTTAAATTTGTTCTTTGTTTGTTTTTAAATAATTCAATTTTTATCATGGTTGCATGACTCCTGCATTGGAGTTCATGGGGAACCGAGAGTGTTGTTTGTGTAGGCGAATAGCTGTCTCAATACCGAAACATTCAACGCATCCATAAAAAAAATCTATCTGGTATTCTGTTGCCTGCCCAATTAGATTCTGGAGGCTTCCGGGTTGGAACAGTGTTCTCACGTTCCACGTTTGATTCAAACAGATTGTCCAGGTACAATAGCAAGGGAGGTCTAAACCAGAAAGACGTTCCATTCCTAGGTTTATGTTGTCTTTTATTAACAATTGTTTTTTACGGGACGAGGAAAATCGCCTCTTACGACACGCATGAGTGCGGTGGGCTGATTTTTTTGAAGAAGGGGACCTCAACTCCACAGGTGAGCCTATGATGAAATTGGGTTAGCCACGCTACAACTCCCCATTTCAGTCTCCTCTTACGACACGCATGCAGTGGATTGATTTTTTCTCTCAATAGAAGTCACTTATTACAGCAAACTTTAACTAATTTATCTGATTCACTTCAATAGTAATTTAATTTTATTTTTTTAAGGTTAATGGTTAATGGAACATCGGTGGATTGAGAGTTTTATTCCAGTTCCTTATTTTTCCACGGTTGCTATTTTACGGGTTATAGCTGTCTCAGTAATGATGTTTCTTAAAGGTCTATGTGATAAGAAACAACTCTGACAGCCATAAGTCAATCTAAATAGCCGTATACAACATCGAGTGCATGTCCGATACATTTAGCAATACCGAAGCATGTAAAAATCTTCCCGCGGGTTTAAAAACTCTGACAGGCAGCTTTTTATTTGCTTTTGTGGGTGTCGCTGAACGTACCGCATTCCCACTGAAATTGAGAAAAATCTTTTCTCAAACTAAATATTGTCATCTTCGATTTGAGAAAACATTTTTCTTAAAATGATAATGAATTGATTCAAAATGAAATATATCGGATCAATACCAAAAGTAACATACGATCATGTCGATCAAAAAAATTCTTAAAATGATCAGAATTTTTTAAAATGAGCTTTTGGTTTCTCAACTTCTTCCGCTCAAATTCTTGAAGAAATACAACTCCATCTTAAACTGATACTTATGGTATTGATTTGATACAACAAGTTTATAAGCTTTGAGAATAATATCGAGAATATAATATCAAAATAAGAAATTTGTTTATCATAATCAGTAGATTTACATCAACTCAAAAAAATAAACCAAAGTTCAATCTGATGCAGCATTTTATATCAATTTGAGAACTCATATTCTCGTCCATATATTGATATACAAAAATCATCAATTTGATGATTTTTTTATCAAATTTAACTCTTTTTTCTCTCTGTGTATATATGCGGACTTTAATCCTTGAAGAAGATGATAGCATTTGGAATATTGGCAACCGAAAATTTAGTTTTCTTGCTGTATATTTTTTAATAAAAATATTTGCATCTCTTTAGCTTGTACTGAGTAAACAAGAAAGTCAAAGTAACCCATTAGGTCGTAGATTGACTGTGGTGCCTCAATAAAACGCATAAAGGAGAGGAAAACAGAAACATCAAAAGTATTTAAATATTTCTAGAATGGAAACGTTGCTTTTTTCGATGGTATATCAAACAAATTTACAATTCTAAGTCGAGGTCGTATAAAAGTCTGTTTTAACGATTATTTATCGCTACATAGGATGTTAAACGTAAGATTGAGCACAGATTACAACGACAGTGCAACTGAGGATGTGGTTCCGGTCAATTTATTAGAGGAAAACAATTTGGAAAAATAAAATGCATCGCCATATTACATCAAGCGTAATGCCTATGTTAAACCGTTTCGGTCAGAATACAACTATGTACATAAAATATTAAACTGGTCACGGAAATAATATTTCCAAATTAAGTCTATTGCTTGACTTGAATTGTCAGTTGATGCAATACGTCATTTTATTTTTCCTTTGTTTTAGCACTTCGGGTGGCACAAAATTTAAAGACAAGGAAAGTTTAAAATCAAATTGTATTCGAACGGGTTAACCGATTCTAATACTTTTTTTTATTTGGAAGGTACTAAGTATAAGGCGTTATAAAAACTTTGTACTGATAAAAAAACATTATATTTTTATTTGACGTTTTACCAATTTTAATCTGTGAAACATAACCATTTTAAAAAAATCTAAATTTAAAAATTTATTATTTACCCAAATATATGTGTAAATAACTTACATAACACATTGCGATGCACTCAAGGAAAAAAATATAAATGACAGTCAAATTGAAAATTAACCTCCAATCCCCTTTATGTATAAAAAAAAGAAAGAAAAACGGGAAAAATTTTTATTATTTTACTCAACAATACTACGGGGCCAAGCTCACCCTAGCACAATTTCTTAGTTACGCCAATGGTACGCTCCCAAAAAACTTTAAAAACACAGCCTGAAAAGTCAGCATTTGAATGGTAGACCTCCCGTCACTTTGATCAATGTGTCCCAAAAGATGGTAACTATCTTTTCACACTAATTGGAACCTTTTTCATAAGTTTCATCATAATCACTTCATTATTGTAGAATGTAGGCTGTAGTGTGCATAAAGACACTGAAAAAACTTAAAAAAATGTAAAAAAATATGTTTACCTTAAGTGAAAAACCGGAAGTTGGGATGCAGAGCTATAGTGAAACGTACTAAATACTCTTGTACCAAGTTTCATCGAGTTCGATTATCAGGTACAGATGTTATGTATAAAAAGTTAGACCAGTCGTCAATTGTTCTGTGAATGTAAAAGAACACAATATCAAAAATTGTTAACAAAAAGTGGTGTTGTAATGTCTTTATATTTCCAGACCATAGACGCATAACAAACTAAATGTTTAATCGTAAATGTCAATAGTAAATTACAATCAAATGTTACTTTAGGTTAAATCTCAAAAAATGTTACTTTAGGTTAAATCTCATCCATAGATGTTTATGGTAACTCAAGAAAGATTACATTACACCAGCTTGTAAATGGTTTAAATTTGATTATTTTTTCGGTCAATCAAGTGTAGAAATTCACCAGGGGCCCTATTCCAAAACACATAAATGTGAATTTTGACAATATTGTGAAGTTTGTATTTCATCACATTCAACGGTAACGGTAACAATTTTACGAAAAACGAACGTCACAATATTGTCAAAATTGAATTTAGACAATATTGTGAAATTCGTTTTTCGGAAAATCGTTACCGTTACCGTTTAATGTTATGCAATACAAACTTCACAATATTGTCAAAATTCACATTTATGTGTTCGGGAATAGGGCCCCTGGGTGGAGAGGCTGTATACTAAAAATATTTTTTTTCAATAACACAAAAACTGTGTACCGCAAAATTCTAAAAAAAATTGTAATGTTTTTTAAATTAAGTGCTCCTTCATATGACACCCCACTTGCTTGGGTCAAAATAGGTTTTTTTACTCTCCCCACACCCATCCCCTAAACACACAGAAATATAGTTATTTGAGACTTCGCTATGATTTTCATTCAAAATTTACAAATTTTCTTGTCTCTGTGAATTTTTTCAAATTTTTCTGTCAATCATCGTCGCAACGTAGGGAGCGAAACGATCTGAATTTTGCATTTTTTTGACAATAACTCAAAAACTATGCATCGCAAAGTTTAAAAAAAAATTGAAATTATTTCTAAATTAGGTGTTCTTTCAAACGACACTCGCCCCACTCGCTTGAATCAAAAACATTTTTTTTAACCCTCTTTACCCCGGTCCCCTAAACACACAGAAATATAATTATTTGAGACTTTGGTATAATTTTCATACAAAATTTACCAAATTTCCTAGCTCTGTGAATTTTTACAAATTTTTATGTCAATCAGTGTCGAAACGTAGGGGGGGGGGGGTGGTTTGAATTTTGCACTTTTTTGTCCATAACTCAAAAACTGTGCACCACAAAAGTCTAAAAAAAATTGCAACGAATTTTAAATTAGATGTTCTTTCAAATGACACCCCACTCGCTGGGGTCAAAAGAGGTTTTTTTTACCCTCTCTACACCAGAAATATAATTATTTGAGATCTCGCTATAATTTTCAAACAAAATTTACCAAATTTCCTAGTTTTGTGAATTTTTTCTGTCAATAAGCGTCGAAACGTAGGGTGGGGGGGGGGAAACGGTCTTAGTTTTGTATTTTTTTGTCCATAACTCAAAAGCTGTGAAAAAATTCTAAAAAAAATTGCAACAAATTCTAAATTAGGTGTTCTTTCAAATGACACTCAATAAAGGTTTTTTTTACCCTCTCTACACCGGTCCCCTAAACACACAGCAGTATAATTATTTGGAAGAGACCTCGCTATAATTTTCATACAAAATTTACCAAATTTCCTAGCTCTGTGAATTTTTACAAATTTTTATGTCAATCAGTGTCGAAACGTAGGGGGGGAGTGGTTTGAATTTTGCACTTTTTTGTCCATAACTCAAAAACTGTGCACCACAAAAGTCTAAAAAAAATGCAACGAATTTTAAATTAGATGTTCTTTCAAATGACACCCCAGTCGCTCGGGTCAAAAAAGTTTTTTTACCCTCTCTACACCGGTCCCCTAAACACACAGCAGTATAATTATTTGGAAGAGACCTCGCTATAATTTTCAAACAAAATTTACCAAATTTCCTAGCTCTGTGAATTTTTACAGTTTTTCTGTCAATCAGGGTCGAAATGTAGAGGGAGGGGGGGGGGGTACGGTCTGAAAGTTGCACTTTTTTTGAAAATAACTCAAAAACTGTGCATCGCAAAATTCTAAAAAAATTGATATGTTTTCTAAATAAAGTGCTATTTCAAATGACTCCCCACTTGACCACATTTTAAATAGTGTTTTTACCCCTCCTTATTTCCACCCCCTTAATAAATCTTATTATGAGAATATGACACTTTTACATATTTTTTATTAAAGACGTACTAAACTAATTTTTCTATCATACCAAATACATTTGAAAATTATTCATCAGTTAGGTTCGGAGCTAATCGAGGTAAGAAAACACGAAAAAAACGTTATTATTCAAAATTATACAGAAAATGGTGAGGTTTAAAATTCCAAAATAAATTTTTAAGGAATACTGGAATGAAGCCCTTTCATATGATGCCCTACTTGAATCTATAAAAAATGTATTTTCGCAAAGGTCTCACATCGTACCCCTGTAAACCAAACGAAAACCACTTTAGTTTTATTTGTATACGTCGTTTCATGTTTACAGAATAGTTTTATATGCACCTCAAATTTCAAGTCCATAGCATTTATAGTTTACGAGACAATCGATATAATGTGAAAAACTCGTTTTGCTCTCACCAATAGTGTTCCGTATAAAAAACGGAACCCTCAAAAACGCCATTTTGCTCACTATCGTTTAAAAACTAATCAGTTCCTTATCATACATGTTTGCATCTTTTCCAAAGTGGCATCAAAATTCATTCATGAATGAATGTTTAATGCTCCCAACAAACATAAAAACAATGTGGAAAAAACCACCTGTTGTATGGTGGATCCCCAAACCCTTTTTTTTTTTTTTTTTTTTTTATTCAAAGTTAGGCATGTTTAGTGTTAATTATAATAAATTATAAATTAACGTCTCTGAATATCCGAAGATACCATGCCAACTAGGGATAAGAATGGAATGCAAATTAAGATTCTCTGAGAAATTTATGAACGTTAACTTTAAAGCCTTGAGGATTAAATTCATCAGGGAAAACCCAGGAAGGTAAGGCGTTCCAAAGATGAGAAACTCTGTTGAAAAAGTCACGTTGGAAGGCTACAGTTCTACACCTAATTATTTGAACTGTAAAGGGATGCGCTGCTACGTTTCCTCTGGTGTGACGCGAAAGGTTTGCTGATTTAGGTAAAATCGATTTGATCTCTTCAGAAGCTCGTTCATCCATAATATATTTATAAAATATAGTCAAATCAGCAACATTTCTTCTGTGCTTTTTTTTTTTTTTTTTTTTTATTCTATGTTAGGCATGTTTAGTGTTAACCAATAAAGATCAACGTCTCTGAATATCCGAAGATACCATGCTAACTAAGGAACTAGGGCTTGAAAGTATTATTCAATTCAATTTTCTTTGAGGAATTTATTAATGTTGATCTTAAAGTTTTGAGGATTAAAATTATCAGGAAAGACCCACGCAGGTAAGGCATTCCAGAGATGAGAAACTCTGTTAAAAAAATCGCGTTGAAAAGCGACAGTTCTACACCTAGTCACTCGAACCGTAAAAGGATGGGCTAATGTTGATGCTCTAGTGAAACGCGCAAAGTTTGCTGGTTCAGGCAAAATCGATTTGATCTCCGCAGACGTCCGTTCGTCCATAATATACTTGTAGAATACCGTCAAATCAGCGACGTCTCTTCTATGTTGCAAGGAATCAAGCTCGTTAGTAAGAGTCGAGTTGCCGATCAATTTAACAGCTCTCCGCTGTACAGAATCAAGACATTTCAAACTACTTATGTAAGCTCCTCCCCATATGTGAGAACAATACTCCATGCAGGGACGAATAAATGATTTATATATTAAAAGAAGCTGCTCGCTATTAAAAACCTTACGACAACGACCCAAAAATCCTAATTTTTGAACAGCGTTCTTTGCTAGGCTAAAAATATGAGAATTCCATTTCATACTATTTTCAATCTCAACTCCTAGAAGTTTAATAGATTCTTTCTCTTCAAGATTATTTGAATCAAACTTTAATAAAAATGGATTAGGTGTTGATAACCTAGAAAAATGGCAAACTTGAGTTTTACTTGTGTTGAATTCAACACTGTTAGCAACTCCCCAATCTAAGATGGTTTTTAAATCAATATTTAATGAGTCTATCAAGTTTGATCTAGCGATATTAAGATTTGATGGTGCATACAAATTTGGCATTTCATGTGACGCATGAAGTGTGCTATCATCAGCAAAACTATGGATGGGATTAACTGTTGAACCTAGCAAGTCATTAATATAGAGAAGAAAAAGAGTAGGTGACAAAGCGGAACCCTGAGGAACACCAGCGTTAGTTGAAAAGATATTCGATGAAACACCATCAACATTGACCTGAAATTTGCGCTCGGAAATAAAGCTTTGTAACCAAGAAATAAGTTGCTCATCTAAGCCGTAGCATCTCAATTTGCAAATAAGATTGTTGTGCCATACTTTGTCAAACGCTTTGGCAATATCAAGTGCGACGCCAAAGGTCTCACCATGGTTTTCAAACGACTTGTTCCAGATATGCGTGACAAAAGAGAGTAAATCTCCCGTCGCTCTTCCTTTACGGAATCCGTATTGTCTTTCATTAAGTAATTTTGACGACTCTAAGAAGCTCATAATATTAAAATTAACATATTTCTCAAATACTTTAGAAACAACCGACAAAATTGATATAGGTCTGTAGTTTCTTGGATCCGTTTTAGCGCCCTTCTTTGGAACTGGTTGTACACTAGCCATTTTCCATATATCAGGAAAAATCCCTTTCTTATATGACAAATAGAAAATTTTAGTTAGGATTGGTGCTAACTCTTTAGCAAAAGTTTTAAGGATAATTGGAGGAATTCTATCAGGTCCAGATGCCTTATTAGTATTGATTTGTAAGAGCATTTTCCGAATGACATTTTTACGAAAAATAATCCGCCCCATTTTGTTAGAAACTCTAGGAATTGGTATAGGTAGAAAATTGGGTTCTACTAATGTAGAATTTAACGAAAAACAGTTACCTAATAAATTAGCCTTTTCTTTGGGGTCAATAATAGGTATATCTCTATCAATAAGAGGAGGTATAGAAGACTTACAAAAATTTCCTTGAACAGCCTTGGCGGTTTTATAAAAATTTCGTGAACCAGTAGGGTGCTCAGCAAATTTATTAGCTTTTTTCCTAATAAATAGATGTTTCTCTGCATCTATTAATTTTCTACATAAATTTCTTTCTATTCGGTATAATCTAAGGTTTTCATCAGACTTGTTTTGAATAAACTTTTGAAAAGCCTTTTTTTTAATTTTTATTGCTTTTTTGCATTTACTTGAAAACCATCGATCAACCTTCGGAACAATCAAACTATTTGGAACAAACCTACTCATACCCATTAGTATTATTTTTGAAAAATTAGAAGCAACAATGTTTGGATCTTGGCTGGAAAGACAATTGCGTTTCCAGGGAAACCATTTAAAGAAATCTCTAAGTCCCTGCCAATTTGCAGCTTTATAATCCCAAACAAGACGAGGATTAGCTTTAAACTGTTTAGGTACTTGTATATTTAAATGTGTGGAGATCAAATTATGATCTGATCCACCCAAAGGCTCTGATACTTTAAATTGAACCAACGTAGGGTCATTTATCAAAAACAAATCGAGCAAGTTACTTTTTTGGCCAGGAATGTCAGGAACTCTGGTAGGCTGATCTATTATCTGAGTGAAATTATGATAAAGAGCAAAAAGTTCAGCTTCTTTACCTAATTCATCAGTTTTAGAGCTGTGTGTAAGCCATTCTTTATTATGAACATTGAAATCACCAAGAACTATAATTTTAGCGTTAGGATATACAGTCAACCTATCTATCTTTTCAGATAGGTCATGAAATAAATTTATGTTCTCCGGTGAGTTGGGCGAGCGATACAATCCAAAGACAAAAAGAGTTTGATTAGAGCAGGTAATCTTAAGGGAAACCATATTGTGAAATTTTGAATTTAATTCAAAATTATTTATTCTCACATATGGTACAGAATTTCTAATAAACGCACAAACACCATGCTTAAAGTAGAAAGAAGATTCAAGCTCATAGTTAGGACAAACATATTTAGTTTTGTCCAACGATACAGCTCTCGCGCTGATAATCGTTTCCGTTAAAAAAAAGAATATCAGGCTTAAGATTCTCAACATAAAGGTGAACTGCATTAAGATTGACGTTCAACCCTCTTATATTAGCAAAATTGATAGACAATTTCGACATTTTAAATTATAGTTAAATTTAAAAATAAATCTGAAAACAATCCTCAAAAAAATTCCAACTAAAACCAAACAAAAGATCAAAAATGATATCTAAATTGACAATTCTACCAGCTGGACAACTTGAAACTATGTCTAAGTTTAACTGTCGAAATTGCCAATTCAAACAATGGATAATAAATTAATGGTTCGACATAAGAGATTGAAGCAAACAGATTAAACCAAACCAAAAACAACGATTAAGGATTAAAAGGAGACCGTGAAAGTTCTTATCTCTTAAAAGTAGTATAGTAAGTATAACTGTGAAATTGCAATTGAATTTTTAAGAGAGGTACATCAAAATGTGATGTACCGCAAATAATAAAAACTTTAGTTAATGGAAGGAAACAATAACAACACTAAAATATTATAACATTAATACTTTTATCACAATTAGAATAATGCCAACAAACTAAATTAACCAAAATAAAACCAAAATCTTATTAAGGAAAAATATAATAAAACTTAAAAACTTATCTTGGAACTTCTTTATTTTCCTTTAAATCCTTTATCCAAAAACAGAAACTGAAACTGTTTAGTTTATGTAGCGTTATGTCAACCTATGTTTATTATTAATGTTCTTCGAATTTGGAAACGGCGATAAAATAATTTTCTTATAATGTAAAATTCTTTTATTCTCTTCCATTTAATTATATCAGCTTTATTTGTATGTTTTTTTCGATAATAATAGTGTGTATTATTGTATTGTTTTCTAACCTATAGCCTAATGAACTTAACCTACTGCCTAATGAAATTTTTCCTATAAAAAAATTATTATTATTCAATTGGTATGAATCCAATTGGTCAAATTGTTTTGATTTCATTAAAATTGTTTTCAAATTATAAACACAATTGCTTTGATAAGTTTTGTTCAAAATCAAATTTTAATTTAAATTCTCTTATTTCGTTTAGTTAAACTTGGTTGATTGTATGAGAAGGGCGTTTTTTATCATCAGGTTTTTTATTAAGAAATTTGATTTATCAATTAAAACAATAAAGATTTATTGTTTTAATTGAAGAAAATGTTTTTATATTTATACACAATTCTTTGTCAGAGAATAAAGTATTGTAATCGATTCGTGAATAATGAATTTTATTCTCTCGCAAATTAAAATTCTCGCTCGTGCCTCGCTCGAATTTTAAACTTTTGCTTGAGAATAAACTACTTCATTATTCACTCATTGATTAAACTACTATTAATATTACCTGAAAATAAAGACAAAAATTATTAATTATTAATTGTTTTTCCCTAAATTAAAAATGCTAAAAAAATAGAAAAGAAAATTAATTATTTTATTTTAAATTTAAATTTTTCTTGACAAAAATAAAACACAGCCGTTCAGTCTGACAGCTGGCCTACTTTTTTGATTCAATGTACTCCAAAAGTTTATAAAATGTTTTTCATGTTACTGGAAAGCTTTTACTAACATTTCATGAAAATCGATTGGTAATTGAAGGCTACATTCAGGGATAAACCCCTGAAAAGAAATATTTTTTACAGGAAGTGACAAACCGAAAGTTGGTATGCAGAAATATTGGAAACTGTACTAAAACCTTATATACTAAGTTTCAATAAGATCATAAGCCGGGATTAGAAGTAATTCAAGATTTAAACTTAGAGGTGTATAGGAGATCCCCCTTCATTTTGTCCAAATATGAAATGAATCCAGATCTTCCATTTTCAAGTGAACCTGTATCATTTGCCAAAGTTTCATCAAGGTCCTATGCAGAAAGGTCACCCACACGCCCATACACCCTCACACCCGCACACCCACACACCCACCCACCCACACACAGACGTACACCAAAATTTTTATTAGCTATTTAGATAGAGGATGGTCCAAAACAAAAGAAAAAACAAAATTTGGGTTATGTAAGATTTTTTTTTCTCGATAGATTGCATTACTTCACACAATTTAAAATTGTGGCGAAGTAAAAATAAGTTGATACGAGGTTTCCGAAGTGTCAAATTTTCGAAATGGTTTAAGCAATTGTGTTCTTACACACAATTGGGTTGAGAAGTATTGACTTTGAAGATCTCTATGGTATATTACTATAGGTTAATGAGGACGGAAATGAAACCACAACTCACATGGAATATCTTGCCGATTACAAACAGTTTTCGGAATATTCTTCCTCTCTCTTTTTGTACAATTTCTTCCAATAGCATATCAGCACATAGCATCAGAGCCAACCAATTGCGAAAAAAATTTACATCAGCCAAGAAGTTTTCGAGTGGTTGTTGTTCAGATGGCCTGCATATATTTTTGAGGTTATTTCGGTTCGTCATGATCGAAAATGGGTAAGAAAGAAAATTTTCTCATTAGTCTAATACTTTCAGACTGAAGTAACTCTTAACGAATAACACGTTCATTGGGAATACATCACTATCTAACATGTTTCTGTAACAATGCAGTAAAAATTATTACAAAAATTAATCTCAAAATATTTTATCTCTAAATAAAATCTCAACGGTAATAATTTTAGTTTAATTTTTTAGTGCATGTGCAGTTTTATTTTGTGGAACAAGAATAATGTCAAACTATAATTTATTACTTCCACCTTTCAATGTTATTTGTGCTCTTTATGGTTTATGGCAAACTTAAAACATAAAAAAAATATTTCTTTTTGATAAGAGAACTAACCGCAAATATTTTTCTTCTTCTAAAAAATGATTTATTTTTTTTATGTAAAGAAAAACGTTTCCATAGCAAATATAATTTTTTCTGTAAGTTCTGTAAAAGCTTTGTGTAAGATACGTCACAAATTTCATATTAAACTTTGATAATTATTATGTTTTTACATAAAAGTTTAACATATTACTAATAAATATGACACAAACCTTAATATATTCATTAAAACTTTTCCTATTACGTTGTTATGTTTATATAAGAAAAGCGAGAAAAATTGTGTTATTTTAATTAAAAAGAAAAACACTTTGAGTTGCATTAAAACTTTTTTATTTTTTTTTTCTGTGTGAAAATGAAAACTTTAAAATTTATTTTAAGTGATTTCAAGAAAATTAGTTTGAATTATTCATTTACATTTCCATTAAAGTTTTATGCTCTATGATAAAAATAATTTTAATTTTAAATTCATTACCTTTACAATGTTTTTGTTGTTGTTGCGGAGGTAACGAAGAGTTTTATATTTATTTAAACTAGGAGGGCCCGGCGTGCTTCGCTACGCTTATAAATAAAGTTTTTGCGTAGACATTTTGTTGACGTAGAAGCAATGATTTCAAAAAGTGGTAATGAGAAATGCTAGCATATAATTTTTAATTTTTCTTTTTAAATATATGAATGAAAAATAATCATAGCTGATCAGTTCAGATATATGAAAAATTAGCGATCAAATAAGTTAGAAATCAAATAAGCTTACTTGAAAACTAATTTGATCGCTAATTTTTCCTATATCCGAACTGATCAGCTAGAGTTCTGATTATTTTTCATTCATATAATTAAAAAGAAAAATTAAAAATTATATGCTAGCATTTCTCATTACCACTTTTTGAAATCATTGCTTCTACGTCAACAAAATGTCTACGCAAAAACTTTATTTATAAGCGTAGCGAAGCACGCCGGGCCCTCCTAGTTTTTACTAATATACTACGCATACGATACGTTTATTACTACCCACTACCAAAGAATATATAAAAAAGAAAATATAAAAAAATTAATTTCATCATTCATGAAATCAACATTATTACGCATATAGTCTCTTTTATTCCGACGACTCGATCTAACCTTCCATGTACGAAGACATAAGAAGACTAAAATGAAATTGCATCTACCAAAGAATATATAAAAAAGAAAATATAAAAAAAAAAAATAAATTTTTAAGTTTTAAATTTAATTTAGTTTTTGTATGTATGTAAACTTATAATGCATATGTATATAAAAAGTTTTTTGTATATAATAACTTTTTTATTTATGATCCGAAAAATCCCAATCCCAATCCCAGAAATAGGTTACAGTAATATCAGTTAGCACTAAAAAGTTGAAATCAATCAAAATTCGAATAAAAAAGCCTTAGGCTCCACAAAATTTTGCGTTAGCGTATTAATATATAAGAAGATTATCAAATATCTTTATATCAATAAACAAAATAATCGAAATAATATCGAAAACCGTCCTTGTTCAAAGACTAAAGACGACTGAAGTGAATGAGAAAAAATAGATATAAAAAAGAAAATTGATTTTTAAGTTTCGTTTTTGTTGTTCGTTGTTCGATAGCTAATATATAAAAAAGAAAATATAAAAAAATAAAATATAAAAAAATAAAATAAATTTTTAATTTCGTTTTTGTATGTATGTAAACTTATAATGCATATGTATGTAAAAAGTTTTCCGTATATAATAACTTTTTTATTTATGATCCGATTTGTGTGAATCCAAATCCGAATATAGGTTACACTAATATCAGTTAGCTGTGAAAATTTGAAATTAATCCATCTGCGAATAAAAAAGCCTTAGGCTCCACAAAGTTTTTTTCTAACGTATTAATATATAAAAAGATATGTAAATATTTTTTCTGAAATTAGGGCATAACTGGAAGGTTCTAAACCTCCCAATTTCGGTCAAAAGATAACCTCAATAGGAAGACTTAGGTAACTAACTGTATGCTTAGCTCCACAAATTCTAGGACAAAGTTATTTTTATTTGGGTCCCATCTGCATGGGAGCTTTTGTAAAATCGGGTGTATATACAAAACTAAAACTTGCACGGTCTGAGGAACGAAGTATTAGATTATTGAAAAAACCTCCACAACCCTTCCACTTTAAAAAGACTCTAAATAAGTACAAAAAATATGCTGTGTGGTAGGAATTATGTGTAAAAACCCACATAAAACACATAAAAACCTTCTTGTTTATCTATGTATGTAAATTCTCTTGCCTTGTATTTATATATGATTTTATAAAAAGGAACAAAACTAAAATTGGTTGACCTTTAATCCTGCTAGTGGCATAGTGCTTGATCACTTAACGACTCATTTCAAGCGACCGATAACGTGCCATCATCAAGAAATATTCTACAGTCAAGATTGAAGCTGCTATCGTTGACTGCATAAAGTTCGTCCGCACACTGCTTTTGCCAGCGGTATGTGAAGGACGCAGCTTGTCACACATGGAGATAGAAAAAATTTAAAAAGCTGAACAAATCATCAAAATTTGATCTCTCCACGCAGACGAAAACGGGATGAGCGGTAAAAACGAAAAAACTTTGAGGTCAATTTCAAAATTTTTTTAAAAAAGATTTTTGATCGAATAGGGTGATTCGAAAAGCTTTTGGGAACTTACACCAAGTAGAGGAGGAGGTCTGCAGATCAAATATTTATTTGAAACTGTAAATTTTGTTCCACTATTAAATTAAATCTTATTGCCAATTATTTGATATAAAATCAAAATAGCAAAAAACACCACGTAAGGTTCGACACTACTCTCTTCCTTAAAAAAAATTATATACAAAAAAAATCTATGTTGAAATTAAAGTTCGCATATAAATCAAAATAAAAAGATTTTCAGGCAGCGGAAATCAAATTTTTTTTGAGGTTGGCTCATAAACAATTGTATTCGTCACGTGAGCTGGTTTGAGTCTGTTTATTGATTGACATAATAATTTTCTTTCCTTTGTTTTAAAAAATATAACTTTCGGAAAAGTCAAATGTATAGTATAGTATAGACCCTCATAAGGTGGTGATAAAAATCTTTTTTCTTTTCCCCTCTGGTGAAAACGAAGTCACATGCCGTGAGATCTTTTGGAATGTCAATATTATTTTGAGGATTATTCCGGTATTTCTGTTGGGATTGTAATGGTGCGCTTTCTTCGTTGTTAGACAACGATGAGGCATAGCAGGTCGCGTAGCTGGTTGAGGTTTATAATGCCGTTTCGACTAGCTTCAGCATTGAGATCGAGTAAAAAACCCTGCTACTCCAGCACAAATAACGGAATTGTACACGATAACCATGATATATACGGAAATGGAAAAAGGACTAGTGAAAAAACGAGACTCTGGCGACCCCTTTGGCGAAAGAACTACGATCAGCACGTCCAACCCCACATTTACTCACATGCTCTCATACTCACACGCCTCATAAACACTCGCACCCTCCCACACATGCACACTATCACCCATATCAGCATTAATGCCCACATTCAACCACACTTGAAACAAGCCACTATTTAAACCCTGTTTTTTATAGTTTCATATAATTGATAGGTTATTATTTACAGTGAATGATTTTAAATCTACTTGAGAAAAAATATATATATATATGTTTTGTTATAATTTGTAAGGGAGATAGCCTAAGAAGAAAATCGAATTTTGATCTCACAGATATGGGATATAAAAAAAATTTAAAATCCCAAAATACCGTGTTCATATTGAGAGTGATTCATTTCGTAAATTACCTCTTATTACGGCCCACTTTGGAGAACTACGGACAAAAGAAAAACTGTTTGAATAATACATGATTAATTTATTCGTTCTAAAAGGTTTTACAGAATTGTTGAAAATGAAGAAAATGATTGTTCATTTTCATTTTGCGAATTGGTGTCAGTTAGTATTACCTTTTCTATATTCCAACCAGGTCACAAAAAAAAACATCGGATTAATTACCGGCGAGATTTGCCCAATATGATCAACAATACGTTCTGATCCGGATTGGACGAATCATCCAACTGGCACCAGATCCTCAAGACTAAATTAAGGCTCGGCCTGTCCTTTACCAAAGACGAACAAATAACCAATTCCACCAAAACAGTTTGATCATCATTCCCGGCAACCTGGTTGATCGCTCTGGTAATCCACAAACTATCTAAAATACACTTCGTTGCAGAATTAAATCGAAGCCAAGAATATTTGTGGACCCACCCAAGGCATCGCTTGTTGTGTTGGTTAGCTTGAGTAAAGTTGCCCGTATTGTTCGCCAATCCGGTAGAATCGATGGATTACGAAACATATGCAAATGAACAGATCCTAAACATTCGATGCTATTTGATTTGATTTCCTTGTCAAAATGATTACATATCCAATTGCTGTTATTTGACCATCATCCCCATTGTTATATGAATGTAGTACACTATGGATAAGAAATCACGGTTACACATCACATGCACTCACACTCATAATTACCCGTAAAACGTTCCACTCTGGACAGGTTTTATTGTTTTGTGTTGCAACTCTGTCTTGGTTCACTCAATTTCGAAACAGAAGTAATAGCTGGTGATAACGATAAGCTTGGTGTCGAGGAAGTTCAGCCCATAATTAAATTTTTCTATAATGACAAAGAAAAAGCATTATAAATTCACATGTACATAAATTAAAATATGGAGAGTTAAATATCTTTCGTCAATGTTACCGGAACAATCACCTAAGACTCAGATTTAACGTACCCGGAGAGGTAATTCATTTCAATACACATAACCAACTTCGTTCCCCCACGCTTCAGTTAAATTGGTAATCCATAAACAAAAATAGAATAAACAAATTGTCTTGCCACAATGATCATCATACGGCTAGGATCGGTTAAAACTACTTTTTATATTCCATAGAAAGCAATTAATTGTAAATCGAACACGAAATCATGTGGTGCATGAAACATTGCGCGCTATTTTTATAAGCAACCTTCTTGATAACTTCGTAAATAGCATAAAAAGTCTGGATAACACCTGATGAAAATCTGGAAACAAATACTAGCTAGCTCCGTGTAAAAAAACTTACTTTGACTTAAATCGGAATAATCTAAGTCCTGGAGGTGAACATAGGACGATCGCTGTAGTAAAACAAAACAAATGTAAAACGACCTGAATTGAAATTAAATTCCATTCAGTCACAATTCACGACCATTCGCCATATTTTTTCGATTTGGAATAAGGTAAGTAAATAAGTGCACATCACCACAACCGGATCATAATCATCTATTCAAACAATATTGGTTTATCTGTATAATATCGAAATTTCTAGTTCATTGTACTACAGAATAATAATAGTGTTAGGTTATAACGGTTAAAATTACAAATGAATTAATGATTCACTATGCCTAGTAATTTATTAGATATTTAACCAATAATTTTCCAAAAAAAAAAACTTAACCATCTATAAGCATTTTAATTTAGTTTATAATAGATCACACACACACACACACCTCATGCATTCACGCATGCGTAACGACACTCAAGCACACATCCATACGTCCATGCACTCCCACAGATATATATAAAAATCCCTTACCCTATTTACAGCCCTTATCTACCCATTCTCCACTCAGCCACCACGACAGATCATCTTATTCAGGTGCTATGTTAGGTAATTACTGATAGCACGTTTTAGTGACGAGAATATGGTAGATAAAACTGTCACAGATGGTTACATCTCGATTAAATCTGATCAGGCAATTGTTGATACCCGATTGCTATTATGACGAGACCCGTTACAAAAAAAAAACCATCACTGGCAGCAGAAAATTTATTCAGTTATCATATATTAATCATATCTTCCGTTTTCCTTGTAGAGGCACCATACACTAGACGTGGATTTAGTCAAGCCAATGATCACAATATTTTCTTTGATTTACGTTAATTTTATTAATAAATTATGGACAACACAGGTACTGCACACAAAAATGATTTTTTTTTGTTATTCTTTTATTTATTCTAGCGTTATCAATTCAATAAATGCTAGTTTATTTCGTTTAAGCCGGTTGATTAATCTAACACATTGACTTAACATTTACTTTACGTTAATACAAAAAATTTTGCTAATAGACTTTTAATTTTATATACTATATTTTCACTAATTCGAAAAACAAACATAACAATACAAATAATCTGACTATACACGGAAAGAACTTTAATGGTTTCGTAGCTTAATAATGTGGTTTTTACATATTTTAATATGTCTAGCTACCAAAATAAAACCAAATATTTAACATGCCAACTCATCGGTTTGTCAAAATAAAAACAAAATCGACTAAGTGACAGTAAACTATGAAAGAAATAATAGATAAGAGGCTGACCGACAAGGTCATTATTATTTTTTTGTTGTTCGTTACGGCACATAACATATAAATTTTTACTAAATGGATACTACGCGAATTTAGAATTAATTAAAAAAAATGAAATAATTGGACTAATTTAAAATTTGAAATAATTAAAACTTTTCTACTTATTTTAACTTAATTTTAAGAAGAAAAAACATGAATGCAAAATTTCGACTTTTATTTTGACATTCATGAGAATAAAAATCGCCGCGTATCTGAAGCTTTACGTCGCTTCCACGTCGCCAGAGTCTATAGCTATTGTTGTGGTGAAAAGAAAGTTAATTTCTGAAGAAAAATTAAAAAAAATGTTTTTCAAATTTTTTGAAAATTTGGAGGGACTCCTCCAGAGTCCTACATTGCTGTAGTAACCCTTAGAGAAACCCTACGTTGGGCGCCAATTTGTAATGAAGCGCTGATTCATTGGCGAACCAATGAAGCGGCATAGCAGGTCGCGTATCTGATGAGATTTATAAAGCCTGATCGACTAGCTTCAGCATTGGGATCGAGTTATAATTCCTGCAACTTCAGCACAAATAACTGAAATGTACGCGAATTACATGATTTATATGGAAATGGAAAAAAAAACGAGTGAAAGAGTGAGACTCTGGCGACCCCCTTGGTGCAAGAACCACGACCACCACGTCGAACTCCACACCCACTCACATACTCTCACACTCTCACACCTTACACACTCTCGCACTCTCACACACATGAACACTATCACCCATATCTACATCCAGACCCACATTCATGCACACGTTAAACAATCCAATATCATTGAACAACGTTCGTATATTTCAGTGAGAAATTGTTTGTTTTACCTACAATATCATATTGATTGTCTGCAGTTTGAAGATGTAAATTGTTCAACACAGGTATTCCACCATCATTAACTTCATTCTCTTTCTTTACTACACTATTACTTTCAATTTTATTATTTAAATCAATTTCCGTTAGCAATAGATTGATCTCATTACCTACGATATAATTTAATTTTGTCAAAATTTATTTTAAGTTATTTTTACCATCGGTTTGTACTTCAAGTTTATAAAAAAAAATATTCTACGTGGTTTTGTTATTAAATTATATGATTCGTTAAAATTATTATTATTGCAAAAATAAAAGTGTAATAATTCAGTCCACTGAATCAGTTTCATTGAATATACTCTATAAATTTTTGTTAATATAATTAATATGTTATTATCTGCAATAAATATATTTTGAATATCTTTAAATTGATTATTCCATAAATTTATTAAGGAGGTAGCTGAATTGAAATTGATTATAAAGTTATCGGTAAGAGCTAGAACGAATGTGTCGTTATAAGAAAAAAAAAACAATTTGGAAAATTGCACAGCGTTTATATGAGAATTAGGTCGGACGACTTTATTAAACGATTTAAATTATTGGTATTATTGCAACTACTATTATAGCTAGTACCGCTACAATTATTTGCTGTATTATTAATAGTTAGAGTAGGAGATGGTGGAGTTTCAGTCCTATTCAAAATCATTACATTCAACACTACTTTGGGTGGTTTTAGAATTAACAGAATATTCATTAATTGATGAATTTGTAATGCATTACCAACTAAACCAACTTCCCATTATCTCATTCCAGGACGAGCGCAGTGTGTAAAATGGTACGCCCCAATAAGTATGATAAAACCATCAACGTTACATGGCCCTTTTTATCACCATAAAATAAATTTTTATCATCATCCATCCAATAAAAAAAAACATGTTACAGTTGTATCATCCTTTGGCGTTGTTATCATATATGGTCCTGATAAATTCAACACATCAATCGTAACCACACATATAACCCCTTTTATGGTTGAAAACGATATACATTTTTAATGTTTTGATATTGCAATTTGATTGATAGGATCATATTTTTTCGGTATTATTTGAAAAAAATTTACAAGGATCGCGTTCGAATACATACACGCTATCCGATGAAGCACCAAATACGATGTATTTTGGGGATACATCACAACATGTATACTTTATTCGTTGTGTTTGTTTTTAGAGGTGAACCAATTATGTCAGCTAAATCTTTTAAATTCAATAATACAAAACTTCCACACATTTTTCCTTCTATATATATAAAAAAATCTATGAATAAATTAATTCAATTAAAGGGTACATAGTAGAAAATTTAGCTATTTTTCTTTCATAGAAATGTATCTTACAACCTTGACATTCTAATAACGATTGTTATAACACCGCTTTGACCTTCGTCTACATTGTAAAATAAATGAAGTATAATATTAACATTGACTCAAAAACATGCATCACATGAGCCCTCTCACACCATCACACTCATACACACACGCATCCATACTCGGTCATACCTAAAAGTAAAATAAAATTAAAATTTCACTCCCTTGACGTAGAAATATTTATATTCTGGAGGAGTCCCAGTGTCGTGATTCAAAAAAAAACAAACAAACAAGTAAAACAATCACATACTCTCTGGATCCTGCTGCCGTAATTCTCATCCAACTTCCTGATTCACTTTGTCCTATTGTTTTTACAGAAAAAAATCACCCGGATGTTGTGTAGATGGAATTATGATTTATTAACACATCCTTTTTTGTTTGGTGGCAATAAATCTTTCAAAACACTTCTTTCTTCCACTAATTTAACATGTAATTCTCGAAAATCACGATATCGACGTTTAACTGATCATTTTATTGGACCTATTTCAATAAAAACCTCATAAAACATAAGGCCATTGGGTTCACAGACATTTATAATTGAAATTTTTGTTGTTTGTTTTTCTTATTGATTTTAAAAAAAAGTTTTATTTAAATTTTATTCAATTACAATTACCTATCACAAAGCACTTCAAATGACAACACAAACAGATAGAATTTTTATCAATTGAACTAATAAATTGTATTAGTAAAATAAAACTTAAACTTATTGAACTGTTAAAAATTACATGTAATTAAAAATTTTACTACTTGAATTTATTGCACATAATGAAAAACCGTGAATTCCAAAATAGATTCAACTTAACATTTTTTTGATCTCCACGAGTCGAATTTTGACAAGACAATAGAGAGTAATTGATGTTTATGTTTTAGAAAACACGTCACAAACATATAATTGTTTTTTTTTTTGATATTTAGTTTAGACTAAAAGTGCGGCATAAACATATTTTCTAATTTTTGTTAATTTGAGATATAGTTCATTAAATTGAATTTTTCACTAAATTCGAACTAATAAATTGTAGATTTATAATATTTCTTCTTTTTAAGTTGAACTAAAAGCACAAATATGTAGATTTTTCTAAATTTGCACTATAGGAACTGATACATTTAGAGAAATTGAACTAATTGAACTCAATGGTTAAAATTTTATCTAAGTAAAATTTGCACTACTTAAAGTTATATGAAAAAAACGTGAATGCAAAGCAATTCCGTTGTTTGACATTCACGAGTGAATTTTCAAAATTCAACGAGAGTTTTTATGTTTTTTCAAGAAAAGACGTCACAAACATATAAGTAATTTTTTTCTGTACTGCACTAGAAAAAGGCAAGTGCAAACATGTATATTTTTTTGTTATTTTGAATTTGATCGGCACAAACATATAAATTTTTCTAAATTGCACTAACGGCACGGATACATTTAAAAAGAAATTGAACTAATTGAACTAAAGTGTTAAAATTTTAGCTAACGAAAATTTGCACTACTTAAATTTATATGAAAAACGTGAATGCAAAGCAATTCCGTTGTTTGACATTCACGAGAGAATTTTCAAAAAACACAAGAGACAGAAGCTATCAATCGCGTTCCATTTATAGTCTGTTAACGCTGTTTTTCTTTGTTTATTCCCCAATAACGAATCGATATGGTCGTTTCATAGGAAATTTTATTTCCTTTTCGTTAATTATTGTAGCCATAAAAAAAATTGATACAATTAATTGGTGTTAAAAATTGGAAAAGAATTTTAAAAAAATGATTACAAAACTATTTTAAGAAATTATATTCAACAAAAAAGGAAATCAGAAACAACCTTAAAAGTTCATGACAGTACAGCAAACGATTGTATTTCAATTTAAAGACATTGCACACTGTTTTATGACAAATTTTTAAACAGAAAAAATATTATGAATTGAATATAAGAAATTATGTTTGACAAAAAAAAACGAGAATAACTACAAAAGTTTCTGCTTTGGCGAATTCAATACGAGTGGACAAAAGGCATGACCAGATATGTATGAACAATTTTCAAACCATCTTTTTCTTCGCTCCCACCGGCTAATTATGTTCCATTTGACTCGAATATGAACTACATCCAGTTTTATTGAAATCGGAAAATAAAAACCCACCGCGCAGTGGCGTCGGAGATAAGAAAATTAGCAGAATAATAGGATTTTTTATTTTTATCAGATATAATCATCTTAAAACATAATATATCTCATAATTTTGATTTATTTTTATTAAAAGCTAATTAATTAACGATTCTAACGAGCCTAAGTATGTAGAAATCGATCTTAGAAAAGCGATTTATCTTAATTTTTCTTCTTACATATACGAAAATTCACTAAATCATAATAATCTTTTTTCAAAGAAAAAAATTAATTTTTATGGTTAAATTTATAATAATTTTTCATTTAAAAGCAACATTTTTCCAAAAGAAATCAATAAATTAAATTAGATTTATTGTATGATGGGTATTTGCATCTGTAGTTTTCGACCACCTGAATGGTGTATTGTGTTCCTTCCTCGTCTTTAGTTAGAATGCTGTCGTATTCCGTGTCATCAACATAACACCGAGTTCGGCGGTATCATTAACAACATGCAAACTTTGGCAAAACAACGTGGCTTTGACGAAATCCTTATTCCGATGGGTCATTACGAACAAAAAGTTGCATATGTTTAACTGCATCAAAATCTTTTTTGCGAGTTTGGGACCTCAAGGTTTTGAACCATTTTTCGTTTTTCATCAAACGAAATCTCTGGGTCGAAAAAAGCCAAGCCAATATTTGCTTCCGTTAAATAGTGAAGATGATAACAAATTTTGTTCAACATTTCTTCTGAAACTCTTTGGTCGATTTTGATGAAATCCAAATCCTGATTTACGGCTGCTATTCCATCTATGCATTTGAACCAAATTTTTACATACAACATAATCAGAAAAATGCAAACGTCTCGAATAAATGAAAACGACGTGACTTGTCGGACCTGGGCGTTTGAATTTGTAATTCTCCATTGTTTCGCCAAGAAAAATCAATGTAACTTAAAAAAATTCTTTATATTCGATGCGTGGGTGTGATTTTTCCAACTCTTCATGACAAAAAATTACTAGAGCTTCTCACGAGTGTTTTGGAATTTTGTTTCCCAGTTTTTTGTCCGATATTCCACTTTTGAACATTGTTGGATTAATTTTACCATCGTCCCATGCCTTCTGAAATTTGTTGAACAGATAAACATCGGGTGCTGTGGTCTTTCCAAATTTGAGATCATAAACAGCCCATAGTTTAATCTCCTGTATGTGATGACGACATGGGAATCGAATCAAGTTGTGGCCAATCTTTTTTCCACCTTTTTCTGGTCCAGTGTTACTTGATGTCGTGTTGTAACCCATGGCTTCGACTTTATCAGTAAAATCCAATTCTTCAAGGCATTCATATATAGCATTCGCAATCGATAAGCCGCTCCCTTCTTTGCATTATGGAACCGTTAATAGCTACTCAATGTTACTATGGTAGGAAAACGATCTACTTTACCATGTCCAATTAATTCTGCTAGCAATGTTTCCAAAAATAAAAATTTGTGTTACTCAAACAAAGTCTAAATCTAACGTAAAAATTTATTTTTTCTGAATTTTCGCTGAAATTTTTTTTTGGATTTAAGAAGAAGAAATTCGATAAAAACGCTTTCCTAAGATCCATTTCTCCATACTTAGGCTCGTTGGAATCGTAAAGTAATTAACTTTTAATAAAAAAATTGAAATTATGAGATATATTATGTTTTAAGATACAGATACAAAAATAAAAAATCCCATTATTCTGCTAATTTTCTTATCTTCGACGCCACTATCGACGCCGATTTCAGTAAAACTGCATACACTTCATTTTCGAGTCAAAAGGAACATAATTAGTCGGTGGGAGGGATGAAAATAACAACTTCATAAATTAGGTCATGTCTAGGACAAGCAGGGCGAGTCCCAATTACAAAGATGGATTACTAGCCTTATCCAATTACGAAATCGAATCCTAGCTTCGTAACAGGATTAAGAATTGCATCCATTGTTTAAAATGGTCAACCGGATCTGATAGTTTGATAGGATGCGTATTTTTTAGATAGAGAAACAGTTTTCCACTAATCTTCAGGGTTTTTCCATAAACAAGATCCCAGTGGCGTACATCCTAGTTCAGATTTGCCTGAAGTCCAAATGCCTAACATGACGATTAACAGTGAAGTTTAAATGCCTAACATGACTCCAATTAATTGTATTCCCATTAGTTTTGGACATGATTTTAGCTGTATTTGCAACCAATGGACTATTTTTTCTGCTTTAAGGATATAAGCTGTCGTCCATAGTTTTAGAAAACTAATGATATTATCAGTTTTTGAAATAACATCCATTCAAAATTTCTTTCGCGGTCAGAAGTTATAATTAATGATCAATAGTCGTTATTATATCGCGATATCCATGAGAAACTGGCTACAAACCTCCTAAATCGATTTGAATATGCTCAAATCTGCCCTTTAGAGCAAGCATCTATCCAAATTGAATGAGCATTTTGGTCCACCTTCAATCTGTGTCATGGAAAGCATGTCTTAGAACAAAATCCAGCGTCAACACTCACTAACGATTGGAAGTATCATTTGTAGCCATTTTTCGTGATGTTTTATTGCAGGGTGAGAGAGATTGTGTATAGTGAATCGAAAATAAATAATCACAGGGGTTCAGGAATATATGGGCGTAATGCGTTAGTAGAACTGGTTGAGATAGTTATCTGCCATTATGAAAAACACTCGTTTACGGGCAGAAGTATCGTTTGTAAGCAGTTTTTGTGATGTTCTAATTTCAGGATGCACGAGATTGTTAGCAAATTTCAGGCAATTAGTAATACATGGACATAATACGTTAGTGTAAGTTTCGCACTAAATCGTTTCTTTTAATGACGGGTTGAGATTGGTTCAATTTAATGCTTATTTACAAAACACACACATAAGTTATCAGAATTTTTCCACCAAAGGATTTGTCTACTTGTTGTGCAAAAAACTGATAAGGTTTTAGAAATTTTGTCAATAAAGCAAATAAATACTAATTAAGCACTACCATCTATGTCATCCTAACATGATTGATTGGCAACTTTCACGAGTTTTTTATGATATCAAGATAAACGCATGCATGTTTGAATAAAATCCTTTTTAACATTACTTGTTGCTATTCTGGACAACCCTTGACCATCTAGCCCAGCTGGTAGAGCATGAGACTTTCTCAAGGTCATGGGTTAGAGCGCCATTTTGTAGCGTAATATTAGAAGATGGTGGAATCGAATCAAAAGATAAAATGATCTTAACTAAATGTAATTTAAATGTAATTTAACTGTGGTCAGTTCTTCGTGGTCTCTGTTTGTTGTGGACCAGGTGGTGGAATAATAAATTTCCTTGCCTGAGCCCACAACGCTCAGACGGCTTGAAATGGTCAGACGTAGGCCAAGATAAACACACTTAAGAAAGCCAGACGCAGGCAAAGGCTGAGGTGGTGAGGGAATAGTGGTTGTGGGAAGAGTGGTTGTCAAAGCCTCTTTCAGTCAAGGCACAGTGACCTCAGAGGACGTTTGATCAAAAACATTGTTTTTCGTTTTAAAATAAAATGTTTGAAATAAATTTCTTTGAATGGTCCTAAGAAGCCATCCATGGGGCTTCACCCTTTAACATTCCAGATGGTCATAGGTCACCTAAGTCCTATTATGGATATGCGATCGACCGACCGATTGGTTCCCCACTCTACTTCGGAAAAGTCTTTGGTGGAGAAGAGTGGTCACTTACCAGTAGTACCATTCTTCAACATAACGAGCTTCTTCAATAAGGTAAAGTGTGGGTTCAGTTTTATTTATCTGGTAAGGGTTGTGCCCTTTTCAATTTTCAATGAGTTTATATTACCCGTCTTTAAATTCAAGTATAGTAACTAAGACCATGGGAGATTGAGTAATAGAGTCTGACGCTCGTTGATAATAATTTACTTAAATATGGCTTGCCGGGCTTCATAAACCGTGTAAGGCATTTGTGATACCGTACCCAGTGCTTAAAAAGAAACTACTAATGTCTTCTGGTATCCTCACAGATGACAATGCGATACTGCGTGTTCTACTGAACTGCAAACATAAACCTAAGGAATGCGTCTATGACTACATTATACATTATGGAATTTTTGTCGTTAAATCGTTGGTTGGTTTGTCCCTTTGCTGCAAATGAAATGATAGAAATTGCCAGGGAAGGACTGAGTCTAGAACTTAAAAATTTTACCTTTGTAGCTTATATAACTTTGGTGGACGACCTTCGAACATTATGTCAGAAGATTTTTTTCCATTGAATTTTACTATTGTGTGAATTCGTAGAATGTGTATTATTTCTATTATAGTCATCATTCTAAGTCACGAGTGTATCATTATTGATTGTTTCCAATCAATGAGAAAATCAATGATCGACACTTGGTCAATTATGTCAGCGCGCTTGCATATTTGCCAACATTTTGGGGAATTTTATTTATTCAGGATTTTGTGAGCAATTAAACTCAAGTAACTAAGGAATTAATTTGAAATTTTCCAATTCAAAGGTATGTTTGGAAATATCAGAAAAAAACTCTGTTTTTCTCATTACCGCGTTTTGGTTGGGATTCGAACTCAAACCTCATCAATGCCAACAACGAGTTCAATTCCTTTGGCAGACAAGTTTAACCACTACGCCACCAACGCAATGATATTTCTAAGTTGAAACCTCATCATCAGTTATCTTACTTAAGTGGAATTTCTTAATCGTCAGACATAATTTTTTATGGAAATTTTATTTATTTTGAATAAAGATTTTTTTTTTTTTCAAAAAATTCAAATTAATTCCTTAGTTACTTGAGTTTAATTGCTCACAAAATCCTGAATTATGTCAGAAGTTCGAAAGGTTGTGGTCTGTACCAGTTTAAACTAGGTTAACAGGTTTGGAGATCAGCGAATTTCAGTACATGGATGATTATGCTGTTGAACCAGAATCTTCTGCATACTTGGAAGTTTATGACTCCAGACCAGTTCGTGTGGTAAAAAAACGCCTGATGTCATCTACATCTGCTCGGTCCATCAACATCTACAGGTCAGACTGTTGATTTCAAATGTCGTGAGATTGGACATCGTACACCCGACTGCAAGGGCAAATCAAGTTATACTGTTGGAAGTGTCACAATACGGATATGAAATACCGAAATGGTCCTTCATGTCAACCACATTTGGATTTAAATTACAGTGGGTTAGGACTTTATTGAAAAATGCGTAAAATGTTTGCGAAAGTATGTATTTCATCATTTTTTTCAAGCATTAAGTACACTTTGCCGCATTTATCTTTGAGACATTTTCATAAAAATGTTTTAGGACCTCTGGATAGTAGAGCCATGATTAGTATTTTAGAAACGAATTCCTTAGAGTTATTAAGGTCTGACGGTGTGTCTAATTGTTTGTTTACATCATGTATCTGCACGGGGTATGGTAGTATTATAAGTCTGTATGTACCCATCACTCTGAATGACGCCATTAAAATAAAGCCAGTCCATATTGTTCCTAGGTTCCGTGAAGAGTTTGGTATTGTTACTTCTTTTGTCGGTAAACTGACACGAGGAAAATCTGATGATATCAAAATGCATAAACTCACCTACAAACAGCTTCGGGAAATTGAGAGAACCAGGAACTCTTTCCCGCCCTTTGAAGTTTCCGCTCTTGGATTGACTATGTTGGTTGAGCATGTAATCGATGTTGGTGATAATGTCACTGTTAAACAGAGGCATTATCCTACATCACCGGCTGCTCAGCTTAAGATTCATGCCAAACTAGACCGTATGCTTTAAATGGCGGTGATCGAGGAGTCTAGACTTTTCTAATGCTCGGCAGTGGTGTTGGTTCAGAAGAAATTTAGGTTTAGATTCTCGTTGTGTCAATTCTCTGACCAAGAATGACGCTTCACAATGCCTGGAAGACTATTGTATCAGCTCAAGGTTATGCCGTTTAGATAGTGCAATACATCTCAGACAAAGTGTCGACTAACTCATCAGGTGATT
Organism: Diogma glabrata; assembly: GCA_963693315.1. NCBI lineage: Eukaryota > Metazoa > Arthropoda > Insecta > Diptera > Cylindrotomidae > Diogma > Diogma glabrata. The sequence goes on from OY856187.1 coordinate 396,720,159, forward strand.
TCTCACCAATATCATGAACGTATCTTCGTCTATTCGGATGACTTATTTGTGATCTCTTCAACGTTCCAGGAGCACTTGGAACTTCTTTCTAAAGTGTTCGAAATGATAAAAGGAGCCGAGATGATAATTAACTTCAGAAAAAGTAAGTTTGATTTAAAAGAAGTGCGTTATTTAAGTTTTCTTGTTGAGGAGGATGGATGGCTTTAGAAAATATCCTGAGAAGGTACAAGTTGTTGATGAATACCCAGCTTCAACTAATGTGAGCCAGTACGTTGTCTTCTAGGTATGGCGGGAGGTATGTAGGACATATCTCCACTATCCATCTATTAATGAAAGGTCCAGAGAAGCTAAGTTGGACTTTGGTAGTCCAATTAGTTTTTGAAGACTCTGTTGACTTCAGCTCCGGTTCTAATTATTCCAAATTATGATAGAGAATTTTTCATGCGGTGTGATTCTAGCTAGTGGCTTGTATCAGGTTGATAACGATGGACAAAAGTGTTCGATCGCCGTCATGCTAAAGAAGCTTAAAAGCTCAAACAAACTATTCGATTTCAAATCTTGAAGATCTTGCGAGGATTCTAAGTGTGTTATGAAGCTGTTGTCCATTTTTTGCAATTTAGAGTCGCCCTACTTTCTCACACGCATTAAAGTTATATTAACAAGAACTTTTGAAGTTATTTTTACCCTTTTCAAACACAATTTCTTACACTCAATTCGAAATCGTCTCCTACAATAATTTTTGTTTAAATTCGTTACGAAACGGTTTTGCAATTTCATTAATTTGGAATCGCTCTATTTCCCAAAACGACGAAAAAATGCACTGATTTATAAATCAAGCAATATGTTACTTCTTGTTTACTGTAATGTCATGAACTTTTGAAGTTGTATTTACTTCTTTTTTAAACGCAATTTCTTACATCCAATTCGTAATTATCTCTGCTCTTACATAATTTTTTTCAGTTTGTTATGAAAGAGATGTGCAATCTCCTTAGTGGGTATATTGACGAACGAAAAAATTCCCAAGAAACAAACTTATCGTTTTGTTATTGTTTACAAACGGCCGTTAATTTTACTATAAATAAGAGCCGATGGATGTCCTCTGTCTCTGAGTCTAATATATTATTCTGATTGGATTGTGGTTTTGCTGAGCTGTCAAGTAATGGCTTCGTTTTTATGGTGATAAGCAAAAGAAATCGGAATTTAATTACTGCAATGAAAATAAAAAAAATATTGATATGTTTGTGTTGTCCAATTTAATTTAATGAGTGAAAATTAGAAAAATTTATATATGTTTTTTGTGCTGTAAATAAAAGAAAAACCATTTCCTGCGACGGGTAGCAGATATTAATTGTGCGGTCAGTTTTCGGGAACGGACTCGACCATGTTGCTTGTGCACGAAACACTCGTAATTGGACTTTATTTCATTAAATCTAGTAAGTTCTGTCTATAATTCATTTTATTACTATATCTATAATTCTTGTAAGGAATCGTGATTTGACTAAGAAAACTACTAAAATAGTTATTTGGTGTTAATACTAATTCAATGAAATTGGAAAAATCCGAATCTTTAAGGCACGGCTATTTAGAACAATTTTGGAGTTCAAATTAGAACCAAAGCACTAAGTTAACTTAATTTTGTAGTGTAATTAGATAGAAAATCCTACAGTAAACTCAATTGATGCATAGTAAAGCTAAACCAAAAATTAGAAAAACCAATTTTTGTTAGTAAATTTGATTTGAGTGTAGTAAACTAGCAATATTACAACTGTGTAGTCAAAATAGTTTTTGTATTACAAAATTATGAAAACAAATTGTACAGTAACTTTGATTTAAGTGTAGTAAAATTAGAACCGTTATAAACCTACAGTAAACTTATTTCGTATATAGTAAAATTATAACAATAAATATAAGAAATATAAATTGTGTGAATAAAGAAAACATAAGAATAATTGATTGTGCTCATTACTCCTGCTGGCGGGCATTATACAAAAAGAAGGGGAACTGTGGAGTTTAGATAATTTCAAGCACGTTGTTATCGCTCATCCGTCTTTCGCTTTAGCCATCTTCAACAATAATACCAAATTGTAAATATCCGCCACAATCATCGTGCATCATTGCATGAACCTCTTCTACTATATGTATTGGAAGAGTTATGATCGGCTGAAATGTAATATCAAATTTTAAGTACCAACTAAATTATTCGGTCAACATTGCCAGAATCTCTTCATCTATCTGCATTAAAAGAGTTTTGATCAGCTGAAAAGTAATAAAAAAACTTTTTGTATCAACTAAATTATCTGTTCACCATTGCCAGAACCTCTTCATCTATTTACATGGAAAGAGTTATGATTCGCTGGTAGAAAGGAAGCCCGGGAGAGGGATCGACTGCAGACATGGGGTAAGTACGCACATATATATATGTTTATGGTTATGTGTGTATGGATGGGTAGTGGTATGTACTTGTGTATGTATGTGTGTGTGTGAGTGTATTAGGTGCGAGAGCGTGTGAATGTGTGAGTGAATGTGGGGCTGGACGTGGTGATCGCCATTTTCTACACGTATGGGGGTCGCCAGAGTCTCACTCTTTCACTTGTTTTTTTTATCCGTTCTTATCTTGTAATACGCGTACAATACTGATATTTGTACTGGAGCAGCAGGTATTTTTCGTTCGATCCTGCTTTCTGAAGCTAGTTTGGGGCCTTAAATACACCTCGCTAGGTACGCGGCCTGCTATGCCACTTCATTGATTATACAACGAAGCAGCGTTTCATTACAAGTGTGAAGAAACTCAAGGCCTATGTTGAGAGTCACAGAAGTGGCTTATGTCATAGAAAAACTTAAGTGGCCAACTGGTTAGGTGGAGCCTCAACCTCAAACATATGGACTAAAGTGAGTATGGACTATTATTAACCGAAAGAGGACCCAAAACTTAGACACTGATCCTGTATCTCTTATTTATGATGATACACATGCAAAAAATTTGTAGATGCACTTACACGCCATGTAAATGATATAAAACTAGAGGATGAAGTTGATCAATAAAAAACTACACGGCGTTGATAGCGTAAGCCCACATGTCACCTAAAAAATTTTCTTTGGTGAAATATTTGGGTGCCACACTGTGTATCCGTAGAACCAAAATTTGACACAATATCGAATGATTTGATCTCATGCCGAAAATAAATGCATGAATAATGACTGCCAATAGATCAGTAGCCAAACTGCTTACATATTCAGCCGGTTTGGATTTAATAATGATTCTTATTTACCCAAGTGTAACGAAGCAGTTGTCCAATCTCTGTAATTTAGAGTCGCCCTACTTTCTCACACTCACTAATTTATAATAACAAGAACTTTTGAAGTTATTTTTACCCTTTTCAAACACAATTTCTTACATCCAGTTCGTAATCATCTTTTACATAATTTTTTTAAAGTTTGTTACAAAGCAGATGTGCAATCTTCTTAGTGGGTTTCATTATCGTTAAAAAAAAAAAAACAATCTACCAGATAATGCCTACCATTTTTTTTGGTATCGATTAAAAACGGTTTTTTTCGAGCTATAAATACCCGTCGATAGAGGTCTTCTGCCTCTTAGTCGCTATTATTCTGACAATCGTATTGGATTTTTTAGGTTTGTTTTGACGTCTACTGTCGGTCGAGCCGTCCATCTTAGGATTATTGAATAGTGATTAAAAATCAAGAAAAAATCGAGTACAAAAGAAAACCAAAGGAAAAATTTTGATGTTAAAACGAAAAGGGACATTTTTTGGAATGTAGGATTATGGTTGGTATTCAAATTTATTCGCTAGGCATGAAGATGGAAAATTCTATTCTTCGTTCCAAACAAAAAGATGGCTGTTTGTTCTAGTCAACGTGTGATGAGTTGATATATACCAAATAAAACGCGTTACATACTGAAATGTGTTGGTGAACGGTGGAAAATAAAGATTTTTTAATAAGTTTGGATAAAGCTTAATCGATCTGTGATAATTATTGTAGTGTGTCTGATAAACTTTTAAATTGTATCGTGTTATCCGTGATTGTAAGTCTGAGGAAATTGTCGACTTTCTGTTGTTGTATCATCGCATGCCACGTCATGATTCTTGCTTATATACGATCTGTGATATTTATCGCGTATGGATATGGTATCTTCTGTGATCACCACACCATTCTGATGAGTTATCTTCGGATGCTCATATGAAATAAAATTTACTGTAATCAATTGATAAATCAAATTAGTATAATTAATGTAAATAGTGATTAATTCTCGTGTAGTTAATGAATTCAAATAAAATGTACTGTGAATACTTTTCTGTTAGTCGTCACTTTGACTACTCTTGTGAACACAAACAAACAAAAAAAATATATAAATATTATTGCATCTAATAATAACTCTAATTAGTGTAATTAATTTAGTTTAACAATATTTTGGGTTAATACACAAAAAAAGAAACTAAAACTATGTTGTGTTTGTAATTATATAATACCAAAAGAAAACAAAAAAATGGGGGAACGCAAAGTGGAAAAATCAAAGGAAAGGGGTGGAATGATTCAAGTCTCGACCTCAACCATACGCGAGTTTGTTCTGATTTTATTGTTTCATATTTGCTGGAGTGACTGGATGTAAGAAAAAAAACAAAACAGGGTCACTTATGAGTATCACCCAGTTTTTCAACCTATCAAGTAAAATATGAGGAGAGGCTAAGCTGTGATGAACGGAAGGGAATAGGACATGAACATGGGGTGAGTCATATTTTGAATGATTATGGATACGTACGTACGTAGGTGTATGAGCGTGTGTCTATGGATGTGTGGATGAGGGTGCGCATGAGCGAGTATATATGTTGAATACGCGTATGTCTGTCAGAATCCGATTGGAATTCCTGTTTACATAATTTTGCATAAATATTGAAAAAATTATTGATAAAAACTTAAGAATAACTAAAACTAAAAATGGATGGCTTATTAATATTTAATCAATCAAACGATTTAGTGTATCGTAAATTTGAAGATGGAATGAACAACAAAATTCGTGAATTAGCAGTAAAGAATAGATTAGTCTATTGTTATCATACAAATATTTAGTCTATTAATTGCATTTCAACAGATAATGTTTTGACAATTCGATAATTCTTTTGCTACTTTACAACGTGAAAATGATTGCAATATTTTTTTTTTGGAAGAATTTTTTTGGGTATGTTTTTATTAAGCTTGGAACAAAATTAGTAGAAAGGTTACAACAGCATTTAGGGATATGCATCACGTTTGTTAAACATATGTGTGATCCTGAGGTAATTTTATTAAAAGCAATTCCGAAACACGGAGATATATTGACATCATTAATGGATTCATGGGTGTACAAGTATGATCAGTCTATACTGTAGGAGCCGTTGAACAGCTTTTAGTAAATTCTGATGTACGAAATGTTGCATTGAAAGCCTTACAATCGGTTACCGAAAAGTTAAACCAAGATCCACACGCACAACGAAGTCATGCACTAAATTTTGTTAGACATAAATTTTTTTTGTCATTATATTCAAGCCATCAAGCTTCTTGATCAAGATCTTTTGTCATCTGATATTCTTTTCCTAAACATTTTTTTTTCGTCATGCAATTGCGCCTGAAAAAACTGCTAAAGGTTCAAATAAAACATTTTAGAAAAAAAAACAATCTGGCCTACTATTCTACAACGGAAACCAAAATAGTTGATATTCTGGTTGGGCATCTCACATCATACATATCATCAATCATGAAAATGATATCAAGCTAATCTGTTTGATTGAATGTGGTAGCTTGGCTGTATCGAGTTGTGTGTATGCGCGTATGAGCATGGATGTGTGTGTGTGTGTGTGTGTGTGTGTGTGTGTGTGTGTGTGTGTGTGTGTGTGTGTGTGTGTGTGTGTGTGTGTGTGTGTGTGTGTGTGTGTGTGTGTGTGTGTGTGTGTGTGTGTGTGTGTGTGTGTGTGTGTGTATGTGGATGGAGTGCGAGAGCGTGTGAGTGTGTAAGAATTATGGGAGTGAAAGTGGTGATCGCAGCTCTTTTCAAACACAGGGGTCGCCAGAGTCTACTTATTACACTTCGCTTCTCGATGATCCGTTTCCATATCTAAATACGCGTACAATACTGATATTTGTGCTGGAGCAACAGGTATTCTTCGTTCGACCCCACTGAAGCTAGTTTGGAGCTTTAATTAAATCTCGCTAGGTACGCGGCCTGCTATGCCACTTCGTTGATGTTCAACGAAGCAGCGCTTCATTACACAAGCCAGGGGAGGTCTTCATCATTACCTGTTATATTTCATATCCTAATTAATATATACTGTTTTCAATCCTTATAGTTGTGTATGGATTCAGCCAACGAATTTTTTAATTAAATTCAACTGAGTTATGTCAATTAATGCACCTGAAATCAGTATAATATTATAATTTTGATGTACCTACGTCTTACATATATTTATCGCATAACTGTGGTTTTTGATTTAAATATAAATATATAATCAATTATTTGAATTTATTTCGTATCAAAACCACAAACTTATGTTTTGGTTTAGTTAGATCACAAAATGAAAATTTCAATCAATTACTTTGAAATGTGATAATTCAATTATTGCAATTAGAAAATATATTTCTGAAATTAAGATTTGATCGATTGACTTAAGTGGTTAATTTTGAACATCGTAACTCAAAACAAACATCCCTCCCTCCTTATTAAATAACAAAGAAGATAAACCTCCCCAAAAAAATGGTTTGTTTCTGTCGATTTGAAATGTAGTTCAAATTTTTGAAAGATTTTAAAATATCAAAATTATATTTGCTCTAAAACCATAACCATTCATTCCCCCTCATCCATAAACCAAATTAATTATTTCTTTTCTAAATATTTACAATTAAATTTTATATTATTTGAATATAAAGTAACTGACCCCAATGAAATTATACAAAGTTCGAGTACAATACAAATCTCGATAAAAAAGATTCTACAAAAAAAAAAAATCAAACAAGATAAACAGATTTTCAATTTGAAATTTAATTTAAATATCATAAAATTTTCTATTTTCTGAAAAATTGTTTTCATATTTAAATATAGAAATGAACTTAAGAAGATTGTTAACAAATTTCTCTATGTTAAATGATATTAGTATCTCTGGCATATTTGTTTATCATAAAATTAGATTCTTTTGTACATATAACGAGTAACAAAGACAAAATTTTAAATGTTTTATCATGGATATCTGAACTCAATCTCAATCAAAATGTTAGAACTAATCTGTGTGTTGAGTTCTAACATTTGTTCGTGATATCATCCATTACGATTTATCATTGATTTTAATTGTTTCCTAGATTTCATTATAGTGCGAGAAGGTTGGTCGCTTACGTGTATAAATGGGTTAAACTAACTGTGATGTCAATTAAAGTTTTAAAGAATTTATGTATCAAATGGGATAAAAATAATCTTTGATAATTTGTACCATTGGTGGCAGCGGTGGGATTTTAAAAAGTAAGAATGGAAAATAGGAGATTAAATTCAAAATAAACAAAATTTACATTCTATTTACGACCAAAAAACTTGAGTAAAATTTGTTTTTTAGCTTCTAATTAAATCGTTATATTTACCGATACATAGTATTAAAATCATGACACTTTCTACAAACATGTTTGGAAATATAAGAACAATTTCACGCAAGTTCAGCAAATTTTTGAGAAATTTTGACTTGACCCCTTTTAATTTTGATTATATTTTGTTTGTAGATAGCCTTTCATAAATAAAAAATACAAGTTCTCTTAGAATTTTTTTTTCGACCAGGGGTCTTCACAGGGTGCCCCTCAATTTTTTGTTATTTTGTGATGTGAGTGCATTTTGACCAGCGATTGTAGAAAAACTACTCAATCGATTTTCATAAATGATATGTCGTAGAATAAGTACTAGACCAAAGTTTTTAAAAATGTACACTGTTAATTTTTTGAATTAATATTTAACGGTGTAACATAAGAAAAAACTTTGTAATTGAAGAAAAGATGGCGCTTCACCTTTTTTTTTGTGTAAATTGAAGCTTATTTTGTATCTAACTACTTGTGAAAGTTTATTAGACACGTTATTTTTTGTTTTAAAGATAAAATTCGTTGTGCATATGACTGTCGGGAATCAGTTTTTTTTTGTTCTGAAGGAAAATTATAAAAATGGCGTTATAAACTAGGTGTTTAATTTCCTACCCATATAAACGCTACGTCAGTATTTCACAAAACTTCAAATGATGGAATATAGATGACGCTCGTCAAAAATAATCGATGTGTCAGATGACAATGAGTTTTTTTTTGCATTGCAAAATGGTAAAATTGGAAGAATTTGAGAAGATATTTCTCTTACCTTCATCAACCATCGAGATGACAACATCAACACCAAGAAGACAACGCTGGAAACAGGTGAATATAGTGTTTATAAGTGTTATGAAATGTTAATGGTTAACTGGAGATATAAATATTAATATGGTGTTGTTTTCAAATTTATATATTGTCAGACTAATATAGTGTTGTTTTCAAATTTATATATCGTCAAATCGTCATATAAGCTAGCAAAGATTCTTCAACTATACATCGTCAATTCGTCATACCAAAATAGTGAAGTTTTCAAATTTATATATCGTCATATCGTCAAATCGTCATATTAGCTAGCAAAGATTCTTCATCTATATACTATCAATTCATCATACCATTATAGTGAAGTTTTCAAATTTATATATCGTCATATCGTCAAATCGTCATATAAGCTAGCAAAGATTCTTCAAGTACACATCGCCAATTCGTCATACCAATATAGTCAAGTTTTCAAATTTATATATCGTCAATTCGTCATATTATCCAGTAAAGATACTTCAACTATACATCGTCAAATCGTCATCGTTAAATTCGTCAAGTTATCCAGTAATGATTCTTCAACTATACGTCGTCAATTCGTCATATTTATATAGTGAAGTTCTTACATTGATATCGTCAAATCATCATATTATCCAGTAAAGATTCTTCATCTGTGCATCGTCAATTCGTCATATTTATATAGTGAAGTTCTTACATTTATATCGTCAATTCGTCAAATTATCCAGTAATGATTCTTCAACTATACATCGTCAATTCATCATATTTATATACTGAAATTCTTACATTTATAGCGTCAATTCGTCATAGTATCCAGTACAGATTCTTCAACTATACATCGTCAGATCGTCATATAATTTACATCGTCAAATTCGTCATAAATTCCAGTACATAGTCTTCAACTATATACAGTCAAATCGTCATACAAAATAGTGAAGTTCTCAACTTATAAATCGTCATACCGTCAACTTTCCGTCCGTCAACAAGTTCTCAATTTATCTATCGTCATATCATCGAGCAAAGATTTCAACTATCTACCGTCATATCGTCCGTCATATCGTCCGTCATACTAATCCATTGAAGTTCTCAATTTATATATCGTCATATCGTCATATTATCCAGCAAAGATTTCAACTATATACTGTCATATCGTCATGTTAATATATTGAAGTTCTCAATTTGTATATCTTCATATCGTCATATTATCCAGCAAAGATTTCAACTTTATATCGTCAAATCGTCATACTAATATAGTGAAGTTCTCAATTTATATATCGTCATATTATCCAGCAAAATTCTAACTATATATCGTCAATTCGTCATATTTTCCAGTGAAGATTCTTCAGCTATATCCCGTCTACTCAATTGTCAATTTTACATTTGACATCTAGAGATTACCGCCAGCATATTTTTTCAATTTTTTTTTTGACAAAAATTTTGCAAAAAAAGCATGGGTTAACCCCTTACCTGTTTTTTTAGCGAAAAAAAAAGTTGTCGCAAATCTTGGGGAATGGCGTATAAACTGAAAGGTGGGCCCAAAACAATCCCCTACCTCAAGTTATAGCATAATTGGTAAGCGGGTTTAGCCACAGCACCAGCTTTGGTTTCAAATGTAAAATTTTTGGTTTTCAATTTATGGCCTGTTTAAGGTAGCAAACCTGGTATTTTGACTTATTTCGCTTAAATTGACATCTAGAGATTACCGCCAGCATTTTTTTTCAATTTTGTTTTTGACAAAAATTTTGCAAAAAAAGCATGGGTTAACCCCTTACCTGTTTTTTTAGCGAAAAAAAAAGTTGTCGCAAATCTTGGGGAATGGCGTATAAACTGAAAGGTGGGCCCAAAACAATCCCCTACCTCAAGTTATAGCATAATTGGTAAGCGGGTTTAGCCACAGCACCAGCTTTGGTTTCAAATGTAAAATTTTTGGTTTTCAATTTATGGCCTGTTTAAGGTAGCAAACCTGGTATTTTGACTTATTTCGCTTAAATTGACATCTAGAGATTACCGCCAGCATATTTTTTCAATTTTTTTTTTGACAAAAATTTTGCAAAAAAAGCATGGGTTAACAACCCCTTACCTGTTTTTTTAGCGAAAAAAAAAGTTGTCGCAAATCTTGGGGAATGGCATATAAACTGAAAGGTGGGTCCAAAACAATCCCCTACCTCAAGTTATAGCATAATTGGTAAGCGGGTTTAGCCACAGCACCAGCTTTGGTTTCAAATGTAAAATTTTTGGTTTTCAATTTATGGCCTGTTTAAGGTAGCAAACCTGGTATTTTGACTTATTTCGCTTAAATTGACATCTAGAGATTACCGCCAGCATATTTTTTCAATTTTTTTTTTGACAAAAATTTTGCAAAAAAAGCATGGGTTAACCCCTTACCTGTTTTTTTAGCGAAAAAAAAAGTTGTAGCAAATCTTGGGGAATGGCATATAAACTGAAAGGTGGGTCCAAAACAATCCTCTACCTCAAGTTATAGCATAATTGGTAGGCGGGTTTAGCCACAGCACTGGCTTTGGTTTCAGTCATATTATTAAGTAAAGATTCTTCAATTATACATCGTCAATTCGTCATATTTTCCAGTGAAGATTCTTCAACTATATCTCGTCAGATCAATTATTGAAGTCCAGCAAATTAATCTTAATTAATTTAATATTAAAATTGAAACTATAAAATTGAAATTAAAAATAATTTGATTAACTAATTTTTCTCTTTTATTATTATACAGTCCACTTAGTTTTCAATGTTATTAGTTATATAGTGTTGCACCCAAGGCATTTAGCTAATAAGGTGGAAGATCCACCAACATTTTGGTCCTTCAAGCCGGATTTGAGGATTGCAGACTTACCAAAAACCGAATTGAGACGCGGATATCAGAAATCTAGATACAAATCACCTACATGTCAAAAATCATCCTGTCAGCTGCTCAGCATAGGAATCTATTCTCCAAGTAAGAAAAGCAATAAGGAATTCCAGGTAACATTCACTTTTGCAGTTTAAAACCAAGAAAGAATTTAATTCTAAGGTTTCAAATTTTAATATTATTCGATTATATTATAAATTAACTGTAACATAATAAACTTAATTATACGTTGTCGGAATCAAGTCAAAACAAATCGAATTAAATTAATCTGATCTATCTCAAACACGTCTCATCAGCTATTGCTATCTTGTCGCTCGTTGTAGTTGTAATTTAGTAGTTTCATTTGTTAAGTTCAATGGCTGACTTGGCTAAAATAGAATTTTGGAAGAAGCAGCGGTTGGCTTACAAGGGCCAAGTCACAAACTTTAAAAATCAAGCAAATACTGCTAGTTCTGTGGGAAATTGTGAATCGTTATTGCGACGCATTCAACTTGTTTATGACAAGTATGATGTAATTCAAACCAAACTGGAAGGGGCAGATGAAACGGCAGCTAGTGATCGCGAAGCCTTCGAAAATGATTATGATTCAACTGAAGCTGCACTGATGAATAAAATTCGAGAGATGAAAAGAACCGAAGACTCCATAGTTTCTCCTTCGTTTCACGATCATTCGGTAGTAGATGCTGGTCAACTCAGCTCGAATTCAATAGGCATTCGTTTGCCAAAATTAGTTCTACCCACATTTAGTGGCCGTGAAACTGACTGGTTAGCATTTAGAGATATTTATGTCCATCTCATTCACAGTAAAAATATTGAACCAACTGTAAAGTTTTTATACCTAATATCCAACATTCGTGCAGGGTCTGCTTATGATTTGATTGAAAATTTACCCGTCACTGCGGAAAATTATGACAGTGCATGGAAAACTCTGTGCGACAGATATGACAATGAGGTCAATATTCAGAAATATCACATGATGCAATTATATGATATTAAGGCACCTGCGGAAAATTCCTTCAAAGCTCTTCAGATATTTATTGACACTGCATTAAAACATTATAACGCATTGAAAACATTAAAAATTAAAGTTGAGGAGTGGAACTTATTGTTGGTACCCCATATAGATCAGAAGTTGGATAGCGGGTCGAAAGTTGCAATTATAAACAAAACAAACGCCACGTCACTTCTAACCTTCACGGATTTTATTGCTATTTTGCGAACTCGTGTTAGTGTTTTGGAATCGTTGTCGTCTGCCTCGTCTCTTAACAATTTACGTTCTGATAGGGGATCAAGGAATCATGGTTCTGGGTTAAAGGGCTCTCTTTTAGTATCCACTTCGAAACGATGTCCATATTGTTCAGAATCCCATAACCTTGATAAGTGTCCGATATTCTGCAGTAATAAACTGACACCGCTGATGCGTTTTCAGTTTGTTAAACAAAATCGACTTTGCGGATATTGTCTTGACGCATATCATTGGCAGAATGACTGTAAGGCTGAGCCATGCTCTAAATGTTCTATGAAACACCATGTTCTGTTACACTTTGATCGTTATTCGTCTACTCAACCAACAAACCCATTTACACCAGTAAATATCGTTAATCATCCAGTTAATTCTGATCCTAGTCGTGAACAACAAGATGTAGCTCTCACGCCAAAATTGAGTTCAGAAAGCGTTTCAATTTGTTCGACGTCAACCTTCGATACAAATACATAGTCTAACCACCTTCAGAAAAATAACAAACCCCTTGTTCTCCTCGGAACAGCGCTAGTCAATGTTATTACATCCTCTGGCTCAAAAATGATTCGTAGAAGACTGCTTGACAGTGGTTCTGCTATCAACTTGATTACCACTGATGCCTGTAATCTTCTTGACGTTAAAAAATATCCATCAACCAAAGTGATCACTGGTATTGGTAGAAAGGAATCTCGAACTAAACACAAACCCTATTTAACTTTATCATCACGAGTATCGGTATACAGGGTCAACCTTAAATTCTACGTACTCAAGAGGATTACCACTGAGTTACCATCTATTTCGTTTGAAATGCCAAAACCTCTTATAGGAACGGAAATCAAAATGGCCGATCCTTATTTTAATGTACCTGATCGAATCGATATTTTGGTGGGCGCAGAAATTTATCATACATTATTTAAGGGCGCATCGCTTAAAATTTACAAAGAACTTCCTCCATTTTATGAGACAGAATTCAGATACGTTATTAGCGGAATGACGACAATTTCTAGAAGTCATGAAGCCGTGCATACCGACTTAGCCATGTGCAGTATCCAATCTTTAAAAAGCTCATTAAAAAGATTTTTTAGAGGTAGTCACAATTCAGAATAACTCAGTATACTCCGTTGAAGACACTCTCTGCGAACAACATTACTGCTCAAACGTAAAACGTCAGTCAAACGGACGTTATACTGTTAAGTTGTCAGTAAAACCAAATGTACTAAGCTTAGAAAACTCCCATCTTTCTGCTCAACGTCAATTTCCTTCAATAAAAAAACGTCTGCTTAGCAAACCTGAAGTACATTCGCAGTATAAAACATTTATGGCAAACTTGTTTCCCAAATCTCAACTTGCATTAAAAATTTCCTTTAATACTTATTTATAGAGCAATTCCGAGATTTCTCTACATCGCATACATTCGCAACCATCTCGATTCAACACTTTTGTCGCTAATCGAATTGTTAAAATTCAAGAGAAAACGAAGGCGGCTGATTGGAATTTCATTGAGTCAGCTCTCAATCCAGCTGATTGCGTTTCTCGAGGTCTTTCATCCTCTCAACTACTCCAAAATTCGTTGTGGTGGAACTGCCAAAATTTTTTGCTAAAGAACTATGATCAATGGCCTAAAACGCAGGACTGGGATGCTCGGAACCTCGATTCAGAGCTTCGCACATTAGTAATACCAGCTTTCACACAACCAGTTTCAACTCCGTTAAAATGGCATCTTGGGAGAATTGTAAAGGTGCATCCCGGCAAAAACGGCGTGGTTCGCGTAGTATCAATGAAAACAGAAAATAATGAGCTTAAAAAAACTATTAATCGGATAAGTGTTTTGCCTATTGATTGTGTCGAACAAAATTAGAAACCATCAATATTCACAATTAGACAATTAGGTTTTTGACTTGATAATGACAGTATAAACATAAATGATAACCTTTCTATATTCTCAGAAAAACAAAACAAACCTCATTAAAGCAGTTGCTTTAAGGTCGCGGGCATGTTTAAGCCAAATTACAAAACAAAACAAAAACAAAAAAAAACTTGTATTATTACAAACACAAAAAAAAACGCACAACAATTTCCTACCCATATAAACGCTACGTCGTTATTTCACAATTTCCTACCCATATAAACGCTACGTCGGTATTTCACAAAACTTCAAATGATGGAATATAGATGACGCTCGTCAAAAATAATCGATGTGTCAGATGACAATGAGTTTTTTTTTGCATTGCAAAATGGTATAAATTGGAAGAATTTGAGAAGATATTTCTCTTACCTTCATCAACCATCGAGATGACAACATCAACACCAAGAAGACAACGCTGGAAACAGGTGAATATAGTGTTTATAAGTGTTATGAAATGTTAATGGTTAACTGGAGATATAAATATTAATATAGTGTTGTTTTCAAATTTATATATCGTCAAATCGTCATATAAGCTAGCAAAGATTCTTCAACTATACACCGTCAATTCGTCATGCAAATATAGTGAAGTTTTCAAATTTATATATCGTCAAATCATCATATTAGCTAGCAACGATTCTTCAACTATACATCGTCAATTCGTCATACCAATATAGTGAAATTTTCAAATTTATATATCGTGATATCGTCAATTCGTCATATTATCCAGTAAAGATGCTTCAACGCGATACGTCATATTAAAATAGTGAAGTTCTTCCATTTATATCGTCAATTCGTCATAGTATCCAGTATAGATTCTTCAACTATACATCGTCAGATCATCATATAATTTACATCGTCAAATTCGTCATAAATTCCAGTACAGAGTCTTCAATTATATACAGTCAAATCGTCATACAAATATAGTGAAGTTCTCAACTTATATATCGTCATATCGTCAACTTATATACCGTCATACCAACAAAGATTTCAACCATATACCGTCATATCGTCATACTAATATATTGATGTTCTCAATTTATATCTCGTCATATCGTCATATTATCCAGCAAAGATTTCAACTATATATCGTCAATTCGTCATATTTTCCAGTGAATTTCTTCAGCTATATCCCGTCTACTCGTCATATTATTAAGTGAAGATTCTTCAATTATACATCGTCAATTCGTCATATTTTCCAGTGAAGATTCTTCAACTATATCTCGTCACATCAATTATTGAAGTCCAGCAAATTAATCTTAATTAATTTAATATTAAAATTGAAATTATAAAATTGAAATTAAAAATAATTTGATTAACTAATTTTTCTCTTTTATTAATATTCAGTCCACTTAGTTTTCAATGTAATTAGTTATATAGTGTCGCACCCAAGGCATTTAGCTAATAAGGTGGAAGATCCACCAACACTAGGAGATTTTTTTTTATGTTAAATATCAAATATTTTATTATTAAATGAACTTTTTAAAATATTATTATAATGTTATATGTACAATAAAGAAAATATGAGCCACTTCAGCATAAATCCACAAAAGCGCTTATTGCTATTAACATTAAATGAAGCTTATGTTGAGTTTAAAAATAAGTTTCCTGATGTGAAAATAGGATTTACAAAATTGACGTCCCTTCGACCACAAGAATGTATAAAATTATCTCAAGGAGTTCATAATGTGTCTGTACCATACAACAAAATATAAAACTAATGATTCACACTCTAAGATGTTTTGGATTACTGATGCTGCTTTCCAGAATTATAAAACATTAATTGACTTTGTTTCATGTGGTAAATTAACAGAAGATTGTCATACTTTGCAGAGCAATGGATGTTCAAAAAAACTTCAACAACTGGAAGAAAGATTACTAAATGATTTTGACGTTAAAGGAATCCTTCAAGTCAAATATCAACAATGGAATACCACTGATCGATGCAATTTGGATACTTTAATAGAAACTGTAGAAGAATTTATGAAAAAATTTGTTTACCGTTTACAAATTTTGATACCACACAATTAATTCAGTAAATTATTTGGGATATAACATCACCCCGATGGAAAATCTCCCATCAAGAATAATATAAGAACTGAATCTAAAAAATTATGGTGCAAATTATGAAACTTTTTGCAATCCATACAATTTTAGAGTGATCTAGTTTCGAACCAATGAGAAAATTTTAAACTTTAAAAAAATGTTGATCATGTGTCAATAGACACAAGTGAAGACTAGTCATCTTCTTCTCACAGATACAATTTTGTTATTCAATACTAGAATGTCTAGAGTATAACAAAACAGTGATCACCAGAGAAATTAATTGACTAAACCTGAATTTATTAAATGTATGTTATTGTAAATTTTTTGTTTTTACACTTCGCTAGTGTTATAACCTAATTTTTGGTTTATATTCATTAGCGTTGACATTTTTTGGTAGAGTTTATCTAGTCGGCTAGCCCTGATGAGAATGATAAACTTTTTTAAAGTATAAAATTTTCTCATTGGTTTGAAACTAGATCGCTCTAAAATTGCATGGATTGCAACAAGTTTCATAATTTGCACCATAATTTTTTAGATTCAGTTCTTATACCACACAACTTTATAGCAAAACAGCAATCTACATTCATTGAGGAAAGAAAAAAAAATTAGAACCAGGAGAGTGCTTCGTTCAAGGGGATTTTTCTCAAAACTACGGCTTCATAATTCAGGTGTCGGTTCAAGGTTATCATTATAATAATTCACAAGCAACTATTCATCCATTTGTCATTTATTTTAAAAGTGCCGCAAGTGAATATATGCAGCACCGAAGTTTTATACTCATTTCGGATATAAACGATCACAACAGTACTCCATCTTTTCTTTACAAAACTTATTGAGTTCATCAGAACGCATATAAATTCTAATATTAGGAAAATAATTTATAACACTGACGGTGCACCTTCTCAATACAAAAATAAACATAACCTAATTAACTTATGCCACCACAAAAAGACTATAAGGTTGATGAAGAATGGCATTTTCATGCTACCAGCCATGGAAAGGGACCTTATGATTGAATTGTAAATACACTGAAGCGTGCTGCACACCGTTATAGTATGGCGGGCAAAGATATTATTGATACACCAAAAAAAGTTTTCGAATAGGCTTTAAAATGGGCATCTACCCAAATGAATATCAATTAACAAAAGGAAAATTACAAAATCGATATAAAAATGTGATTACTATAAGTGGAACTCAAAAATTTCATTCTTCTGTACCATTAAATACTAAGACAATGATTGCAAAAATGTTTTCCAGCTCAAAAGAAACTTTTGAATGTAAAATAAGTAAATAATTTTTAATAACTATATTTATTTTCTTTAACCTACATATATAATTTGTATGATATTTTAAAAAGTTTATTCAATAATAAAATATTTGTAATTTAATGCTAAAATACAATCTTTTACTTTATGGTTCCATAATACCATAATACGAACATAATACTTCTCCAGTCATAAGTTCCTAAATAGGATTAGCTATTTATACAGCTTTTTTGTTGGCAGTCGAGACTGTCAAATTATTTTTTATAAGAGTGACAAGTGATTAATAAAAATGATAAATGCCATTATGCCATCTAATACAAAGAAAATAATTGCAGAAGTGTTTTCCTATTCAAAAGAAACTTCTGTTTGCAAAATAAATAAATTATTTTAAACAATTGTATTTATTGTACTACATATATAATTTTTATAATATTTTAAAAAGTTCATCTAATAATAAAATATTTGATATTTAACATAAAAAAAAAATTTCTTAGTTTATTAATATTTATTAGTTTATTAATATATATTAGTTTATTTTTAATTTTTCCTGCATTACAAAAAAAAACTGATTCCCGACAGTCATATGCACAACGAATTTTATCTTGAAAACAAAAAATATCACTAGTCCTAAACTTTCACAAGTAGTTAGATACAAAATAAGCTTTAATTTAGTTTTTAAAAAAAAAAGGTGTAGCACCATCTTTTCTTCAATTACAAAGTTTTTTTCTTATGTTACACCGTTAAATATTAATTCAAAAAATTAACAGTGTACATTTTTAAAAACTTTGGTCTAGTACTTATTCTACGACATATCATTTATGAAAATCGATTGAGTAGTTTTTCTACAATCGCCGGTCAAAATGCACTCACATCACAAAATAACAAAAAATTGAGGGGCACCCTGTGAAGACCCCTGGTCGAAAAAAAAAAATTCTAAGAAAAATTGTATTTTTTATTTATGAAAGACTATCTATATACAAAAAATAATCAAAATTAAAAGGGGTCAGTCAAAACGTTGTTGAATCTGCGTGAAATTGCTCATAATATAAAAATAAAAACATTGAATAGACAGGAGCACTATGAAATTAACTAACACCAACCCTTATCATAACATCACCATGTTTCTTCTCATTATCTTAAAATGTCAGCAAGACCAACGACTTAAAAAAAACCCATTAGTTCTAATTATTTCATAACACTCAACTGGTCAAAGAAAAATGATTCTTTTTCCATAAACAAAAGATTTAAGTCTAAATCCCGACAAAAAAATTTTTAATGTTAAAACTTTTCTGTCAAATATTCATATCAAAGTGATTTTATGACTTTTGATATAATCTGCTTTAATCCCATCCACTAAACAGAAATAATTACACAAAAAAAAAATGACGAAGCGAAGACAGAAACAAAATTTTTACTTTTTTCTATCATTGAACAATAGCGTCTGCTGTTAACATTGTATCAGATATTGTTAACTCATTCCATAATCTTCCTCGAACAAAATTATATGCATACATTCAAGCATCCCAAAACACCGAACGATTGAACGTGTATGAATAATTACAACAACAACAAATTTTTACAAAAAAAAAATCACAAAAAACTAAGAACTTTTGGGTGGTCCTAAAGAGAATTTTGCACCCTCAAAGCATACTTGAGACTGGAAAATGAATTTTTTTTTGTGTTGTCATGAATTTTTTATGTTTCTCGTTAATTTCTCAATTTTTTTTTTGTGTTTCTATATTATTCTTCGTCAAATATATGTACACAAAAAAAAAACACACACAAAAGCTTTTAAAAAATTACTGCCTGTATGATTTTGAATGAGTTTGTTGTTGAGAAATTTTTTATCCGTCACGAAAATATACAACAACTACAACAAGAACAACAAATATGAGAAAAAGCTTCAAATTAAGATGCTTTTTTGTTATAAAATTTCAATTTTTGTGTGAAACTAATATTGTATATTGGTCATGTAAATCGGATTTTTTTTTTGGACAAAAGACATTTATGAAAGCTTTCAAGTAACTCATTGAACAAAAGCTTAAATATTTTCTGGATACTGGAAGTATACCGAAATAACAGGTAATACTACAACACTTTACTTCGGTCTGAAAGACCTAAGTATTACATTCATGAGCTCAAAGAGAAATTTTTACCCCCACTTTGTTTGACATTTCTCGACGTTTTAGGACCTCATGATTCTAAAAAAGCAAAAAAAAAAAATGTATGTCTGTCTGTCGGCCGGCCGGCCGCCGTCATTACCTACACTGCAGGGAAAACGGCTGGAGGGATTTCAAAAATTTTTTTTTCTAAAAATAGGTATTCACAAGATGCAGGTCCGAAAGGACGCTGTGTTCGATAACTGTACCGGAAGTGTGTCAAAAAAATCATTATGTGTGTCAAAAATAGCAAATTTTCATATTTTTGGCTTAAAAAACGTTCATTTTAAGTGATTACGAGTAGAAACATTAAATTTGGGGGAATTTTGATGGTCGGGATTGGTATGTGAGATCAAAAACTAGATTATTGCTTTATAAGTTTGTCAAAAAAAACGTTGTCAAGTGTGTCAAAAGAAAAATTTTTATTTTTTTTTTACCTAATTTTTTGGAAAAAAAATAAAATTAATTGTTTGTTGGAAATGAAATTTTATTATTATTATTGAGAATTATGGCATTATAAGTTTGTCAAAAAAATGTTGTCAAGTGTGTCAAAAAATGTCAAATCATTTATTTTTTAGCCAATTTTTTGGAAAAAAAAATGTAGCTGTTTTTATGACGTAAATGTAATTGAAAATGAAATTGGACATGGAAATTTTTGAATTTGTTATAGTTTTTGAAATATTTTTGGAATTTTGAAAAAGTTTGCATTTTTGATTTTGTAATAATTTTTGCAATATTTTTAGAATTTCGGAAAAAGTTTTAATTTTTGATTTTGTAAGAATTTTTGGAATATTTTTAGAATTTTGATAAATTTTTAATTTTATTATAATTTTTGGAATTTTGAAAAAAGTTTTAATTTTTTATTTTGTAATAATTTTTGCAATATTTTTAGAATTGTGGAAAAGTTCGAATTTTTAAGAATTTTTGGCATATTATCGGAATTTAAAAAAAGTTTAAATATTTGATTTCATTCTAATTTTGAGAATATTTTTGGAATTTTGAAAAAGTTTGATTTTATTTAATTTAACAATATTTTTGGAATTTTGATTATAATTTTCCGGCAACGTATTGATGTTTCGTGTTAGTTTTGTAATAAATTTTTAAACAGATATAAAAAATACTTGTTAAAGTACAAAGAGTTATGTTTGATTTACTTTGCTGCCCAAAACTAAAAACCATGTCCTCGTGAAAGTTTTTTGCCGAAAACTATATCAAAATCCTTTACCCAGACCGAAGTCTTGATATCTCAGAGCTGTGAGATTTCAGCCCCTCCATATTTTTCTTACTTAAGGAAACAAATGTTAAATAAATAAATTCAATAATGTAAACTGAATCAGTTTTCTAGTTGAGTTTTGTACTTGTAATTTAATTCTATATTTTAGTTGATGGGTGGATTAATAAGTGTTTGATGCGTTTGTAACCCATTTTCCATCTCTAAAGCCGTGCATTCACATACAACGGAAACAGAAACAGAAACCGAATTCAGAAACAGAAACAGAAACGGAAAATTCGTCTGTTTTGTCTGAAACGGAAACAATTAAAATTGAATTGTTTCAGTACCGAAACTGTCACATGATCAGAAACTGTCACATAATATTAATTATTATTTTGAATTGTGATAACAAAAGCTTTGAATTTTGAATTTAATAAATATGTTTAATAAATAAAAACTATTTGTTTTTGTTATTCTTCAATTTTATTATTCATAATAGATAACAAATTCACAAACTCAAACAAAATTCGGTTTCCGTTTCTGTTTTATTATTCACCACCGTCAACCAAATTAGAGACAGAAACAGAAACTGAAAAATTTCAGTTTCAGTTTCGGTTTTTGTTTCTGTTGTATGTGAATGCACGGCTTAACTATGAGGTAATTTACACACATTTGTACATGGTGAGTATGGCATATTCCGTAAAAAAAATATGAAAAATGTCGCCATCATGTTACCAACATAACATTTGCTGGGTAATAATAACAAACACAATAAAAAATGTAATAGTTTTTTTTATAGTACGGGATTAGAATATCAAAACTGTATTAGTTTGTTTTAATCGAATTGTCAAACGTTTTTGTTATTAGGGTTCCGTTTTTTATACGGAACACTATTGGTGAGAGTAAAACGAGTTTTTCACATTATATCGATTATCTCGTAAACTATATATGCTATGGACTTGAAATTTGAGGTGCGTATAAAACTAATCTGTCCACATGAAATGACGAATACAAATAAAACTAAAGTGGTTTTCGTTTGGTTTACAGGGGTTCGATGTGAGACCTTTGAGAAAATAGATTTTTTTATAGATTCAAGTAGGGTATCATATGAAAGGGCTTCATTTCAGTATTCCTTAAAAATTTATTTTGGAATTTTACACTTCACCATTTTTTGTATAATTCTGAATAATGACGTTTTTTTCGTGTTTTCTTAACTCGATTAGCTCCGAACCTAACTGATCGAAAATTTTCAAATGTATTTGGAATGATAGAAAAATTAGTACAGATTTAATAAAAAATACCTAAAAGTGTCATATTCTCATAATTAGATTTATTAAGGGGGTGGAAATGAGGAGGGGTAAAAACACTATTTAAAATGTGGTCAAGTGGGGTGTCATTTGAAAGAGCACCTAATTTAGAATTAATTGCAATTTTTTTTAGAATTTTGCAATGCACAGTTTTTGAGTTATTGTCAAAAACATACCGTTCCCCCCCCCCCACTTCGTTTCGACACTGATTGACAGAAAAATTTGGAAAAATTCACAGAGTTAGTAAATTTGGTAAATTTTGTATGAAAATTATACCGAAGTCTCAAATAATTATATTTCTGTGTGTTTAGGGGACCGGTGTAAAGAGGGTAAAAAAAAAATTTTTTTGACCCAAGCGAATGGGGTGTCATTTGAAAGAGCACCTAATTTAAAATTCGTTGCAGTTTTTTTTATAATTTTTCGGTGCACAGTTTTTGAGTTATGGACAAAAAAGTGCAAAATTCAAACCGTTCCCCCCCCTACGTTTCGACACTGATTGACAGAAAAATTTAAAAAAATTCACAGAGCTATGAAATTTGGTAAATTTTGTATGAAAATTATACCGAAGTCTCAAATAATTATATTTCTGTGTGTTTAGGGCACCGGGGTAGAGAGGGTAAAAAAAAACTTTTTTTGACCCAAGCGAATGGAGTGTCATTTGAAAGAGCACCTAATTTAAAAATCACTGCAATTTTTTTTAGAATTTTGCGGTGTCCAGTTTTTGAGTTATGATCAAAAATGTTCAAAACTCAGACCGTCCCCCCGTGTATCAAATATTTATTAATCGTTTTGAAAGGGTAGGAATGGTAAGGTGAAATAAAGCTTTTTTAACCCGAATAGCAATATCGAGTGGGACTGGCGTGTACATTTTTAGTCATGTCATCCTTTATACTGATTCTTAGAGCAATTTTTAATTTTGCAACTCTATATATAGCGAAGCCTCAAGTAGTTTTAATTTTACGTGTTTAGGGGATAGGAGTGGGGAATCGTAAAAAACAGAAAGAACACCAAAATTAAGAAATATTACAATTATTTTAGAATCTTGCGATGCACAGTTTTTGAATTATTGTCAAAAAAGTCCTATTTTTAGCGTTAACTCCACTCCACCCCTAAATTTCGTCGTTGTTTAACAGAATTGAGTCGTTCCTTAGCTACCATAAATAGCTATGGATATCATATAACCTAAAGTAATATTTTTTATATCATTTCGATCAATTTAGATGAGATTGACATTAGCTATTGATATTTACGATGAACCATTTAGTTTTTATGTGTCTATGGTCTGGCAATATAAACCCTTTACAACACAAATTTATGTAAATTATTTTGATATTGTTTTCTTTACATTCACGGAACCCTTGACGAGTGAATTTTATTCGCACTTGTCTGACTTTTATAGATATTGAAATAGTTTTTTGATAACACGCTATTGTTACTAATTTCTTGAATCTTTTTTACAACGCCAGATTTATAATTGCATAAAAACCAACCTATTTAAAGAAGAAATTGTTGTTTTCAATAATATTAAGTTAAATTGTGGAAATTTGTATAATTATAAATAACATCAACAAAGGTTAAATTAGAAAAACACAGTAAGGTGATGACGCCATAAATAAATGTACATAACGAAAGATATTGCTTATAGTAATAAATTAATTTCTAATTGAAAAGTGGCTATATTTATATATGTTTGCATGTAGGAATATTTGAACATTTGAGCTGACAGTAATACAAATTACTACTACATTATATATAGAGTGACCATTCGTACTGATTTTATCAGTACAGTACTGATTTTCTAGCTTCTGTACTGATAGACATATGCTGATTTTTACTGATTTCTAAAATTATGTACTGAAAGTACTGATTTTTAAGAAAATTGTTAAATTTTAAATTTTTCCAATTTAATTATAGAAATAAAACTATACGAGTCATCGTTTGGTATGAACTTGTAATAAAAATGACTTGAAAAAAAATACTTTTATTTTTAAATTGTGGCAGTTACAGTTTACACACGAAAAATATATATCAACATTCTAACCCTGTGTTTTCCCAAGCAATCGTGACGGGAAGTTGTATTTTACAAACTACTGGTGTTGGTCTCAACTTAACATAATTTCCTTAAAACTACCAAAAAATGAAAACCAGGGTTTTCTACTTCGCTTTAGACATTTACTTTTCGACTTATTTTTTTTTTTTTTTTTTTTTTTTATTATTAGGATCGCTGGTAAAACCATTACAGATCCGTTCTATATTTATTTGATTACAAAATTAATGTACAGTATGTATTGTTACTTTAGGTAGATTTCATATAAAAATCTACCTATTGCAATGGGCTTCATCTCGGAATTTCGGAAAAATTTTTGTGCCAAACGACTATATATGAAAAGCGGGAACGAAAAAACAAAAAAAAAAAAAAATATATATATATATATATATAAACGATATGAGATATAACGAAAACGACCGGCAGTCTCACGGTCGCATTTGTTGAGTTAGATCAAAAAAATTTTCTGTACTTGTGTGTTATATTAATATCTTGGACAAGTTTGTGAATCAGCAAAATCCGACACGTGGTTAAGAAACTAGAGGCTTTTTTCTGAAAAAAATTGATTTTTTAAAACCGTTATAACGGCCGTTTGGATACTAATATTTCAAAAAATTTAACAAATTTAGAATCTTTGGAATCTTTTTTATCAATTTGTTTTAAAAATAGACCTCTGCAGTTAGAGGTTCCTGAGTGAGTGGCTCCAACAAAAAACTTCGCAAAAAAAAATTTTTTTTTGAAACAACTGGCACTCTCACGGTCGCATTTATAAGACCAGATCAAAAAACTTTTTTTAAAAATGTGCGTTTTATTAATATCTTGGACAAGTTCGTAAATCAGCCCCATCCAACACATGGTTAAGAAACTAGAAGCTTTATACTAGAAAAAAACTGTGTTTTTTAGATCCGTTATAACGGCCGTTTGGATTCTAATATTTTTAAAAACTTCATAAATTTAGAATCTTTGAAACCTTTTCAATCAGTTTCTTTCAAAAAAAAGACCTCTGCAGTTGGAGGTTTCTGAGTGAGCGGCTCCAACAAAAAAGCTTGTAAAACACAAAATGCGTTTAAATCAACCGGCGCTCTCACGGTTGCATTTGTGGAGCCAGATCAAAAAACCTTTCTTAAAAATGTGTGTGTTATTAATATCTTGGACAAGTTCGTAAATCAGAAAAATCTGACCCATGGTTAAGGTACTATAGGCTTTATACTAGAAAAAAAAGTGGTTTTTTTAATCCTTTATAACGGCCGTTTGGATACTAAAATTTTTAAAATCTTCATAAATTTAGAATTTGTGGAAACATTTTAATCCGTTTCTTATAAATATAAACCTCTGCAGTTAGAGGTTTTTGACGTGTTGGCTTCAACAAAAAAGTTTGCAACAATCCCCAACTACAATTTCCAAAAACCTTATAACAGTCAATGTCAACCTTATAACAGTCAAAAAAATAAAAGATTTGAATAGAAGAAACTAATTTTTTTTTCTTAGAAATAAACTATTTTGATATTTTGCAGTAATTGCACGACATATGATATAGAGTAGGTTTGTGTCATAAATTGTCACACACATGTTCTGTGGTAGATTTGATATTTGTTTGTTGCAAAATTGGATAGATATAATTTTGCTTGTAGGTAGCTAATTTTCTTTTTAAAATTTGTTTGATATCTGTTTGAAATTAGTTTTTTTTGTTTAAACTAATCTGATACATCAGATTCTACTGGTACACAAAACTGTCTGATCTCGAAATCTACATATTTCTAGCGGATATACGTGCCGCTTGGACTTTTTTATTTATGTAAGCCCAAGCAAAACAATCAGGAAGCAGAGAGCAGCTATTGATTTTCTTTTAAATTAATCTACAATGTATACAAGTGGTAGTATGTGGCTTAAAGTATCTGTTTACGTTAAATATTAATATTACATTTTTTAAGGAACATAAAGATTTCCTTGCAAAATGCAAATTGTTGACAAGCAATTATATCTCTGATACAGCAGCCAAAGAGATGTTTGTGTTTGGAGTCTTTGTAAAATTTAGCTCTTTCCTCGTGTAAAAGTACACACTGCCATAAAATATGGTCTACTGTTTCGTAGCTCAACGTACAGCTGCATTTGGCATCTTGAATTATATTCACTCTTTCCAAGTGTGAATTGAGGGCGTAGTGGTTGGCTGTGATTCTTCCAAAAGTGACCAAAAACTCTCGATTTTCTTGAATATTTTTAGTCCATGGCTCCCAGGATACTTTTGGTTGGATTGAGTATGTAAACCGTCCCATTTCATCTTTGTCCCATTTTTGTTGCCATTTCGATAACCCGAAGACATTTGCTAGGTACCTGTAATTAGAAGAACTTATCGGCAAATCGAGATATTCAGATTGAGTAGCGTTCTTTGCAAGTAAGTCTGCTTTTTCGTTTCCATCAATGCCCATATGCGATGGTATCCACATCAATGTTATGTCAAAACCTTTTTGTTTCAGTCGGTAAAATATATCTCTACATTCGATAAGCCGATTATTGGATTTATGTGGAGCTCTATAGTTTTGAAGAGCTGTGATGCAACTTAGACTGTCAGTAACAATCATGTATTTTCCTGGGTCCTGCGCTTCAATGCTCTTACCCGCAATATAAATGGCAGTAAGTTCGGTGGTATATATATTATTGGGCTCTCTAAGTCTAAACATTAACTCGTTATCTTTAGGTTGATAGATACCTATCCCATAAGAGTTTGTGTTTTTGGATCCGTCAGTGTACAGTGTGCAGTACAGTTGTGCTACGAAGAAAGGATTTTTGGGCAATTAATGAATTAGTTTGAGCTTTGTTCATTATATCTGTCCTTACCAATTCGCTTATTTTGGGAATGTAGTACAAAGACTCAAAGTCAAATTTATAAACGTTCTCGTGCTGAACATTACCAATTGTTTCTATGACTTCGGTGACTATTGGAAGTACTTTCATAGTATTTGTGATCGTATGAAGATTGCTCAGTTTTGTTATCAAGTGTTGATTTTCTTGAAATAGATATCCAATGAGGAATCGATAGTTTAATAGATTGAATCGAATATCTATTGGTGGAACGCCACTGAGAACTTCTAACGTAGCTGTGTGGGTGGATGGCATCAGACCTAAGCATATTCGTAGGGCTGACCATTGCACTCGTTCTAATTTAATTAGCAGAGTTTTGGGCATTACTGAAAAACTAACACATCCGTACTCCAAAACTGGTCTTATGAAGCACTTGTACAAAATGAGAAGTGTTTCTGGGTGTGCTCCCCATTTGACACCACAAATACACCTTAGAAAGTTAATACGCTTCTTGCATTTAGAGACAACTTCTGTCACATGAGCAGTTCAGTTCAGTTTTCGTTGGAATGTTATTCCCAGGTATTTTATAACTTCAGTTTGTTTTAACTTCACCCCGGATAGTTTTAAATTTGATTGAAAACTGGAATGTTTTCTTGAGAACACAATACATTGGGTCTTATTGCTATTGAGATTTAGTCCCAAGCTATTGAAAAATAGTTCAAGATTTACTAGAGATCTCTGAACTATGTTTTCTGCTTGATTTATGTGTTTGGAGGAACAGTAAATGGCTACGTCATCTGCGTATTGTAAGATTTGACACCCATTTTGTAGCACAGTATCAATACCCGAAGTATATATGTTGTACAGAAAAGGGCTTAATACAGACCCTTGTGGTAAACCTTGATACCCAGTTCGAACCATTTTTGCTTCGTTTTTAACGTAAAAATACATTTTTTTCTGTTTTAGCAACTGCCACAACATTTTTACCATCTTCAATGGAACACCCATAGTCAATAGTTTTTTGCACAGTATGTCAATTTTGACATTGTCATATGCACCTGATATGTCTAAGAAGCAGGCAATGCATTCTTCTTTTCGACAGAAAGCTGCATTAATATCCGTTGTTATTATTGCAAGGCTATCTCGGGTACTCTTACCTTTTCGAAATCCAAATTGAGTGCTCGATATAATCTGGTGCTTTTCAGCCCAATATTCCAAGCGTAGTAATATCATTTTTTCGAAAACTTTCCTTATACAAGAAAGCAAACTAATTGGACGGTATGACCCAAGAAGACAAAATTGGTGTTGAACACTTCTCTAGCACTTCGACGTAACACCAAAATTAGTGCGCATACCTATATATTTTAGTGCTCATTACTATGTGTTTTTTTCAAAAGGGCAAATAATGCGCACTTGTTTAAGCTCCGCCCACAATTTTGAATAGATCGCGCACCGTTTGAGTGGTGTTAGAGTAGTGCTCGAGTAGTGCGTAACACCTAAAGTGCTGATTTGCGCACTTCTTGGTGTAGTGCTGGAGTTGTGCATGAGTAGTGGGCAACACTGAACCTGCGCACCTAAGTGCGCAATACGATACTTTAAGTGCACACGAAAAGAAAAGGCGGTAAAAATAATTGTTGAAATATGAAAAAAAAATAATTTTTTGCTGATTTTTTTTTTCCCATTTTTTTTCATTACTTTTTTCATTACTTTTTGTCATTGCTTTTTTTCGTTATTTTTTTTAATAATTTGTTTTATTGCCCTTCAAATGTCCGTGGAATCTCGGTTCTAATATTTATAGAAAGCAGTTGTATATTTTTCTGTGAATGTAACTTGATTGGTATTAAATATCCGATATGTATTATTATGACTGTGTACTTACCTCTCGCGTAGAATGCCCATGTTAACTGCCTGATGTATATGACAATACGCTATTGTATATATACAAAAGTATGACATTTTTAACTCTAGCGAATTATAAGATGCCATGCAGTGTGTGCAGTGTGCAGTTCCCATATAATCATTAGCACTGCTGGTGTCCAAGTGAGCACCATTGGTGCTAATGATTATACGTGAAATACACTAATAGTGCCCGCGTCAACCGCGCAAACTCAGTTTGGTGTGTTTTTTTTCATTTCATTTCATTTCAGTTTCATTTAGTATGCTTTGTGGTTCTATATTGTGGAAGGACTATTTTAAGTGGTTCTAACATGTGGAGGACTATTTTAAAACTTTGATCAAGATGCTGGTCGTACTAATTTTCCGACTGCGAAAAAAAAGCAAGTTAGCCGACACGAAGACGATGGCGACGACGACGATGATGACAATGATGACGTCCTCGAAGAAGAAGACAACGACGATAGCGAAGCCATGGCCGCCCTCGCCTGCAGCAAGGTTTCTGCTTCTGAGTTTAAGAAGCAGGCTAATAAAAGAAATAACTCACTTGGGCGACTCGTTAAGGTACCACCAAGCGAAGAGGCGAGCGGCGATGGAACGCCATCACTACCAGCAACGAGATCAGCAGCAGAAACTACCACATAAAACCAAAGTGAACAAGATAAAAAAACACATTTCCACTATATTTTTACGAAATAAAATTTGTATTTTCGTTTATTTCAACCATAAAATCACTGCGTGTTGTTATTGCTATTTTTATGCACGTGATATTGTCTTTATTTCTTGTGAAATAATAGACTTTGCTACAACGTTTTGGCCTCTGGTGACGATAAAAGTGCGTCCGAATGTCCAAACCCAGTGTCCTGTCCCATTTCGTCGTCAGATGAAAATGACGGATCCTATGTACAAAGTCGATTATATGGCACCTGTTCACGCCAAAGTCGTGAAAGATCATCCGTTTTGAATTACGTGATTGTTGCGACAATTTGTAAAGGGTCATATTCGAATGATAGCTCACAACAAAAAGTAGTTTTATTTCGAGTCATCTTATCTGATTTACTAATCTTTAAATTAAAATATTAAACTGAATTTAGTTATATGAATTTATTTGGTTATTACAAAGATTATATAATTGTTCACGTATAGTCGATAAGTAAAGTAACTCAATTATTATAAGTAGTTTATGTAGTAAATAATATTATAGTAATTCTCGTGTATTGTTGTATAATCACTGTAATTTGCTCGGAATGTTACAGTACATTGTTGTTAATTGATTCATTACCTATAATTAAATGAAGTGCAATTAGGAAATTATCATTGTGTGATTAGATACTTAATTTAGATACTTATATGGTGGTGTACAATGATCAAGAGTTAGTTCTGTAGTGATTTGTTACCATGATAATTGATGTTATACCTAATAGTAAGGTTAAAGTTCCTTAAAGGCCGAAATCATGGTAACGCCAAGGCATTACCGTGCTTAGTTTTAATAAAATAGTTTAAGTTGTTTGAAATCCAAGTACATTCCACATTGATGGAATTGATTGTTTAGCTAAAAATGAAAAAACAAACTATACAAACAAACATTCAAGAGTCCTGATTAATTCTAGATTAAAAACGATATAACTTCTCTTTATTTATCAACTCTAGAAACGTCAATCATTATTAAGGAACTGGGTCTTGATCTGCGACACAAATGATAAAATTAAATTCACTATTAAGTTATAAGAAAATTGTAATAAATAATGTAACCTGTCATAACAATTATCTGTCAACTTCATTAGCATTTTCGTTACGTTCATTGAGAAAACAAATCGTTACTTGCCTCGGTTCTGATAACCGCCGGTGTTATATTTTTAGCGCTTTGATTCGTCAAGTGGATAGATGACAGGTTATAAATATTTTACTTTGGTTAATATTTTTCTCTTCGACTTTGGAATTTTGGTCTGGAATGTTCATACTTCTAAACCAAAAATTGTTAAAGTCTTTTAATTTATAATGTTTGGTTAAATTATTAAATCTAATTGTAACAATTTCTTGATGTTTTGTCGTACGAAAGTAATGTAGTGTAAAATTGTAAAGATAAAAATTAATAGCATTTTTTGAAGTTCATACTAGTGTTTTTTTTAATTGTTTGTTTTGAAGTGATTCTTCGTGTACACTGTGTGCTTATTGTAGCAAATTTTCATCAGATTTACCGGGTAATGGAATATAGCTAATATTTGTTCTTTTCTTTTGTTTCCGATGTGGCTGGAGTATCAACATTATCGAAATATAATCTAATAAGCAGCCATTGGACGCCTGAGTCGATTTGCCGACATATTTGATGTTTATGTATGGGTGCTGATTGCGTCGATTATATTCTTCGGCAAGATCTATCGAATTTTTATGTGTTAACTGTTGTTGCTGATACCAATTATTTGATATTCTACTCATCGATAATCAGTCGTCGAAATATTCTGATACTTACATTGATGGTATTAAATTGCTGTTACAATTATTTGATATTCTACTCATCGATAATCAGTCGTCGAAATATTCTGATACTTACATTGATCATATTAAATTGCTGATACTTACACTGATGGTCATTAATAAGAATTGTTTTGTCGAACGCTTCGAATTACTACATGGTTTATATTCATCAACAACTATATGATACATTTTATGCACCGATGACACCTTGTCGGAGATATTTGATAATTAATTACTGAACTCGTCGCAACTAGTTGATACTATATATGAAATGATGGTTTTTGAAAACAAATAAGCCATCCTTCGTTTATCCATCAAAGTTTGGTTGATGTGGCACCATCGTTATTCAATTTAAATACAGTCCACTCTTTGTCGAAGCAGCCGCCGCATCAGCACCATTAATCATATTTCTGTTTTCGAGTAAAATATGCATCGTACGTATATTATATATTGTATACATACCACATGCGACTGCACCACTGCATTAATTTTCACAAATACAGTGCCCAGATCAGCTGGGTGAGCATAATTTACGAATACATTTATTAATTGTTGCGACAAGCGGCCAGTGAATGGGTAAATATCACCGATTTTTTTCCTCTGCAAAGGAGTAATTTGATGGGTAGCTCTCCATTTTTGAACTTCGCTGCTGCACTACTGAATATCAAATGAATAAATGGCCCAGCCGATTGCCATCGAGAAGAGAAATAAATAAAAGAATTCCAAAATTGTTTCTTTATTTATATAAAAACATGCATGTGTAGCAAAATATAAGCGATACAACGAATGCAGCAAACAACAAATTCATTCTATTATGTGCAATAAAGGAAAAAACACAAATCTCGGATTGTCAATACATTGAATAGCTACCATTTTGCATTGTATCATGTCTAGAGAATAAATTAACGGTTTATTTTGTTCCAACACTCCAGCAACATAGATGTTCAATTTAGATGACAAGAATGGTGTTTTAAAAAAATCGTCTGTCAATATTAAACTTCTGTCAACGATATAAAAAATGCCATTTTTGCATATCGCGTGATTAAATTTTACAATTGTGTTGGACTTTGTTGGAAACCATTGATCTGTTGGTTTGTTATTTAGCAAAAAATGTTGTAGCTCAATTTTTAAATAGCGATTGTTATAAAACGTATATTTTAACGTTGGAAAAAGTTTCTGGGGTGTTGCTTTTGTTATACAATGTTGTTGCAATTCTTGAAGGCGCTTTGCAACCTGCGATAATGGCAATCGTCCATGTCGCAACATTGACTTAATCCCACACAATGCATTTTCAAATGGATAGCTGCTTATCGACGACAAAATTCCAAATTTTTTCACATCATCGACAACATGCACAAGATTGTGTATATTGCTTGTCACCAATGCACATCCGTAAAGTGATTTAAACTGCTCAATATAATTAATAAACATATTATGCGGTTGATTTAAATGCACAGAATACATTTGCGAGAAACAGATAGTTGCTGCTCCGAACAGAATAAGAAAATGGTGGTAATAATTGTGGGGTAAATATTGTTTAAGCAAAACTGGCCCAAGATAATGCGAGAAGGTTCTGTATTCGGTGCCTTTCCAGTATGCCACTTCGTCCAAACCTCTCACAGCTCGATGGAATTCGCGTGGCATTTTAATTAGTCGCAACCATTGTGACATCTCGATCATGTGTGCAGCAGACCACTTGCATTTTTTTGTTATTTTGCCTTCGCGCCAAATTGTTAAACAACGCCGCATAACACCCAAATCAAGCAGATGCAAAGAGTCTACTACTATAACGTCTTCCACCATGTTTATTGGCAGTTGCAGGAAGGGCAAATCTCTCTTGTGATGCTCTTCGTCAGTTTTTGCTCGAAATCCTTCATCTGTTCTTTTTTCGGCGATTGTGTATGGGAAATAGGTGCATTTTCTCAAATCGGAGTATTTACCCATTGTTGTACATTTAAGACACCCATAAAACTCATTGAAATTAACAACACCTATTTGAAATGCAAAAAACAGAACATATATGGAATGGATCACATAGCTTGAGCTTCGAAATAATGGCAAACCATCAATGTTCACATTTAATGAAATGCACATTGGTCCATTGATGGTGCCGAAACACTACCGAAGACAATTTTGGAGGCAATTGTGCCAGTATTTTTCGCCGCCTACCCCAAATGTTGTGATTATCACCTTTGAACTGCAAGCAAGCAACGTTCTTGGATCGGAAGGTACACTCCCTTCATTTCGACGATTCACAATTTTCAAAAGGTCTCTCAATGAGTCGTGAGTGACTTTGTGCTTCAGAGCCCATTCGCGTAAGTTGAAATTCATTTCTGCATTTAATAACGACGGTGGTTGAAAGGGATCTACGCATTCATTTTCTGAATCGGACTGCAATTCTAGGCACCAAGCATTTTCACCATCCACTACCACTGTCGCTGTCGCTGCTTACGTCGATTGTATGATTGGATGATGTTGAGTCGACATTAGTGTTTTGTGCAACATCCTGAGACGAACTTGCAACGCCAACAATGTTTCCTTCATCCCCATTTTGGCGCAACAATCGCTTAAATAATGCTTTTCTCTTCCTATAATAATCACCCGTCACCTGCACTTTTCGCCACTTTTCTTTCGATGACTAATAGAGCGATGACGCATAACATTATTATATTTGGTGTTAACACAACACTTTAAGTGTCAAATTTTTGTGCACTTATAGTGCAGTGCCGAACACTTCTCCAGCACTACCATCCAGCACCACATTTTTGCGCACTTATAGTGTACTGCAGAACACTTCTCCAGCACTGCCATCGCAGCACCACATTTTTGCGCACTTATAGTGTAGTGCCGAACACTTCTCCAGCACTAACATTGCCGCACCAAATTTTTCCGCACTTCTGGTGTAGTGCAGAACACTACTCCCCCACTTCAGTTCCACACCTTGGTGCTAGAGAAAGATTCAGCACTTCTTCCACACCTTTTTCCGCACCAAGCGATTTTCCGAAATTTTGAACACCTATTTTTGGTGCGCGGCACTTCAAATTGTTTGTCGGGGAGTTTATATCATTTGGATTCTTATTTGGTTTGGGAACAGTTATAATTTTGGTTTCATACCATGATGTGGGACAGTTGCAAAATGCATCACAAATACCATTTATAACTGATGTAATTTGAGGGCGGTAGTTGCTTTGAAAACCAGGCGGTATTTCTTCAGTGTCGATCTCACTTTCAGATAGGGGATCTATTTTTCTCTTCTTACCAGTATGTTTTTCATTTTGTGGGACATTCAATTTTATGTTGTGTTTGGGTTTTGCAGTTGAGTTACTTATTTTGCCTTTTTTATTTGAATAGTGAAATTCAGATTGGCTCTGCACGTTTTCTGAAAGATTTTCTTCGTTTAAGCTCTGGAATTTGTTGGCTTGAGCAGCTGCCTGGGCATAAGTAGTTTTTATTTTGTTTTTATTTTTTTCAACCAATTTTTGCGATATGGCTAAGAACGATGGGCATTGTCTAAGTTTTACGTGAATGCCTTTGCAGTAAGGACACTCACTGTTTTTTTTGGGGACAAGTTAAATCTTCATGCTCCGTTTTGCATTTTATGCATTTATTCTTGCAAACTTTAGACGTGTGATTAAATTTTCCACATTTGTCACAAGACATTGCCGTAGGGTTAAATATTTTAGTTGGAATCAACCATTTGTTTACTTCTACATAGTCAGGCAGAATAGTTCCCGCAAAAACGATTTTTGATCGTCCAGTATATATTAATTTTTCTGTTCCATTGTCGTTTAAGATTTTTTTGTGAAAAGGATATATTTCGAGGATCTTCGAATGTTTTAATCCAGGATTTTTAAATTTTCCTATTCCAGAAACCTGAATCTCTTTCAAGTCTTCCTTATCACAAATATCTATTACCCCTGCGACTTCAACATAGTCTAAAAGTATATATTTTCTATATTCTAATAAAAGTGGGCTTTTGACGAAACTATTTGCGGCTTCAATAGATTTAAACTCAACCCGAACTTTGGATCGGCTGACTTGTATAATGCTTGCAATACCGTTTTCTTTAAAGGAGTTTATAAGTAATTTAGCAATTTTAGTATATTTAATTGGTACATTCATTTCCCTCATATACACGTAAAATGGTCTATTATAAGCATCCGGGTAAACCCTTACCCTATGTAATTCATTTTCTGCAGCAATATTATTGGCTATTTGTAATAATGGGATTGCCTCACTTTCTTCGTCTTCATCTTCCTTCCTTCCAAAAAAAGGTTGGTCCTAGTATTTTCATTCCGCTCCAAAATTTGTGAGATGATATTTTAGATTATTTTTAACAAAAAAACAATCATCAGCTGTATTGAAGAGGATGGGTTATACGTCAGTCACGTATATGAACCATTCTGAAAACTTGTAAATATAAATTCATTTTATACCTTACGCAGTTACGCAATTTATGCAGCTGAATTTTCATACTTTTAAAATAATAAAACCGACAGCTGTACTTTATAAAATAAATAAAATATAAATATTTATTATGTAATATAATTACTTTATTCTTATAAAAAGTAATTTTATTTTATAAAATAAATAAAAATGGTCGTCAGCTGTACGTTTGTAAGTGTAAAGATCGTCATTTTATTTGCAAAGTGACTATGATGAACACTGAGCGCGTAGCATGTTATGACTCTGGCTGATGGTCTTTCCCCCGTTAAAAATACAGCTGTCGGTTTTCTTTATTATTTTAAAAGTATGAAAATTCAGCTGCATGAATTGCGTAGGGTATAAAATGAATTTATATATACAAATTTTCAGAATGGTTCATATACGTGACTGACGTCTAACCCACCCTCTTCAATACAGCTGACGATTGTTTTTTTGTTAAAATTAATCTAAAATATCATCTCACAAATTTTGGAGCGGTATGAAAATACTAGGACCAAACTTTTTTTTTACCGACTTTCGCATGCTGCCACCATTGCCCCACCACGGGTCCGACGACTGACGCTCATTTTGTTAATATATGAACATTGAACAACTCCCAAAATGAAATTCAGTCGGTAGAAAATGACTCATACAAATGTAACGCCACCTCCCGTACTAATAGGAATTAGGTGAGACTAAGGATAGTACATATTTTAACTTTTAAAATTTTGTACTGATTTCACTTAGAAAAAAATGGTCACCCTAATTATATAAATCAACTGTGAGTCGTGTCTAATTTTCTCAGTATATATGAAGTTCTGGAATAATACATAAATAAGCATAATAGTGAACTTTCATCATCTACATCAACTCTAACAATATTGTTAGCCGTGACAACTCATCGAATAGCGACGAATATCAGGATTTATTACCTGGATCTACTTGGATAACAATAACTCCTGTATACCAAAGAGGCTAAAACTTCACTCGTAACATAAATTACAACTTAAATAAAATATAAAAGCAAATGTAGCAAAGTTAATTAGTCTAATGTAGAGCAGTGATAATGATTATTGCCTTGACTGATGTTGCATAAAAGTTGACAGACAATCAGCGAAATTATATCTAATTAGACGGCTATAAATAAGTTCTTGGTGACTACTGCTTTGATTGATTCCTAAAAGTTGACTGATATTATTAGGCTAAAGGGCTAGAATTTTTTTTTAGTGACAAGTTATGAAATATGAAGTACGGAAACCACCACCGGGCAGGCATCAGCCGTGCACAAGTGTCTGCCAGGCGAATCGAAAGGTGTTACAACCTGACGGCCGGCCGTCACAACCGACGAAATCTAGAAAACCGCTGAACGGATTTTAAAAATTTTTATTTCTAAAAATAATTTTACTCAATGGGAAGAGCTGAAAGGACGATGTTTTCTATTTACCGAAAGTGTGTCAAAAATCGTCAAGTGTGTCAAAACAAGGAAATTTGCATATTTTTTGCTTAAAAAACGTTCATTTTAAGTGATTACAGATAGAAACATTGAACTTGAAGAAATCTTGATGGTCGGGATTGGTATGAGAGAACAAAAACTAGATTATTGCATTATAAGTTTATCAAAAAATGTTGTCAAGTGTGTCAAAAGAAAGATTTTTATTTATTTTTACACCCAATTTTTTTGGGAAAAATTAAAATTAATTATTTGTATGACCTGAAAATTTATTATTACTATTGAGAATTATGGCATTATAAGTTCGTCAAAAAATGTTGTCAAGTGTGTCAAGAGAAAGATTTTACTTCAGTTTATTTATTTTTTTACCCAATTTTAATTAATCATTTGTTTGACATGCAATTTTATTATATTTTTCCATCAGGATACAACATCTAAAACTTGTAAATGGTTTGCTTTGAAGTAGATAATGTGACCATAACCTTTAATAATTAAACCAAATATTTTATTTTATCGTTTCTTAATAAATAGAACTTTTACATAGAACTTTTATTGAATATTAAATTATACCATACTACCTGGAATAATATGGAAAAAATGTTAAAATTATTACAAATATGTCAGAGTAACTTTTTTATTATATGATAAAGAATGAACAAAACGTGCTATCTTTTGAAGAACTGTCAGAAAATTTTCTTTGCCGTTACCAACAACATAACTAAACATTTACTAAAGCAATTTCGCCACAAACACTCCCCCCATAATATCATTGAAGATGAGACGATATAGAGATAATATTGTGCTACAGCACGAAGGAAGCAAGTAGAGGTTTAAGTAATACTGACTGATCGCGTAATTGTGGATGCAGGATGGAATATCTGTTGTTGAGGAATGGGGTCAAATTAAACTTTATTTGATACAATTACATTAGTCTCTGTTTGTTTCGTTTCTGCAGAGGTAGAAGGAGAAGAATGGAAATTATCTGTAGAAGACGAAGTTTCGTCTGCGCGACTGAAATTATTACTCGAAGTTGATGAGTTTTGAGTCATCTTCAGATTGTTCCCTAAAGCAAAGTTTTAATCTGTCGATGGAGATTCGAATGTGTTAACCTTTACGGTCAATGACGAAATTTTTATCATCGCGGCTGATGACTGTGAAGAGACTTTCGTATGGAAGTTGAAATGCTTGACGTACTAAGTCAGTACATAAAATAAAATGCAAACAAGACTCAAGATATTTTGACGAAGGTGGATTAAAATGTTGCTTCAATTGTGAAAGAAAGTCAGATTGAGAAATGGAGTTAGAATTTCAGTACCGTAAACGAGCTCAGCCAATCAAGATTGGAAGTCTTCACGGAAAGTGGTTCATAAACCAAATAATATTGATGGCAATCTTCGTGTCCAGTCCGTCCGGCCATTATCACGGATTTTAGAGTTTGGTGCCAACGTTCGATGAGTGGGTTACATTTCGGATTGTAGCTTGTAGTTCGTTTACGTTCAAAACCGATAAGTTTTGACAATTCGTTGAGGAGTTGGGATTTTAATTGGGTGCCCTTTGTCCTCAGAAGTAGGAATTGGACTAATAATGTTCATATGAATCTCGAAAAATCTTAAAGAAGTTTGAGGAACTTACGTGAAGGAGATTGTGCATCGAGATAGACTTTTGTTGTTTGGCAAGCCAGGCGTTGGTGTACCATTTGTCGTACATTCTTCTTAATGGATCACCAAATGACTTTTAGTAAACAGTATGTTTGAACTAATGACTACTGGGTGAGATAAATGGTGGAAACTGTCAAAGACAGCTTCGAAAAATTGCTTTGGAATAAATTATTGCCTGTCGAAGTATCGCATTAAAGAGTTTTAGAAAATTGTCCTAGCGATACTGGCATCCATCGAAATTCTAGTGCGAGACTAGTATGCACTAATTCGAAAGGAATATTTTCTGAAAGCGATATTTGCTCAATACGAGAAAGTGTGTCGGCACCTACATTATCAATTCCAGAGATGTGGTGAATATCATTTGTGGCAGGACTGATAAAATGGTCGAGGATTTGTTCTGGCAGGATTCTGCTACAAAGCGTATATAAGAGGCTTATGATCGGTGAAAAAAATGAATATTCTACATTTAATTAGATACCGAAATCGTTTAACTGCAGAGTAGGCTGCAAGGAGCTCGCGATCATGAACGCTAAGTTGCACAGAGAAGGAACTAAGAGGTGTCCTGCAATTGTTAACTTTTTGTTCAACCACCGCGCCAAATGCCTTGTCGGAAGCATCGAGCATTACGGCAAGTTGGACGGAGCGTGAGGAATGAGAAAGAGTTGTTGTCTCGCAGAGTTGCCGCTTGCAAAGACTGAAGGCTTGAATGGCGTTGACCAGACCATTGATACACATTTGTCATTCGTTTTTGAACCTTTGAGAAAATCGATAAGAATGTCTTGATTGCCACAAGCTAGAGAAATGAATCATAATAGTATTGACATGCTCAGAAGTTAGTTTGATTCCAGTGGCATCAATGGA
The DNA here is from genome assembly GCA_963693315.1 of Diogma glabrata. Classification (NCBI taxonomy): domain Eukaryota; kingdom Metazoa; phylum Arthropoda; class Insecta; order Diptera; family Cylindrotomidae; genus Diogma; species Diogma glabrata. The sequence goes on from OY856187.1 coordinate 396,760,136, forward strand.
ATACGCAAGGAAGTCAACTTTGGTTTAAGTAAAGTTGCATTTATTAACGTTGATAATAAGACCAGCATCGGAAAAACGCTTAAAAACTGTCGTGAAATTGAGGTATACCTCAAAGGTTTCAGAAACAAAAAGGAGGTCATTTATGCAGATGAAACAGAAATTTAGGTAAGTAATGCATGAGCCGTTGAACGGATTGCGCAGCGTTTCGCCATTTGGAGGTCCTTTGAATGAATTCGAAGAGTCTCAACAGAGTTGATATTACAGTTTTTGCAATATCGCGATCATTAATAGGAATGTGTTGGTGGGCGAGGATACAATCGATTGCGGAGAAGAATTTGCGTCTATGAAGTTGATGCGAAAAATCCTGTATATGCGGGATATGATATTTATTGGGAATTAGGATGTTAGAAGTGCGGTTATCACCGCAATGTCTCCACTCGCCGTTCTTATTTTTAACGAGATGGAGATACGAAACTCAAAAAACTGTAAGATGGTCGGCTAATGCTTTGGGATAACATAAGTTCAAATTCTGCGTTTGCAATGGTCAATTTGTCTGGAGCAAGTGAAGTCTTACATGAAACGGGAGGACCGTGTGTTTCGATAACTTGCATCACGTTATGTTTCACAGGTTTATCGAAATCATTTTTGGACGTTAATTTTGATATTAACAGAATCGTTGATTAGAGTTAAAGAAGGTGCTGGGCAAGTGAATAGTTTAACCAAAGCAAATAAGGAGGTTAATGGATCGAAAAGACATCGATTTTAATGTCCACTACAAGGCCATATTTTTCTATAAATCAGCTCCGAGAATCGGGATGGTAACATTAGATACCGCATGCATCTGTAAAACCCTTAGGACTTAGAACATTGAGGACGTTATCTTCTATCGGTACCGTCTTTGGAGATCCTCATTGACCACAGCGATAGTAGCTTGGACAGCAGTTGACAGTTTTTCCATCAGAAGACTTTAACAGCTGCCTCTGAAATGATATTCTGGGATTTGACAGTCATATTTCCGAGTAGTTGTAATGGCTTTAGATCCTCTAGGTCCATACCTCGTAAAACTTTTACTTTGTGTATGCGGTCTGAAGTGCTGCCGGATAAGTGGGCTATAAGAGCCTCTTTGAGCCTATCATAAGGTTGCTCTTAGCTGGGCTCAACCAAGATGTCTCTGTTCATTGTTGCTACTTAGTTTGTTCGAACTAGATGTTTCCCAACGAGAATTGCCCTTCTAAGACTGTGAACCATAGGTCCGGATTATCGAATCAGAAATCAAGGATTTTGCATGATTTATTGTGGCGTATTTGCCAAAGAAGTTGTAGTTGGGAGAGGTGAAGAAATCGCAGCAGGAGTTGAAAGGGTAGAGTATTTGAGTACGTCCAGTATTCTTTTCCTTCAGAGTAAGGAGGTTTTGCGTAACCGTAAATTATTCGGGTTCTGAGGTTTCATTAGATTCTGATTTACCTGCTGACACTGCTGGGAACATGGAGTGACGGAGAATTCATGTTTTGACTAAAACTAGGTAATGAATGTTGTGAGTCTTAACACTCCAGTGTCGTGTTGGTTTGTGGTAACCAACGCAGAGAACACGACTAAAAAGTTAAAAGAATGAGAAAACTTTATTTACGTACATGTATTATAGCATAACAAACTATTTTTTAAAACAAAAATAAAATAAATCCCGGCTAGGAAAAACAGTTTTAAAAAATTACTTGGAATTTTAGTTGTGCAAGTTCCTGTTGTCGGGGTCACCAGTTTGGTAACGTTGAGTGGAGTGAATTTAAGTTGTGGCTTATTTTCATTTGTCCGATATTTAAACCTTTGAAGAACTTCTTACTGCAGGAACAAATTTCTAAGTCGTATTACGATTTGTGTTACCATATAGCTGTGTATCATATAATTGATAAGATACTTTTATTTTCAACCTGAGCTGAATTTCTATTTACTTCAATTATTTCGTAGTAATTTTTTCGTATTAATATTATCATTCTCCTCCATGCGTAAATGTAGTAAATCGAATTTAACCAAAGTGCGTGTTTCTGTATCTTCGTCGCCAATATTTTGTAGATTATTTGTAATAATAATAAAACACAGGCATAATCTAACGTTAAACATTTTTTTATTAGAACGAAAAAATTGATTCCTTATTCTTATGTATATGAGCAATTTCACGAAGATTCAACAACGTTTTGACTTGACCCCTTTTAATTTTGATTATTTTTTGTTTATAGATAGTCTTTGATAAATAAAAAATACAAGTTCTCTTAGAATTTTTTTTTCGACCAGGGGTCTTCACAGGGTGCCCCTCAATTTTTGTTATTTTGTGATGTGAGTGCATTTTGACGAGCGATTGTAGAAAAACTACTCAATCGATTTTCATAAATGATATGTCGTTGAATAGGTATTAGAACACAGTTTTTAAAAATGTACATTGTTAATTTTTTGAAATAATTTTTAACGGTGTAACATAAGAAAAAAATGGTGTAATTGAAAAAAAGATGGCATAGCCTTTTTTTTTTTAAACTAAATTGAAGCTTATTTTATATCTAACCACTTGTGAAAGTTTAAGACTAGCTATATTTTTGTTTTAGAGATAAAATTCGTTGTGCATATGACTGTCGGGAATCAGTTTTATTTGTTCTGAAGAAAAATTATAAAAATGGCGATTTTTAGATTCAGATTTTTTTTTATGTTAAATATCAAATATTTTATTATTAAATGAACTTTTTAAAAAGCAATTTCAGTGAAGTTCAGCAAAATTTTGCGACATTTTGACTCGACCCTTTTTAATTTGGTCTATTTTGGTCTATATTCGGTTTATAGATAGCCTTTGATAAATGAAAAATACGGCTTCAAGTAGAATTTTTTTAAATATAGACCAAAATAAACCAAATTAAAAAGGGTCGAGTCAAAATGTCGCAAAATTTTGCTGAACTTGACGGAAATTGCTTTTTAAAAAGTTCATTTAATAATAAAATATTTGATATTTAACATAAATAAAAATCTGAATCTAAAAATCGTCATTTTTATAATTTTCCTTCAGAACAAAAAAAACTGATTCCCGACAGTCATATGCACAACGAATTTTATCTCTAAAACAAAAAATATAGCTAGTCCTTAACTTTCACAAGTGGTTAGATATAAAATAAGCTTCAATTTAGTTTAAAAAAAAAAAGGCTATGCCATCTTTTTTTCAATTACACCATTTTTTTCTTATGTTACACCGTTAAAAATTATTTCACAAAATTAACAGTGTACATTTTTAAAAACTGTGTTCTAATACCTATTCAACGACATATCATTTATGAAAAACGATTGAGTAGTTTTTCTACAATCGCTCGTCAAAATGCACTCACATCACAAAATAACAAAAATTGAGGGTACCCTGTGAAGACCCCTGGTCGAAAAAAAAATTCTAAGAGAACTTGTATTTTTTATTTATCAAAGACTATCTATAAACAAAAAATAATCAAAATTAAAAGGGGTCAAGTCAAAACGTTGTTGAATCTTCGTGAAATTGCTCATATGAAAAATTAAACATGAATTGCTCAACCACCGTGTATTGTACGACAGCTGAAAGGGGTTGCCATAAGCCTTAAATATATAATCAGCACATAACAGTCAATTTGCTATAATACCATCATTTCATGATTCTCCAATCAAGAACAGACTGAGTATAATTTGTTATGCTCTGTCTTACGTATTTACTTACCGACCAGAGATTTGCAAACAAAGCTCGAAAGCTTAAACATAAAAAACAGCATGATCGTGCAAAAAAGTATTTTATCCTTTCGACAACAATAACAATAGGTTTATTTTTGTATATTTACAACCACAATTGTATGCCTTATTATGCTTAATAATGTTAATTTTATTCTTTTGCGCAAATATTTTGTAATCAGCGCAACACAATAAAACAATTTGTTTGACTATATTGAACTCTGAAATAATTTTGTTTAGTGTGTTTTATAATTATTTTGATTGCAGTTTATAAAAAATATCAACAAAAACATTTTCACTCTCATTTAAAATTATATACAAATACAATAAATTTAAACTAATCCGCATATTCTTCTCTCGAATAATAATAAGCCGAATATTAGCTTCGTACTTTAAACGTCTGATAATTTCAGGAGAAAAATATTTCATATGACATTATAGGACTGCGTTCCTATATTCTTGGGAAAATGACAAGCCCCCGTCACGCTAGTTTAAGCAGTAACCTCTTGTCTAAAGCAGTAACTGGTCGATGCATGGATGATTGGTAATGTAATGTTAATTTTTAAATCCCTTAAAAAAGATTATCCCAAAGTAATGTAGAACCTTGCTCTTTGGGATAACCTTAGATTATCCCAAAGTAATGTAGATCCGTAGTAAAAGTCAGTTTCAGGTAATTTATGAGAAAATCTAATTTTGGTCAGACATGCAATGTCAAATCCTATTACTAGCAGTGTTGTGATAATTGTAACAATATAGCAGTCATTTATTTTGGCAAAATTATGATCTGGGCTCAATATTCGATTACAGAGGGCTTTTGATAATGGGGAATAACATGGTTGCTCGGCAAAAACTACGAATATCCCTTCACATGTGATGTTCGCATGAAAACAATAGAAGTCCCGAAAAAGTAAAGTTGTTTGATTTGGGTGAACACGTTTACTGTCTGTAAGCTTCAATTTTATTCAGTTGCTTGCCTTCTGGCAAATAAACTCAAATTTGGTTGTCAACAAAGACGACATGATACAAAAACTAGATGCTGTAAATTATAGAAATACAATTAACTATTAGTGTGATTCCAAGATAATTAATATCTGACCGCCACAGTTTATGCTTCAGCGGTGTGGTCGTTCACAATGTTTTATAGTGACGTTTGGCCATTTTTCACACATACATACTTTCGTTTTTATGCATTTGGTACATATATAATTTTTTAACATTTCACATCTCTCAATATGTAGGACTTCTATGTTATAGCTGCGTTTTAACACCGTATGGTCGGTTACTATTTCAGCTCATTTAGAAACCAAGAACCTATAATTATTATCGACTACCAATTTCTCTCATAAGTTTTTAACTGGAATCGCCTCCTTTTGCTGTTTGTTTACGGCAAACAGGATATAATATTTTATAAAAAGTAGATAATTTCCTGTTCACAAGCCGTTACACCTTAATTCATTCTATGATTTAGTGCCAGGAAGTTGAAAATAAATCGTTTTAACCTTTTCCTACCACTTTTGGTTGATAGTTGATCGATCCTACATTGCCAAATTTCAACAACTTCCTTACTCCTTCCTCAGCTCCTGACGATCTCGAGAGCTTACTTAAGTAAAAAAATATGTTGAATGTATCTAAAAAATTGATTTAAATTCCAATACTTAGTTCATTTATATTTATCTTTAAACTTATTGTGTCATTTTGCTTGCGTCTCCAGAACCCTTAATTTTGATCGCATAATGTAGTGAATATTTTGCAATCTTTTATTACCAAAAATTTCCATTATTGTATATCTTTCAACTGATACCATTATCTCGTACAAACACGTAATAATGTGATCGCTGTTGCCAGTTGGGTAGTACATCAACTTAAATTACCAAAAATATGTTACCAAAAAACTGCAAATAAACATATCTCCAGAAAACCCTTATTGTTTTATGTTCCTTGAATTTTCATTTTATTTCTTAATTTATATTTTTATATTCTTCATTTCACGAAAAAAAAATTTTTTTTTCTTTCATTACATTTGGTCTAAAATCAATGAAATCTCCTGGGCATAATTTAATGTTGTTAGTTCAGTGTTCGTTGAAAAGAAAACCAAAACCAAAACAAAGTTCAAACACAAAAACATTCAATTCCTTTCTTTTTGTAGATTTTCTTTTTTGTTTTTCTTAAATGAATTTATTTTATTATATAACTGAAAATGTCATGAAAATAAATGTTTCAACAACTCATCATTTCCAACAAAAAAAAAATGAAAAAGTTTCATGAGTTAATTGGAAAAGTGAGAAAGATTAATGGATAAGAAAAGAAATAAGGAAATAAATAAAAATGAAAGATTAACAGGAAATAATATTTATTGGATATACGCAATAAATGGTTTTTTTCTACGTTGAGATTCAAGCAACAGGTTCTTTGTTTCCACCAATAAATCAATTTAGAAAACACCAAATTTGACCTTTGTTCTCATATATATATATATATATATATATATATATATATATATATATATATATATATATATATATATATATATATATATATATATATATATATATATATATATATATATATATATATATATATATATACACCCAATTCTGTTTTTACACGGTCTTTTTTTAGACGGTTTTGAAATAACACGGTCTAGAAAAAAAATTTAAATTCGTTTTTACACGGTTTTATTTGAAATAGCACGGTTTAAATTTTGAAGAAAATTCGTATTTTTTTTTCTATATACAAAGTTAGGCATGTTTAGTGTTAATTATAATAAATTATAAATTAACGTCTCTTAATATCTGAAGATACCATGTCCAACTAGGGATTAGGATTAAGTTTGAATAAATTAAATTTCTTTAAGAAGTTTATGTACGTTATCTTTAAAATTTTGAGGATTAAAGCTATCAGGGCAAACCCTTGCTGGTGCGAGACATTCCATAGATGAGAGACTCTGCTGAAAAAATCACGCTGAAAAGCAACACTTCTGATCCTTTTTATATGAAGTGTAAAAGGATGGCCTACAAAATTTACTCTGGTGTTACGCGATAGGTTGCTAGTTCAGGTAAAATTGATTTTATCTCAGTCGAAGTTTGTTCATCCACAATGTATTACAACATTTCTCCTGTGTTGCAAGGAATTTAACTCATTAATAAGAGTTGAGTTGCTAAATAGTTTAACAGTTCTGCGCTGAACAAACTCAATTTACTTCATACCACTAAAATCAAATACACCCCATATGTGAGAACAATACTCCATGCAGGGAGTATAAATGATTTATATATTAAAAGAAGCTGTTCGCTATTGAAAAACTTACGAAATCGTTCCAAAGACCTAAATTTTTGAACAGCGTTCTTAACTAGGTTAAAAATATGAAAATTTCATTTCATATTGTATTCAACTTCTATTCCTAGAAGTATGTATGTACAGTTGATCAATTTTCTTTGAAGATTTTTTAACGCTAATCTTAAAGTTTGGAGGAAGAAAATTATTTTATCTTTTTATACTCTTATTGATACTCTGGTGTAACGTGTCAAGTTTGCAGGCTTAGGTAAAATCGATTTGATTTAGATAGAAGCCCGTTTATCCTTAATGTAAAATAGCGTCAAATCAGCGACATACCAGGAATCAAGCTCATTAGTAAGATTTGAATTGCTGATCAATTTAACAGCCCTCTGTTGTATAGATTCAATCAAGACCTGTATGGTAACCTCCATATGTGACAACAATAATCCATGTAGGGCGATCGTCTTTCGGCGAAAACCGCATTGTCTTTAAGTATTTTTGACCAGTTAACAAAGAACCTCATATTTTTAAAATTAATGTTTTTTTCAAATATTTTAGCTACAATCGATTAGTTTGATATGGGTTTGTAATTTGTTGTATCCGTTTTCGTACCTTTTTTGGAACTGGCTGTGCCTACACTGGCCATTTCCCAAAAAAACTAATATTTCAAATTATATATATGTCATGTTTGCATGTTTGATTGAGCTTGTGAAACGTACGTTATCGCTTAAACATCTGAAAAGCATATGATCGAATCTGGCATGCCAACTTCATGAAGACGTAAAGCATATTCAAAAATGCCTTACCGATCAAAACATTTCGGTATCCATCGATAGTTTTTCTTTTGAATCTAAATTAATTATTACTGGTATTCTCCAAGGCTCAGTTTTATTCCCCACTCTATTTTTAATTTATATCAACGGCCTGTTGAAAATTATCAGGATGATACACAGTACATTGCACAGGTCAATTGTTCCCTTATCTTCAAAGGTAAAATGAATGAAAAAATAGATCTCGATAGAATAGATAGAAAAATAGATCTGAAGAAAAAATAGAATGAAAAAATAGAAACGTTGTTATAAATGTAAACGAGGACCTTGAAGGAGAAAAGGACCGAGGACCGAGAATAAAGTCGCCGATTGGGGTAAAAAAATTTATTCAATTCTAATTCCACCAAAATGCAGCTATTGATTGTTTTCAGATCATAGACCGAGTTCCCCAATGATACTTCCATTAGTATCTATGAGGGACAAATAGCATCCTAAATAGATGTGAAAAATATTTGACTCCGTATAATTTACTCCACATTTATAAGTTCTACATTCGTCCATGTATGGAATGAAATTTTTTTTTCAGTGTAAAGAAGTTTTTCTGAGAGAAAATGAAAAAGGCTTTCAAATTGCTAAATTCCAGTGAATTACAATAATTACTTTGATCTTAATCACTCACCAAATCTCTCAAAATTTTATTTTTTACGCCAAAAAGTGTAAAAGTTTTGTTTATTTAACATTATGCCCGCCGCATATTGCCGCTATCTCATAAGAAAGGGAATTCAGGAAAACTCGTTATGAAGATATTCAATTGTCATTTTTATTGCAACTTATTTATTTTAATATGGAAAAAAATTTCCAAATCTCGTTTTAATTCTATTTATTTATTCAAATGTTTATGAGTACTCTATATGTTTTGTTTTTCCGTCTAGTGCATACACGAATAAATCAGAAGATTTTCCTAACGCGTCAGCCACATACAGTTGTTAATCTGAGAAGCACGAGTTCTCCAAATCTAGTACACATACTTGCAGTAACTGTCCTTGTGCTTTGTTGATCGTCATTGCAAATTCGAGTTGCACTGGAAACTAAACGTTTGAATTCAAATGCCATATCTGTTGGGATGATAGCCGGTCATTGGAACAGCATGCTTGATTGAGCTTGTGAAACGTACGTTATTGCATTAGACATCTGAAAAGCATTTGATCGAATCTGGCATGCCCACTTCATGAAGACGTAAAGCATATTCAAAATTGTCTCACCGATCAAAACATTTCGGTATCCATCGATAGTTTTTCTTCTGAGTCTAAATTAATTATTACTGGTGTTCTTAAAGGCACAGTTTTATTCCTCACTCTATTTTTAATTTATAACAATGACCTGTTGAAAATTATCAGTAACACGACAAATAGTTTTGCAGATGACATACAGTACATTGCACAGGTCATTTGTTCCCCTATCTTCAAAGGTAAAATGAATGAAAAAATAAATCTCGCCCGGGGAAACGTTGTTATAAATTTAAACGAGGACCTTGAAGGAGAAAAGGACCGAGGACCGAGAATAAATTCACCGATTGGGGGTAAAAAAATTTATTCAATTCTAATTCCACCAAAAAACCAGCTATTGATTGTTTTCAGATCATAGACCGAGTTCCCCAATGATACTTCCATTAGTATCTATGACGAACAAATAGCATCCTAAATAGATGGTAAAAATATTTGATTCCGTATAATTTACTCCACATTTATAAGTTCTACATTCATCCATGTATGGAATATTGTTGTCAAGTCTTGTGTGGTGCATCTATTTCGATCTAGGCTCTAGTCTAAATTTAACTTCAAATCTTGATTTCCTACAACATTGTCGTACTGTTGCTGATCTCTGATTTAATTTTTGTTTTTTTATCAAATGAACTGTGCATACATGCACAAAAAATTTAATTTGGCTTTTATATAGACTCTTAATAGTTTTTTTGTACAAATCATTTTATTTTACCTATTTTTTACAGAAATAAAGGGTATGGAACCAATCCCCTTTTTTTCTATGTGCTGCATGTCTTTTTATGCACGGTTTTTTTTTACACGTCTTTTCCTGGAACGTATCTACCGTGCAAAAACAGAATTGGGTGTATATATATATATATATATATATATATATATATATATATATATATATATATATATATATATATATATATATATATATATATATATATATATATATATATATATTATTATTATTATTATTATTATTATTATTATTATTATTATTATGATACATTATTATTAGTTATGATACATAGCATATACATAATATATAAACATAAAATTTACAGAAAGATTTAATAAAAGTACATTTTTTAAACCAAAGGTTTAGTGACAAATGTACCAACATTATAAAAAATAGTTACAATAGATGTGGGGGAATAATATTAATTAATTCATTTTTAAAATACATAACATATATTGTCTTATTCTACATCAATAAGCTTAATTTTTGTTTTATTCATTTAAAGATAACTTCAAATAAAAATTTAATATCATTAATTGTAAATAGCCATTCTTTAAGTATTTTAATAAAATGTGAATATGATTCACCAATTGATATAATATCTGATATACTTTTGAACAATTTCGGAGCTGTGCTAAGAAAATAATTGTCGAAATTAGTGGAGTAGGATCTAGGTATAAGAATTCGAATGTTGTTTCTCAAGTTGATGCTTATAGTACTTTTGAATAAGAAAAACCTCTCAGATTTACAAAACAGTTTTAAAGTTTTATACACATATAGACGTCGTAAGGGTAGTATATTAAGCATTTTAAACAAAGGCCATGAAGGAGTCATGACATTCTTTTTGGAGATTATTCTAATAAAATGTTTCTGACATATCAAAATTGGTTTAATAGTATTATAATAGGTCCCGCCCCAACAAGAGATATCGTACTGAAGCTTTGAATCAATCAAACCGAAATACAAAGATTTTAGAACATTAAAAGGACAAAGACATCTTAAGAAATAAAAAGCACGCAGAGACTGCTTTATTCTAGACAACAAGCCTTTAGTCTGTTCTTTCCAGTTTAGTTTTGAGTCCAGCAGTAAGTAGTCCAAGGTATTTGAAATTTGAAACAGATTCAATCTTAAAACAACTTGAGTTACAATCATCTCCATTATGGTCAGAGTGGAAACAAGCCACAGTCTTTTTCCTATTGTCAGTCAGGCTGAAATCCATTATTTTTGTCTTATCACTAATAATCATGTAGTGAGCGTCAAACCAGCGCCTTAGCAATTTGAGATCATGATTTATATAATTTGACATCATATTATCGGACTTCGCGTAATAGGACAGTCCCATATCATCAGCAAAAGCGGTAATCCGAGAGCACTTTAAATTCAGAGAGAAAACTGAGTTTAAGTAGACTAAGAATAGAATTGGCCCCAGGACAGATTCCTGAGGAACACCAATGTTAATGATCCGAGTGTCACTAAGAGAATTTTCAATCTTAACTTTTTGTGTTCTGTCAGAGAGATAGGATTGAAACCATTTTAGAATATTTCCTCTTATTCCTGCATCGTATAATTTATGCAAAAGAAGTTTGTGATCAACCATGTCGAAGGCCTTCGTAATATCCAAGAAAATTGAGGAAACAAGATAACCATCATTTATTCCACTATAAACATTATTTAGAAAATCCAAAAGAGCATGTTCAGTGGATAATCCCTTCCTAAACCCAAATTGCGCATTGTTAAAGAATTTTTTTGAATAAAAAAAATTTAAGATTCTTGATTTCACAACTTTTTCAAGTATTTTCGAAAAAACGGACAGTAAGGATATTGGACGATAATTTGATGGTAATGTTTTATCGCCTTTTTTGAATAGAGGTTTCACAATCGCTAATTTTAATTTATCAGGAAAAATGCCTTTGTCAATACTAAGATTAAAGATATAGGTTAAAACATCGACAAGACAAAATATAATATTTTTAACAAGGACGCCACTTAAATTATCATAACCAGAACTGTTTGTGTTTTTTAAACTAAGTATTATTTTAAGAACTTCTGAAGCAGAAATTGGGTCAAAAAACAAACTGCAAGGCTCAATTACTCTTTCGTTTGGCATGACATTGTGTGCTGCATTAGCGGTACAAGAGTTTTTTAAATCTGTTCCAATAGATGAAAAATAATCATTTAAAACGTTCGAAATTTCTAAAGTATTTCTGGTAAATGATGCATTACCAGTTCGCATCTCTACAATGGCAAGATCAGTTTTTTTATTGTTAATTAATTCATTTACAGTTTGCATTGCTGCTTAAGATTATTTTTATTTTTCTCAAATTTAGTAAAGTAAAATTTGTTTTTCGTATCATTAATAATCTTATTGGTAATTTTTATATACTTTTTAACGTACAATTTAAATGATTCATTATCGGGATGTTTTTTTAAAGATCTGACAAGTTTATTTTTTTTATTAACAATTTTGAGCAATCGATTACTCATCCAGGGTTTTAATTTTCTAATTTTGTTTACTTTAACTATGGCATCAGTATTATTTTGTACATAATTCTCTAAAATATCAGAAAAATTATCAAACGCAATGTTTGGATCTGTTTGGCTATAGACATCTACCCAGTTCTCGCTCAATAATTGAGATTTTAAATTATCATAGTTAATTTTAGTAAAACTCTGGCTCTTGGGGACATTATTACCAAATGAAATTAGTTTATTACAGACAATACTACATTTAATAAATGAATGATCGGTTATTGCACTATCCAAAACTGCCGTGCCAACGTTTATATCTAAAGATGGGCTTTTACGGTAAAATATGTGATCAATACAAGAAGTTGAATTTCTAGTAGGGACATTTATTAATGATGACAACCCATTAGCACACATTATGAGCTCATACTCAGTGGCAATATTTGTTTTTCCCAAAATATTAATATTCATATCGCCCAAAACAAATAAATTCTTAGCACTTGTTACGCTCAATAAATTTTTTAGTTCATCAAGAAATATATTACTATTTATTGATTGCAATCTATAGGCACAAATAAAAGAAAAATATTCATTTTGAATAGAAAAAGTAAAAGAGAGAATATCCGCACTAACAAATGAATGATTAATAAACTTACATTCAAGATTTAATTGTTTACGTTTATACACTATAACACCACCAGATGCATAATTATCATTACAATTTTCATATAGATCATAGTTTTCTATTGAATATAAATTAATTTCATCAGACTTAATCCAAACTTCCGTAAGAAAAATAAAATCTGGCTTTTCCTTCACTGATTCCAGATAAACTAAAAAACTATTTAAATTTTTCCTAACACTCCTAATATTTTGCATCACGAAATTTAGCTCAAAAGTATTTAAATTTACCGACATACTTTTACAATTATAATTATGATAGTCATTATTTAATGAAGACGACGCACTAATTTTGTTAAGACCCTGATTATTATTATTTATTTGATTTGACATTTAAATACTATCTAGTTTAAATTTTAATAAAAATATATATAAAAATAAAGCTTTTATTTTAAGTTACCAAGGTCTTGCAATCCTTTGATTATAATTTTGTTATCGTTTTCATCTTTTTTCATCATAATAACAGCATTCTTTATCCAGCAATATTTAAAATTAAGTTCTTTCTGTTTTTCTTTAGCTTTCCGTAGTAGAACTCTGTTATCTTGTGAGAGGCTTTCATTGATAAAAATCTTGTGATTAGTTCGGTTGTCGATTAATTTACTTGATATGTTTATTTTTGATTTCTTCTTTATTATTTCATCTTGATCATGGCGGCGGACAAATTTACAAAATATTGAAGATGCATTCGGAGACTGAGAATTAGGTGCACTAACAAAAGGTTTACGACGAAAACAGTAATCAATATCTGATTTTTTTATATTTAACTTTAAATCAGATTCATTAACAATTTTTTGTACCGTTTCATATACATTTTCACTTTCTAAATATAGAACGTTGACAATTTCAATACAATTTTGAAGAGATAGTTGTTCATAATGCTGCTGTTTCAATTTGAGATTATTCAATTCCTTTATTATTGATTGATTCTCCGTTTTCAGAGCTGCTAAAGTATTATTCAGTAACCCTAGTTGATCCTCACCCAGAAAACACATTTACGTCATTGTGATATCAAAATGACATCACGCTAAGTCACATCTTATGTAAGATCTGGGTCATATATAAGTCATATGTATATCATTATTTCCCACTTGTTTACGTAAGAACATGACATAACAATAATGATATAACTATGACATAAATGTGATGTCTGTGGAGATATTCGTGACGTTGTTATGATATAAGGTTGATATCATAGTAATATTAATTTTTTTGGGATGTATTCTTTTTTTTACTTAAAAAACAAATTTAATACCAATTAAACAAAAACACTTACCCGTCAGTCATTCATTGGTCACTACTTACCTACTGTTCTATAACCTGCTAGGAAGCAATAACTAACTATACGCAAAATTTTTCAAACTATATACAATTAAAATGGATATACCTCTAGTGAAATTTAACTAAATCATAATAAGGTCATATTTAAGTCCAAATTGACATCATATTAAAGTCAAATTTAAGATCAGTGTGATGTCATGAAAGCATCATATAAATGATACCAGGATATAGTCATGACGAGTGTCAGTTTTATGTCAAATTTACGTAACAACTACATCACATATATATGACGTTCGTGTGATGTCATGTTTACGTCTTGTGTTCACTGGGCAGTAGTTTTTTTAAATATTAATAACTTATTGTAAACCATTTCAAGCGTTATTTGAACTGGATTAACCTGCTGTGAAGATAACGGAGTGTGATCGGAATTGCAAGCATTTTGATCTGGCTCACAGAATTCACATTTCCACAATTTTCGATCTCTAAAAAAGGAATCGATGTCATTCTTTGTGAGTTTAACACAGCTGGCATGAAATACTTTATGGCAAGCATCACAACATATTGTAATATGACGATTTCGATCTAATTTCACAAAACATTTATTACACTTCGACATATTATTAAAACAATTATAAACAAATTTTTATAAAATAAAACAAAACTGAAGTATTATTCCCGTTAATTAATCAATATGTAATTGTTGAAGTTGTTTTTTGTATTATTATATTTAAAAAATAAATTTTAAAAAGCAATAAAATTTATTAATAAAGCAACAATTTCTCAATCTGTCCCCCACAACGAACAAAATGAGAATGATATATATATATATATATATATATATATATATATATATATATATATATATATATATATATATATATATATATATATATATATATATATATATATTAGACTGGTCGTTAAAAACTAAATTTTGCGAGACGCCCCCTAGAAAAATTCTTTGTGGTCAAAAAACCACAACGGCACTATTTTTTTTTTTTTTAAGTCAAAAGAACACGTGCCGCAAAATCATCGAAGTTTATTTTTTGATAAAATTGTTAATATTTCATAACATATGCAGATGTCAAAAAAAATCACATAATCTTTTTTGTAGGAAATTTAATTTTCTACAAAAAAGGTCCAAGTCAATTTTTCCCTAAAACCTATATTTCTGATGATATTTTGAAATAAAACTTGAAATTCTTCGAAACTCGTAAAACCAAATGATGAAAATTTCGACGAAAAAGTGCTAATTTTGATTTTTTTTGTCACGATTATTTTTTTATACATTTCATTCTATAGCATAAGAAGAAAATTAGGACTTTTTCGTCATCTTTATTTTTTATGTTTTTTAAAAATTACGAAAACTTACAGGTTCATTTTCAAAATATCATGAGAACTATACGTTTTCGGGAAAAAATGATTTGGACCTTTTTTGTAGAAAATTAAATTTCCTACAAAAATGATTTTGTGATGTTTTTTGACATCTGCATATTTTATGAGATATTTGAAAAAATCTACGAATTTTTCAAAAAATCAACTTCGACGATTTTGCGGCACGTGTTCTTTTGATTTAAAAAAAAAAAAAATAATGCCGTTGTGGTTTTTTGACCACAAAGAATTTTTCTAGGGGGCGTCTCGGAAGATTTAGTTTTTAACGACCAGTCTAATATATATATATATATATATATATATATATATATATATTATATATATATATATATATATATATATATATAATATATATATATATAATATTATATATATATATATATATATATATATATATATATATATATATATATATATATATATATATATTATATATATATATATATATATATATATATATATATATATATATATATATATATATATATATATATATATATTAGACCGACCCATTTTTGTATGGAAATGCAAAATGTTTTTTTTTTTTGGTGCTCAGGGCTTGATTTGTTTAGTGGTCCGTACTGAATATCCACACAAAAAATTGGCCCAATTGGTGCATCCAAGAGCCAGCGCTTTTGCATATAGTAAAACAAGATTCGAAATTTCTTAGC
Source organism: Diogma glabrata (assembly GCA_963693315.1). Lineage (NCBI taxonomy): Eukaryota > Metazoa > Arthropoda > Insecta > Diptera > Cylindrotomidae > Diogma > Diogma glabrata. Next base: position 396,776,400 of record OY856187.1, read on the forward strand.
TGTAAATACTCATATCTCAAAAATGCTTAATGATATGAAAAAAAAGTTCAAGCAAAGCCACGTTATATTGTGATTGTCTAACTTTCTTAGAACAAACTTTTTTTCTCAGAATTACAACAAAAAAACTTTAGTGGAATTTTCTGAATTCGTTCTCAATTTTTCAAAAAGGCCTCATTGCCTCCAGTTACATTTAGGAAAAAAAAGTTCCAAACAAAATATTAATATTTTTGCTAAACTAACATTTATTTAGAACATACTTATAACTTTTATTCAAAAATAAAAAAGTTTTAGAACAAAAGATCCATTATTTTAAGTATTTCTTCAAATTTTCAGTTTAGCTTAACAGTGTATTTCTAAAAATATACAAAATCTATTAAAATTAATTAAACACAATATCATATTAATAAAAAAATTATTTGCCTTTAAAAATATTTGCAGAGTCTCTTAGGAAAAACAACTATTGTGGCCAGTGTCAGAATATGAGCATCGATCAATGCATTCCTGACAGTGTAGTTTATCGAGAAAAATTTTTGAAAGTCGAACTTCTACGGTTTTTTGTTAATTCAATAGTGTTCTCAAAATATGGATGCAAAAACTAATTTTTTAAGAAGCAGATCAAAAAATTTTAGTTATAAACTGTTAGAAGGTCTTGAAATTTGCATTTGCCTGTAGAGAACATTATTTAATAATTCACTAAAATGTCCGTATCTTTTGATTTACTTAACCGAATTTCGTGATTTTATAATTGTTTAAAAGGTATTGAGCTAAGTAATTTTAAATAATTATTTTAGCACGTTTCAAATTTAGAAGCACACTAAGGTAATGGTAGTAGGTAGACAAAAGCTGATATTCTAGTACGTCTAGAATTTTTTGACCGAGGTTTGAGTAACAATATCAAAACAGCAATGGAGAAAAAGTTACAATTTTATAATCAAACTCATATAACATCTAGGAAAGCAAATATTTTCAAACTAGTACCGAATAAAATATATTTAAATTTTTTCGTGTTGACAAATTCTAGATATTTTTTGAAGTAGTCTTCGAAAAATTGCAAAATTTCTGTATGAAAACCCAGATTCTTGGATAGCAAATGAAGAATATTTGAACATTTAACAGCAAATTAAAGGAATTGTGGTCGTAATTCGTAAATGACGTTGCAGAACGGGGAGTAAAGTTAATGACGGACTACAAAAGATATTTTAAGTCAAGATGAAGAACAGAAACCGTTCATCCTTCAAGATGTAGAGAATCATCGACAAAAAATCCTTAAAACCAACAAAAATTCTGTTGCAGAAATTTTGCATGAATATTGGATAACTAAGTGCAAATATAACTTCACCAATAACTAAGTAAAAAATGAGTTGAATTATCATTTAACACATCAATTTATAACAAAGTATGGAGTAATCAGCTAAATAGCATGTCGATTTATTACCTTGAATTTTCATTTCAACACTATTTCATATTTTGTCTACTAAACATTCTTACATTATATTTTGTTTTGCCTATTTCAAAATATTATATTTAATTTTTAGGTCACCCTATTATGCTGCTAAATTTGAAACGTGCAAAAATAATTTACTGATATTGCTTAGTTCAATAACTTTTAAACAAGTATAAAATCACGAAATTCGGTTAAGTAAATCAAAAGACACGGACATTTTAGTGAATTATTAAATAATGTTCTCTACAGGCAAATGCAACTTTCAAGACCTTCTAACAGTTTATAACTAAAATTTTTTGAACTGCTTCTTAAAAAATTAGTTTTTGCATCCATATTTTGAGAATACTAACGAATTAACAAAAAACCGTAGAAATCAGATTCTCAAAAATTTTTCTCGATAAACTACACTGTCAGGAATTCATTGATCGATGCTCATATTCTGACACTTGCCATAATTGTTGTTTTTCCTAAGAGACTCTGCAAATATTTTTAAAGGCAAATAATTTTTTTATTAATATGATATTGTGTTTAATTAATTTTAATAGATTTTGTATATTTTTAGAAATACACTGTAAAGCTAAACTGAAAATTTGAAGAAATACTTAAAATAATGGATCTTTTGTTCTAAAACTTTTTTATTTTTGAATAAAAGTTATAAGTATGTTCTAAATAAATGTTAGTTTAGCAAAAATATTAATATTTTGTTTGGAACTTTTTTTTCCTAAATGTCACTGGAGGCAATGTGGCCTTCTTGAAAAATTGAGAACGAATTCAGAAAATTCCACTAACATTTTTTTGTTGTAATTCTGAGAAAAAAAGTTTGTTCTAAGAAAGTTAGACAATCACAAAATAAGGTGAGCTTGCTTTAACTTTTTTTTCATATCATTAAGCATTTTTGAGATATGAGTATTTATAGCCATCAAATCTCGAATCTTGTTTTACTATATGCAAAAGCGCTGGCTCTTGGATGCATCAATTGACCCAATTTTTTGTGTGGATATTCAGTATGGACCAATAAACGAATTTAGCCCTGAGCACCAAAAAAAAATTAACTTGTTGTTTTTGGGTCGGTCTAATATTTATATTTATATATATATATATATATATATATATATATATATATATATATATATATATATATATATATATATATATATATATATATATATATATATATATATATATATATATATATATATATATATATATATATATATATATATATATATATATATATATATATATATATATATATATATATATATATATATTTATATATAAATATATATATATATATATATATATATATATATATATATATATATATATATATATATATATATATATATATATATATATATATATATATATATATATATATTTTTTTTTTTTTTTTGGTGGAGGGGGGAATCTTCAATAGACCTCGCATGTCAACCAATTATATTTACATAAGAGAGTTTCGGATTTTTACCGACCAAAATCCAACCCCCAATGCTCTGTTGTTAACACTCATGGAACTACCGCTAGGTATTACTTCGTGAGGCAACTCAGCATTAGCTGCAAAAACTCAAATACTCGGATTGAGACACACATTGTGCCTCTTGTTTGCGTGTTTTTTTTTTTTTTGTTTTTTTTTTTTTTTTTTTTTATTTACAGACAGACAGGGACAAAGACAAACTTATTTTTATTTGGCAGAACAAACACTAGACAAATTCTCCCACAGTATAACGAGCACAGAACAAACATAACACCACGACTAGGACAAAACAAGGCCGCAGACCATATTGAGTGCGTTTTAAGTGTATAAAAGTTTGATGTTTATATAGAGTGTCGTGTCGTTATATTCTCGTCCGGTTTCTAATATTTGCCAGACGACATAGCACCTTTGCGATTTCCGATGCAACCCCACTTACAGAATTCCATCCGTCCTCGGTTTTTAGCATAAACTCTAAGATATTGTCCGGAGTTAATTGGTTTGCAGAAACACCAAGCTTTCCTCTCTCATTGTAAAAACGTGGACACTCGAATAGGATATGCTCTGCAGTTTCCATAATCTCCGTACATGTAGGGCAATTTGGCGAATCATCCAGTTTAAATCGGTATAAGTATGCTCGGAAGCTACCATGTCCGATTAAGAACTGGGTTAGGTGGTAATTCATTTCACCATGACGTCTGTTCACCCATATCTCGATCGATGGAATAATACGATAAGTCCATCGCCCTTTACTAGATTCATTCCACTTTTCCTGCCACTGATCCAAGGTGTCCGCACGTGCTAGCCTTCGGTTCTCCCGAAGGATACCTTCGTTACGACTCAGATACAGTGTTTGACGTTCCTTTGCCAGTAGATCTATAGGCGGTATCCCTGCAAGAACGCATGCCGCCTCATCGAATACAGTTCTGAACGCACAGAGTACTCTCAAGGAGCTTAGTCTCTGGATTCTGGCCATTTTCTTCTTATAGGACTCTTTCTTCATTGCATCCGCCTATATAGCTGCCCCATACAGCAGAGTGGATGTCACGACAACAGCCAGTAAAGCTCTTCTACTCTGGCGCGGACCCCTTGTATTCGGCATTATTCGTGCCAATGCCGTGCTAACTTTACTCGCATTCTCGCTTACTGTACAGATATGTGCTTTGAAAGAAAGCCTAGCATCGATTATAACACCCAAATATCTAATACTGGGTTGTGACACTATTTTTTGCGAACCAACCTCCAATGTTACGCTCTCCAACTTCTTTCTGCCAGTGATTATAACAGCTTCCGTTTTGTGTTCTGCCAGCTGTAGGCCCACTGAGGCCAACCACAGCTGGATGCAACGGACGGTTCTGTTGCAAATTTCTACAATCTCTTCTGTGTATGTGGCAGTAACTACAACCGCGATATCGTCTGCGAAGCCGACTATTTTAGCTTGGCTTGGAACGGGGATTCGGAGGACTCCATCGTACATCACGTTCCAGAGTGTAGGTCCAAGTACCGATCCTTGTGGGACGCCGCCAGTAACCGGGTAATGTTGAACGCCAACATCAGTGTCGTATATTAGCACTCTTTTACTAAAGTAATTGGCAACTATTCTCAACAGATAAGCTGGGACATTCATATGGCTTAGCGAATCCAAAATACAATTCCAGTTAGCTGTGTTGAATGCGTTTTTTACATCAAGCGTAACAACAGCACAATACTGTTTGTCACCCCGTCGCCAGCTTGATCCAGATATTGCGTCTTATGCCACATCTACTATACACTTTATTGCATCCACTGTAGACCGCGCTTTTCGAAAACCATATTGGTGTTCCGCTAGATCTCCCGCTCTGGCTATAGCTTCTTTTAGTCTATCACACACGATCTTTTCAAATACTTTGCCGGCCGTATCAAGCAAGCAGATTGGACGGTATGAGGATGGCTCTGCTGGGGGTTTGTTTCCTTTAGGAAGCAATATCAATTTTTGTTTCTTCCATATGGTAGGAAACACTCCTTCTTCAAGGCACTCTGTATAAACCTCAATAAACTCATCAGGACAGGATTGTATCGTAGTTTTCAGTGCTATATTTGGAACGGTGTCCGGACCTGGAGCTTTATCGTTACCAATTCTCGAGCATGCGTTCACGACTTCCCCAAGTGTCACTGCTTGGATGTCCTCTTCGGGCTTCCATATTCCTAATAAAACGCTTTCAAAATTTTGTGGGAATATACCGTGGGGATATACGTGGGAATATACGTACCAACTAATTTTGTGGGAATATACGTACCAACTATATGTTTCAGCATCACTGGGCATGTGGGTGTAAAAGAGTTTACGTTTCCAACCTTTTTCATCACCGTTTTATATGGTCTACCCCAAGGATCACCGTCAACCTCGTCACATAGATCGTGGAAGCACTGGCGCTTACTCCGTTTGATGAGATGCTTTAGTTCTAATCTAGCTTCGCAATAACGCTGCCTAAGGGCAGAGGCATCAAGGTGCCGCGCTCGCTGGTATTCCCTTCTTGCTCTGAAACATCTTTTGCGGGCGTCTGCAATCTCCGCATTCCACCAAAAGACAGGTTTTCTATTGTTCGTTACCTTTCTTCTGGGCATTGCCACATCGCAAGCTTTAGTGATGCTCTCCATAAGCTGGTCAACTTTATTTTCGACTGTTCCAGACAGGTTAATATCTGACATCATGTGTACGAAAACACTTTCATCGAACTCTTTTGATCTCCAGCCAATTCGTTCTTGGTTGCGTGATTTTCTTGCCACTCGCGTATTTTCGTTGATTAGCTCATATACAATGGCTTGATGGTCACTGTGTGTGTAACCCTCACTGACTTTCCATATCGTTCTGTTGGCTAGACGAACACTCATGAATGTGAGGTCAACTACCGAACCAATGTTACCCCTACGAAAAGTTGAAGTATTGCCAATGTTGACAAGTGCAACTGGTAGGCTTGCAAATGTCTCCAGCAGAGCAGCATCTCTAGCGTTGGTCTCACGACTCCCCCACTCTACAGCCCAAGCATTAAGTCACCAGCTATGAGCAGTGGAGTTTTTCTCTCGCATCATTTGCTAAGCGACCGAGAAACGTCTTAAACTCTTCGAGCGATGCACTAGGAGGGGCATAGCAGCTGTACACGTGAATACCATTGGTTTTGGCCCTGATAAAATCAGGTTCTATACTGCAATCAGTTTCCTGGAAGTAGTATTTGCCACACACCCATACCGCCGACCGATTCGATGTGCTAGCTGCCCATATACTACTGTCATTGTTGTTTCTATATTGTTCGCTCACGATCACGACGTCCGCCTTCATTGCTTTAACCGACTGGTGCAGTAGGTCTTGTGCGGCCTCGCAGTGGTTAAGGTTTATCTGGATTAGTTTCATCTACGATATTTACGGAGCGCCTCTTGGTAGCTTGGGCATTTAAAATTTCCAGTTCCATGATCGGAGCAGACACCGTCTTTTTTACTACAAAATATACATTTGGGCGTTTTTCTGCTGCTCTTAGCAATATGCCCCGTTCCAGCACATTTAAGACAAAGGTTAGACCTATCCGTGGTGCTTCTGCAGCCCACCGCTTTGTGACCATAATCTAGACACTTAAAGCATCTAGTTGGCTCCACGCTTTCTTTGATCCGGCAGGATACCCAACCGATTCGGATCCTCCCGCATGAAATAACTTTCTCAGCCTCGCTTCGTGGCAGACTAACAGTTGCCATTCGTGTCCCACGATATGCCGTTCTGATTGACTTGACAGCACAGACACTAGAAACAATTTGAAACTGATTCTCTAACGCTTCGACAACGTCTATATCCGTAGGGACCTCGTCCATATCCTTAATTGTTATAACAGTCTCTTGAGATAAAGCCTTGATATCGATATTCCCTCCGATCGTCTTCATCAGTTGTTCTCGGAAAATTGAAGTTTGCAATTGTTCTCCTTTGCTCTGTAACTCTAATAACAAATCACCTTTTGCAGTTTGGCGAATTTGAGATACATTATCACCAAGGTTGTTTAGATCTGTATCTGCCTTAACCTTCTTCAAAATATCGGCAAACGGGGTCTCACCTTTCCTTATTAGCAGTGCATCGGAACGAACTTGCTTCTGCTTTATTGGAGGTTTTATAGTCCTCTTTCCCTTCCCTACTTTGATCCATTTTTCGTGATCATTGGCTTCCTTCAGCTCTGTTTCATTAGCAGTCTCCACTCTCGGTACGGCAGACGCTTTAGTTCTGCGTCTTCTCTTCCGTTTTGTAGTTTTCTCAGCACTGCTAGGTGTCGATCGCTTCCGTTTACTGGATCCAGCAACATCGTTGTGACTTATAGCTTCATTGTCACCGCTTGATTTCTCAATCAAGGGGACCGTTTGGCCATCATGAACCGTTTTGTTGCTATTTTCCTCTTTTCTATTCATAGCCAACTCATACAAAGATCTTATGGCACTGATCATTTGCTTTATCCTATGGTGGATGTTAGTCCTCGGATTAACAAATTCGAAGAGCTCACTGATTCTTCCGCCTAGCTTAACCAAAAGTTCCTCTTTACTTTCTAGCGTATCCTCCATTGATCCATCTGTTGCTAAGCATGGTAAAGAAAAGTATCGCTCTTTTTGTGTTTTCCTCAATGCTCTAGCAGTCGACGGTCGTGGTACTTTTACACTTTTGTTAAGTGAAGTATCCACATGGATTTGCTCCTCGTTTATGTTTCTTGTCGCACAATCTACTACTCCGGCCAAGTTACCCACCACAGTAGCATTGCAGTCGTTGGATCTCGACGGCTAGAAGCCTACTCGCTCATTACCACGAACCGCCGGTACTGGGGTTCCGAATCCCTGCACCGTAAACACATTACCTAAAACACCTTCCATGGGGCTTCATTAATCGGGGATGCCTTCCCTTAGCATTTTATACCTACTGCCAGGTTATTTAAAACTGCCGTCCCACTGGAATCAAACGCAGACCAGGGAGCCGCCTAATATAGACAGACGCTACTGGATTTTAGAAATGATAGTTTTGGTCCACCCCGAGAATAATATCCCGGTACCCATCATATCTGACAGGCATTCCCCAATCCGCCAACCGGGGAGGCACCCCATGGGAGACTAGCAGCTCCACAGAGGTATATATATATATATATATATATATATATATATATATATATATATATATATATATATATATATATATATATATTATATACCCTAATACCACCCTAATATATATATATATATATATATATATATATATATATATATATATATATATATATATATATATATATATATATATATATATATATATATATATATATATATATATATATATATATATATATATATATAAATATATATATATATATATATATATATATATATATATATATATATATATATATATATATATATATATATATATATATATATATATATATATATATATATATATATATATATATATATATATATATATATATATATATATATATATATATATATATATATATATATATATATATATATATATATATATATATATATATATATATATATATATATATATATATATATATATATATATATATATATATATATATATATATATTAGGGTGGCCCTTAAAAACAAAAATTTTTATTTTTTGTACGGCACCATCCCGTTTCGTGAGAATACCCATGAAAATATTATTTGCAAAATCTGATATCAATCGGTTAATTCTAAGACGTGCCTCCGACCACTTAAAGTTGAGAAATTTTGTTCTGTACCCTAAAAAAAAATATTTTTTTTTTGTGCGACACCCTCTCATTTCGTGTCAATACCCATAAAAAAATTATGTGTAAAAATTGAAATCAATCGTTCAACTCCAAGGGGTGCGCCCGGCCACTTAAAGTTGAGAGGTTTGGTTGTAAAATTTGAAATCCATCGATCAACTCTAAGGGGTTCCCCCCCCCCCCCCCAACTTAAAGTTGAAAGGTTTGGTTGTGGCCATCACAAAGAAAAATTTAAATTTTTTGTACGACACCCTCCCATTTGGTGTCGATACCCATAAAAACATTATGCGTAAAATTTGAAATCAATCGGTCTACTCTAAGGGGTGCCCCCGGCCACTTGGAGTTGAGAGGTTTTGTTGTGGCCATTATAAAGAAAAATTTAAATTTTTGGTACGACACCCTCCGATTTGGTGTCGATACCCATAAAAATTCTATGTGTAAAATTTGAAATCCATCGGTCAACTCTAAGGGGTTCCCCCGGCAACTTAAAGTTGAAAGGTTTGGTTGTGGCTATTACAAAGAAAAATTTAAATTTTTTGTATGACACTCTTCCATTTGGTGTCGATACCCATAAAAATATTATTTGTAAAATTTGAAATCAATCGGTCAACTCTAAGGGGAGCCTCCGGCCACTTAAAAGTGAGGGGTTTTGTTGTGGTCATTAAAAAGAAAAATTTAAATTTTTTGTACGACACCCTCCCATTTCATGTCAATACCCGTAAAAATATTATGTGCAAAATTTGAAATCCATCGGTCAATGCTAAGGCGTGCCTCCGGCCACTTAATGGCCAGAACAAAACCTTTCAAGTTTAAGTGGCCGGGGGCACGCCTTAGAGTTGAACGATTGATTTCAAATTTTGCAAATAATATTTTCAAGGGTATTCACACGCAATATGGGGGTGTCGTACAAAAAATTAAATTTTTCTTTGTGATGGCCAGAACAAAACCTTTCAAGCTTAAGTGGCCGGGGGCACGCCTTAAAGTTGAACGATTGATTTCAAATTTGGCAAATAATATTTTTACGGGTATTGACATGAAATGGAAGGGTGTCGTACAAAAAATTTAAATTTTTCTTTGTAATAGCCAGAACAAAACCTTTCAAGCTTAAGTGGCCGGAGGCTCCCCTTAGAGTTGAACGATTGATTTCAAATTTTACACATAATTTTTTTATGGGTATTGACACGAAATGGGAGGGTGTCGCACAAAAAATTAAAATTTTGTTTTTAGGGTCCACAACAAAATTATTCAACTTTAAGTGGCCGAAGGCACGTCTTAGAATTGACCAATTGATTTAAAATTTTGCAAATAATATTTTTACGGGTATTGACATGAAATGGGAGAGTGTAGTACAAAAAGTTTAAATTTTTCTTTGTAATGGCCAGATCAACACCTCTCAACTCTAAGTGGCTGGGGGCACGACTTAAAAATGACCGATTGATTTCAAATTTTGCAAATAACATTTTTACGGGTATTCACACGTAATGGGAGGGTGCCGTACAAAAAATTTGAATTTTTCTTTATAATAAACAGAACAAAACTTTTCAAGTTTAAGTGGCCGGGGGCACGCCTTAGAGTTGAACGATTGATTTCAAATTTTACACATAATTTTTTCAATACCCATTGACATGAAATGGGAAGGTGTCGCACAAAAAATAAAAAAATTCTTTTTTAAGGTCCAGAACGAAATTTCTCAACTTTAAGTGGCCGGAGGCCACCGATTGATTTCAAATTTTCAAATTTTACAAATAATATTTTTATGGGTATCGACACCAAATGGAAGGGTGTCGTACAAAAAATTTAAATTTTTCTTTGTAATAGCCACAACCAAACCTTTCAACTTTAAGTTGGGGGGGGGAACCCCTTAGAGTAGACCGATGGATTTCAAATTTTACACATAGAATTTTTATGGGTGTCGACACCAAATCGGAGGGTGTGGTACAAAAAATTTAAATTTTTCTTCATAATGGCCACAACAAAACCTCTCAACTCCAAGTGGCCGGGGCACCCCTTAGAGTTGACCGATTGATTTCAAATTTTACAAATAATATTTTTATGGGTATTGACACCAAATGGGAGGGTGTCGTACAAAAATTTAAATTTTTCTTTGTGATGGCCACAACCAAACCTCTCAACTTTAAGTGGTCGGGGGCACCCCTTAGGGTTGAACGATTAATTCCAATTTTTACACATAATTTTTTTATGGGTATTGACACCAAATGAGAGGGTGTCGCACAAAAAAAAAAAATTTTTTTTTAGGGTCCAGAACAAAATTTCTCAACTTTAAGTGGTCGGAGGCACGTCTTAGAATTGACCGATTGATATCAGATTTTGCAAATAATATTTTTATGAGTATTCACACGAAATGGGAGGGTGCCGCAAACTGTACAATGAAAAAAAAATTCTAGTGTAATCTAAGGGCCACCCTCATATATATATATATATATATATATATATATATATATATATATATATATATATATATATATATATATATATATATATATATATATATATATATATATATATATATATATATATATATATATATATATATATATATATATATATATATATATATATATATATATATATATATATATATATATATATATATATATTCGAATTAAAATTGAATAAAATTTTTGATCATACATCAGAATAAGCGACGGAAAATGAGTAAATTACAAGAACCATGGAATCATTTGGCAGGCATAGATAAAGTAATACATGCAATATAACAGTATCTGAATTAAGATAATAATTATTTTCAGGAAAAAAATTTACTTCGGTAAATATTAAATTTCTGGTACATTCAGAAATACTGGATAAAAATAAAAGATTACACAATGTATGATTTTAATCAATTGAAATTTATACACTTTATTTTTGTAACGTTTAAAAACTACAACCTTTCATTAGCTTTTCAAAAATATCTTAGATAATTTGCTTGATAGCCACAACTATGATAATCCTAAAACATTTCATTTTTTAAAACAACACTAAATTTCCATAAATAACCGGTTTCCCTTACCCCGTAAGAATTGTTTCCCACCACATGATTTCATAATATCCAAACAAGTTTTCTGATTGAAACAACAAAAATGTTCATAACTTTATTGCTTTGGGTTTTAAATAATATTTAGAGTATAACTGATACCGTATAAAACTTGCTTGACTCATGACGAAAACTCATTTAAACACTACGCTATCCCTGACAGGACCTGCACATAACAAAATAATAGATGCAAACGCCAACCAGAGATAGCGTTTAAGCAAAATTGACTAGCAATATTGCAAAAACGAATATGTCAACATAACTATTTTAAGTATCTAGTCTAAATGAGTAAAAAATATCCAGCCTTGAGTAAAAGACTAAAGACTACTATGAGAAAAACACACACACACAGTTTTGAGGTAATTTGGCTGTTACATTATTATCTGCATGTTGAATCTATACTCTACGGGATCATAAAAAGTCCCACAACAACAAAAAATAATTAATTACCCAGTGGTTGTGGTTATTTATGACAATTTTTATAACTCTTTCGAAACAAAACTCATCAACTCATGAAAATAAACAATAATTCTTTAATATTGAGTTAATTTAATGTTCGAACATATCAATAAAATAATTGACCAGCAAAATATTATTATTCGTTTTTATTTTCCCAAGAAAACATAGCCATCATTATTCTTCTATATCTTGACTTGACATTCCAATTGAACAATAAACTCAATGAAAATAAAAAAAGAAAACAGAAAATTAATCCATAAAACTCGGAATAAATGGAAGAAAATTGCTGACACGGTTTTATGACAAATTTTCCTTTTTTGCCTCTCTTACGTATTTTGTTTATTTCTTATATGTTGTTCGGAAAATGATTTAATCAATACATTTTGTATGAAGAAGATTAAGAGTTTATGTATGGAGAGGAAGATAGGGGATAGAGGGTGTATTAAATGGATGAATTTCAGTATTAAGATGATGAAGATTATGGTAAAATGATTTGACAAAATATAGTGATTGAGTGGTTTAGTTTGAAGTTAACATTTCTTTTTTTGTTCGAAGGAAATGTTTGGATTATGTAAAGATGTGGTGGATCAATTTGTCAATTAAAATTGAAAATTAACTATGAAAAATGCCACTTGTATTAACCTTTTTTTAAGGATTGAGAATATGATTTGAATTTCATCAGAAATAAATTTTCCATTTGCTGGAGCTAAATTATATAAATATTTATCAAACAACAACCTAATGATATCAAAGAGACTTTGGGGCTAGAGTATAAAAACGCACTTAACCTTCTCTGTGGGCTCCAGCAGCCAAGAACTAGTTTCTCTAAATATTTAAAAAAATTTTGCACCCTAACATTAATTAATGTTGTTGATCTGAGCTATAGCTTTCTTCCAATAAATTGATTTTGATTTACTTAATATGCACGAAAATAATTTCTACAAAACAAAGTCTGGTGAAACGATTAAGGTCTGCTCTCTCTGCCAATTGCACATTTATTAATATTTATGGAACGAGCTCTTTTCGGTTGATATTAGACTAGGATGGAAGTTTATATTATTATTCATTCTAACTTTAGTAGACAGACATATTTCAGTAGACAGGTTTTGCTGATTGTTTTTGTATAGCAGCAAGTTTTCATAAGCGGAAAGCGAGCGTGGAATAATAAGAAAATTATTAAACACATCTAGAGCAATATAACGTAATAATCCGTATTTTAACTAAAAATTGATTGAAATCGTGATTTCAAACGATATAAATCCCGTAAACTGGATTTTTTTAAACAACCGGATAGCACTACTACTACACGAATTTCTATATACGATTCAACTGGGCATATATCCTTCTTCTTTCCCGATCTATCTACCCCACCGCATAGGTAAAAAAAAGAGAGAATAATATGGCGGCGCTATGGCTACGATATGGCGATATGGCAACGATATGGCGATATGGCGACGATATGGCGATATGGCGATGAAGATGTTGTATTGATCCATGAACCAATAAGTTGAACCAAAAGTGGCAGAGACAAAACTGAAAACTGATGTTTGTGAAAAATTCTCTTAAAGTTCGTTCCTGTATTTTGGTTCAATGCAAGCTAAATATTTTTCTACTAACAAGACAAAGCGATCCAGAATCCACGACGGCGGTCTTGAAGAAGTTCTGAACTATATCAGCTTACTTACTGTATGGCGGAGTGTTACGAAGCGGTTGATTTGAAATACTTATCAGTATATGCAAGGTGAATACGTCAATTTTTCTGGTGAGCAATAATAATTTGAATACTAAAAATATGGAGGGGCTGAAATCTCACAGCTCTGAGATATCAAGACTTCGGTCTGGGTTAAGGATTTTGATATAGTTTTCGGCAAAAAACTTTTATGAGGACATAGTTTTTAGTTTTGGGCAGCGATGTATATCAAACATAACTCTTTGTTAAAGTACAAGTATTTTTTTATCTCTGTTTAAAAATTTATTACAAAGCTAACCCGAAACATCAATACGTTGCCGGAAAATTAAAATCAAAATTCCAAAAATATTGTTAAATTAAATAAAATCAAACTTTTTCAAAATACCAGAAATATGCCAAAAATTAGAATAAAATCAAATATTTAAACTTTTTTTAAATTCGAAAAATATTTCAAAAATTCTTAAAAATTCAAACTTTTTCTTAAATTCTAAAGATATTGCGAAAATTGTTACAAAATCAAAAATTGAAATTTTTTTCAAAATTCCAAAAATTATAATAAAATCAAAAATTAAAAATTTTTCAATATTCTAAAAATATTCCAAAAATTCTTACAAAATCAAAAATACAAACTTTTTCAAAATTCCAAAAAAATTTCAAAAACTATAACAAATTCAAAAATTTCCATGTCCAATTTCATTTTAAATTACATTTACGTCATAAAAACAGCTACATTTTTTTTCCAAAAAATTGGCGAGAAAAATAAATGAAATCATTTTTTGACACACTTGACCATTATTTATTTGACAAACTTATCATGCCATAATTCTCTATAATAATAATAAAATATCATGTCATACAAACTATTAATTTTATTTTTTCCTAAAAAAATAAATGGGGTAAAAAATAAATAAAAACCTATCTTTTGATACACTTGACAACATATTTTTGACAAACTCATAATGCAATAATCTGGTTTTTGATCTCACATACCAATTCCGACCATCAAGATTGCTCCAAATTTAATGTTCCTACTCGTAATCACTTAAAATGAACGTTTTTTAAGCCAAAAATATGAAAATTTGCTATTTTTGACACACATAATGATTTTTATGATACACTTCCGGTACAGTTATCGAACACAGAGTCTTTTCGGACCTGTACCTTGTGTATACCTATTTTTAGAAAAAACAATTTTTAAATCCTTCCAGCGGTTTTCCCTGCAGCGTAAGTAATGACGGCTTACAGACAGACATACATTTTTTTTTGCCTTTTTAGAATCAAAAAGTCCTAAAACATCGAGAAATGCCAAAAAAGTGGGGGTAAGAATTTCACTTTGAGCGCATGAATGTAATACTTAGGTCTTTCTGACCGAAGTAATATTTATGGAGTAAATTCTAATTTAAATAATGCTAGCTTTTTTTTAAAATAATATTTGAATTTTGGTTGGTTTAGTGTTGGCGATATCAATATTGATGGTGCTTTTAAATTTTAATAGACATAATCTTACTAATCAAAATAACGGATTAACATCACTTTCAAAAAATTCCCCATCAAATAGTGTAACACAAATCAATTGGTAAAACCATAGCAGTTGTGGTAATTCTGTCACAAACAATAGTAATTTTAATTTTCAGCATCGTCTGCGATTGGTGCAACTATGTTTTGAAGTAAAACTTTACTAAGCACGATATGACAAGTAACTCAAATCTTTTTCGGATGGAAGTAACGTTTTCAAACGGAAATGACATTGAATAAAATAAACTATAATGAAAACATATATATTCATCTCTAACATACTACACTCTGATTTTAAATCGTAAACACATACATTCACATAATTGCATCAGGCAATAATAAAAAACTAAAAAAAGATAAAATTCCTAGAACAATGAAATAACAAAGACAAACGAGTATTATTTTCGGAAAGTATACGGTACAATTCGATTATATGTCATAATTCCAGAGTGCTGTGAGGAAGTGAAGTAGATAAACATACCAGTGTTGTCATCTTCTACACTGATGTTTACCATGTCAATGTATACCACATCGAAAGTAGACCGGAACTGTCTGGCATCTCTTAAAGAAGTGGCTGATCAGTTTAACATGAACCTTGTCGGGGTGCCAGCTTAAGCTTTAATAAAGCTTCGTTAAAGCTTCTAAGTGAAAGCTTGTTATATTTTACTTCTATAAAGTTTCGATAAAACTTCCACAAAAAAGTTCTACCCACCACCAGGGTGAAAGCTTCTAAAATACTTCTATATTTAATATTAGAAGCTTTACCGAAACTTATCTACACAACACTAAATAAAGCTTACGAAAAAATGTTATTGAAGTTAAAGCTGTCATTAGGATTAATGTTGTTTCGGTTGTAACTGTTTACAGATCTTATAGAAGCACAGCTGTCAAAGTCTAAAAATTGCTTCAATATTCAACCTTAACCTTTAGTAGTTTTACGAAGACTGTTTTACGAAAATGAAATATGTCAAACTGACGGAATCCATTGTTTCTATTATTTCAACTAGAGGAGCTTATACGAAATTGAAATAGTTTCGTTTTTGTCAAAAAGTATTGAACACAAGGCGGTTTTTGTTTTTTTAATGTCTTATTTAGACATATTTTGCACAATATAAAATATTCTTTATTTAGCGTCTTGAAATATACAACAAAAAAATCAATCAAAATCATAATCAACAAGTAGAGAATAAGAATCAAAAATCAACTAGAGTGGAATAGAGAAAATTTAAAGATTGTTTAGGAAGAACTGAGGCGATATAGAGTTTCAAAATTTAGTCATTCTTAGAGATGGCAATTATTCGACATTTTTAATATCCGGCTATCGAATAGTAAATTTTCAAAAAAAAAACGATTTTATCCGGTTAACCGGTTAAAAAATTAAAACAAAAATTGGTTTGTAACTCACAAATTAATTTCTTTAAATAAGTGTTTCTACACTAATCATAACACTTCATTTAAAACATTTTTTTTTTTTTTTAAGGCGTTCATGCTCCATGTAGGAGCGTTGCCAGGCTAATCAGCTTTGAATATTCACCACGGTCATTCGCAACAGCGACATAATTACCATGGCAGCCGATTTTTTTAAGGTCGTTTAATACGTCAGTCTCCCATTGTAGTCGTGGTCTACCTCGCGGTCTACCACTCCCTGGGGTACTAACGTACATTTTTCTAATCATTCCAGACTGTGAATCGGCTCGTAGAACATGCCCAAACCAAGCAATCCTATTAGAACGGATACAACCTATTATATCATGACCCTCAAGAAGGTCTCTGATCTCAAAGTTATACCGGGTTCTATACTCTCCATCGTCTGTCTTAAGTGGACCAAAAATGTAACGTAGGATCTTACGCTCAAATACAGATAAATGCGATTCGTCATTTTGTGTAAGGGTCCACGTTTGTGACCCATACATCACAACCGGTCTAATCAATGTCTTGTATAACTTGAGCTTGGTGTTAGTTGATACATACGGTGATCCAAGGAGAGGTTTAATTGAGTAGAAAGTTCGATTACCTGCAGCGATTCGAGCTTTAATATCTGTAAGTATGCTGTTGTTTGAGTCAAGCATTGATCCCAAATATTTAAAAGATTCAACTCCCTCAATTCGTTCATCGCCGCACATAAAATCTTTCTTCTCAGACTCTCTTGAAACATTCATATGTTTGGTTTTATTGTAGTTAATTTGAAGACCAATTTTCCTAGCACCACTCTCAAGCGACTTGAAAGTCTCACTCATAACAGCTTCACTTCGGCCGAGGATGCCAACATCACCAGCGTAAGCAATCATCTGTACTGAGTTTATTGACAAGATATTGTTATTAGTCGGTAGTTTCTTTTAACGGCACACATATTCCAAGGCTAGATTAAAAAGTATAGGAGAGATAGCATCACCTTGTCTTAATCCGGAGTCGACTTTAAAAAATTTTTATATTTCGTTCTCTACTCGCACACAGCATTGATAGTTCTGTACTGTCATTTTGCATAGTGATACCAGCTTACCAGGAATTCCCATTGACACCAGAGCAGACCATAGAGTCTCTCGTTCGAGAGAGTCGTAGGCCTGCCTGAAATCAATGAAAAGTTGGTGCACAGGTATGTTGAACTCTCGACACTTTTCCAAAATCATCTTTATCGAGAAAAGTGCATCGGTGGTACCTCGGCCCCGCCGGAAACCACACTGATATTCTCCAAACAGTTGTTCAGCAAAATGATTGATTTTGGATAGCAAAATGTAGGAAAAGATCTTATATGCTGTGCATTTAAAACATACTAGAACAAATATAAAATAAGACAATTAAATATCAGTATTTGAATTTAACAGTTAAAATTTTTATCTATTTAAATTTTAATCATAAAACTAAACTTTATTATAGTTTAATTCGATGAATTTAAAAATAAAATTCCTTGTTGTAGCATTTTGCAATTGAGATTTTATAGTTAATAAATTAACTATTAAGCTATATTTAATTTATATGCTCGATCTGATTTCGACTGTGACTAGGGATTGCAATCCCGAGATCCTAAATCCCGGGTACCAGACATATTTTTATGATCCCAAAATTCTGAGATTAATGATTAACGAGTTAAAATTACCCCTAATCTAACACCACCCCTAAAAGTGGTGCTGATGGATGAACTTTATTCGGGTTTTGTTTATTAAGGTTCGATCAAAAAAAGACGCCATTTTGAATCGGCCATTTTGAATAACTATCGAAATTATGAGAGAAATCGATGTTTCAACTATTTAAAACTTATAATATAATATTTATGCTGTAGAATTGTGAAATAAGCACTTTTGCCTGAAAAAACACAAATTTCGTGAAATTGGCGCCATTTAGTAGCCGCCATGTTGAAAATGTTTGTACTAATCATATTAATTTTTAAAGACAGTGCTTCTACAATCATTTAAAAATTAACAATCAATTTTTTTAAAGTAATAGTACTTGTTAGTATTTAGTTTCCCCGTTCGATGCTAAAATATTTCGGAATAAACGCTCCATTTTGAAGGCGCCATTTTGAAAAATTTTAAAACGCCACGTTTCATTGAGAATTATATAACAAAGAGAAGAGAAAATTATAACAAAAATTTTGAGCGATCAAACGTTTTTTTAAACCTCTCCAAATTTTGGTCGCAGCGGTGGCCCGTTTGACGTGGATCGTCCTTTATATATATACCCATATATATATATATATATATATATATATATATATATATATATATATATATATATATATATATATATATATATATATATATATATATATATATATATATATATATATATATATATATATATATATATATATATATATATATATATATATATATATATATATATATATATATATATATATATATATATATATATATATATATATATATATATATATATATATATATATATATTCACCATTGTATCTCCTCTTCGTGGACTTCGAACGCGCCTTCGACTCAATCAACAGGAGCGCGATATGGAAGACACTTTGTGAAATGGGCATCCCGAAGAAAATAGTTGATCTAATCAAAGAAATGTACCGGGATGCTGCAAACAGAATACAATACAAAGGACAGCAAAGTGATGAATACTACAACCACCGAGGAGTGAGACAAGGCTGTGTACTATCCCCGCTACTATTCCTAATAGTACTAGATAGTATCATGAGAAAGCTCGATGATGCAAGTCCAAATGGAATCCAATGGAATACAACAAGACGGCTCAATGATCTAGACTACGCAGATGACATCTGTCTACTTACACACACACATACGGACATGCAGCAGAAAATTCAGAAGCTATCAACCCTTGCACATGAAGTCGGTCTCAACATTAATATCAGAAAAACAAAGGCTATGAGATTGAACACCAAAACGATAACACCAATTACCATCAATAATACACAAGTGGACGAAGTTGACAAATTTGTGTACCTTGGTTGTACTGTAGCAAAAACAGGCGGGACTGAAGAAGATATCAGTCAGCGTATTAACAAAGCCAGAAATACGTTCAATATGCTTCACAAGATCTGGAATGCATCCGTCCTGTCAAGAAAGACAAAGCTACGAATGTTCAATGCATGTGTCAAGTCAGTGTTGCTGTATGGGTGTGAAACGTGGAAACAAACAAGAAAGATCACAAATAAACTACAGGTGTTTGTGAACAAATGCCTGAGAAGACTGATCAAATGCTTCTGGCCAAACACCATCAGTAACCAGGAACTTCTACGGCAGACAGAGCAGCTAGACATTGAGACCGAGATAAAACAAAGAAAATGGAGATGGATAGGACATACACTGAGAAAATCAGTCGAAGATATAACAAGGATGTCCCTAGAGTGGAATCCACAAGGTAAAAGGAGAGTTGGAAGACCACCCATGACATGGAAGAAAACGGTGCTAGCTGAAGCAAAACAAATTGGCAAGACATGGGGTGAACTGAAAGCGATTGCCCCCAACAGAGTTAGATGGTCCAGTCTAGTAGACGCCCTATGCTCCTAAATGGAGATAAAGGAAAAAAAAAAAAAAAAAAAAAAAATATATATATATATATATATATATATATATATATATATATATATATATATATATATATATATATATATATATATATATATACAATTGTTGTTGTTAATTGTTATTAAAACAATTGTTTTAGACAATGGGTCGTAGTTTAGATCTCAACTGTTTGAAACCTTCCTTTTAACGTATGGTGTTAACCATACCTTCACAGCTCTATACTCCTTATAAGCTTACGCGTTTAAGCGGGTGAACTGAAGTGTCATCGACTAACTACCATACTCGGTGGGAAGAGCATCTTAGCGAAGTTGCTTGTGCTTTTCGATGTTCTATACATCAAACTTTAACTGATGATCGTCAATGCTATGCCTTTGCCTTACTCCGAGACTTGTGTTGTCTGCATAAGAGTGGGAATTTCTTGACGACCAATTATCAAGGATACGCTCCCGAATTAAAGAGTTGACCACTGAAGTTTTTCAGCAAAAAGCAGCTCCTCCGAGCATAAATTAGCTAGGGAAATCCTGAATACAGTCAGGGCGTGATCAGGGCCTGGTCAGTTCTACAAAGTATTCCCTATTATGGCAATCTTATGTGGGCCTGTTCCAGGCCTGATTTAGAATACTCTTTTAGGGTTAGCCTTATTTGAATACATCCGGCCCTGATCAGGTTTTTCGTGTTTGACCCCTAGCTGAAATTTCAGTTGTTTAAAGTTCATTAGAGTATTGTCCATTTTAGAAATATATAGTTAAAATCGTTTCATGCATGTTTTAGTTTTCGCTTGTTGGCTGAAAAACTATAATAATAGTGATTATAAGGTGGCATGTATGTTTTAATTTATTCGATTGTAATTTTTTTATTTTAATTTGATTAATTTATGAATATAATATATAAATATATATCAGGGTCTGGTCTGGATATCCCAATCAGGGCCTAATCCGATTATCCCAATCAGGGTCTGATCCGGTAATCCAAATCAGGACCTGATAGGGCAGAAGCGTTACACTCATGATCAGGGCCCAATCAGGCTGCCCTACCAATGCCTTATCCAGATTAGGGCAAACCTGATCAGGACCTTACTTGAGCCCTGACCAATTTCTGCTCGGGCCGCTACATTTGCGTTCCCGGAAGAGTAAATAAATTCCCAGTGATATCTTATTTTGGCAAAACTTTGTATTGAGTGACGCTGGAAAAACAGCTAGGTGCCAAATTAGCTCCTAAATTGGTGAAAGCAAAATTTATCAGATTAGTTGGCAACGGGTCCTACAAACTGGAGGACGTGATTTTCTGACGACACGAAATATACCATACTAAAAACGGCAATAGATATTTTATTCCCTCTTGTTCTCTTCTTATTTTATATTGTCCGAAGAACCTCTCCCATAAAAAAATGGGAGGGGATCTTTGGACAACAAGAAATAAGTATAAAGTTTTTAACTGAATCTCACCTTTATTTGATCCTCGGATTTAATTTTCCGTTCTGACTCGGTTTACTCAGTGGGTGGAGCATGAGTATCTTTATCTCGGGGTTTGGGTTCAAACCCGACTCTCATTTCTTTGTTTTATTAGATTCTCAGCACGAATGTAGTCAGTCAAAAATTATGTGGAAGTTTTGACCAAATTGTTGCACTCAATGCACTCCTTCGAATTTCACGATGAATTTGCCCCTCAGATAAAGAAATTGTGCACCATGATTTAAAACATTTTGTACAGTTATCCCTATATCCTCATTCTTTTCATGTTCCTCATCTCTTTCCTTTATAGTTGACATGGTATCTTCGGTTATTCAAAGAGTCTGAAAAATGAATATTTCATATTAAGGGCCAATTTCACCATCCTCAGTTTAGTTAAATTTAACATAACTGCCACTTAACTGAAGGAAATGGGTTTCAACAGTTTCAGTTAGTTAAATATTAAGTGCATTTTGTATCATTCAGTTATCTCTCAGTTAAAGTTAAGTGGCGGTTAACTAACTTTAACTTTAACTGAGGATGGTGAAACTGGCCCTTAGTGCGCTAAATATGTCTAACCAATTAATAAAAGAAAAAAACACAAAACTTATCGATATATCGGTTTTATCGATATTTATTTATATCGATAGTTTCGATAATTTTTTTTATAATGCCCAGCCTACTCAGAATGAACCAAAAATGTAATATATTTTAAAATTCGATACATAAACCATAAACATCAGAACTAAGAAATTTCCAGAATAAATAACGTCCCTCTCAAACATAACGATACAGTTCTAAATCCAACTCCGAACCCTATCATGAGAAAAAAACTAATATGGCATTTAAGAAAAATACGAAATCTGCATTCGTCATTCAAATGAACGGATAAACAAATATTATGTAAAATTTTTGATTATTATTGTATTCGAAAATAAAATATACAAAATTAAACTACGTTTGTTTATATTAATCTTTGAAACAAACTTGTCTCATTCACAAAATTAATTCCAAACAAATTCAACTAAATTCTTCAAAAATTCTATCGCTAAATTTTTAAAAATATTTCTCAAAATTAATGACGAAGTAATGACGTAAAGATTATATTTTATAATACTAAAAAAATAATTTTGCTTATCGTTTGTTTTTGTCTACAGAAGGAACATTTTTGATTTTCTTATGAATAAGTTTTGAGCGTCATCAAATTCGTTTTAAAAATTCGAAAAACAAAATTTATTTCCAATTAAAGATTAATTATCTTAGGTGATGGTGTTTTGCATTATCTTTGTTCCGTTTGTCGGGTAATAAACCTTCTGTAGACAAAAACAAACGATAAGCAAAATTATTTTTTTAGTATTATAAAATATAATCTTTACGTCATTACTACGTCATTAATATTGAAAAATATTTGTAAAAATTTAGCGAAAGAATTTAGTTGAATTTGTTAACTTCCCGATATGGGAAGTTATTGTTTTTGGGTCGATTTTCGAAATCGGAATTTTTTTGATATCTTTACGTTTCATGACCTCCTGAAGCTGTTTAGACTATTTTTAGCTGGCAGTCTGTATGTGTGTGTGTGTGTGTGTATGTATGTGTATATCGCTGTGTGGAGAATTTTTGCCCAACGCTTTCTCAACAACGGATGATCCGATTTTAACGAAAATGGTCGCAATCGATGTATCTCGGCGTAACTTAGAGCCCAGTCCTTTTCTAGCGAAATTAAATCATGCGTTTATTAGTGGTTTCCAAAAAACTGAAAATCATCTCTTGCAAATATCATGAGATTAATTAAAAATAATGCTATCAAGGTCATGAAGCTTCCAAATTGTTTGTCATCATGTCAGACATTTATAATGACATTTGTATAAACAATTGCTATCTTAGTTTTTGAGATTTTTAACAAAATGTGAAAAAACTACGTGTTATTTTCTTTATGCAAACGCATGATATCTGGATGAAACTTTTTTATGTCAATGAGCTGCAACCGCATCCGGGTTTACTTGAATATCAAAAACCTGAGTTATTTTCTAAATTTTACAAAAAGATCAGAGGTTCGAGAGTGGATTGCCTGGTCAACTGTTTATTAACTTCCCGATATGAGAAGTTATTGTTTTTGGGTCGATTTTCGAAATCGAGATTTTTATAATATCTTTACGTTTCAAGACCTCCTGAAGCTGTTTAGGCTATTTTTAGCTGGCAGTATGTATGTGTGTGTCGGTATGTGCGTGTGTATCATCGTATGTGGACAAACATTTGTCCAACGCTCTCTCAACAACGGATGATCCGATTTCAACTTCTATGGTCACAATCGATATATCTTGGCGTAACTTACAGCCCAGTCCTTTTCTAATGAAATCAGTTCATTTACTTTTTAGGGGTTTCCAAAAAACTGAATATCATCTCTTGCAAGTATTACGAGAATAAATAATGGTATCAAGATCATTTACCTCCCATTTTGTTTGTCATCATGTCAGCCATTTATAATGACATTTGTATAAACAATTGCTATCTTACTTTTTGAGTTTTTTAAGAAAATTTGAAAAATAAGCGTTATTTTCATTACGCAAACGCATCAGAACTTGATGAAACTTTTGAATTAAAATGTGCCGCAAACGCATCCGGTTTTATTTGAATATGGAAAATGTGCTATTTTGAATCAGCTATTTTCAACATTTGGCAAAGGAGTCGGGGAGGATGTCTGTAGTTCGTTGAACAACTGTTTTTTTTAGACTTCTCAGTTTTGACATTTAATTTTGTTGAAACTTAGAGCATTAGGTTTTTGTAATGTTTATAGTAGTTTTGCAACTTGTTTGATTTTGAGTTATGTTATGCTCTATAAAACATAGAACATTGTTTGACTTTACAGCAATAAAATATACCATAAAAAAAATAGGTTTGATATCTCAGTTTCATTATCCAGCAGTTTTCGGAACTGGTTATTATTGTTTGTTTTTAACTATATTTTATTATTAGTGTATTCATAAAAGCAAATGCAGGCTAAGAAAGCTTTTTTGAAGTAATAGTCTAAAATCTCGATGACCATTTATTTAGTAAACTTAGTTTCTTGATTTTTTGAAAAACGGCATATTTCTTAAGTTAAATAATTTAAGAGAAAAGTAATATCAAAGAAATATTTCCGAAAAATAAGCAAAATTGTAAAACTTGTAACTAGATAAGATTTTTGAGAAAGTTGTTTTATATTTGAACATTTTGTTTATTTAAATAAATAAACTACTACTTTTACTTTATTTATTTTCAAAATTCATTTTTTAACTTCCCGATATGGTTTTAATTTACATTTAATTGAATAAAAAATATATACAATCAAAAAAAAAGAGTATGAACAAAAATTAGAATTGGTTTTTAATTAACAAAGTAGTGTATGTTTTTTTTTAATGACCGAAACAGACAAAAGACAATCAGTATTTTCATACACGTATTTTCATACACGTTGTTATTGATTAAACGAAAAAATCATGAATATCAAACGCCAATCAGCTAGAGCTGTTAATAAGAAAAGGAAAAACACTCGACAAGAAAACAATTTGAAGCAAATACAAAAAAAATGTTCTCGTAATAAACGGTTAAATCCAGATTACTGTAATCTTGAAAGAGAACAAAATAAAATAAAAATGGCAAATTTACGCAAAAATAATGAATATAGAAAAACCACCAATGAAAAAAATAAACAACAATTGAAGAAAAAGATGCAAAATGATGATTTTCACCAAAAATTTAATGAAAAACTAAAAAACGGATTTCTAAGAAAAGGGAGAATGCTGAATATAAAAAAAAAGTTAACGAGATAAATATTAAATCAATGAACACTAAAAGACAAAATCATGATTATAAAAAGCAAGAAAATGCACGAAATTCAGAGCGTATAAAAAAACTAAGAAGTGATTTTGAATATAGACGCATTGAAAATAAAAAGAATTTAGTAAGAATACGCATTCTGCGGCATCGTGAAGCGTTTGTTATAAACGAAAGGAAAAAAAACATAGCAATTAATCGAATTTTAGGACGAAGAATGAAGTATTATCAAGAGGAAGCTGACAAAAACAGAGTAAGAAATAAAATTCTTCGTAAGAATAACACTTACAAAACTCTTGAATGTGTTAAAAATATTGCAAGAAATAGATTATTAAGGAGCAATATTAACTACTTGAGGAACGAAATAAAAAAAAACATAGATCGAAATAAAATACTGAGAAGGAACAAGTTGTATAGATTAAAAGAAAAATATCTTAATCTTCAACGTATTCGGCAAAAGAGACGTAATAAAACATATTGTTCTCAAGAAAAAACAAAAACCATAGATTTGCGGCGTAAAAAAAAAGAGAATGATATTTTAAGATATCGAGATAATTTGTATATTAATTTACTTAAACATAAAACAAAAAATGATTCTTGGAATAATCTTCAATTACAGTTCATTCAATTGTAATGAAGCGCTTTCTCAGTGGCGAACCAATGAGAAGGACATAGCAGGAAGCGTACCTAGCGAGATTGATTTTCAAGCCCCAAACTAGCTTCAGCCCATGGGAACGATAAAGTAACCCTGCTACTTCAGCACAAATACAGAAATGTACGCTATTTACGAGAATTTGCAGAAATGAGAAAAAAAAAATAATACAAGTGTGAAAAAGGAGACTCTGGCGACCCCATTGGCGAAAGACCCACGATCCACACGTCCAACCCCCCCACAATCACTCTCGGACGCTCACACACTCACACTTCACGCATACTATCGTTCGCCCACACATTCACAATTCACACATACCAACATTCATCCGGACATTCAATCACTGACTCGCCCTCTCACACACATTCCCACTTTTACGTTAGACAACAAAAAAAAATAAAGGTAATAAAACAAGTCCACTCACCCCATGATTAATCCTCCAGTCGTCCAAGTCCTTCGGCCTTAGCCCTCCATCAGTGATGATTCATCCAACAGGCATGGTATTACAAAAATAAATGTACGGATAATCCACTGGTGCGTGGTCAGCTCGGCAGCGATAGCAAACCAGTTGGTGTAAATATGGAGTTGAGAATATGACAGTATCAGCAAAAATTGTATATAATTACTCAGTTGCAATATTCCGAAATTTTGTAAAAAATGCTGCGTTGAAAATACGATAATATCAGCAAAGATTTTACATAAATAATCTGTTGCAATATCCCAAAAGATTGTAAAAAGGTTGCGTTGAAAATACGATGATATCAGCAAAAATTGTATACGAATAACCAGTTGCAATATCCCAAAATTTTGTAAAAATGTCGCGTTGAAAATACGATAGTATCAGCAAAAAAAAACTGGTATATAAATAATCAGTTGTAATAGCCAAAATTTGGTAAAAATGTTGTGTAGAAAATACGATATTATCAGCAAGAACGGTATATAAATAATGCGTGGCTATACGGTGGCAATAACCAAAAAAAACTCTATATCAATATGGCAGTAATAACAAAGACACTTCCAGGAAAGTTGCGTTGAAATAGGTATAAGATATGGCATTAGTAGCAAAAATTTGATTCAAATGTCGTGTTGAAGATACCCATAGATAAATTCAAATTTCCTTTAGGTTGATTCTTTCGCTCCCGCCCTCAATACTTTCAACTTTTCGTATTCCCTATCGACCAAGGCGATAATCAAAACAGTTATTATTCTCTTCTTTTTATTATTAAATCAAGCATTAATTTAACGATATTCTAAACAAGTAACATTTTACAATCTTGTACTGAACCAGAGCCGTTTTCGTCTGATTCCCCTTGTTTTTTAAATTATTTCTGAACAAACACTAAATTACAGGTTTATTAGTTGATTTTATGGAACTAGTAATATTTTACTTATACTATTAACCAAGCATGAATTTACGGTTGCTCACCAGACAACTTTCATATATACATTTACTATGAATCATAACAGAACTTACAGTTCTTTTCACTAAATCAATCACTATTTACATTTACTATGAATCATAACAGAATTTACAGTTCTTCTCACTAAATGAATTACTATTTACATTTACTATGAATTATAACAGAATTTACAGTTCTTTTCACTAAATGAATTACTATTTACATTTACTATGAATTATAACAGAATTTACAGTTCTTTTCACTAAATAAATTACTACATGCATTTACTATGAATCATAACAAAATTTACAGTTCTTTTCACTAAATAAATTAGTATTTACATTTACTAACAAGCATACAAGAATTTACAGGTTTTCACTAATATTATTTGTGTCAAATTTATTACGAAACATCTAGGTATGTTCAGTTTCGTTCACTGAGCAATTTTCAATTTGTTTGTTCTAATTTACTATGAGACAAGCAATTATACATGATTCTTTACCTGTTTAATCACGGCATTCTAAACAAACCGCTTTCCGCTAATTCTACCGCTATCTCAACCTCAGCAGATCCACTTGCACAATGGTTGTATTATTTAATATTAGAGGTAGCAAGTCTCCCTAATTACACTGAATCACACAATAAAATTTTATTTAAGCTATAACAACTAACACTGAACAAATTGAAATTAATAGCACATGAATCAGAAAAAACGATATCCATGTCCCGCACGGATAATTAGAATTTTTTTAACTTGAACGTCAAAAATGCAACAACATAATGCGAATGTAATAGATTGCGCGAGTACTATGTGAATCGCTAATTGAACTGGGCGAGAGAATAAGTTACCGTGCTCATTATATAGTCAAATTTTTAATCTCGCAATAACTCGAATAAAGTATTTAGATGAGAGATAATTAATTTACATCAGATTTTCAAATTATTGGGAACTTATTATAGTTCACAAAACCGTTTGCTACTTGATAATATTGTACTAAAAATAAGGTTGGGATCCCCAATATTTCCGACACATTCATAACACGTATAATTGAATTCAAAATGAATCAAATACAGATTCGATCAATGTAGTGATGTTTAGACATTTAATAACTACATTCTGCAATATCAATACCGTGAAGTTCAGATCAATCACGGAAGGATTGTTTAAAGCAAAACACTCATACAAAGACAAATCAAATGTTTAACCAAGCAGAAATAGTAATTCGTTGTATGTTGACGATTGGGAACAAAATACACGTAGCTGTTGTGAGGTTTTGAGAATTTCGTTATTTCATTACGGTTTGTGTTTTGAAACAAAAAAAAGTTCAAACTCAAGTAGTAAGGCGAGGACAATCGAATGGAAGCACAACGCGCGTCAATTTTAGTGCGTTGTAAGATTAAATTCTGATTAATTTTTAGTGATTATACGGATGATGATTAAGGAAAATTATTAATTAATTCAAATTAACCAATATTGTGTTATATCAATGAATAAATAATTCAAGGTAATTAGTGTAATTTTCTTTCTCCCATACGTTTGTCCGGCTATTGCAGATTTAGTAGATTTTGAGAAATATAAGGAAACTATGGGTTAAGGAAACTACATGAAATATGACTATTGATGACGAAGGGATGAGAATCTATTACAAGTGGTACAGATTAATATAAGGAACAACAACTAAGGAAACTGCGACCATAATATACTACGTTATCCCAGACTATCCATTACACAATTACGTGCAGAAACAGCATCATTTATTTGCTGCTGTTGTGAAGGCCTTTTCTTTCGATCCTCAGTTGTAAAATTCAACAAACAAACAATCACTGCAAAAATTAATGCAATAAACTTATGCAAGGAAGAAAAAAATATGGAAAAAATAAATATTTTAAATTTTTTAGAACATATCAGCAATTTCCCATCAGATTTTATATGCAATACATGTAAAAACTATGCTTATCGGGGAAAAATATATAAATTATCAACGGCTAATGGTCTAAAATTTATGAATATTCCACAATCAGTAGCAGAATTAACAGATCTTGAAGAAAGAATGGTAGCACCAATATTAAATTTTATGCAAATTAGGGCTTTAAAACCATATGCTTTAAATCCACAATTAGGCTTGAAAGGTAGTGTAATTAATATACCAATCGAGATAAATGATATGTTGCAAGTATTACCAAGGAAGTTTGATGAAATGCAAACTATTCAAGTAAAACTAAAACGACATGTTAGCCATAAAAGTGATTATATGTTTGAATCAGTTCGACCAGAATTAATTTGTAAGGCTTTAAATTATTTAATCAAAACATCATTGTATAGAAAATATGAAGTTGAAGTTGATAAGAAATATTTAAAAAAATACGAAAATGGTTGTTGCAAGATAATTAACTTTGTTGTTGATGATCGTGATATACTTGATGATAACTCAGAGGTAGAGTTTAACAATTTCACTGATGACAACGATGATAACAACAACCAGCAAAATTTAAAATTTAAAAAACGATCATGTATTCCTTTACGAGTTCTATTTATGGCTAAAAAGTGTCTTGAAATTTCTTGTCTATCTAATATAAATATATGTATTAGACGGATAAGAAAAACCAAAAATACTAATCAAAATATAAAAGCAGACGATATTACCAAACCTGATTTCATAAAGGATTTAATTAAATTTGACGATGGATATAAGGTGTTAAAGCATATTCGATCATCTCCAACATATTGGGAAAAAAAAAAAACAAAAAAAAAAATTTGTTGGCAATGATACGTCAACTAGGAAGGCCAACATTCTTTTTAACATTATCAGCTGCAGAAGCCTATTGGCCCGAATTAATGCAAAATTTAACGAAGTTTAATAAGAAAGGTCGCATTCTGTCCATTGCTGATGCATATGGTTTGGACTACAACGTTAAAACTGATTTGATCAGAAACGATCCTGTTACGTGTGCTCGGTATTTTGACTATAAAATAAATAAATTAATGTGGTTATTAAGACAACCCAATAGTATTTTTGGTATATATAAAGTTGTCGATAGCTATGAACGTGTTGAATTTCAACAACGAGGTAGTCCACACGAGCATATCCTTTTGTGGCTAGAAAATGCACCAATGTATTGTAAGGATATTAACACATATGATAACGCAACACTTATTCATTTTATTGATATGTTTCTTACTTGCAAATATGATGAAAGTAATCCATACATTAAATTTCAAATGCATCAGCACAATCACACATGCTATAAAGGCAAAAAAAACAAAGAATGTAGATTTAATATTCCATATCCGGTAATGCGAGAAACCATGATTTTAGGTCCATTAAATGAGAATGAACATACACCAAAACCATATAAAGTTATTAGAGATCTTATGAAAACATTTTGCAATAATAATGTGTCAATGAGTTATGATCAAGTATTAGAAAAATTGAATATGACTGAAGACGAATACATACATGCAATTCGGAGCACTTTAAAACAAAAGCGAGTATTCTTAAAAAGGTCTAGTCTTGAAGTGAATATTAATTCTTACAATGCTAATATTCTACAGTTATTTGAGTCAAATATTGATTTGCAAATTATTCTGGATGAGTATGCAGTAATGAGCTATGTTACTAATTATATTAGTAAAATTGAAGGGGGTCTATCGAAATTACTGAGACAAGCTGATTTAGATTGTGATAATAGTAATAAAGATATCAAGGAAAAATTTAGAACAATTTCTAATGTTTTCTTAAATAGTAATTTAATGTCTGCTCAAGAAGCAGCATATCATGTTTTATCATTATCCTTATCAAAACAAAGCAGAAAAACGATATTTATTAATACGAGCCCAATGAATGAACGGGTTTCAATGCTGAAATCTGATAGTGCGTTAAGAAGTTTAGATAAAAATTCAACAGATATATATATGACTGATTTGCACAAGCAGTATAGTTCACGAGAAAAGAAACTAGAAAATGTATGCCTTGCTGATTATGCTGCAAATTATCAAATATGTAAACAACGACATCATGATATTGATAAAAATGATAATGACAATAGTTATGAAAGTGATCTAAGGAATCGTCAACAAACAGCGATAATTAGATACAGACGATATAAGTTTAACGAAGATCCAGCAAATTATTATAGGGAAAAAATTTTATTATTTATGCCTTGGAGAGACGAGACAAATGAAGTTGAGAACACCAATTTTAAAAATGTATACAACAGTAATAAAAAAATTATCGAACTCAATCAAGAAATGTTCTCAATAATAAGTGATGAAGTTTTCGATGAAATCGCAGAACAAGTCGAAAGCGATAATCGTAAAAGTGATTATGAAAAGACAGAAACCGAACAAGATTCGGGAGATGATAATCTCCCATATTATAATGTTGATATCATTAATCAAGGTGGTGGTAAAAAAGATATTAAAACTGGTAAAACCAGTAATGTTCAAAGTAGGTACATTTGTCCAGCTAGAGTGCAGGCAAATGAACTTCATGACATGATAATGAAATTGAACGCTAAACAAAAGGAATTTGTAATGGATATATTAAACCGTTATAAATTAAATAAAACACCATTCAAAATATTCTTGAGCGGCTCAGCTGGTGTTGGAAAAAGCACTGTAATACATACATTATATCAATTGGTAACAAATTATTTTGATAGTTTACCAGGGGGTGAAAATGATAAAATCATAGTATTATTAACTGCACCATCAGGTAAAGCAGCTTTCCTGATTAATGGAGTAACACTTCATACTGCTTTCGTATTACCAGTTAAAAAGTTTGGAGTAAATTTATCTAAATTATCTAGTGATGTAGCTAATACGATTCGAGAAAAATTATCAAAACTAAAACTATTAATAATTGATGAAATTTCTATGGTTAGCTGTACAGTTTTTGGTTATGTAGATACACGATTACGACAAATAATGGGTGTTAATCAACCGTTTGGTGGTGTGTCCGTACTGGTGGTAGGTGATTTAAATCAGTTACCACCTGTCAAAGATAAACCTGTTTATCAAAGTTCTGCCTATAATGAAATGTCTGCTTTTATTGACATCAATCCATTATGGAGTGAATTTGATTTTTATGATTTAACTGAAATAATGCGGCAAAAACATGATTTATTATTCATAAATGCTTTGAATAATTTATCACTTAGAAAAATGACGGCAGATGACATAAATTTGATTAAATCAAGAGAAATCCAAGACGATAAAGCAATACCAGAAACAGCAATGAGATTATATGCAACTAATGCAAATGTAGCTGCTTATAATTCTATAAAAATACGTCAATGCAAAAGTAAAATATGGAGGGGCTGAAATCTCAAGCTCTGAGATATCAAGACTTCGGTCTGGGTTAAGGATTTTGATATAGTTTTCGGCAACAAAACTTTTATGAGGACATGGTTTTTAGTTTTGGGCAGCGATGAATATCAAACATAACTCTTTGTTAAAGTACAAGAATTCAGAGATAGACTCTGTTTAAAAATTTATTACAAAACTAACACGAAACATCAATACGTTGCCGGATAATTGTAATCAAAATTCCAAAAATATTGTTAAATTAAATAAAATCAAACTTTTTCAAAATTCCAAAAATATTCTAAAAATTAGAATGAAATCAAATATTTAAACTTTTTCTAAATTCTGATGATATGCCAAAAATTCGAACTTTTCCAAAATTCTAAAAATATTGCAAAAATTATTACAAAATCAAAAATTAAAACTTTTTTCAAAATTATAAAAATTATAATAAAATCAAAAATTAAAAATTTTTCAAAATTCTAAAAATATTTCAAAAATTCTTACAAAATCAAAAATTAAAACTTTTGCCGAAATTCTAAAAATATTGCAAAAATTATTACAAAATCAAAAATACAAACTTTTTCAAAATTCCAAAAATATTTCAAAAACTACAACAAATTCAAAAATTTCCATGTCCAATTTCATTTTAAATTACATTTACGTCATAAAAACAGCTACATTTTTTTTCCCAAAATATTGGCTAAAAAATTAAATGAAATCATTTTTTGACACACTTGACATTATATTTTGACAAACTTATAATGCCATAATTCTCTATAATAATAATAAAATATCATGTCATACGAACTATTAATTTTATTTTTTTCTAAAAAAAATTGGGTAAAAAATAAATAAAAAC
This sequence comes from Diogma glabrata, assembly GCA_963693315.1. Lineage (NCBI taxonomy): Eukaryota > Metazoa > Arthropoda > Insecta > Diptera > Cylindrotomidae > Diogma > Diogma glabrata. The sequence goes on from OY856187.1 coordinate 396,810,301, forward strand.
CTTTCTTTTGACACACTTGACAACATTTTTTGACAAACTTATAATGCCATAATTCTCAATAATAATAATAAAATTTCATTTTAAACAAACAATTTTATTTCCAAAAAATTGGGAAAAAAAAAATAAAAATCTTTCTTTTGACACACTTGACAACACTTTTTTGACAAACTTATAATGCCATAATTCTCAATTTTAATAATAAAACTTCATTTCAAACAAACAATTATTATTTTATATTTTTTTTCCAAAAAATTAGGTAAAAAAATAAATAAAAATCTTTCTTTTGACACACTTGACAACTTTTTTTTGACAAACTTATAATGCAATAATCTAGTTTTTGATCTCACATACCAATCCCGACCATCAAGATTTCTCCAAATTCAATGTTCCTACTTGTAATCACTTAAAATGAACGTTTTTTAAGCCAAAAATATGCAAATTTCCTTGTTTTGACACACATAATGATTTTTTTGACACACTTCCGGTACAGTTATCGAACACAGCGTCCTTTCGGACCTGTCCCTTGAGTATACCTATTTTTAGAAACAAATTTTTGAAATCCCTCCAGTGGTTTTCCCTGCAGCGTAGGTAATGACGGCCGGACGGCCGGCCGGCCGGCCGACAGACAGACATACATTTTTTTTTTTTTGCTTTTTTAGAATCAGGAGGTCCTAAAACGTCGAGAAATGTCAAAAAAAGTGGGGGTAAGAATTTCACTTTGAGCTCATGAATGTAATACTTAGGTCTTTCAGACCGAAGTAATTGATAATTTGTAACGCGCAAGATACATTTTCAACAAATGATATAAATAATCAAACGAAAATAGTATATTAAGAAACTAGTTTCATAATCGACGATTTTATCGCACGCAATCTGTTTAGAAAACGACCCGCGCAGCGGGGAGTTTTCTAAAGGATAAGTGCGATAAAACGTCTTATGACACGAGTTTTTTATACTATTTTTTCTATTTTGCATTTTTTGTCTTGTAATTTTAAAAAATGTGTATTTTATTAAAAAATAGTCAATTTGAAATTTTGTTATTATTACTAATTATTTTAATTAATTAAAATATTTAACACTAATTTAGATATTCTTATTAATTTTATTTACATAACTATTCGTTTTAATGTTCACTGACGTTTGTATGACCAATGTGACCAACCTTGAAAGACAAAACTTTGCGTATCGTAATGAAGGCCATTTCGATACTCATTTGGGTTTCGAAATGACTTTATTTTAGACGCAAAATAGAAAAAACTTCTTTTAGAATCATTAAAGAATGACAGTGAATCAATGCAATACCTAGCTAAAATAGAATTGAAATTAAACATAAAGTATATGATAATTAAAAATATTGATATAGAAGATGGATTAGTTAATGGCGCATGTGGTATACTAAAATATATTACATGTGAAGTAAATGAAAATTCTCCTTCAATATTATGGCTTGACTTTCTAATACCGAGAGTGGGTGTGAAAACAAGAACAAGTTACTATGATTATATGATGAAGAATAATATAAACAATAACTTGACACCTATATTAAGAAAATCAATTAAAGTGAACATTTCTGATAGTGATAAATATCACGTTACTCGGCACCAATTTCCAATTATACCTGCTGAAGCAGTTACAATTCATAAAAGTCAAGGCCAAACATATGATCAAATATGTTTAGATTTTACACGTTATGAAAGACGAACTTTTACTATGCTTTATGTAGCACTCAGCAGAGTAACAAGTATGAATGGTTTATATATTGTAACAACTCTTCATTGGTTCTTTTAGATTATTGAGCAAATATGACAGTAAAAAGACAGATCCTAGTTAACAAAATCCCAAACTTTATTTATCAACCAAATTACAGCAGCTTCCGTTTTTCCTTACAATAAACTCCAGGGTCTCCAATTTATGTACAATAAACTTCACCGCTTTTCCACAATTTGAATCAATAATATTCGGAATCGTAAAATCTGTATTTACTATTCCCAAAGTTCAGATTCTTTCACTATTAGTACCCAGGCTCAAGTACCTCCGATTATTCCTTATACTTTCGAATATTTGTAAAACACTTTTAATTGCAAAATTAAAACTGACTCTCTGATATTTTTGTTTGCTTATTTATATCGAAAAATAAATAAATCGAAACTTCTATAATCCACTAGAAATCAATACTACGTAGTCTGTACATTTTGAATAGGCCACACCTGTTTTCATTCAAGCTTGCATTTGTATTAGCGAACTCAAATTTAATTTATGCAAAATGTATTAGGTAACTCCTTTTAATTCATTAATGTAAACATTTGTATAACAAATTTAATTTACATTAATTTATGCAATACAATTTGCAATACAAGTAAAAGATTAAAAAAGGAGTTAACGTTTAATTCATGAATGAGTAAATAAAATTAACCCATTCTGGCCGAAGTTTATTACAATATTTTAGGTGAATTCAAAATGCTAAAACAAAATGAAAATATTATCAATCCAGCTCTGAATGAGTTATCACGTTTAAGGAATAACAAAAAACTGATATTATCATATAACAACTTAGAAAATGAAAATGGTCTAAAAATTATATACCAAAACGTTGGAATAGTGAAAAACAAACTAAGTCATATAATAAGCGACAAGTGGTTTCACCGTGGTGATATATTGATCTTTAGTGAAACTCTATCCAAAAACTATGATAATCTAGATTTTAATGGTTATAATATCATATTTAGATCTAATTACAGCAAAAAAAGTCGTGGATCGGTATGTTATGCAAAGGTTAATTTACCAGTTGAAAATATATTAGGAAAATATGCATCTACGAACTCAGGAAATATGGAATTATTTGTATTAAAACTAAACGAATTCTATATAATAAGTGGTTATAAATCACCCCAGGTAATAAAATCAATTTTTGAAATAACTATAACAACAACAATGGAAAGTATTCCTGCTGATAGTAAAATAATATTAATTGGTGATTTTAACTATAATCTATTAAACACTAATGACATTGAGAAAAACACTTTAATCATTTACTTGAAACAATATAATTTACAATCAAAATTAACTCCTGGCTGTGTAACAACAAACGTTAATACACACATTGATATAATTTTTTCAAACTTCAATGATATTCATTGTGGTGTTTATGAAACATATTTTAGTTATCATAAACCAATTTTCGCTATTCTTGACAAACAAATCTCTATCAAAGACGACCAAATACCTGAAGAATATAACACTAATATAAGTTCAACACAACAAGAGTATGGCGATATGTTGCTAAAACAAAATAATAATAATAATAATTGTTCAAATAATAAATTTTAAATCTGCCAACTGCCATCTGTTAGAAAATAATCAAAACATTAAACTTTGTAAATAAAATAGATAACATAATTTCTTTCATCGGATAACACAATTTTATATAAACTTTTTTCATGTACTTCCGTATTTGGTTGAAGAACAGACAGTACGTTTTTTAACCATGTTGTGTAATGTTCTTTAAATGTATTAATTTGGTTTTTGTAAAATTAAATGCGTTGTTACTTAATAAATTTATATAAAATAAAACAACATCCAGCAAATTCTTTTTTAATACTCTTAATGAGTTATTCATTGGTCCTTCGAGCGGATTTGTTGTTTTAGTGAGCTTCGAAAAACGTGTTTTATTCATTGTTTTAGTTAAGATCGTAATAATTGGATCATCACAAAAGTAATACATGTTTTTTCATAATTCTTCGAATTACATATGCATCGTGTACTACTATTCTTCGTGTTATTTAAGATCGTAATAATTGGATCATCATAAAGATCGTAATAATTGGATCATCATAAAAATCGTAATAATTGGATCATCATAAAAACAATTCATATTTCTTCATTATTCGTATATATCATCATTCGCATCGTATACTATTCAATATTCATCGATTTATTTAACTTCGCAAAAACTGGATCATCATAAAAATAAAACATTTATGTGTTGCTTTTATGTATTGTATCGCACCACAAAAGTAAATTCCATATAACAATATTCAATATTCTTCAATTACATTTCATCAGAGGTTTGTTATAAGTTGTCATCGATTTTCAACTTGTCAAAAAATAATTAATTTATGTAAACAATCAACTATATATAAGGTATTTATAAAGTGATTTTCATAAAGAAATACAACCAACAAAATTTCGAAAGACATTTTTAAAATAGTTATGTAAATCATTAATTATTGTAAATTGTTTATGATAATTATTAAATTAAGGTTTACAATTTTTAATTTTATAACAAATAGTTGAGATAACATAAAATCAAACATAGTGTTAAAAGTTAATTTTATTTAGCAGTTTTTAAATAACGTTGATGTAAAGTCAATTCAATTAAATTATAGGTATTTCATTTCTTTGAAACTGAACGTAGTTTGATGAAAGTTAAAAATCATTTGAGTGTTGTTGGTGTATTTAAATAAAACTATTCCAGTTTGTTTGGTTTGTTCGATTTAGTTAGGATATTTGTTGTTCAAAATGATTAATTTAGCGGACAACCAGTTTGATATACCGAATGAAATAGCTCCTCTAAAAAAAAGCAGAAATAGTTATAAAGGGCGTATTACATACCATAAAAATAAAATAAATAGCAATAAAAATATAACCATAGGCGAATTAAATTATACACTGACTAAACTTCGTGACATTTACGACAAATTCGATGACATTCACTTGAAATTAGAAGATCTTGAAACGAATACTGAAAATCTTGAAGTATTGTTGACAGATCGTGAGAATTTCGAGGATATGTATGGCTCTTTAGAATCAAAAATCCTTAATTTGATTAATGATTTAGAATTTAAATCTAAAATTGAATTAAAGAAGGAAACTTTAACTGTAATGCCTACGAATGAAAAGAATGATTTACATACAAGTGTCGCTATTAAGCTTCCCGTGATATCATTACCTGAGTTCGATGGCTTACCTGAAAATTGGTTAGGTTTTCGGGATTTATATTTAGATTTAATTCATACGAATACAAATTTAGAAAATAGTACTAAATATCATTATTTGCTTTCTTGTGTTAAAAAAAGGAAAGCTATAAATTTAATCGATACCTTACCAAGAATAAAGGAAAATTATGATAAAGCTTGGACAATTATTTGCGAAAAATATAATGATGAGGTTCTCATTAAAAAGGTACATATGCAAGCAATATATGACATCAGACGACCTCAAGAAAACTCTGAAAATTCTTTACAACTTTTTATTGATATCCTCGAAAGAAATTATGCAGCATTGCAATCATTAAAGATGGACACAAGCACTTGGGATTTATTCTTAAATCTTCATATAATGGAAAAGTTAGATCCATTGTCCAAAACGGAAATTATAAAAAATTCCGCTCAAAACAAAATATTATCATTTGAAGAAATGATGAATATGTTAAAAAAACGTGTTGCTATTCTTAGAGCACTTAAACAAGGTTCATCGATAAATTCTTCAAGCTTCTCAAATAAATCCAAAGATAAATCGGAAAGTTATAGGGCAAAAAAGTCATTTGTTACTAATACCCAAAGTTGTCAATTGTGCAACTTAAACCATGAGCTTAAAAGTTGTAACAAATTCTTAGATCCAAACATGAGTCCATATGACAGATATGAATTTGTAAAAAAATTAAAACTTTGTACAAATTGTTTACTGGACAGTCATCGTGTGATGGATTGCAAGGCAAGTCCATGTTCTAAATGCTTGTTGAAACATAATGAATTACTTCATTTTGGTTCAAATCAATCAAAATTGTCCTATAATAAATCATCATCTACTAATAATTCAAAAAAGCAGTCAAATTCGAATCCATCATATGTGAATACTTCAAATACTGACGCTGTAGCTAGTATATCTTCTAATGTTTTGAATAATAATTCGGTTACCGATTCGGTTCCTATAGATAAAGCAGTTTCGAATACTGCGCTTGAATCTCACTCCAATGATAGTTCAATTAGTGTTAGCAATAATGCAGTAACGACACAGGTTTTGCTTGCTACTGCCCTTGTATTAATCAAAACTGAAAATGGTCAGCAAATTCCATGTCGTGCTCTTCTAGATAGTGGATCGCAATCAAATTTTGCAACAGAAAGATTATGTCAAATGGTAAATGCTCGTAAAACTCCAGTGTCAATATCAGTCACTGGAATAAGTCAAGGTAAGAATATGATTCGACACACGGCTCAATTATGCATTCAGTCTCGGGTGACTAAGTTTGAAATTACGTTAGATTGTTTATTGTTGCCAAAAATAACTGGTGCATTACCCGTGTATCCCATCCGTTTTGATCATAATATTATCCGAACTCGATTAAATTGGCTGATCCTGCGTTTTTTAAACCTGATCAGATTGATTTACTGATTGGGGCCGAAATTTATTCTGAGATCATGTTTAATGATAAAATTGAAATTATAAGGGAACTTCCCCCTTTTCAAAATTCTGTCTTCGGATATATAGTAATGGGAAGATTGACATACAGTCCACAAGTTAATATTAACATTGAGTCTTTGCCTGAATCCTTATCATTTCATTGCACTCTGGAATCATTAAATGATCAGATTCAAAAGTTCTGGAATTTAGAAGAAATCGAAGTGAAAAATAATTATTCGATTGAGGAAAAACAGTGCGAAGAACATTATGTCAAACACGTATCACGTGATAAATCAGGGAGGTACTCTGTATCACTACCTATTAAAACAAATATTTCAGAGTTAGGTGAATCTAGCTCCATAGCTCTTCGTCAATTCAATCTGATGTTTAATAAATTATGTAAAAATTCTGACTTAAAGGCTCAATATTGTGCTTTTATGAATGAATATATTGATTTCGGACACATGGTGTTGGTAGACGATCCACAGGTATCAGATTGTGAATATGATAAAGTTTACTATCTACCGCACCATCATGTTATAAAAGAAAGCAGTACGACAACGAAATTACGCGTTGTATTCAACGCTTCCGCAAAAACATTGTCAGGTGTTTCGCTAAATGACTGTCTGAGTATCGGTCCTACTATTCAACAGGATTTATTTTCTTTGATTATTCGGTTTAGGAAACATTTATTTGCTTTAACGGGTGATATCACTAAAATGTATCGCCAAATTAAAATTGACGATAATCAACAAGATCTACATCGCATATGGTGGAAGGATTCATTAGATGATACCATTAAATGTTATCGCCTCTGTACGGTAACATACGGTACTGCCAGTGCTCCTTATTTGGCAGTACGCACGTTGCATCAATTAGCTTCAGATGAAGAAACAAATTATCCCGATGCAGCTAAAGTTTTAAAAAGAGATTTTTACATTGACGACTGTTTGTCTGGTGCTAATTCTATTTTAGAAGTTGAACAATTGAAATCCAATCTTATTGACCTTCTTTCATTAGGAGGGTTCGAATTACGCAAAATTCAGTCTAATCTACACCATTTATCGTCAGATGAAAATTCTTCAGCAAAATGTATTTCAATACTTGGGCTTGAATGGAATACTGAAAATGATAATTTTAATATCGTATTCAATCAGAGTAACCCTATAAATAAATTTACCAAACGGTTGATTTTGTCTGATATAGCGCAGTTATTTGACCCACTTGGGATTTGTCCTCCAATGATATTCACGGCCAAACTTATTATGCAATCATTATGGGCTACTCCTGGATTGACTTGGGATGATGATGTATCAAGTGTAATAGCTGATAAATGGAAAACATTCAAAACTCAAATTTTAAACTTAGATAAAATTAGCATACCTCGATGTGTAATTCCCCGAGCGTTGAAAGGCATCGAATTACATGGTTTTGGAGATGCCTCCGAACGAGGTTATGGTTGCGTTATATATATTAGGACTATGGATATCGATAATAATTATCATATTAATTTATTGTGTGCCAAATCTCGTGTAGCGCCTCTGAAGCAACAGACAATTCCTCGACTCGAACTTTGTGCTGCTCTGCTTTTATCAAAGTTGATGCATAGAGCATTGTCGGCACTTGAAATTGAATTTGATTCTATTTATTATTGGACGGATTCTGAGATTACATTACTGCGAATTAAATCAGTTCCGTCACGCTTTCAAACCTTCGTCACAAATCGTATTTCACAAATACAGGAAAATTCCATACCGGATAATTGGTGCTATGTACCATCGGAACTTAACCCTGCAGATCATGTATCACGAGGGCTTATGCCTGAGGATTTATTGCATACCAAATTATGGTGGAAAGGTCCTGAATATCTTTATTCAGATAAAAATTCATGGCCAAAATCACCGAATACCAGCATCAGCACAGATTTGTTAGAGTTTCGTAAATCTGAGATAATCTTGACATGTACTAAAGATAGATTGAATTTAATAAACAAATTTTCCGACTTTAACAAGTTACTACGTGTTACTTCTCTCTGTCTGAGATTTTTGAGAAATGGTAAAACACCTCTTGAAGATCGTAAATATGGCGACATTTCTGCTATAGAAATGGACTCTGCTTTGAAGACTTTGGTAAAATATGTGCAATATAGCGATTATGCAGAAGATATTGAAGATATTATCAAAACTAAAACCGTATCTCAAAAAAGTAAGTTAAAGGCGCTTAGTCCTTTTCTTGACAATGATGGTATTCTCCGTGTAGGTGGTAGATTGCATCACGCAAACATCCCATTTGATCATCAACACCAAATGATAGTATCTGGTTCTAATTATTTTTCAATTTTGTTAATTCGTCATGAACATCTTCGTCATTTACATTCAGGTCCTCAATCATTGTTATATATATTGCGTCTTCGATTTTGGATAATAAATGGTCGAAGTCTGTGTAGAAAAATTGTTCGGGAATGTATACGATGTGTTCGCATGCGTCCACATACATTAAATCAAATTATGGGACAACTTCCTGAGCATCGTGTGAATTCTTCGAGACCTTTTTTAATCATCGGTGTCGATTTCTGCGGACCATTTAATATCACCCATAAATTGCGATCAAAGGTAGTTACAAAGGTTTACATTGCTGTATTCATTTGTTTTGCTACTAAGGCAATTCATATGGAAATCGTTGGGGACCTAAGCACTCAAGCATTTATCGCTGCCTTTCGGCGCTTTATTGCTCGGCGTGGTCTATGTGTTCACGTATACTCCAATAACGCTACCAATTTCGTTGGTTCAAAATCGGAATTACAAGAACTTCGTCGCCTATTTTTATCGGAAATGCACCAAAATGAGGTATTACGATTTTGCGCTACTGAAAATATACAATGGCATACGATTCCTCCTCGTTCACCGCATTTCGGCGGTTTATGGGAAGCCGCTGTTAAAAGTGCAAAGTTTCATATGAAACGCGTATTGGGGTTATCTAATTATACTGCCGAAGAATTACACACACTTATAGTGCAGATTGAAGCCTGTTTAAATTCGCGACCTATTACGCCGATGTCTAATGATGTTTCTGATATGTCGTGTTTAACACCAGGACATTTCCTTATTGGACAACCTTTAGTTGCTTTACCTGATCCGACGTTACAACATCTGGATTTTAACAGACTGTCTAGATTCCAACGTATACAGTATTTACTCCAACAATTTTGGAACCGTTGGTCAAATGAGTACCTTTCTGAACTCAAACATCGTAGGAAATGGAATTCACCTTCAGCAAATATTCAAATCGGTTCTCTTGTTCTTTTGCAAGAAGATAATGTACCGCCTCTTAAATGGAATATGGGTAGGGTCACCGACATTCATTCCGGATCGGATGGAGTAGTCCGAGTTGTAACGATTAAAACCGCTCAAAATGAATTAAAACGTGCCATAACTTAAATTGCTTTGCTTCCAATAAAGACAGATTTCGAGTCTGAACAAACTAAACATTTTAGCGAATTGAATAAGTCTAAATAAATTGGATTTTTTATGCAACAACACAATTTAGATTTTAAAGTGTATTATAATGAATTATATTATTTGGAATTTTAAACAATTAAGTGAATTATATTATTTGCAATTTAAATAACTATATTATTTAGAGTTTTTAAACAATTAAAAGTATAGATCTACATATATAAAAATTGAATTGTACTCAATTAAATTTTTTTTTGTTTTAAAACAACATATTCTGACACTCTTATAATATCATATAAAAATAAATTAATTGAAATAACTCTTGTTATTTCAAGGAGTGGTGTATGTTCAAATAATAAATTTTAAATCTGCCAACTGCCATCTGTTAGAAAATAATCAAAACATTAAACTTTGTAAATAAAATAGATAACATAATTTCTTTCATCGGATAACACAATTTTATATAAACTTTTTTCATGTACTTCCGTATTTGGTTGAAGAACAGACAGTACGTTTTTTAACCATGTTGTGTAATGTTCTTTAAATGTATTAATTTGGTTTTTGTAAAATTAAATGCGTTGTTACTTAATAAATTTATATAAAATAAAACAACATCCAGCAAATTCTTTTTTAATACTCTTAATGAGTTATTCAATAATAATGAAATTTTACAACTTGGATTGAATGTAAACAGCTCAGTAAATGTAGAATTTTTGAAAAATGTGACTCAAAACGATGAATATAGATATAAAATATCAGAAGTTGAATGCCAAAAAATTACTAATAGTACAGAATATTTTACTGATGATCACATTAATTTATTTCATGAAATAATGAATAGATCGATGGGAAAAAATGGTGTTTTTAATTTTGCCCAAGATACACTTTTTATAAGAAATCTCACTCATCATTTGAAAAGTATAGATCCATCTATGGCCAATATTCAAATTCTTTATAATGGCCTGAAAAACCTTTTTCCAAAACATGAATTAAAGGAAATTAATTATAAAAATAAAAAAAATTATTATAATAATAACGAAAATAATTACGCAGTGGGACATTGGCTATGTACTAAAGCAGATGGTAGAGGAAATATTCATATATACGACAGTTTAAATCACAAAAAATTAGAAGAAGATCACATCACATATTTGGACAGCATATACCGGTACCCAAAAAGGTATCTTTTTCATAGAGTGCAAAATCAAACCAATAAATATGATTGTGGCGCTTTTGCAATTTATTTTGCATCACTTTTATGTGCCAATGAAGACCCAAGTCTCGTTTTATATAATTACGACATAAAGGTAATGAGACATCATATATATAAAATACTATTGACTAGAACATTAATGAGATTTCCGGAACATTGAAAAAAATTATACCTTTAAAACATCAAAACTAAGAAGAACGAGCTGATTAATTTGATTTGTTGTGCTTAAATCCATTCTTTTCGGCGTGATTATAATTTTGTATAGCAAAAATCATGTAAATATAAGTAAATAAATAATAATTTCCATACATTTTAATGAAAACATTTTTCATCCTTAAACAACAATCATATTTCTGTATTTATTAGCGTAATTTTATATAAATAACATTTTTATTTAAATTAAATTATGTAAAAAAAGTCGGGTCAAGTGCGAATATAACTCACTCGCCGAGGGTTCCGTGTATATAATAATATGAATTAAATATATGGTGCAATGAAAATCTTCTTTCCAGTGTAACCAAACGATGAAAAAATGACGATTAATTGCAAGTCTTAGAAAGAGAATTTCAATTTATTAAAGTTTTAAGAAAATATCTTTATGTTACCTATTTAACTTAACGGGAAGTTCTTGGCGTGGCCGCTATGGTCACACCCTACCCTACTAGTTTGTTTTTATTTCTGAATGAATTTTGTGAATGAGACAAGTTTGTTTCAATTTTCAAAGCTTAATATAAACAAATATAGTTGAATTTTGTATATTTTATTTTCGAATACAATAATAATCAAATATTTTAGTATTTTACATAATATATGTTTATCTGTTCATATGAATGACGAATGCAGATTTCGTATTTTTCTTAAATGCGATATTAGTTTTTTTCTCATGATAGGGTTCGGAATTGGATTAAGGACTGTATCGTTATGTTTGAGAGGGTTATTTATTCTGTAAATTTCTTAGTTCTGATGTCTATGGTTTATGTATCGAATTTTAAAACATAAACATTTTTGGTTCATTCTTTCTGAAAAGATTCGTTAAGGAATTTAAATAAATATAGTGCTATTCCTAGACTTACTGTAGTTCTCACCTTTCAGTTTATAGGTCATTTGTCAAGACTCAAGATTTGTGTCAACTTATTTTTCTTGCTTTAAAAAAAGAAAAGATTACCTTCTTGTGTATTTTGCAAGTTTTTTCTCATAAATCGATGAAACTACAGGAATCGCAAATTTTTCGTACAAAATGAAAATATCCATTATATATGTGGCCATTCCCAGACCTGTTGTTTGACTAAGCTCAAATATCCGCAGAGTGCATGTTTCGGCATTACCGTACAGCATAAATGTCATTCGCTAACATTTGTAACAACTCGTTTCTAACGATTCAAACTGATGAAAAATCAATTTTTCAGCTGCTGCGATCGCCAAAATTGCTCTGAAAGACGGTAATCTATTTATCGACCCATCGGTTTTGTATTTGATTTTATAATCCTAATAGGGGTCGATTAATTTCTGATTCTCGGGCAACTCCACCAACTCCCAAGTATCGTGTTGACACATTTTGCACATTTTTATTTCTCGCTGTTTTTGGAATATATGGCATTTTCCTACAATGTTGGTTCGTATTCAGCCACGAAAGCAAAATTATCAACAATAAATTACTATACCCGACAAGACATTTGTTCAAGTATGCTCTCTTATGTATTTCCAGGTAGTGGACGATCGCAAGGTAGACTACGACTACAATGAGAGACGGACGTAATGAACAACCTTAAAAAAATTGGACCGTGATGAATATTCGAAGCAGACGGCTTGGCATTAAAACCACAAAAAATGTCTTTTATGATCCGGGCCGGATCAGTGCGTAATAAGATGAGTCCTGTGTTTTTGCATTCGACTGCCATCAGAAATCATACCTGATTTCATTACTATGGCACGCCGTATTTGTCCTGATCCGGTCCAGACTACGAAGACCAAACTCATCCCTAGAAGTAAATAGTATATGATCTTCCAGTTCAGGTATGTACTATTTTTCTTGATTTGAGTCCTATTTCATTTGGTTAAAATTGACAAGATATTATCCATTTTAGATATACTTAGTTTGCGAAATTTCTCATATACTTTAGTTATCGCTTTTCTGCGTTATGTCTGTCTGCATACGTTACATTACTAATCAGAACCTCTTCAGAGTGCGGGTGTTCTGATGCGATCCCTATTAGTAGTATGGAAAACCGTATCTGGCCCAGATCTTAGCCCTTATATAATGCTAGTCAGGTAGTTGATGATTTATTTTTCCGTATGCATTGCAATGCTGTATTTTGTCTCATCAATTTTTATCAATTCAAACGACTTTGGTTTTGTGAATTCGGACTTTGAATGTATCAGATGTTCGATTCAAACTGTTTCCCATTGTCTGATATAATGTTCTTTGGGGCATTAAACAATTGTTTTTCAAGATATTCAACCATATTGATAGCTGTGGTACTGCGGAATGGTGCTAGCATGGTCTGTAAGATAAATCTAGTGTATTTGTCTAAAATAATAAATATATTTCGGGCATTTGCTGTTTTGGATCGAGGATGAGGTCCAAAGAGGTCTAAATAATTCGTTACCAGCAGCCAAATTCTGTAATTGTGAAGCGGTGAAGTGAAAAGTTTTTTAATGAAAAGAAACGAAGAAATTTTTATCACTTCACCGCTTCATAGTTACAGAATTTGGCTGCAGGGCTTAGTTGCTTCGATGTATTCCCCCATTTTTGGATGAGCATAAAAATTAAGAGCTTTACTCCCTTTGAAAATCTCACATTTAAGGACGTAATCTTTCACGCTTTGTGACATGCCAGGCCAAAAGAAATAACGACGCAAAGGTTCATGGGTTTTTGTTATCCCTAGGTGATCTGGGAGATTATGTACTTGAACAATCAAGGAAAGCGTCAAAATATCAAGCACATGCAGTTTGCAGTTTGAAATATATGTTTCTGTGTATAAGAAAAACCCAACGAAGGATTTAGAAAAAGTTTGCCGTGGGTGGGTGTATCAAATTCATAATAACGATATTTTTCTAACTTTACCATGACAGCCTTGCCGCTTTTCCGTATATTTTGTGTCGTCAGAAAATCACGTCCTCCATTTCGTTGCCAACTAACCTGATAAATTTTGCTTCCACCAATTTAGGAGCTAACTTGGCACTTAGTTGCTTTCCAGCGTCACTCAATACAAAGTTTTGCCAAAGTAAGATAATTAAATCACGCTTCCGAGGACGCAAATGTAGCGGGCTGCGTTTTGCACAACACAAAGACTTCAGTGGTCAGCACTTTAATTCGGGAGCGTATCCTTGATAATTGATCTGGACGGTCAAGATATTCCCCGTTCTCGTGCAGACAATACAAGTCTCAGAGTAAGGCAAAGGGCGTAGCATGGACGATCATAAGTTAAAGTTTGATGTATAGAACATCAAAAAGCATAAGCAACTTCGCTAAGATGCACTTCTCACCGAGTATGTTAGTTAGCCGATGACAGTTCAGTTCACTCGCTCGAACGCGTAAGCTTAGGGGGAGTATAGAGCTGTGAAGGTATGGTAAACACCATACCTTGAAAAGAAGGCTTCAAGCAGTTAAGATCTAAACTACGACCCATTATCTAAAACAATTGTTAAGGATCAACCAAAACCATGGAACACATTGGCTTCTAGCAGTTTACGGATCACCTTAGCGACAATCTTGCGTTAGAGAAAAAGAAACGGGAACTTTGTTTAAGACAATCAAAATTGCTATATGACGACTTAGTTCGGGGGTAAGGACCAAAAATATCAATGAATAATCGTTGAAAGTGTCTTGCCGATTTAAGAAATGTTGTCATGAGAGCACGTATCACGGTGCTAGGGGCTTTAACAGATTTACAGATGTCACACTGAAAAACATAGGATTTAATTTGTGTGGCCATCCGGGGTCAAAAGTAAAATCAACCGACCACCGTGTGGAGCAGTAGGAGGACCATGTCCCTGGAATATTTACTTGGTCGTTAGCTCTTCGGCGATCCACAATTTCCAGGTGTAACATCACTCTAGAAGAAATTAAGTTTTGCATACAGCAAAATATAAATTTGGTACTGGAATTTGGAGCCGCTGAGCACGAATATGAAATCTGCAATAACCTTCGGAGCACCTAGGGGCCAAGGCGGGTTATATACACCACATCTCCTGGAACTTTCCATAAATACCGCTCGAAATTGATCAAAGCTCGTTACTCGGTCGTTTTCGGGGTCACTGAACACGAATATGATGTCAGCGATAACCCTCGGAGTACCAATGGCCCAAGGTGGGTATGTCTAACTCATCTTCTGGAACTTTCCATTAATTCAGCTCAAAATTGATCGAAACTCGTTAGTCGGGGGTTTTTGGGGTCGCTGAACTCGAATATTACGTTGACGATGGCCCTCAAAGTACCTAGGGCCCAGGGCGGGTATGTCTCACTCTTCTCCTGGAACTTTCCAAAAATTCAGCTCGAAATTGATCGAAGCTCGTTACTCGGGGGTTTTTGGGGCCGCTGAACACGAATATGATATCGGCGATGACAGGGTGAGTATGTCTAACTCATCACCTGGAACTTTCCGTTAATAAAATAAAATAATATAATAAAAAAATAAAATAATCGATTAAATAAAATAATCGAGTTTTAATTATGGAAATTTTCAGGATAATAGTTAAATATCCCCCCCGTGGGACCCAGGTACTCCGAGGGTCATCGCCGACATGGTATTCGTGTTCAGCGACCCCAAAAACCGCCTATCAACGAGCTTCGATCAATTTCGAGCTGTATTTATGGAAAGTTCCAGGAGATGAGGTGTATATAATCCGCCCTGGCACCTAGGTACTCCGAGAGTCATCGCAAACATCATATTCGTGTTCAGCGGCCCCAAACCCCGCCAGTAACGGGCTTCGATCAATTTCTAGCCGAATTAATGTAAAGTTCCAGGAGAGGAGCTAGACATACCCGCCCTGGGCCCAAGGTACTCCGAAGATCATTGCCGACATCACAGTCGTGCTAAGCGGCCCCAAAAACTCCCGAGTAACAAACTTCGATCAATTTCGAGTTGAACTAATTGAAAGTCCCAGGAGATGAGTTAGACATACCCGCCCTGGACCCAAGGTACTCCGAGGGTCATCGACGAGGGTCATCGTCGATCAATTTCGACCTGAATTTATGGAAAGTTCAAAGAGATGAGGTGTATATAACCCGCCCTGGCCGCTAGGTACTCCAGAGGTTTTTTGCCGAAAAGTGGCTATGTTCACAAACTTTCCTTGCTTTATTTCCGTGCTTTATTTCCTCGCCTATTTTCTTAAATATATTCAATAATATTAGAAGTTCTCTAGGTCTTTGTATTTCCTGTATTGTCCAACGGCAGAGGCTTAATGTTGTTAGCTATTCGTTACATGCACTTCCATCAACACTTGCTGATTCATCAGAAATCCCATCCCCTGCTCCCAAGCACAGTATATGTCACTTACGAAAGAAAAAGTCCAGCTTTCCGTACATTTGAATTCAGAATTTAAAAGCGATCCCATATCTTTTGTTTTCTTTTGCAATATTGAACAGATATTGCAACATTTTTGGATCGCTGTTGCTTAAACCCCGTCAGGATAAAGACCACCAATTGATATTTAAATGACAATTATGTTTTCCCAAAAACCTAAAAAAACGTTTTTATTTTTGAACTTATCGGTCGCAATAAGCGAACAATCATGTACATCTATCTGTACAAATTTTACTAAAAAATTGGTCGCTACATCAGAAATGTCGTAATAACGTAGGGCGTTACAAGTGAATTTCACTGTATATATATTATATATATCTGAACTAATCAGAGAGAGAATGCTGGAAGAAGAGATATGTCATTCATATTCGCAAATTGAAAATTTAAATAGTTATTTGTGTAACTAGTGTGCGAAATGATACTTTGGTGTTCGAGAATTAAATTTTTTGACGAGGCGTCAGCCGAGTCAAAAAATTATTCGAGAACACCAAAGTCATTTCGCACAGAAGTTGCACACAACATTTTTTCTACAACTCTTGCATTTTATTATAATTAATTAGAACCATATTTTATATCAAAAACCAATGAGAAATATTATTTGCGTTTTCATTAAATTAAATTTCGTTGTTATGGAAACAACAATGTTTGAATTAAATAAAGTTTTAAATAGTGACATTTTGATATAAGCTCTGCGTTTGTTGTAAAAAAAGTGTTACTTAAAAATAATGGAATTTAGTGAAAGTGAAGATGAGTTTTCTGGTACCCCACCGGAAATAAAAGATTCGGCTAACTCTGTCATTTCGTTATATCTTCTACCAGAGAAATTGAAGCGGCAATATGAGAAGACATATGGTCAATTTAAAGATTGGTGCGAGATGAACAAAGCTAAAAAAATTTCAGAAAATGTTCTACTGGCATATTTGGAGGAAAAGTCTAAAAAAGTAAAGTCCGCTACTTTGTGGTCTACATATTCCATGCTGAAGGCTACACTCAACGTTAAAGAAAATGTAGACATTAGGAAATTTAATAAATTGATTTCATTTTTAAAGAAAAAATCAGTTGGATATCAAGCTAAGAAATCTCAAGTTCTAACAAGAGATCAAGTAGATAAATTTATGACTGAAGCAGAATGAAAATTACTTAATGATGAAGGTAAAATTTAAAATAATTTATTTCTTTGAATATCATTAAAATACATAGTTCATTTTAGATTGTTATGATTATGGGTATTTCTGATGCATGTCGCCGTGACGAATTGGTTAAAATGACTATCGACGACCTAGAAGATAAGGGATCTATTTTAATTGTCAAAGTACCGGATACTAAAAATTATATTCAACGCACATTTACAGTTTCCAATTTGGACTATACAAATCTTTATCGAAAATATTTAAGTCTTCGGCCAAAAAATGCCAGTAATCCACGTTTGTTCGTTAAATACCAAAACAATAAATGTATTAATCAAGTTGTGGGTATTAATACGATTGGAGCAGTACCTTTTTTGATAGCAAAGTACTTGAATTTGATAAATCCTGAAACTTACACTGGACATTGCTTTAGGAGAACGTCCGCTACTCTACTAGCTAATGCAGGGGCCGATATATGCAGTCTGAAACGCCACGGAGGATGGAAATCCTCGACTGTGGCCGAAGGGTACATTGAGGATTCAATCCAGAATAAAGTATTGATTTTAAATAAAATATTAAATTGTGAAATTAACAATTCTGCTCCATCAACATCAAAAGCAACTAACTTTGCAATTCCAGGATTAAATATTGGAACATGCAATGACTGTACCATTAATATTAATTTTAATAAAAATTAGAATATTATAAGTTTTTGGTTTTTGTTATAATTTAATAAAATTAAAATGTACCATAATTTTTCGAATTTAAATTAATTGGAGTTTCATCCTAAATCACCCTCCCTTGTCTGTACTCCTGATTGTGTCAGTGTGCGAAATATTTCGCACCCTAGTGCGCGAAATAAATTTTAACCTTAAATGAAAAAAAGTGATACTTCGCAAACTGACATAAATGCGCAAACATCATCTTTTTTTGACAGTTGTAGAAAAAATAGTTTTTTATCTATTTTCATGCCGACAATGCATATTTTTTTTTTTTTTTTAATAAAATGTGTTGTGTAATAGGGTTTAGAATATGTGTCACAACAACACATAAATACCTTTTAAGACCCAGGTCTAGACCTGGGTCCCACAACAACTGGCTTTCTAAGGTGTAGATTAACGCTTTTTTTAAACATCTGTGGGTTGAAGCCACCTGAGACTAAGTGTTCCGGCAAACTATTCCATTTGTACGCAGTTCGGACAAAGAAGTCTCTCTGCGATCGGCCAGTATGACAGCGCGGGATCTTTACCGTTTCACTGGTTGCGGCAGCCGATTGCCGAGTGGAACGGGGGTAAGAATAAGTTTGAGGCATGATGCCGCTGATTTCATCTGAGCACTGCTGATGACGATATTTGTAAAAAACAACGAGGTCAGCAACAGTGCGACGATGTTGTAGGGAATCAAGTTTTGATGTCAAAGTTCGATCACCTACAATTCGTATAGCTCGTTTTTGAACAGAGTCCAAGAGGACCAAGATGGAAACAGAGGCAGCACCCCAAACTTGACTTAAAATGACATAAAATTATATGAACCTACAAAGCAACAGACAATTTCCAAAGCACACACAATTTTTAGATAGTTTCTAGAACAGTTGAAAGGTGTTTCACAATAATTGATCTTATTGCCTAAAGCTACAGCTAGAAAGATATCATAAATGAAAATAAAAAAAAAATTATTTTTTTAAGAAAAGTTGAAATTCTTAGAATTTGATTAGTGTATTAATTCAAAGAATCTGTTGTTGTTAAAAGTTTAATAATCGTGACAACTATAAAAACATATTGTACGATAACAACTATAAAAACATATTCAGTATCAATTCACTAACGCTATAACAACTACGTATATATCATTTAAAAGATTTAATTTTTAATTTTACTAATTTAGTTAATGATTTTAGAATTTCCAAACTATGATTTTATTTAAAGCAACACTGATTTTTTATTTTTTAATTAATTTATCTAGTTCCGGTAAGAAAAGTGTTAAAAAAAAACTATTAAGCAATTAAATGTTATTAAAACAAAAAGTTAATCAGTAAAGTAAAGTTAAATAATAATTCTTTAACTGTTGTTAAATTAAATCACCAACAGAATGTTATCTACAAACAAAATGCCATTATAGCCATAACCTTAGAGGAATTTGTATGAAAAGTGTATCTAAGTGCAATTTTTATCAAGAAGAAAATAAAACGAAGATTCAAAAATTGTTTCCGGTTAGTCAAAAAAATTGCAATGAAAATCAGGTAATATGTTCAAGTTCCACAACAATTCCAAGAAATTAAAACTAAAAATTTTTTTTCTATTCAAGATTTGTTGCCCGCCAAAAAATTTAAATTTAGTATTACCACCTGGTGATTGTGGTTTTGAGCTAGTACCAAGAATACTTAATGGTGATTTGGTTTCCATTGGAGAATTAACATTTACAGTTTTATTGGAATATATTCATAAAATAAGTAAGTTTTGTGATTTTTAACATAAAAACTAAAAATTACGTAAAACAGAAGAGTGAGATTTTTTAGGGTTATAATGCTGTTGAAATATTTCAGTTAAACTAAACGAAATGCCTTGGTTATAGATTTATAATTCACTAGATTGATTTAATCCTCTTAGTTTGAAAGCATTTTTGAGTTTCATATTAGGTTACTTGAATTTAATTGGTCACACATATCACATACCACATATGGCAATAGCAGTGAGATTATTGCTAGTAGTAATTCTCACTATTATAATTTACCTTATCTATCCAATACTCAATCTCCGTGTTCCTTTTAATAGTTGGGGTCACCAATTACAGCTAGTAACTCGTGATATAGTTCTAGTTTCAAAAATTTCAATGTTTATTCTGGTTTCTAGATGAATCGAACGTTGTTGTTTGGTGTCCCTCCACAAACACAAGTATTCATTTTTCAAAAAAACGAAAAAAACTTGTTCTTTTTTTGCTTTCATCTTTCCATAAAGTTATAGTTAACTTCTTTGTTATTTTATTTAATTTTAATCAACTATTCTTTATTTATAAAAGTAATAAATCGGAATAATCCATAATTAGTAATAATAACACCAATAACTATAATTAGTTAGTTATTTTAAATATTTTTTCTTTGGGAAAAAATTTATATGGAACTTTTTATAATAAACCTGTCCAATAGAACTAGTTGAAGAAGAACTGAATTATTTTGTTTTTCGTTTTCAATAAATACTGTTAAAAATAAATTTTAGTTGTTAGCTTAAAATTATGCCACATACACCCCCTTGTCAGTGATATAGTAATATCACGTGCAATATTCTTTTTACTTGGGCTTTAATCATTGAAGAAACACGTTCACATGGTTAATGAGAATTCCAATAACTGGATTATTGGGAACCATATTTTAGTTTTGTTTGTGAAATCATTTCTAAAAACCAATTCTTATCAGTTTAATAATAATAAAATATTGGCCTATATTGGTCTTGACTCTAAAAGAAAAATGAAGCTCAATAGCATATTAAAACGTATGTTGTTGTGAGACCTTTGACATGATAGGTTTTTTCTTTGTGAGACAAATTGTTATTCTTACTACTCAATGCATTTGATTAATAAATTTAAAATCGCTGGTGTAGTTTCCATATAGTTTTGGAAAGTCAGAGCTACTGCTCACAATGCAGATAAACAAATTTTTACGAAAAATAAAATAAAAAAATTACTCACCTCGTACATTGGTGACGGATATATGTTTACATTACATCTTTGGATTACCCCGATATTTTGCACTCGACGATGCGCAATTAAATTCCTCACTCTATCAGAGATTATAACCTGATCATTCGTTACCAAGATGAAATGAGTAAGGAATTCTGGTTGTTGGTTTTACAGTTCGTGAAGCAATCTTTATTGTCAAAACTTTTAATTTGAAATGGTTTGTTATTAAATGAGTATCTCTCATAAATCGAGCTTCTTTGCAATCAAGGTTCCCTCAAAGTCATATAGTTGCAGAGTGATTACTCCAAAGCCGAAATTTATCAAACTGTCTGAGAGATTCTTTATTGATTATTTTGTAAGCTGATCTATCGTCATTTTTGCGCATTTCAAACCCAACTATTTTCGAGTTGGAAGGAGCTAGTTCTGGATTGGTGCCTTTTTATGTATTTCCGAAATCTTTTCTGAGGTTTTTGTTAAAAAATTCAAGCACGAGCTTTTGGTGGACTCGGTATATCCTCTACACTAACACTGGTATATCCTCTACACTACAAGCTGAAATTGTTTTGGTGATCTTGCAAAAAAAATTTTTAAAGGTGTCGGCTAGTACCATTACAAACTTTCTCTAATTTTGGAGTTATGAAGTGAAACTATCACAGTCACAATTATAAATCTTTCACAACATTACTAAAAACCAAGCTTTAGCTTAAAATCGACCCAATGCCTCTTTGTTTTAGCCTTACCACAAATGACAAACCAAAACTCGTCGCTACCCAACGTCAAAAATTGTCTCTGGTGTTGGAGCGGTTGATACCACAATTACACACAAAGTCTATAGAACCATCTCTTTTAAAATCATAGATTTCTCCGTTGAGCTCAAATTTTATGTACTTCCAAAAATCACGAGCTAACGATCGAACACTAACGATCGAACACGAACGATCGAACACGAACACTGGACCGCATTGACGTGTTACTACGGGTGGAAATTTATCATCAACTGTTCAAGGGCTCGTCAAACAGACTCCACGATCGGCCTCCATTGTACGACTCCAAGCTTGGGTTTATCATCTGTGGTAAGGCTAAAACAAAGATTCGTGTCAGTACTACTATCTCGTCGCTCTTCCTACGAAACCAAATTTGGCTTTGCTAGGATCATCTTGTTCGTCAACACACTGTCAATTTCTGTCACTAGAGTCCAGGCTTGTGGTCAATCATGACGTTTACAAAGACTATTAAGCGTTTTTGAATGGATATAAGCGTTTGAGTCATATGACACCAGTACGTGATTCTCAAAACTACCCCGTTTAATACGCCCTACCCCATCATTTTGTTAATAAAAACCAAAGCTCCAGCACCAAGCTTCGGGTGGTATTCAACACATCATCAAAAACATCAACTGTCATTTCATTAAATGATTGCTTTGTTGTTGGTCCAAATATTCAACCTGACTTGGTGTCAATGCTGCTTCGAACCAAGGCATCCAATGCGATCAACAAAATCTCTAGCGGATTTTGTGGAGCAATCATCCCTTTAAAAATTTTAAAATGTTTAATCTCAGCAATGTAACGTATGCAACCGCCTTTTAGAGATGCTTCCCTTGAAGCAGCTCTTGTGTGATGTGAAATCTAGGTTCCCCGTCGCCGCTACGCCCCGTCGCTGACGATGTGCTAACTGGCACTGTAAACGTCAACGATGCCGTTGCAGTTTTTATCAGCATATCTACAGTGAATATTTCCCAAAGTTTTTTTAAAGTCTATTCTTCAACTCGGGCGACAGCGTCTGATCAACATCTCTCGCGGAACTCGATTAGTAGGGAACTTCGTAAATTACCAGTCCAAGTTTTGAACCAACTTTCAGTGGAAGAACTTTTTTTATTACATCACTTCAGCTGCTTTTACCGCTTGATTTGGGTAGTTGCCTATATTTGTCACTTTATCAATAACAACAGAGAGAGAGGGAGATAATTGTTTTACTACAACGATCTCCAACCGTTGGAAGTCCAGACTGCCACCTCACTATTGATTCGACTTGTTCAGCACCATAACTTTTCTGAAAAAATAAAATCACTAAATAAATCTCGCCTATCATTAAAAGCAATCTTAATTCTTTGGTTCCTATCTTATTACCAGCACGTCATTCGTTATCCACATTGCTCGTGAAAAGTAAACATCTGAGATTTCTTCATGCTGGGCCTCAAACTCTTTTGTATAGTCTCCGCAAACTTATTCGATTGTGGGTGGTCCCAACTTGTGCAGGTGGATCGTTCATGAATTGTTTGCTGTTTTTGAGTTAAACCACTGATCCGCAGCCAGGTTATGAGTGACCTGCCTCAAGACAGAGTAACAAATATTGCGAAAAAATGGTTAAAGGTGTCGGCTAGTACCATTACCAAATTTCTTCTATTTAGAGATATGACCTGAAACTATCACAGCCACGCAACTATAAATCGTTCACAACATAACTAAAAACCGAGCTATATCCTGAACCAGTTGTGTTGAAGAGGCCTTTGACATTCTAAATGGGATTTCAGTTTCTTAGAAATAGAGCTTGCAGTAGAAATTTTCATATCTATAATTTGTGATTTTTGTTGCTTAATCGAAGATGGCTCCGACTTGATGGCTCTTTATCGGTATCCGAAATAGCCTCCGAAATAGCTATCGGTTTATGTCTCCCTCAACAAAATGACTACGCAAAAACTTTATTTATAAGCGTAGCGAAGAAAAAACAGAAAAATCGAACACGGCTATTATGAAATATTTCTCTATATCAGGCTAAAGATCTACAATCAATTTGTCAATCAATTCGAAAACGAAAATAAACGAAATAAAATTTAGTGTAAAAATCCCCTAAATTTTATTTCGTTTATTTAATATTTAAAAACAAAGAAAAATAATAATTAAATCAAATAAAATCAAAGAAAATCTAAGAAAAATAATAATAATAAAAGAACAAAGAAAAATAATACGTCTATCCACTCCTAAATCAATGCATAAACTAAATTGAAATTTGAAAAGAAAATATAAAATACTAAATGATAATAATAAAAAAACAAAGAAAAGACTTGAGCAATTCCATTTCATATTGTATAGTGGGGCCGTTAAATTCAAAATACATTTTAATTCGTCTATAACTTTTTTATTTATGATCCGATTTGTGTGAAAAATCTATAAAATCTAAGTTACACTAATATCAGTTAGCAGTGAAATTTTAAATGAATCCATCTGTGAATAAAAAAGCCTTAGGCTCCAAAAAGTTTTTTTAGCGTATTAATATATAAAATATTTTTTGTTTGGGATTTTAGCGAGTAGCTGAAAAGCAAAAAGTTTACAATTGTGAATGTAATCCCGGGATTTTTTGCATGACGAATCCCGGGATCCCGGGATTGCAATCCCTAATCGCAATTAATCAATAATCACATTTTATAAGAACTGAATCTAAAAAATTATGGTGCAAATTATGTAACTTTTTGTAATCCATACAATTTTCGATCGATCTAGTTTCGAACCAATGAGAAAATTTTAAACTTTAAAAAAGTTTATCATTCTCATCAGGGCTAGCCGACTAGATAAACTACCAAAAAATGTCAACGCCAATTATAAACCAAGAATTAGGTTACAACTCTAGCAAATTATAAAAAACAAAAAATTTACATAAACATATATGTAATAGATTCAGGTTTAGTCAATTAGTTGCTCTAGTGATCACTGTTTTGTTATACTCTAGACATACTAGTATTGAATAACAAACTCGTATCGGCGAGAAGAAGATGACTAGTCTTCACTTGTAATCACTCCGATGGAAAATCTCCCATCAAGAATAATGTAAGAACTGAATCTAAAAAATTATGGTGCAAATTATGAAAGTTTATGCAATCCATACAATTTTCGACCGATCTAGTTTCGAACCAATGAGAAAGTTTTAAACTTAAAAAAAGTTTATCATTCTCATCAGTAATACCCAGTGAACACAAGACGTAAATATGACATCATACGAACGTCATATATATGTGATGTAGTTGCTACGTAAATTTGATATAAAACTGACACTCGTCATGACTATATCCTGGTATCATTTATATGATGCTTTCATGACATCACACTGATCTTAAATTTGACTTTGATATGATGTCATAATTTGGACTTAAATATGACCTTATTATAATTTTGTTAAATTTCACTAGAGGTATAACCATTTTAATTGTATATAGTTTGAAAAATTTTGCGTATAGTTAGTTATTGCTTCCTAGCAAATTATAGAGTAGTAGGTAAGTAATGACCAATGAATGACTGACGGGTGAGTGTTTTTGTTTATTTGTTATTAAATTTGTTTTTTAAGTAAAAAAAGAAAATACATCACATAAAAAATTTATGTTACTATGATATCAACCTAATATCATAACAACGTCACGAATATCTCCACAGACATCACATTTATGTCATAGTTATATCATTATTGTTATGTCATGTTCTTACGTAAACAAGTGGGAAATAATGATATACATATGACTTATATATGACCCAGATCTTACATAAGATGTGACTTAGCGTGATGTCATTTTGATGTCACAATGACGTAAATGTGTTTTCTGGGTAATCAGTAATAATTTACTGATCTAATAATCTCATCAGTAATCATTATATGTGGTTAGGGGTTTAAATGATACATTTTCCTTTCTAGGAGTTTCCATAAAACAAATTAAAGTGATTATTATTTATAAAATATGAACTGAATCATTTTTATTACGTCTATTTCGAAAAAAAAACACAAAATATGGTTTTGCAAATTTAGATTTTTTATTTAACGATTAACATAATTTTACCATAAACAATTAATGGTTTTACTCTTAAATTAGTTTACACATCATTCAGATTCTAAATATAATTAAACTTGAAATTAAAAAAAAAAAATTATTGAAACAATTACACTTATATTTATTATTATAACTTTAAATTACTTCTGTCTTATTCAAGAAAAAGATTGATACTAAAAAAATTTGAACGTTTTTGTTGTAAAATGTACATGTTATAAATATAACGGCGGTTTCCAACAAAACAAAAGCACACACCTACATTGAAATAACGGTATTTTATCAAAACTGTTATAAAAATTCATAACATTTGTTTTGGTTGCCTTGGTGATATTATTTTTGTTGATTTATTAAAAATATCAATTGTTTTGTTTTATTTTGTCTTGATGAGAATTTTTGTGTTGATGTTGATTTAGTTTGTACGATGGTTACGGTGAACCTACAATTAAATTTTCTTCTATGTTAAAATTAATTTATTTAGTTTTGTGTTTAAATTAATAAATTCAATTATATGAGCTGTCGGCACATTTTAATATAAATTAAAAGTTAATAAATACATACTTGTTGTTATTTCGCTAATTTGTTTAATTTTATTTTGTTTAATGGATTTCAATTTATGTCATTCTCAAGAGCAAGAAAAACTGTGAGAAAAAATAAAACAGCACACTTGCTTACAGATAACGGGTTTTTATTTGTTTCCATAGTGATACTATTTTTTTAATAATAGATTGAGTGTTTAAATTGTTTTGTTTATGGATCTAGTTTGACTATACATATAAAATTTGGATTAAATTATTTTTACATGATAAGGTTAAAATTATTTATGTTATTTTGAAATTTATTTGTGATTGTTGTTGCCATATTATCTAATTACTAAATATGTGAATGAAACTATTTATGAGCACTTTTATCTCTTACTAGTACCAATAAATTATTTTTACGTTACATTTTGTTTTGTAAACTAAGTTCTAATGTACTGGTTTAACTATTCAACATATAAGCTATCTAAATTGATTGATGAAGATCAATTTAAAATTTCTAGGTAAATTATCTAAACAAATTCGACCTTGGTGGAGTTGTGTCGTTGTATTACGTCATCATAAACAATTTCAGAACTAAAATTAAAATAAATTTTTATTTTTAATTTTATTTCAGCTAAAGATGTTGTTTTCTTCTGTGGAGGCTCTGTGATAACCAATCGGTATATATTAACCGCTGCACATTGTATTAAAGAAGATGCAATTATAAATGCTTGGGATTTAGAATATGTTCGTTTGGGTGAATGGGATTTAAATGAAAATCCTGACTGTAATGGATATGAAAGTGATTATCTAGACTGTGCTGATCCCTATAAACGACTAAAGATTGTGGACGTAATCATTCATGAACATTATAAAAATATTAAACGAAATATTATAAATGATATAGCTTTATTGAGGGTTGAAGAAGAAATTGATTTTAGCACTACGTGTAACCACAAAAAAATTTATTTTGTTTTTGGTATACGACTAAAATTACTTTTTTGTTTACAGTTTATATCAAACCAATATGTTTACCATTATTCCACGCTTTAAAAGATGAACAAGTCGAGTATACGACTGTTGGATTTAGAATGTCGAATCCACACAATATCGAAGACGGGGATCAACTAAAAAGTATAAAACTTAAAATAAATTTGAGCTCAAATCACCTTCTTTTTTAATTTTTAGATGTAACTAGCATATCAGGATATAAACTTCAGGGATTTGTGAAAACAGTCGATCCTTCAAATTGTTCTACAATTTATCAAAACGTTAAAAATTTTCACTTAAAACCAGAATCATTTATTTGTACCACGGGAGAACAAACAACGTGCATGGGTGATTCGGGAAATGCTGTTATTGGTGTGTCTGGTCTTATAATGCCCCATTATTATGCAGCTGGAATTGTATCGTTTGGACCACAGAACTGTCAAAATCAAATTTTACCAACTGTAAATACAAATGTGATGTTTTATATAAATTGGATTATATCGCATTTAAAAATGTAAACCTTATAGCATTTTGGATTCTCGGATTACATTTTGACCTAAGAACGAGCAAAACTATTTCGGTTTTGCACTTTTTTTTACAGTTTTAGCCGATCAAAAACGAATCGAGGATCAAACAAAAACAAGACACATTTTTTAGTCTGTCAAGTTTTAACAAAATTAAAGAACTTATTGAATTATTTTTTTTTTTTTTTTTTTTTTTTTTATTGGAAGTTAGGCATGTTTTGTGTTAATATAATTAATTATACATTAACGTCTCTGAATATCCGAAAATACCATGCCAACTAGGGATTATAATCAATTGAGAATTAAGTTTCTTTTAGAAATTTATGAACGCCGACTTTGAACTTTTGCAGGTTAAAGTTATCAAGGAACACCCACGAAGGTAATGAATTCCAGAGATGGGAGACTCTGTTGAAAAAGTCGCGCTGGAAGGCTACAGTTCTACATCTAATTATTTGAACCGTAAAAGGATGGGCCGCTACCGATGCTCTGGTATGACGCGATAGGTTTGCAGACTTAGGTAAAATCGATTTGATCTCTTCAGAAACCCGTTCATCCATGAAATATTTGTAGAAAATCGTCAAATCAGCAACATTTCTTCTATGCTGTAAGGAATCAAGGTCATTAGTAAGATTTGAGTTACCAATCAATTTAACTGCTCTCCGCTGTACAGAATCAAGACACTTCAAACTACATAAGTATGCTCCACCCCATATGTGAGAACAATATTCCATACAGGGACGTATAAAAGATTTGTTTATTAAAAGAAGCTGTTCGCTACTGAAAAATTTACGACATCGTCCCAAAAACCCCAATTTTTGAACAGCGCTTTTTGCTAGGGTAAAAATATGAGAATTCCATTTCATATTATTTTCAACCTCAACTCCTAGAAGTTTCACAGACTCTTTCTCTATCAAAACGTTGGAATCAAACTTCAATGGAAAAGGGTTAGGTGTTGATAATCTTGAAAAATGGCAAACTTGTGTTTTGGACGTATTGAATTCAACACTGTTAGTAACACCCCAATCAAAGATAGTTTCAAGATCAACGTTTAATGAATCTATCAAATTTGATCTACAGTTATTAAGCGCTAAAGGCGAATACGATCTAGGTGCAACATGAGATGCATGAAGAGTGCTATCATCAGCAAAGCTATGGATAGGATTAATTGTTGAAACCAACAAGTCATTAATATAGATAAGAAAAAGAGTTGGGGACAAAGCGGAACCTTGAGGAACGCCTGCATTAGTCGAAAATACATCCGATGAAATACCGTCAACATTGACTCGAAATTTTCGCTCAAAAATAAAGCTTTGTATCCAGGAAATTAGTGGCTCATCTAAACCATAACATCTCAACTTGCATATAAGATTTTTGTGCCAAACTTTGTCAAATGCTTTGGAAATATCAAGAGCAACACCGAAAGTCTCACCAAAGTTTTCAAGGGATCTGTTCCAAAGATGAGTAACAAACGAAAGCAAATCTCCTGTTGCTCTTCCTTTTCGGAAGCCGTATTGTCTTTCATTAAGTAATTTGGAAGACTCTAAGAAGCTCATTAAATTAAAATTTATATATTTCTCAAAAACTTTAGACGCTACTGACAAAATTGAAATGGGTCTGTAATTGGATGGGTCAGTTTTGCTACCCTTTTTTGCTACTGGCTGTACACTAGCAATTTTCCATATTACAGGAAAAATCCCTTTCTTATAAGACAAATAAAATATTTTAGTGAGGATAGGTGCTAGCTCCCTAGCAAACGTTTTAAGTATAATTGGAGGAATATTATCAGGCCCAGATGCCTTGTTGGTATTAATTTGTAAAAGCATTTTTCGAATAATGTTTTTACGAAAAATTATTCGCTTCATTTAGGAGCGATGCTTTAGGAATAGGTCTAGGCTGGAAATCGGGTTCGACTAAGGTAGAATTTATAGAAAAAATATGTCCTAGCAAATTAGCCTTTTCTTTTGGGTCAATAATAGGTATATCTCTATCAATAAGAGGAGGAAGAGAAAATTTACAGAAATTGCCTTGGATAGTCTTAGCGGCTTTAAAGAAGTTACGCGATCCAGTTGGGTGCTCAGCAAATTTAGAAGCTTTTTTCAAATTAAATAGATTTTTCTCGCCATCTATTAGTTTCCTACATAAATTCCTCTCTTTTCGATACTCTCTAAGGTTTTCATCAGTTTTGTTTTGGAAAAACTTTCGAAAAGCCTTTTTTTTTAGCTTTAATTGCTTTTTTGCATTTACTCGAAAACCATAGGTCAACCTTCGGAATGATCAATTTATTAGGAATAAATCTACGCATGCCTTCACCTATAATTTCAGAAAAATTAATAGCAGCAATGTTTGGATCTTGGCCAGTAAGACAACTATGTTTCCAAGGAAAGCGTTTGAAGAAGATTTTAAGTCCTTGCCAATCCGCCGCTTTGTAATCCCAAACAAGACGGGGATTCGCTTTAAATTGTTTAGGAATTTGTATATTTAATTTAGTGGAGATCAAATTATGATCTGATCCACCTAAAGGCTCTGATACTTTAAATTGTACTAAGCATGGATCATTTGTCAAAAATAAGTCAAGTAAGTTGCTACTTTGTCCAGGAATGTCAGGAACTCTGGTAGGCAGGTCTATTATCTGAGTGAAATTATGATAAAGAGCAAAGAGCTCAGCCTGTTTACCTATCTCATCAGTAGAGGAGCTGTGTATGAGCCATCCTTTATTATGAACATTAAAGTCCCCTAGAAGAATAAACTTAGCATTAGGATACTGAGCTAACCTATCTATCTTTTCAGACAGATCATGAAATAAATTAATGTTCTCAGGTGAATTAGGAGAACTGTGGCGAACATCTAAATTAAAAGTTAAAAAAAATCAATTTAGCATGCGGTGTTTGTTGCGTTAAAATTTAAAAAAAAACAATTAGTTTTTACTAAAAAATTGGATATGGCTGTTTGCATGTAAAAATTTTAAAAAGTTTTATGTTTCCTTTAAATTACAATTCTGTATAATTGAACTTTAAATAATGTTAAATATTTTCTAAATATTGAAGTTTGTTCGTTATAGAATTTTAATTAAAATTGTATTTTTCTTATTAATTAAACATTCAAATAAAAATCATTATTGATGAAATTATCATTGTACATTAACAGTTAAATAATTAATGAAAATAAGTAGATGGTTAAGTGATAATTCAGTGATTGGATTGGAACAATTATCATTAAAAAAATTGAATGATAATTGGTGTGCAACTATATAGAATATAGTTAAATTATATTGCTTCCAAGTTTTTTTAAACAATTATGATGATGATTGAACTTTCAAGCTGTGCAATCTTTATTAGTTTAAAGAAACATTGAAATCTTGCTGATTTATGGAAAAATTCCTGAATGTAATATTTTGAAGAAACTATTGGTGCAACTTGTGATCTTACAAGGAAAATTAATATTCACACATTCCTAATTATAAATCAACTATTAAGACAGGATCTAGCAGCTTTTTGTCAACAGCTAATTAAGATACTATTCAACTTCAAGACAAGAACTACTCTAGCAGCCATAGAACGATACAATCCAAAAACAAACAAAGTTTGATTAGGGCAACAAATTTTTAAAGATACCATATTATGGTGTTTAGTGTTTAATTCAAATTTTTTAATCCTCACATATGGAATAGAATTTCGAACATAAGCGCAAACACCATGTTTGTTATAGAATGAAGATTCTAGATCATAATTAGGACAAATATATTTACCATTATCTAATGTTACGGCTCTCCCACTGATAATCGTTTCTGTTAAAAAAAGAATATCAGGACGGCAACGTTCAAGATATTGGTGGACCGAGTTGAGATTGATGTTCAAACCTCTTATGTTTGTAAAATTGATTGATAATTCAGACATTTTAACTCAACGTTTATAAACCTTAATAAACCTTAAACCTTAAAGAAAAGCCTTAATTGCAATAATTGTACTATTTTTTTTACTATTAGGAATTTTCCTTGAAAATCCCCATCCGTTTTTTTAAATATTTATTAATTCCATTTTCTTAATGAATATTATTAATAAATATTTTCATATTACTTCGGTCTGAAAGACCTAAGTATTACATTCATGAGCTCAAAGTGAAATTCTTACCCCCACTTTTTTTGGCATTTCTCGACGTTTTAGGACCTCCTGATTCTAAAAAAGCAAAAAAAAATGTGTCTGTCTGCCGGCCGCCGTCATTACCTACGCTGCAGGGAAAACCGCTGGATACCTTTTTTTTCTAAAAATAGGTATACTTGAGGAACAGGTCCGAAAGGACGCTGTGTTCGATAACTGTACCGGAAGTGTGTCAAAAAAATCATTAAGTGTGCCAAAAACAATTTCATATTTTTGGCTTAAAATACGTTCATTTTAACTGATTACGAGTAGGAACATTGAATTTGGAGAAATCTTGATGTTAGGGATTGGTATGTGGGATCAATAACTAGATTATTGCATTAAAAGTTTGTCAAAAAATGTTGTCAAGTGTGTCAAAAGAAAGATTTTTATTTATTTCTTTACCCAATTTTTTCGAAAAAATAAAATTGTTTGTTTGAAATGAAATTTTTTATTATTATTGAGAATTATGGCATTAGAAGTTTGTCAAAAAATAATGTCAAGTGTGTGAAAAAATGATTTAATTTATTTTTTTAGCCAATTTTTTGGGAAAAAAAATTTAGCTGTTTTTATGACGTAAATGTAATTGAAAATGAAATTGGACATGGAAATTTTTGAATTTGTTATAGTTTTTGCAATATTTTTGGAATTTTGAAAAAGTTTGTATTATTGATTTTGTAATAATTTTTGCAATAGTTTTAGAACTTCGGAAAAAGTTTTAATTTTTGATTTTGTAAGAATTTTTGGAATATTTTTAGAATTTTGAAAAATTTTTAATTTTTGATTTTATTATAATTTTTGGAATTTTTAAAAAATTTTCAATTTTTGATTTTGTAATAATTTTTTCAATAGTTTTAGAATTTTGGAAAAAGTTTGAATTTTGAAGAATTTTTGGATTATTATTGGAATTTTGAAAAAAGTTTAAATATTTGATTTCATTCTAATTTTTAGAATATTTTTGGAATTTTGAAGAAGGTTTCAATTTTTGATTTTGTTATAAAATTTGCAATATTTTTAGAATTTTGAAAAAAATAGAATTTTTGAATTTTATGTATATATATATTTAGAATTTTGAAAAAGTTTCATTTTTTGATTTTGTAAGAATTTTTGGAATATTTTTAGAATTTTAAATTTTTGATTTTATTATAATTTTTGGAATTTTGACACGGAAATTTTTGAATTTGTCATAGTTTTTGATATATTTTTGGAATTTTGAAAAAGTTTGTATTTTTGATTTTGTAAGAATTTTTGCAATATGTTTAGAATTTTGGAAAAGTTTGAATTTGTAAGAATTTTTGAAATATTATTGGAATTTAGAAAAAGTTTAAATATTTGATTTCATTCTAATTTTTGGAATATTTTTGGAATTTTGAAAAAGTTTGATTTTATTTAATTTAACAATATTTTTGGAATTTTGATTATAATTTTCCGGCAACGTATTGATGTTTCGTGTTAGTTTTGTAATAAATTTTTAAACATAGATAAAAATACTTGTACTTTAACAAAGAGTTATGTTTGATATACATCGCTGCCCAAAACTAAAAACCACGTCCTCGTGAAAGTTTTTTGCCGAAAACTATATCAAAATCCTTTACCCAGACTGAAGTCTTGATATCTCAGAGCTGTGAAATTTCAGCCCCTCCATATTTTATTAATAACTTAACGCATGAAAGGATCAGTTTTTACTTTACTACTTTTGACATATAAGTTAACGTGAGATATCACATACCAGTGGAAATAGCAGTGAAATTTAGCTAGCGAAGGGGATATCTTAGAGGTGCTGTCGAATGAACTGTATGCAGTCAACGGTGTCTTTGCTATATGGAGTATTTCTTCATATAACTCTATGTGTTTGTTTTAATTCATTTAGGAAGACAGTCCATCATATGATTAAGACATTTGTTCATAACTGGATCATTGGCAACCCAATTTTAGTATTATTCGTGCAAGAAATTTGTTTTTTAATTCTTATTTTCTCTACTATCTAGACCAGTCAAAATAGTTTTTGTGAGGAAAAAATTAGTAATAGGATGAAAACTATTGGATAAATAAGAAAATATTGCGCAATTGATGGGAAACATAAATTAGCTTTAAGGGCTAGAAAATGGTTTTTCATGATTTTCAGCGAAACTGGACCTTCTATCGAAAAAAGTTTAAGGCAAAGGTTGTAGGAAATAAAAAGGTCTACAACTTTTATATATAAATCATTTTTTCACATAACCTAAAATTTGCCGTGAAAATAAAAAAAACCGAGGAAGAAAAGACTTTTCGTTTTTAATTTCTATCTCCCACAAAAAAAATTGTTTTTCCACACAATTAAGTGAAAACGTTATTATGTCCCTAATACGCTGTCATTTTTGGAATCAAAATCATTATGTTTGTTGAAACGTCTACTTTTAGATGGTGTAAAAAAAACATTAACATAACATAAACACGGAAAAATTTTCCAGAAAATGCGAAAAACTGAATAAACCTGATTTTAAAGAGTTATTTTTCAATGATTGTTTAAAAATATTCATTATTTGTTAAAATTTACCATTTAACTCCTTAAAAAAATATAAAGTTTTCCATGGTAATGCTTATTTTTTACACCATCTAAAAGTAGACGTTTCAACAAACATAATGATTAATGTTTTTTTTTTGAAAAAACTATTTCCTATACAGGAGAATTTTCGTGTGAAAATGAGGTTTTTTTCCTCTAGGTTTTCTCGGTTTTTTCTATTTCCTCGGTTTTTTCTATTTTCACGGTAAATTATAGGTTATGTGAAAAAATGATTCGCATAAAAGTTATAGAACTTTTTATTACCTACAACTTTTGTTTAAACTTTTTTCGATAGAAGGCCTAGTTTTGCTAAAAATCATGAAAAACCATGTTCAACCCCTAAAACCCAGGAAGAAAGGCCATTTCACCACCGTAGCTCGGATGTAATTTAATTTATGTTTCCCATCATTCACGCAATTTTTTCTTTTATTTTTTAACTATATCCAATAGTTTTCATCCTGTTACTAATTTTTCCATTTTTGCCTGTTTTTAAGGTATCTAGACTGGTCTTATCATGAAATATTGGTCTTTGTCTTATTTTATAATGACGGCGGCCGGACAGACGGCTGGCCGGCCGGCAGACAGACATACATTTTTTTTTTTTGCTTTTTTAGAATCAGGAGGTCCTAAAACGTCGAGAAATGTCAAAAAAAGTGGGGGTAAGAATTTCAGTTTGAGCTCATGAATGTAATACTTAGGTCTTTCAGACCGAAGTAATATTTTAACTAATATTAAAAAATTTGTTTGGAGATTATGTACTAGCATTAACAAAATTACGTTACACTATCCAATATCAACTATTATGAGAGTTGAAATATAAAACTGTTCCGCCTGAATGACATTTTCATCATATGTTTTAAGAAAAGCTTTTATAAAAACACAGTGGAGCATCGGTAATGGTAAACTATATATTAAATATTTTTATTGTTTCAACTTTTCGTGTTTTTAAAATTATTATTTATTTTCGTTTATTATTGAGTTTAACAACTACTTCCCGTTAATAATTTAGAAATGTTCTTTTAAGTAAATATAAATTTATTGTAAACAAACAAAAGCATTTAATTTAAAGTAAAAAACCTTTGTCGACAATTAATAATAATGTTTGTTTATTTAAATATTATTATCTTAGTGTA
Organism: Diogma glabrata; assembly: GCA_963693315.1. Classification (NCBI taxonomy): domain Eukaryota; kingdom Metazoa; phylum Arthropoda; class Insecta; order Diptera; family Cylindrotomidae; genus Diogma; species Diogma glabrata. Next base: position 396,846,342 of record OY856187.1, read on the forward strand.
TCGAAAAATCCCCTGAAAATAATTCTGTGTGATAATTACAGACACATAATGTGAATTTCAATAAATATAATATTGATCTTACAAGCTTTATGTTGACAATTTGCTGAATTATTTGATCTAGTCGTCTGTCTAATCTTTGATGTGGTCTTTGGTTTTAATGCGAGCAAACAAGTGATTGGATTAATCTTACAAATTTTATGCTCACAGTTATGGAGCTGAAAGTGTGTAGAAGTTTTCTGTTTCTCAAGGACAGTATTCTGGTTTATGTTTTTAAATTCTAGAAAGAGAGAGAGAGGGAGCAATCAGAATCATTATGGTAATGATGAGGATAATTTAGGGTCTCTTTGGTATATAATTATTATTTTTTCGCATGTTTAAAGTTATTGTACTAACTAGCGATAACTGTATGTCCAAATCAACTCGCAGTTTTAACTACTTTTTGGATGTCCCATATAGACATCTTTTGGTTGATTTCTGCTGCAAAGATTCAAGAAAATATAGAGACACATTTAAAAGTAATGGGGCATGGTGAAAATAATGCACTCATTATGTACGAATCAATTTTATCCTGACCCATCCTAACGTATGATACGAAATTTTGTCGTATTATACGTTAGGTATGATAATGAGAAGTGCGTAATAAGAAGTGGGTAGTACCTACGTAATGAGAAGTGGGTAATACCTTGAGATTTTCGTGCCGAAATGAGACTTGGAAAGTTGGGTAAACATTCACTGGAGAAAGATCCTTCGTAAAACAGAACTTGTGGAGCGCATGACAACACGGAATGATTATGGACGCGCTTAGGCCATCTATTTTCTGGCAGCGCACAGCATTACTATTGGTCGGGATAATTTCAGAAGAGAAAGCCATAGTGATAGTGACTCAAGGGAAATCGAAGGAAAGTCAAATTTCAAAACTAAAAACGTCATAAAAAAATCTTAAATAATCCATACCCGATAATACCCCATAATCCGATACCCAAAAAAAAACTATTTCAAAAAAAACTTGAGCTGGAGGTTGGTAGTTGATCGCAGTGCCTGGAGTTCGGTAGTGGTCGGGCTTATACTAACTCATAACAGATTTAAAAAAAAACAGAGAAATAAAAAATTTCATTGAAACTCAACACATTAAAATAACTTAAAAATTCGAAAAAATTCTATATATAAAAAAAATTTTAATAAATTCAAAAACAAATTCCCAAATTTTTCGTAGGTTGACAGCTCAACCACCTCCAGAAAACCTAGGTGGTTATCAAACAAAAAATTTAGTATTGGGCATCTGAGAGGTTGCTTCAGTGATGACAACCGTCTAACAAGCCAACACATGTGGTCTAGCCATGGCTCAAAAAGCCACATACCAGCATTTTTCTTCTATATGTTGCTTTGGCAGTCCAATGTCAACACCCAAACAACCTTTATTGAGAAAGAAAGTTGTTAGAACTGGTGTTCCTCGGATGCAATAATCAAGGCACGGAGGACAGATGAATACGTCTTTGTTCCAAGAACAGGCTATGCTCTAATGAATATAATCAACGAAGCCAATCGAACAATTCTATAAACGAGCTCAGTGCTGTAGAGTTTCCGTTCCGCCGACGACCCAAAGCCTAACGACACATTCGTAGGGTTGAATAGTATTGGCGGAAACCACGAATAACTAAGATCCATCACCTGTTTATTCCGTTCCGACCTCCACGAAAAAACAAAAACTTTAATCCAACTCGGGGTTCGCGGGATCGTAAAGTCTCGATAAGTTTTAGCCTAAATTAAAAAAAAAAATCGATCTAGTGCGTGCAACTTTTCCCACCCATGATCACCAGAAAAGAGAACCGCCAGGTCTTCTTTTCTATCCCTATCTTAACTATTTAACTTTTCATTTCACTTAAGAGTTATCTAAACAAAGAAAACAAATTTGTCACACGCACCTAGTCTTTCTCTTTTTGTTCTTTAGTTGGCACGCTTTTGTTGAGAAAACCGTTCGTTTTACGAAATTTGCCCACGTTCAAAAAAATTCTCATTTCGTTCCCCTATTCAATCAACAAAATATTATTTGAATCGTTTGAAAAAACAGACACATTATTTTACCATGCTTGCCAATAAAATTATTCCATATCATATATAACATGAGTTTATTCTGTTCTTTAGTGAATATTAATTTTATTGTCTTGGATTTTCTTGTACACACATAATTAATTTAGAGTACAATTTCCACAACACTTTTATTGGATTTTCTCACTCTCATTAAAAAAACCTTTTATCACAACTCCGATTCACAAGCTCAAAACGAAATCTCTTCACATTTCCAGAACTCTAACTCCAATTTAACGGTTCAAAAATTGAAAACCAACTCATCTCCTCAAGAATTCAAAAAAACGAGCTCCAAAATAAATCTAACAAGAAACTCAAAATTCGTCACGCGAAAACTTCATTCCCACGGTAAAAAACGGTTTTGGTTGCTTTTTTTATCATTTGTTTATTGTAAAAGAAACACAAGAAAATTGTGTTAAGCTAGTAACAAACAAAGAGGTTTTAAATTAAAAACGTTCTTAAGAATTTAATAAAAATGAAAACGGACTGAATGAGAAATCTTTGCAAATATGGATAAACTTATTTTTGAATACTGTTGAAAGTATATTATCATCTACGAGGAAGAAAGTACAGTACATTTGACATAATGTTTGATGATCATTACACTACTTTCGTTCCGATAATCAATAGAAAAGAGAGCCAATGGATGGGGGGATCGATCCCAAACCAAAAGATAAAGAGTCTACTACTTTACAGACTTAGCTTGCCAGGCTAAAATGTTACGGTATTTTAAATAATGAGCGTGCAAACACAACAAGAGTGTTGTGTCTAACCCGATAAGGAGAGTAAGTCTACTACAGATAAATGGAGTAATCGATAAATCCATTCGTTTGATAAATCCATATTCGTGAATAAAATAACAGAAAAAGCTATGAGTGAGGATTATAAACAGGAAATTTACATTGAACACTGAATAAAAAACAAAAAAAAACACAATCTGGAACAAAACTAAAATTATGTTCTCAATGCTCATAGTACTAGTAGCATGTTCCTTAATAATGTGACATACTGTCTTCCTCATTGATTAAAACCCACATAGAGTTATATGAATGCTCGTTTTTTCGAGCAAGCAACAGCGTGTTATTATCAAGAAATATTCCATAGCTTAGATCCCTCAATCTAGCTACCATTGACTGAATAGAGTTCATACGCCAGCACTCTTCGATATCACCTTGACTACGGATATCTCACTGGTATAACCAGAGGTATGTGAATTTTCACGTTGACTTATATATCAATAGCAGGGACTGGAGTATGCAAGATTGTCACACTTATAGATCAAAAATCAAAAGAAAATTGAAAAAAAGTCCGAGCGACAAGATGTCTGCTAGAAATAGGTAGATTTCGAGATCAGACAGTTTTGTGTTACAAGTAGAATCTAATGTATCAGATTACTTTAAACAAAACAAACTAATTACAAATAGACAAATTTTAAAACGAAAGTTAGCTACATATAAGCAAAACTACATCCAATACCACAGAACATATGTGTGACAATGTATGCCACTATATGAAAAACACACAGCAAATCTACTCTATGTAATGATTAAACAAATGAAACATTTCAATGAAACATTTCATTTGGAATGTTTCATTTCTGAAATTTTTCAACAAAATATATTTCATGCTTGAAATATTTCAAAAAGACAGTTGTTAAGAAATGTATAAAAAAAAGTATAAATTTAAATCAAAATACAAAATAATCTATTTTGTTGTTAGTTCTATGAAAATTTAAGAAATGTAAAAAAAAACTATTATTTCAATTCAATTAATACAAAAATAATCCATTTTGTGCTCAGTTCTTTGGTTCTTTTAGTTTTTTTTTCTTATACATCGTCTTCCGGCATTCTCGTTTTATAAAAAAGAAAATAAAATAAAATCACTTCGCCATTACACCTTGAATGGTTAATAGTATATGTTAAGCTTCTTTTCAATTTATTTTCATTTAACTGACAAAGGAATAATTTCCATAAGTTTGTGTTGTTTTAACATATAAAATTACTTAATTTAGTTTGTATAATGTGTTATATGTAATTTACAAGTGTAATATCTAAATAATATAACCAGAAAAATTGAAATTAAAAATTTGAATTAAATACAGTCCACAAAAACCATGTGTTTCTAATTAATGAAATCTTAAATAATGCAATTAACATTCAATTAAACATTTTGGTCACTTCGAACCGATGTTATCAGTAATTGACAATATTTTTTATAAGTGAAAAATAATCGTATTTTTATAGTTATAATTGGGAAAATTTTAAATGCAAGTTTCAGCAGTGTTTTCTTCAATTATACGATTTTCATTACACGCATTTATCAGCGTATTTTTATAGTTACAATTGGGAAAATTTTTAAATGCAAATTTCAGCAGTGTTTTCTTCAATTGTACAATTATCATTGCACACATTTATCAGCGTTTTTTCATAAATTTCATCAAGAAGACAACAACAAATTGTAGTTGTCAATTGGAAAACTCCCTTCAGCATTTTACAGCAACGTGGGACGCCAAGTAAAATTGTTTATCAACTATATTTAATTAAAAAATTTATATCATATAAAAAATTTTAATTTATCAAATATTATATTAAATTTTTAGATATAATTTTAAAAAATTTATCATATTTTTCATAATTAATTTTTCATTAGAAATAGTTAAGTGAATTCATATTGACAATTTGCACAAAATGGCGGAGTTAAAAAAGTTAAATAATAAACGGGGATATCTAAAAGGTCGCGTCACAACAATAAATAAATTTGTTGATGCATTCGATGCAACTACCTCAGACATTATTGAATTAAAAAATCGTGTAGTGCAAATTGAGCAAATTATCAATGAGTATAGTGGAACCGTTGACAAGTTGCTAGAGCACTTAGTAGATGAGGATAATGCGATTGATACCATCCTACCCTCTGTTGAGGATTTTGATAATTTCTGTATGAAAACTTTATCAAAATTACAACTTCTTATTAAAAATCTTGAAAAACAAGATATACCAGCAAATTCGTTGCCAGTTCAGTTAAACACCGCAGAAGGTGAAAAACAATCAAGGTTAAATGTTCCGAACATTCAAATTCCGATATTTGATGGTGCCATTACTGAATGGCTCACCTTTAAGGATACATTTACCGCAGTCATTCATAACAATAACACTTTAAGTGATATCGAGAAATTTACACACCTAAGTTTTAAATTAAAAGGTGATGCAAAAGACACGATTGGCCATATAACCTTGTCATCAGCAGGTTATCAGAAGGCATGGTGAGATTTAGTCAAGAGATATGACAATAAACGTGTCATAATTGATGTTCATCTTGAGGGATTATTTAATTTACCAAATTTGAGTAAAGACAATGCAAGTGAATATCGAAAACTTTTCAATTTATGCGTTTCTCATATATCATCCCTAGAAGCTTGCGGTCAAAATATTTCTGACTTATCGGAGCTTATGCTTATTCATTTAGTAGTTAAAAAATTTGATTTCCTTACACGAAAAGAATGGGAAAATGAAATTCCAATAGATCAGCTACCCACTTGGGAATTGATGCGTAATTTTTTCCAGAAAAAATGTAGAGTATTAGAAAGTATTGAATTTGATAAAAAGAATTCTGCTACCACTTTTCAACAAAAACCAAAATTTTCTAATCATAAACCAAAACCATACTTGGGAAATAGCTCAAAATCGTTTCTAACGGCTACTGCTCAATCTAATAATACAAGGATTAATGATGCAGTATCAAATAATTTTCAAGCATCAAATAATATACAAACTTCCAATAATTCGCAAGTATCAAATAATTTTCAATGTAAACTTTGCAATTTTATTCATCACCTATACAGATGTTCACAGTTTTTGAAGTTATCTGTCAATGAACGATTGCAAACTGTTGCCAAGTTGAAGGTTTGTAGCAATTGTCTTCGTGGTAATCATCCATTACAAAACTGTATTTTTCAGGGTTGTAAATATTGTCAGCAGAAACACAATTCGCTACTTTGTCAGCAAACCATACAAGAAAAACCTCTATCAAATAATACTGTTTCAAATACAAATTCAAATAATAACGTAACACCCGCTAAGTCTTATTGTTTACAAACAGCAAGATTACCAATTTCTATTCAAGAAAATTCTGAATCAACAAATAACAATATCGAAAATAATTCACTTAGTTTCTCGATTAGTAGTGTTGACATTCAAAGAAAAAATACACAAATAACGCAAGGTCATAAGGAAGTAATTTTACCGACTGCTGTTATTCTGTTTATCGATAGTCATGGCAAACCTCATAAATGCCGCACTTTATTAGATTCGGGAAGTAATAGTAATTATATTTCTAAAACGTTTGCAAAGAAATTGCAGATCGCTTTAAAACCACAAACAGTACCCATTGAAGGTTTGGATCAAATTAGGACTTCGTCCAATAATAAGGTGACTGTTAAAAGTAAATCTAGGTTCAATTCATTTGAATACAGTCTTGATTTTTTAGTGGTATCAACTGTTGCAAATTTAGTTCCAAATAATAATATAAATATTTCATCATGGGATATGCCAGTAGATTTAAAATCATTGGCCGATCCTCAATTTTACGTTGCAAGGCCTTTAGATGCACTGATTGGTGCTGAATTATTTTTTAAATTACTCATATTTGATAGAATTGAATTAGGTCAAAACTTACCAATCTTACAAGATTCAGTATTCGGATGGCTTATAGGAGGTGTTTCCATTGAAAACACAACCAAAAATGTTTTACTTACAAATTCTAGTTCTCAAGATGATGAATTGAATTCATCAGTTAAACGGTTTTGGGAATTAGAGTCCATACAATCACGAACATTTTTATCAAAAGAAGATGAAGAGTGCGAAAGGCATTTTGCTTCAACTCATCGTAGAGACAGTACAGGCAGATATATTGTGTCTTTACCATTACGAGACAATGCTTCTCAGCTAGGTGATTCCAAAGGTCAAGCATTGAAACGGTTTTTGTATCTTGAACGCAGATTCAAACAAAATCCTAATTTACATAAACTTTATTCTGAATTTATGAATGAGTATATGGAATTGGGACATATGCAACTTATTAATGAGTCACAAGATGCAAATTTAAAACAAAATTTTTATTTACCTCACCACGCGGTTATTAAGGCCAGTAGTTCCACAACTAAATTGCGTGTGGTGTTTGACGCGTCCGCAAAATCTTGATCAGATTTATCACTCAATAATGTTTTAATGAGTGGCTCAATTGTGCAACAAGACTTATTTTTCATTATTCTACGTTTTCGTAAACACAAATTTGCATTTACAACCGACATTTCAAAAATGTATCGGCAAATTTGGGTTGATGAGAAGCAAACTTCATATCAACGAATCTTATGGCGACAAAATCAAAGTAAACCTATCGAGACATTTGAATTAAAAACCGTAACATATGGAACCGCTGCTGCTCCATATCTTGCAACTAGAGTTATTAATCAATTAGCTACGGACGAGGAATTACATTATCCTATTGCAGCCAAGGTAGCAAAGGTTGACTTCTATATAGACGACCTGTTGTCCGGTGCAGGCACTTCAGAAGATGCTTTAATCATCCAAGACGAAATGATTAAATTATTAGCAAAAGGAGGTTTTCATTTACACAAGTGGTGTTCTAATTCCACTAAATTACTGCAAAATATCTCAATAAAAGATCGTGAAACATTGAATTTAGATCAAATAAGCAATGATAAAACGATCAAGGTTTTAGGTCTTATATGGCAACCTTCTAATGATACCTTTTTATGCAATATAAAAATTTCTGATACATCTAAACAATTAACAAAACGGTTTATATTGTCAGAAACGGCTAAATTATTTGATCCTTTAGGACTATTAGCGCCTATAATTATAATCGCTAAATTACTAATCCAATCATTATGGCGTAGTCAGTCAAATTGGGATGACATGATTTCATATGAAAACCAATTGATCTGGAACCAATTTCAAAGTAATCTATATAATGTCAATCAATTTAAATTTCCACGATGTGTAGTCCCTGGAAAAAGCAAAATTATTGAAATTCATGGTTTTGCAGATGCTTCTGAAAAGGCGTATGGAGCATGTGTCTATATAAGAAGTATCAGTCATGAAAATAAAATAACAGTTAATTTATTATGTGGAAAATCAAGAGTTTCACCTTTAAAGGTTATTTCAATCCCAAGATTGGAACTCTGTGCAGCACTATTATTGTCCAAATTAGTAAATACAGTAATTGAAGCAATGCAAATAGAATTTCAAAATGTATATTTGTGGTCAGATTCTACAATTACTCTAGCCTGGATTAACACTGCTCCACATAAACTAAAAACTTTCATTGCCAATCGGGTTAGTGAAATCCAAGAATTGACTTCATCATTCATTTGGAATCACGTTTCTTCAGGAGATAACCCTGCCGATTTAATATCACGTGGAATAATGCCTGATCAATTGATTAAAATGCAAATATGGTGGAGTGGTCCACAATTTCTTTACGAGCAGTCATTATTTAAATCACAAGAATTTGATATTTGTGATTTTAATACAACCTTAGCTGAAATCAAAGATATTAAGGTTTCAACATCATTTCTAGCACAAATGCCTTGTGATATTTTATCTAAATATAGTTCGTTTAATAAATTACTTCATATCATTGCATATTGTTTACGTTTCATTTACAATTGTAAAAATAAATCTACACGCCGATCTGGTCAATTATTAACAGTTGATGAATTACAATTAGCCCTCATTCACATTATAAAATTAGTTCAAAAATCTGAATTTCAACTAGAAATAAATCAATTACAAAAATCTCAAAAATTAAGTAATAATAGTAAAATTAAAAGTTTGAATCCCTTTTTAGACACAAACGGGGTATTAAGAGTTGGTGGTCGACTAAATAACACCAATTTGTCATATGACGTAAAACACCAATTTCTACTACCTGCTAAACATCATGTCACTAAATTAATATTCAGACATGAACATCTTAAAAACTTGCATCCTGGTCCCCAATTGTTAGTATCAATAATAAGACAACAATTTTGGCCCATAAATGCAAAAAATACAGCTAAGAGCACAGTAAACAAATGTATTACATGTTTTAAGGTTAATCCAAAAGTAGTTACACAACTTATGGGTGATTTACCGGCTGAGCGAATTACTCCAAATCGTCCTTTTGCAACAACCGGGGTCGATTTTTGTGGTCCATTCTTTATGAAACATAAGTACCAGCGTAATTCGGCAGCTCAAAAGGTTTATATTTCTTGTTTTGTTTGCTTTGTAACGAAGGCAATTCATATGGAAGTAGTCTCGGATATGACATCAGAAGCGTTTATCGCTTGTTTAAAGCGTTTTATCTATCGCAGAGGCAAGTGTGTTACACTCTAGTCAGATAATGCGAAAACGTTTGTTGGCGCAAATAACGAATTAAGAAAATTATACGAATTATTTCAAGATGAAACGAAATCTAATTCAATTGCTCAATTTTGTCTAAGTGAGCAAATAAACTGGAAATTTATTCCACCGCGATCTCCAAATTTTGGAGGTTTATGGGAGAGCTCAGTTAAATCTTTAAAAATTCATCTTAAAAGAGTTACATCTAATGTATATATGACTTTTGAAGAATTAAATACTTTAATTATTCAAATTGAGGGAATTTTAAATTCTCGACCGTTGTCAAATATGTCAACTGATCCAAACGACCCAGAGCCTTTGACGCCTGGGCATTTTTTAACTGGAGGTCCTATCATTGCATTGTGTGAACCTTCGTTATCACTTATTCCTGAACATCATTTATCCAAATGGCAAAAAATTACAAAAATAACAGAAGATTTTTGGAAGCGTTTTTCTATGGAATATATACATTCCTTGCAATCAAGAAATAAAGGGAGGTCTTTAGAAGCTAATCTTAAGGTTGGAGCTATTGTTTTATTGATTGATGAGAATTTGAAATCAACGCAATGGATACTTGGTATAATCGTAGATCTTTTCCCTGGTCGGGATGGTATAGTTTGCCTTGTTAATGTTAAGACTCAAAAATTTACTGTTAAGAGAGCTATCTCCAAATTGTGTAAGTTGCCAATATGAACAACGTCTATAACAAAAATACTTATAATTAATGTATGTTAATCTTTATATTTTTTTGATATGTCATGAATTTAACAAAAAAAAATTTTATATATATATAGATATATATATCATTGTATTTTAGTAATTTAGAATTTTCATTAATTCTCTAGTTTATTATATTGAAAGGCTTGGACCTTTCAAGAGAGGCCGGAATGTTAAGAAATGTATAAAAAAAAGTATAAATTTAAATCAAAATACAAAATAATCTATTTTGTTGTTAGTTCTATGAAAATTTAAGAAATGTAAAAAAAAACTATTATTTCAATTCAATTAATACAAAAATAATCCATTTTGTGCTCAGTTCTTTGGTTCTTTTAGTTTTTTTTTCTTATACATCGTCTTCCGGCATTCTCGTTTTATAAAAAAGAAAATAAAATAAAATCACTTCGCCATTACACCTTGAATGGTTAATAGTATATGTTAAGCTTCTTTTCAATTTATTTTCATTTAACTGACAAAGGAATAATTTCCATAAGTTTGTGTTGTTTTAACATATAAAATTACTTAATTTAGTTTGTATAATGTGTTATATGTAATTTACAAGTGTAATATCTAAATAATATAACCAGAAAAATTGAAATTAAAAATTTGAATTAAATACAGTCCACAAAAACCATGTGTTTCTAATTAATGAAATCATAAATAATGCAATTAACATTCAATTAAACAATAGTGTTTCATTTTCATTAATTATTCTCTATAATTATAAAAAGGAATCAATTTTAGTGACATTACATATTTCAAAATAATAGTTATTTGTTTAACTAGGCAGCAAAGTAGTAGATTGACTGTCGCGGCTGATAGTTCATAACCGAGCGAGCGAGGCTAGGAATTCAGCCAAGGCAGTCAATCTACCTTGCTGCCGAGTTGAACATATAATTTTTTCTCCGATTAATTACAATGATATGTAATTTAATAATTATTACTTTAAAAATAAAGCAAAATTTTAAAAATGAAAAAAAAAATCGATTAAAAAAATTTGTTTTTAATCGCAATATCTGTTTATTCCTATGAAGTCTAATTATTTTGCTGCCTAGGCAGCAAAGTACTTGCTTTGCGGCCTAGGCAGGAAAAGCGCCACTTTGCTGACTGAAATAAGTCTGCAAAATTTATATTTGCTGTCTATCGGAGAAAAAATTATATATCTGTGAAAATAAATAACACATAGACTGTGTTACTTATATTATTTAAATTTCAATAAATCGAACCGTTCGAAATGGTTATTTATTTATTCACATTGAGCCTAATTTTATTCCTAAAATTCGACGCATTCCATTGAACCACAACTTTGTTCAAATTTACTTCCATCTATATACATTCTACACTACCATTTCTAGGTTTTGGCCAAAACAAAACACGCATACAAAACTTTTTTGAAATACTTCATGAAACGTTTCTGAAATATTTCATGAAATATTTCAAAAGTATAAATTTCATGAAATTTAAAATCACTAATCTTATGTCGTAGCGAAATCCGAAATTCGGGTAGCAAAATCCGAAATTCGACGTCCACGCCATGCTGCCTGGGTAATGTTGACAGAATTAGGTTGGTGTATTGGAGACAAGCAGAGTAAAAACTGCTTAGTCAATGACGCTACATCACATCGAATTGGCGCCTTACATCCAATGCGACTCAAGCGTCTGTTCTCCATATCAGGGGCGGCTTGGAGCGGGCGTCTGTCTTGAATCAAGCGACTCGCTATATAAACGTGTAAAAAGGTTGTTTCTGGTGACCGTGATATGCAGAACGGACCCATTCACGACAATTTGGGTTGGGCTTAAGGTTAACACCCTAACCCCTGAAAAAACTAATATGTTAAATTTGGTTATCAGAAAAGAATAACAGACCCGGACAAAAACAGAATTTTACCTGGACGGCAAAAAGGGCCAGAATACCGAATCGGAACGTGGAACGTGTGCAGCCTGAGCGCTCCTAATGCTCTTATAAGTCTAGAAACAGAGGCTGAGAGGTATAGGATGGATATTATTGCTCTACAAGAAATTAGACAGCCGATAATCGGAAAACAAGATTTGGATAGTCACTGTAGTGGTCATCCTTCTCGAAGAGAATTTGGAACTGGCTTTCTTGTTGGTGCATGCATACAAGAAGTCGTGATGAAATTCATCCCGGTCAGTGAGAGGATCTGCTACCTACGTGTACGTGGTATATATAACAATATTTCTCTTATTGCCGTGCATGCACCTACTGAAGCTCAGACCGTTGACGAGAAGGATAATTTCTACATAGCACTGGAAGAGGTTATGAAACAAACACCAACACGCGACATTATTATGGTTCTTGGTGACTTTAATGGACAGGTTGGAAGAGATATCTCTTATAAAAATGTTGTGGGTCCCAACAGCCTGCATTTGCATTCGAATGATAATGGTGAGAGAATGACTGAGTTTGCATTATCAAATAATTTGGGAATTGCCAGTACGTTCTTTCCGCATCGATCGATTCATAAACAGACTTGGGTCTCACCGAATGGAAACACTCGAAATCAAATTGATCACGTTCTAGTAACAACACGTTTCTTTTCGAGCGTTCTGGATGTGCGATCCTTTAGAGGTGCATACATTGGAAGTGACCACTTCCTTGTATGTGCAACGATAAGGTTCCACTTCCCAAATCCAGGCATTCCAAAATTCAATCAACGGAATCGTTTTAACATCTCATCATTAAAGAATGCTGAAACTGAAGAGAGATATCAAATCCATATTGCCGAAACATTGGATAAATCAGAAACCATTAATGGAGACGTCGATACGTCATGGTATTTGCTCAAAGATGCTGTTTTAAGCGCTGCTGAGGGAATACTTGGACGACCACAGAACCACTCCCAGAAGCCATGGATGGATCAAGCATGCCTTGACGCTATTCAATACAAAAGAAATTGCTATCTGAAGTGTCTACAAGGACGCAGCACCAGGTCCACGAAGGAGAACTATAAACTGGCAAGACAAGCCGTTACAAAGCTATGTAGACGAATGAAGAGAGAATGGTGGAAGAGACAGTGTGAGGAGATTGAGGAATGAGGAATGCAATCACTTCTTTCAACAGGTTAAAACCTTAAAGAAGGGCCCTCAAACTAGATCGACTGCTATTCAAAACGAAGATGGGGAACTACAAGTAGACCTTAAAAATATTTTAGATACTTGGGCCGCTTATTTTGAGAATCTTCTCAACTTAAGTGACCAGCAACAAGTCGGGCGACGAGCAAAGCTTATTCGTGCGTCAAAGGTACATGTAGACGAACCCACCAAAGAGGAATTCGATGTGGCGCTGTCAAAATTAAAATGCAATAAAGCACCTGGTATCGACGATATAACATCCGAAATGATTGTACATGGTGGCGAAACTCTATCCAGACTGTTTGAACTTGTTCAAATGATCTGGAAGAGTGAAACCATGCCACAGGACTGGAACACAGCTATGCTGATACCAATCCATAAAAAATGTAATCGTCTACAATGTGCAAACTACAGAGGAATCGCTCTCCTCTGCACAGCATATAAGATCTTTTCCTACATTTTGCTATCCAAAATCAATCCTTTTGCTGAACAACTGTTTGGAGAATATCAGTGTGGTTTCCGGTGGGGCCGAGGTACCACCGATGCACTTTTCTCGATAAGGATGATTTTGGAAAAGTGTCGAGAGTTCAACATCGAACGAGAGACTCTATGGTCTGCTTTGCTGTCAATGGGAATTCCTGGTAAACTGGTATCACTATGCAAAATGACAGTACAGAACTCTCAATGCTGTGTACGAGTAGAGAACGAAATATCAAAGCTTTTTAAAGTCGACTCCGGTTTAAGACAAGGTGATGCTATCTCTCCTATACTTTTAAATCTAGCCTTGGAATATGTGTGCCGTCAAAAGAAACTACCGACTAATAACAATATCTTGTCAATAAGCTCAGTACAGATGATTGCTTACGCTGATGATGTTGTCATCCTCGGCCGAAGTGAAGCTGTTATGAGTGAGACTTTCAAGTCGCTTGAGAGTGGTGCTAGGAAAATTGGTCTGCAAATTAACTACAATAAAACCAAACATATGAATGTTTCAAGAGAGGCTGAGAAGAAAGATTTGATGTGCGGCGATGAACGAATTGAGGGAGTTGAATCTTTTAAATATTTGGGATCAATGCTTGACTCAAACAACAGCATACTTACAGATATTAAAGCTCGAATCGCTGCAGGTAATCGAACTTTCTACTCAATTAAACCTCTCCTTCGATCACCGTATGTATCAACTAACACCAAGCTCAAGTTATACAAGACATTGATTAGACCGAATGTGATGTATGGGTCACAAACGTGGACCCTTACACAAAATGACGAATCGCATTTATCTGTATTTGAGCGTAAGATCCTACGTTACATTTTTGGTCCACTTAAGACAGACGATGGGGAGTATAGAACCCGGTATAACTTTGAGATCAGAGACCTTCTTGAGGGTCCTGATATAATAGGTTGTATCCGTTCTAACAGGATTGCTTGGTTTGGGCATGTTCTACGAGCCGATTCACAGTCTGGAATGATTAGCAAAATGTACGTTAGTACCCCAGGGAGTGGTAGACCGCGAGGAAGACCACTACTACAATGGGAGACTGACGTAATAAACGACCTTAAAAAAATCGGCTGCCATGGTAATTATGTCGCTGTTACGAACGACCGTGGTGAACATTCAAAGCTGATTAGCCTGGCAACGCTCCTACATGGAGCATGAAAGCCTTAAAAAAAAAAAAAAAAAATCTTATGTCGTGCAATTACTGCAAAATATCAAAATAGTTTACTTCTAAGAAAAGAAATTAATTTCTTCTATTCAAATCTTTTTAGTTTTCTTTTCATTGACTGTTATAAGGTTTTTGCAAATTGTTGTTGTTGAGGATTATTGCAAACTTTTTTGTTGAAGCCTGGTGAAACTTCTCTTGATTTTCTCAGTCACTTGGCTTTTTTTCTTAGGTTGCCAAGACAGCTAAGAGCTTTACTTGGCTTGCTGAATGCGATGAAGCATTCATAAAAGACAAAAATGAATTGGCCCAAATAACAGTTCTCCATCATGCACCAAGCGACTCAAAGCTTAGCATCACTACTGATGTCTCAAACACGGAGGTCGACGCAGTTCTGCAACAGTTTTACAATAACTGTTGGGAGTCTCTGGGATTCTTTTCCAAGAAACTCTCGGATACAGAAAAGAAATATTCCGCATTCGACAGGGAATTACTGGCAATTTACCTAGCAATCAAACACTTCTGGTATTTTGTCGAAGGTTGAGATTTCATAATTTACTCAGACCATAAGCCTTTTACTCGAGCTTTCCAATCAAAAACAGAACGCAGTCCAAGATAATCACGTCACTTGGATTAGATTTCACAATTTACCACGGACATCCAGCACATTCATGGCAAAGATAATGTAGTGGCAGATACACTCTCTTGCACTACAGAATCAGACTACAATTGGACTACAACATAATCGTGCAAGCACAAAAAGCAGACGTGGAACTTTATAATTTAATTTCTGGTTCTAGACATCACACTAGTTCCAACATGAAACTAGAGTTTTTCGAATTAGATGGCCTAGATATCACCTGCGAAACATCCACTAGGAACAATCGTCCATACATCGCAGAAGCACTACGTAGAACAATTTTCGATACATTACACAACTGGTCACATCCTGGTGTCCAGATACGCGTAAATTAACCACAGAACGTAACTTTTGGCCTAATATAAACAAGGACGTAGCCCAACTCCTGTTTATCCTGTCAACATTCCAAAGTTCAACGTCACAACAAATCACATTATGGACAATACGAATTCCCCTCGGTTGATTTGAACACATTCACATAGATATAGTAGGACCACAATATATCTGCAGCAACCATTGCCACAACATTTGTATACAACTACATATCACGATTCGGTGTTCCTCTTCACATTACCACTGATCAAGGAACATAATGCGAGAGCAAGCTTTTGTCAGAGCTAACACAACTCCTTGGATCTCATCGAATACGTACAACGGCTTATCATTCACAAGCCAATGGCATGGTCAAACGCTTTTATATACAGCTTAAAGCTGCTCTTCTGGCCCGAGGCAATATACTATCAATTGGAGCTCAGAAATTAGAATTGTACTTCTCGAATTTCGGGAAACAGTTAAGGAAGATTTGAAGTGCTCATCAGCTAAAACGGTTTACGGACAAACCATCAAGCTACTCGGGGAGTTCTTCATCCTGCTTTACCTATGCCATCTACAGACACAGTTATCGATCAGCTGCGCAATACTATGCAAAACCTCATTCCAACACTATCACGCACTACAAAACAAACTGAAATATTTGTCCCTAAAACATTAGACAACTGCTAATACGTTTTCGTTAGGTCAGACAAGGTTCGTATAGAGTTATCACCACCATACGAAGGTCCTTACAAAGTACTCCGCAAACACTTTATCATTGCAATCAAAGCCAAAAACCGCAACATTTCAATTGACAGGTTGAAATCAGCGTACGGAATCTTATCAGAACAAGAACAAATCAAACCTAGGAAAACATTTCGCATTGCTCCATAGGTCTTGCTTAACCTTACTCGCGAGAGAGTTCTATGGCGACTCATTGGCATTCACCGGATCAAAATACACAACACCCTATAAAAATAACAGTGTTGGAAAATGTCTGTACCGTATCTCTAACGTACTATCTGCTTGGATATCAAATTTCAAAAGAAAGAATAAACTATTCAATATTTTAAAACAAAATTTACAAAGCATACTATATAATTTAATTTTGAAAGTTTATTCGGCTTCTGCATTGTGTTCAATTATTTGCAACATTTCTCCCCAGGGTCGAATTTTCTTGAGAGTCGACTTTTAATATAGCAATCCTTGCAACAGGTCTGGTGTAGATTCCGAGTTTCGTTTTCACAACACAAATTGTCGAATTCTTCCATCAGGTGCTTTCTTGACTTCTGTTATGATTCCTTTTGGCCAACAATATCTTGGGTGGCTTGGATCTACTATGACAACGACATCTCCAATTTTAGGTGCTTGAACCTCTGAATACCATTTGGATCTTAACGTTTATTCTGGTAAATATTCGTTTATCCATCTTTTTGAGAAATGGTTTAAAATCATCTGAGCTTTTTTGTAATTGTTCCTTAAGACTACTGATGTATCATCTGGTTCAGTCAAAACTTCGTTAACTCCTGATGACAAGCGAATAAAGTGGTTTGGTGTTATTGCTTCTTTTTGTTGACTTTCAATTGGTACATAGACAAACGGCCTTGAGTTAACTATGTTTTCAGCTTTTTTTAGTGCATTGATCAAAACTTGCATATGCATATGCATATAAAGCAACTTTGATAGAACGTATAAGTCTCTCCCAAGCGCCACCCATATGAGGTGCTGCAGGTGGGTTGAATCGCCACTCAATTGTACTTGTTGTAAATTCTCTTGCAAGCAAATTTGTGTTTAATTGTTTGATCTCCTCGCGAAGGACACATTCTGAACCAATAAAATTTGTTCCATTGTCACTGTAGAATACTTTGACATCAAACCTTGTCATAAAATTTCTGATAGCCATAATGGATGAGCTTATATTCAAACTATAAGCTACTGCAATATGAACAGCACGAACAGGAAGACAGGTAAACAGTACGCCATAACGTTTTTGAACTCCTCTTTCAAAAACTACGTGGATTGGCCTGAAGTAATCAACTCCTGTGTGTGTAAATGGACTATGGAGGTTCATAAACTGATAATCGAGCTTCTGGTATTGGAGCCATTCTTGGAACTTCAGGCTTTGCACGTTCATTCTTGCATCTTTGGCAATTTTTTGCAATTCTCTTTACAAGAAATCTTAGTTTGGGTATATAAAATCGTTTCCTTATCTCATTCACAACTATTTCATGATGCTGATGAAGAAGGTTCTCGTGGAAACTCTTTACCAATAGTTTTGTGATGTAATGTTCTTGAGGGAGAATTACTGGTCTTCGTGTGTCAAAAATAACATTTGCTGCGTCTATTCGACCGTCAATTCGAATTCCTTTGCTATCATCTAAATATGGTGAAAGACGATATAACCTGCTTTTTATTCCTGGTTGTTGATTTCCATCATTGAGCTTCAATATTTGGTTTGAAAATGCAGACCATTGTGCGATTTTGAAAAGTTTAGTTTCTGCCACAATTAACTCTGATTTATGTAAGTATGGGTCGATCAAACGTTCTCTTGTTTTTCTCGAGTTGACAATTGGACTCTCAGCTAGAGTATGTGTCAGTTTAACTTTTATTTGAGTTGCTGGAAGTTCTTTTAAGTTCTTGATCAGCATTGACAAAGTTTCCCTTGCTGTGAATATACTTTATGTGTCTTGTTGTTAAAATTGCTTCTTCAATACTATCAAAGCTATCAAGGTAATCATCTACATAAGTGTTTTCGATTATTGCTTTAACTTCTCTTGGAAACTGCTTTGCATATTCACCAGGTTGAGGTTTTTAACAAACTGGGCTGAGCTGGGCGAGCTCTTTGACCCAAAAATTAGGACTTGGAAAACATAAGTTGATACTGGATCGCTTGGTTGATTCCTCCAAAGAAAACGTTGAGAATTTTTGGTCTTCTTTTATAACTTGAATACGATGGAACATGTGCTTCAAATCTTCGGAAACGCAAACTTTTCGCTCTTGGTAACGAAATAACACTTGAGGCAGAGGTAGAACCAGATCACGACCTATTAAAAGCATCGAGTTCAATGATACTCCATCAACGTTGGCATCTTCACCATCTACCATCCTTAGTTTGGAAGATTTCTTGGGATTACGGACTGCAAACATTGGCAGATACCAAGAACGTTCATCTTCTTTTGAAGCTTATTCGCTTGATAATTTTCTGATGTATCCAAGGGTCTCTTCTTCATGCATTACTTCAACTGCTTTCTTAGCAAGTTCCGGATAACGTGATAACATTCTTTCATTGCATAGTAGTCGTTTCATTGCCATGTTTTTATTGGACGGAAACTTAATATTCTGGCTTTTCCATAACAGACCAGTTTCAAACTTGTCTCCAACTCTTTTAGTTGTTGACTTTAACATCTCAAGTGCTTGAAGTTCCTCTGAGCTACTACACTTTTCTGAACTTTTGGTGATTCCCATGATTCCCATCAATTTTGAATGACTCTTGGATCAGTTTATGCAATTCATCGTTATTACATACACACAAATGTAGATTTAGACGTTGACTGGCTGAACCATGAGATACTTCAGACTCGTATGTGCCACAAACGGTCCATCCTAGTTTGCACAATGCAACTGTAGGACTTCTTTCGCTTTCTTGATGCATTTTTTTAACTCCACTAAGGTGTAAGTTGTCCATTCCGATGAGTATCATTGGTTTGGCGTTAGCATAGCTCTCAACCTTGTACTTTGCCAAGAATGGAAAAGATTTCTTAAGTGCTTCAAAGTTCAAGGATTGTCTTGGTAATTCGAGGTCGTCTACAGTTCAAACATTATTGAAGTTGGATGCAGTGCTTCACCGAATTGAAATAGAAACTTGCTTCGAGTTTGGAATGTTTTTGTACGTGTCGCTGGACCACTTTAAGCATAAAGGAAGTTCTTTGCCAGTTAGATTTAAGTCTATGTACAACTTTGAATCCATTAAGTCGAAATCTCTTGGCTACCATTTCGGAGTGTGACTCGCATGATACGAAACAATGTATTGTGTAACATTGAATGATGGCTCATCTGAACGCCACATTGAGACGTAGAAGGTTTTTCATTATCTGGGTTCTTTTCGGTTGAACTGAAATTGGAGGTCTCAAAGTTGTGTAATAACTTATGATGTCGCTTATCACAGACTTGAACACTACATTTTGACTTTTCCGTACATTTTCCATTGTGTTTCACAAGACATCGGAAACATAAATGTTTTTCCTTGGTAACCTCTATTGCGGTTCATTGAAGCAAAAGTACTACACTTCTCAAGTGACCTGCAATCTCCTTGACATCCAAAGCAAGAATCAATTTTTGGTTTTGAATCTTCTGAGTGAACGTTTACCCTCGAGGTTTGTTGCTTTGGCTTGTCA
Organism: Diogma glabrata; assembly: GCA_963693315.1. NCBI lineage: Eukaryota > Metazoa > Arthropoda > Insecta > Diptera > Cylindrotomidae > Diogma > Diogma glabrata. The sequence continues at coordinate 396,866,647 of OY856187.1, forward strand.
AAACTAGTTGAAGCCACTCTTGAGGAAACCATGGCGAGATTATCAATCCAGTTATCAAAATGTTCAAGAGTTGGGTACACTATTTGTTGTACAACAATTTCCCACTGCATCTGAAGCTCAACTTGGAGTCGTTTTTTAAGTTTATCCAACATCATTGGATCTTGTAAGTGATCCACCATTCCAGCTGTCTTCATAGTGACTATCATGTTGTGGACTTGAGTACCAAATTTAAGTATAGAATTTGGATTTTTCATCGAAGCTTGTGGTAACTTTGTAATCTCAACCACTAACTCTCTGATGAGATCATTTGCTTGACCATACAAAGTCCAAAGACGACGAAGGACATATAGAACGTTTGCAGGTAGAGTAAGCATACCTTCAACGCTTGTTCTTGCTTCACCAGTTAATGAATTCTGTAGTCGAATTAAGTTCTCTATGTCATCGAATTTACACGTTAATGTGCTTGTTGCGTAGCTTGATAAAAAAATTGGCCATTGTCGAAATGCTCCAGAAAATTTTGGCAGATCTTTAGAAGTCACTTTGCGAGCTTGAAAGTGTTCTTTGGACAGATAAAGTCTCTCTCTGTTTTGCAACAACACTGGATATGGAAAATTGTCTCCCATTGATTGTTGTCCTTGAAACGTTGGACCAATCCCAAAAGGCACTGCGTATGGATTAAAAGAAAAACCTTGAGACATACTTGTTGGCACGCTTGGCAAAACAGTTGGCCTAGTAGAAGTTGAGTGAGACATTATGTTTTGATCGCTTGTTACTGATAATGGGACATAATTGCTAAAACGACTTTGTGATGAACTGGTGGGTAATGGAGCATTTGATTGAGTAGAATGATGAGGTATGGATCGTTAGAACCAGCTGAAACTCTGGAGCTGAAGCAAGTTCAGGATGCTGAGCCTCTCCTATGTATGTTTGCGACTGTTCCGATGGGACAACTCTCATTGTTTGAACCTCTTGAAGAAGTCTATTTCGACGTTGAAGTAATTCTCTCATTTGTTGAAGTGATTCAATCTCGGCTTCTAATGTTTCCTTAGTTTTAACTAAAGTTGATCTATTACTAGCTGGTTCTTGAGTTTCTGAGATCGTTGTTTGTGTTTTAGAGCTTGTTGTCAAATTGATACATTCATCACACGTGTATGGATGAGCATCTACCTCAAATTCTGGTATTCTCGCACATTCTTGATTACATTCTTCATTACACCTCTAGCAAGAGACCATAATTACCGAATCAGGTCGATCACAGATAGCACAACTTGCTAACATTGCAGTAGCGCCTCTTAAAGTCCGTTGATTTGGATCTTGCATGATAAACCTCGCATTTAATGTTTGAGAAATTGTTGGAAAATGTCTGTAGTATGCGCTTTGACGAAAACTCAATTTATGTTTCTTGTCTTTTTAATGCAGGACTCAAACCTATAATTGATTTTACAATCAGATTTACAATCAATTAATTAGTTTGAAATAGTTTTCTTTCACAAATTTTGAAATGCGAGACTTTTCTCGATTGTTAAACCAGCGTTCTTTATCTTTTGTTACAATTACTGAATTTCAAATTTTAATTACTTTAAGTTTAATGACGTTAAGTTTCTTTTTTAATGACTTTTAAGGAAAATGTATTATCTGCTGGGATATCAAATTTTAAAAGAAATAATAAACTATTCAATATTTTAAAACAAAATTTACAAAGCATACTATATAATTTAATTTTGAAAGTTTATTCGGCTTCTGCGTTGTGTTCAATTATTTGCAACAAACAGCATAAACAAACCACTACAAATTCGACTCAATTACAAAATTAATCAAAAATTCAATTTAATCAAAATTTTTATTCGGCATCGACTAGTCGCACATTCTTAAAAATATTTACTTCCGAGATAAAGGAAAAATAAATAAATTAAATCAAATAGAATTCATTAAATATAATCACTTTGTATTCCTTTTTATAATTATAATAAAATACATGTTTTTTAAAAATTAAATTAAATAATTTGTGAGATCAAAACTTGACCAGTGAACGCGCAATAAATCGCGTATACATATAGAACTCACGATACGCGATAAAATCTACCTAAAATCAACAAAAACTGATCCCACTTGTTTTTCTAAAAGCAATTAGCGAGGCGAAACTATATTCTATATAAGAAACACCGTTACGCCTAAATGTTTGCTTAGTGTAATCCGATACAAATTTACAGTATACACAAAGTAACTGTTATTTAAAATTCTAGACAAAAGTTTTTTATAACCAAGATTGCATTTTTATAACAACGTGTTGCAACCATTAGTTATATTTTATTAATCCACTAACCTACTGATAACATAAATATAAAAACATTTTTATATATTTGACATCAATTCTAATCATTCGATAAATTAATAATAAAATTCGATCTTAAATCTATATACCTACTTCCGTTGATTTAGTTGATGGGTTTATTCCCTATTATGATGGTAGCTTTTGTGTCTAATTCACAAAAATATAAACAAATATTTGATCACTATAATGCAAGAAAGAAAATAGTTTCATTTGACATAAATTATTTAACTTGTTTCTCGTGATTTTTTAAAATCATAAAATTTAATCAATAAAATAAAAAATCCCCTTGTTTTCACTATTAAAACAAATAAATATATAAATCAATTATGATGTATTTTATTTTATCTTAAATTTATTTGTATTACTTAAAACTCATTTAACGGTGAAACAGAACATGGGTTACTTTAAGTTAAGCTAGCTTGTGAAATTTAAGTTAAAAATATAAATATTGTGTGACTCCTCGTTACACAATAGTATAGTGTATAACTAGTGCAAATGCGTTTTTCAAACAAGAGTGTTGTATGCAGCACGATTTCGTGCTGGTTACCCACAATAGTTTTTGCATTTTTTTTAAACAACCTCTTTGTGTGATGCCGAAAGAAGTGTTTTGTCGAATGAGATCATCGATTTTCATGAAATGTTCATTAAATAAATCAGAAATTTTGTTAAAAAAAAACTCCAGGTAACATTGAACGAAAAACGCCACTAAGCATTAATGTACGAATTATTCATGTAAATATCTAAAGTCACTGCATCAAATTCAACATTTATTAAGCCATCCATCGTTGATGGCGCAGCTATTTCTTCCTTGTAGTATGCTATTAATTTACAGAACTTTGTTTAATCTCCAGAATTTGCATAAATATTAATCGATTTAGAGATTACCCACTTCTTCCCATTTTTTTAATAAAATGTGTTGTGTAGCTGAAATCTTTACATGTGTCACAACAACACATAAAAGCCTTTTAAGATCAAGGAAAGTCGAATAATTACCCTCTAACTCACTTTTTTTTTAGACTGGTTTTAAATATTCTGGTATTTAACAGACTATGAGTTATAAAAATAAAGTTTAACCGGAATCGCTCACCAAACGTAAATAGAATTTTCTTTGTACTTTTGTTTGGTTTGCTTTCCATTGTAACGTCCGCTATATTCACCTAAACAATAATAAAACCAATTCATCTTCTTTTTGTTTTCATTTGTGGGGAAGCTGAACGTAATCGTTGTTTGCCAAAAGAAAAATAATTGGAAAATCCGAAGGTTTATGCTAACGTTTTACATACATAAATTATTTATGAGGAAGCTGGATGAAAAACAGTCTGTCAAGAAATATAAGTTGGAAATCCGAAGGGTTACTGTGGAGAAGGAAATATATGGTAATAGTTCCGGGGGGGGAGATAGAATGGTGATTATAGTTTGTCAAAAAGGTGAAAGTTAAGAAAAAATTACATATGAATGGACATCCATCAATCAACACACTCAAGTTAGATTAAGTATTTTATTTTTATATTCATGCATTCATATAAAAATATATATATATATATATTTTGACTTTTGAATTGCGACTTTTGGAATGATAGGCTAGGTTAGCTATAATAAGAGATTCCCAACTAGATTACCCGTTTGTGGAAGACATACGTTATTCCGTCTGTTTCTTTTTGTTTTTTTGATTTTGATAATATTATAATTTTGATATATAAAAGTCCTAACAATAGTGGCTTCCTAAACAAATGTTTTATCAGTATATTTTTTATAATAATCACTTGTGGAAAAATGCAATACGTGGGCCGAAACTGAAACGGACCTTATAAGAACCGGAATAACGGTTTTGAGATTAAGTTATTTTTGCAAACCAGTTTTGATAAAATTTTGGCGCAAAATTGATTTTGCATTTTTTTTCTTTATTTGTTTGAAAACTGGTTTTGGGAAATTTTAATAATAAAGGTATTTTTGTTTTTGATAAAACCAGTTTTGGCTAGTTTTATGTGCAAAATATATGCAAATATTGCATATCTAATTTTTACTGGTAAACCAACTTTGATTTTTTTTTGGTAATTGATATTTTGGGTACAAAATCAGTTATTGGATTTCCTATTTTTTTTTTTTTTAATTTTTTGTTATTGTGTAATGTACAACTCAATCATGAGGGGTCAGGGTATGCGAAGAGGAGTGGTCTGGTCCACAGGAGGCCCCTGTCCCCCCTGTATAATTAGTTAAGGCTAATTATTTTTAATTTGGAAAAAAAAAACCGTTTTGGGGAAGTAGTTTTTTTTGGAATTTTTTTTTTATACTACCAATGTACATTCTTTTGTACATATTTTTTATGTACATATAGTATATATTGTACATATTTTATTATACATTTTGTAAATATTTTTGCGTATACCATGTACATATAGTATATATTGTACATATTTTGTACATATCCTGATTATACAAATTGTAAATATTTTTATTGTACATATTTTTTGTAATATAAGGTACATATGTTAGTAAATATTTTTATTATTTTTCGTGTATTAGGTTGTAATTAAAATTCTTTCTTAGCGGTAGGCCTAACAAGCCATCCATGGGGCTTCTCCCCTTAACGATGATGACGTTCTTAGGTCGCCTATGGCCATTGGGGTTATGCGATCGATGAACATTGGTTTCTTCTCTACATTCAGCGAAGGAGTTCTCAGGGACGAGGAGTGGTGTTGCTGTGTTTGTACTTAAGTGCAAACCAGTAATACCATTCTTTGCTCAGAGGCTTCTTCGGTGGAATGAAGAGAAGAACCAATTATACTTTGCTTTCAGGATCAGAGGCTTCACCTCATACAAATTCAAAAACTTACCATTTTTTTCCATCTAGCTTTGCAATAGACAATTTTTCATAGAGTTTAGGATTTGAAGTCTGGTGCTCGGGAGCGTTCTTCAACTTTCGCATTAGGTTTAGTTGTAATTTATTTTTAGGTTAAACAAGCACAACTGGGTCAGTAGAAGTGGACCTAAGGTCTAATCGTGACAGTTGTGATTGTTTTTATTAGGTTCCCCAGCTTCCCTGGGGAGGGTTAGGTTCCCCAGCTTCCCCTATAAGAAGCTGTTCTGTAGAATCTGGTCGTTAGGGGCTTTTCTAGTCAGTTCTCACATGCATTGTTGGAGTGGGCTCGCGAACGCGGGAATTCAAATTTAAACAATATGGATATTGCAGCCATACTTATTTTTTAAATTGTCTCCAGACGAATCTTGATTTTGGGAATCTCTTATCTTATTAAATAAAAATAAAATAAATAAAACAAATTTTTCAAAAAATTAAATAAATAATTTTTATTAAATAACATAATTTTTTTTAGAATTAAATAATTTTAGGTAGCTAAATAAATAAATTTTCTTAATTAAGCAAAACATCAAGATATAAATAAATATCTATTATTTTTTTTAAAAAATTAAATAAATATTTTGAGTTAAGAGGACCACCCAATAAATAAACATCTTTAAATATTTTTTCAAATTTTAAAATAAATAAATATTTTTTCCATAGGGGTGTGTCGTCAATAAATAGTGATAGATATATATATTTCAGTATATCTGAAATCAAATAAATAAATAAATTATATTTTTATATACAATATTTTAGGAATTTTTGTGAAAGGTGAAGCAAAGATTGGGTAATCGACAGTAATCTTTTTGTTCTTTTACGAAATTTGGTTTTTACAAAAATTTTTGTGTTTTCGAATTGGGCGTTCGTTGTTTTTTTCGTTTTTGCGTTTTTCATTAATTTTACATTTACAGCGTACTAACTACATTTTTTTTGTTGGGAATTGGTTTTAATATTGTTGTTGATTGCGAGTTCATAATTTTACGGGTTTTACCATCAAAATGTCAAACCAGCTAGACGTTGACCATCCGTTCTATGGTCTGGAACCCACCGAACTACAGGTCGAATGTTTGGTTCGGGGTGTGAACTTCGGGGGGGCCGATTGGGCAGAGGAACTGCAAAACCATGCAGATCATAGGTCAGTTCCAATAACAGTGTCTCATGCGAGAGATTTGATAAAGGAATCTCAAATGGTGGTGCAGGCAGCACAACTTATTTTAAATCAAGTACGACGACTTCAGTCACCGATTAATCAGACCTTCTTAGATGGTTTGGCGAATCGAGTGTTACATTACACGGGTAGGATGAATAGGTTGGGTCCTCGCAATGACTTGCAAGAAGCCCGCACCTACGCTATCTCACAATTGTCACGCGCTTGGAGTATAATAGGATCATTATCAACACGTCCAAATATGCAGAGTAAACCAGGAGTATCATCTGCTCCGTCTGCTTCATCTGCTTTTCAACCAGATGAGAGATCCACACCGATCCCAGTACGGCCGATATCGGAAACAATACATAGTCTGAATCGTCCAAACCAGCAACAACAGAGACGGTCAGATCAGTTACCACCGGCGTATTTCCAGCAATCAGGCTTGAGGGCAGAGGACTTTGCAATACCACAATTGGGTCCAAGCTGAACACTTACACAACAATCCAGCATTGGTACAACAACAATCATTAAATCGTTCATCAGTACCACAGGTACAACCACTACCAGTATATCCACCAGTTCCACTAACAGCACCACCACCGTACAACCAACCTCCTCAGGTATGGCGTGACGCGGCTCCAGCGTTAGCACCAGTGGAGTACCGAGGGGTTCGTGGGAACAATTTGAGTCGTTATGACTCAAATTGGGTTTCAACCTTCACAGGCGATGGTCACTCTCCTGATGTTCATGAGTTTGTTCACAGAGTTGAGGCGGCTGCCAGGAGGGACCGTGTGAATTGGGACGACCTTAGGTCTATCGTTCCACGGTATCTCGAAGAGGCTGCCAACAGATACTATCTGAATTTTACTCATGAATATGAGGTGGTGACCTATCCAGTGCTAAGGGAGGGACTCCTACAAACCTTCGGTACGCTCACTGTTGATAAGGCGATCTTGCGAGTTCTTCTGAACCGCAAACAAAAGTCAAAGGAGAGCGTGTACGAGTATCTGGTGGAGATTGGTTCGTTAAACCGTCGCTTAGCACGTCCATTTGCTGACCATGAAATGCTAGAGATTGCTCGGGAGGGACTGAGTGTGGAGCTCAAGAATGCTACACTAGCAGCAACAATACATTCTATGGATGAGCTTCGGACTTTATGTCAGAAGTTTGAACGTTTGTGGTCCACACCAGTTCCGACCAGAACATCAAATTTAAGAATTAGCGAGTTACAGCAGATGGATGATTATGAGGTGGAAGTTGAACCAGAACAACATGGATATATTGAAGCGGTGGATTCAACACAGAGACGGATATTCAACCTGGCATAATATCTATCCAGCAACCTGGCATAATATCTGACAACAGTCAACCTGGTCCATCAATGTCCAGACAACCAATAGTGTGTTTCAGATGTGGAGTAAACGGTCATCGAGCTCCTGAGTGCTCTAAGAATAGAATTAAATTATATTGCTGGAAATGTAACAAGCCGGATGTTATTTATGCAAATTGTTCATATTGTCACCCGTCGTTAAACTATCGACCGAAAGTACATGTTTCGCGGATGATGTCCTCAGTTCAACATCCAATGAGCCCGAAGAAAGCGACGAGAGATGTAGGAACGCAGGACGATCGGCCACCACCCAAGAAACCTGAATAAAATCACCAAACACATTTAATTTCCCATCATTACATCGCACGTATTTTAGACGTCTTGAACGTAACATTAGATATTGGAGGATGAGGAAATTATTTCGTAAAGCATGTATTTCATCTATCCTTTCAGAAACAAAGGATCCTCGGCCGCGACTAACAATTAGGATTTTGGACAAACATATTTCAGGACTATTGGATAGTGGAGCGTCAATCACAATACTTGGAAGAAATTCCTTGGAATTATTGGAATCAGCAGGTACAACTTACCGTAAGAACACTTCGTGTATTCGTACGGCAGATGGTACTGCAACAAAAATTTTGGGTTACATCGAAATTCCAATAACAGTGAATGGCTCCACTAAACCAATGCGGTTCCATATAGTCCCTGGATTACGAGAAGAGCTCTACCTGGGCATAGATTTCTGGGAGAAACTTGGTATTGTTCCTTCATTTGTTAGTGAACTGACTCGTACAGAGCCAATAACTTTAAATACACACAACCTCACCACTGATCAGCAACATGAACTGGATATGATCAAGGATTCTTTCCCGTCATTTGAAGTATCTGGGCTCGGAAAGACTTCTTTGGTTGAACATGTCATCGATGTTGGTGATAGTGCACCTGTTAAACAGAGGCACTATCCCACATCGCCGGCTGTTCAACTAAATGTTTATGCCAAACTCGACCGAATGCTTCAAATGGGCGTGATCGAAGAGAGTAACAGTTCTTGGTGCTCGCCAGTGGTTTTGATACAAAAAGAATCTGGTAAAAACAGATTATGTATTGATAGCCGTCGTGTCAATTCACTAACGAAAAAGGACGCTTACCACTTCCCTTGATTGATGGCTTACTAGGTCGTCTAAATAGCACAAAGTACATTTCAAGTATTGATCTCAAAGATGCTTTCTGGCAGATTCCTCTGGCAGAAGCATCTAGAGACAAGACAGCTTTCACAGTGCCTGGTCGTCCATTGTATCAATTCCGGGTGATGCCCTTTGGATTGTGCAATGCTCCCCAGACAATGTGTCGGCTAATGCACAAAGTGATACCACATCAATATCACAAAAATGTCTTTGTTTATTTGGATGATCTATTGGTAGTCTCTTCCACGTTCCAGGAACATATGGAATTGCTGTCCAAAGTCGTTAAGAGCGGCTGGGTTAACAATAAACCTCAAGAAAAGTAAATTTGTTCTGAGAGAGGTGAAATACTTAGGATTTTTGGTTGGTGAAGAGATGGTCTTCGAACAGACCCTGACAAGGTAAGAGCTGTAGCAGAGTATCCAGCTCCATCTACAGTAAAACAAATACGGAGATTATTAGGAATGGCTGGTTGGTACCAACGTTTCATACCAAATTATGCAAGCGTGGTATCACCGATTACGGATTTATTAAAGAAAAGTTCTGGGAAATTGAAATAGACATTGGAAGCGCAAGCTGCTTTCGAAAATTTAAAACGATTGCTGACTACAGCACCGGTATTAGTAAACCCTGACTATAATAAAGAGTTCTTTATTAGATGCGATGCGAGTCTGACAGGGATAGGTAGTGTGTTGTATCAGGTTGATACAGACGGACAAGAGTGTCCGATAGCCTGCATGTCGAAGAAACTAAATAAAGCTCAGAGAAACTATTCGGTTTCTGAGCTTGAATGTCTTGCGGCAATTCTGAGTGTGAAGAAATTCAGGGGCTATGTTGAAGGTCACCGATTTACAATTGTGACTGATCACTCAAGTCTGAAGTGGCTTATGTCACAGAAAGACTTGGTGGCTAGGTGGAGCCTAAAACTCCAACATATGGATTTTACCATTGTCCACCAAAAAGGTACCCAAAATATAGTTCCTGATGCTCTATCTCGTCTTTATGACGATACACACGAGGAATTGACGGAAGCATTAACACATCACATTAACGACATTAAAATCGACAATGAAGGTTATCGGCACAACGAATATACGAATATGATAGCTAAAGTTCAATCATCTCCTAAGGACTTTCCATCAGTTAAAGTCGTGGATGATAAGCTATACGTACGTATTGAGCCAAGACCTGATGCAATACCTAACGATGTTCCTGTGTGGAAACTCTGGGTACCAAAACCGATGACTTCCAACATGATTCAGAAACATCACGATAATAGTACTGCTGCTCATGGAGGTGTTAAAAAGACTTTAGAACTATTTCGACGTCTTTATTATTGGCCGGACATGGCGTCACAGGTACACAACTATGTTGTGTCCTGCGACACATGTAAACAAACAAAAGCCACGAGTCAGATATTGCGTCCTCCGATGCAATATCAATTCGAAACAGCACGTCCATGGCAGAGAGTCTATATAGATTTTTTGGGACCGTACCTTCGTTCTACACTTGGGAATACGGTATTATTGATAGTTCTGGATCATGCTACGAAGTTTGTACTACTGAAACCACTTAGAAACGCAACTTCACCGAAGGTGAATGCTTTTCTAAGGAATGAAGTGTTTCTTACATATGGGGTACCAGAGTTTCTGCACAATGACAATGGCAAACAGTTCACTAGTAGGAACTTTCAAAGTCTTTTGTCAGATTTCGGCATTAAACACATTAGGACCGGTGTCTATAGTCCTCAAAGCAACGCGTCAGAGCGGGTCAATAGGTCAGTTCTAGCAGCAATTCGAGCGTTCATAAAAGGTCAACATACCAAGTGGGATTCACAAATTGGTGAAATCGCGTATGCACTGCGGGCAGCAGTACATTCAGCTACCAAGTACTCACCGTACTATCTATTATTTGGTCAACATCCAATATCGGATGGAAATACTTACCAATTGTTGAGATCACTACACCAGCTTGGTGAAGATGCTGGTGAGGAATTAGAACGTTCTGATCATTTGACTCTGCTTAGGAACCGGGTTCAGGAAAATTTAAAAGCAGCCTTCAAAAAATCGCAGCATCAGTATAACCAGTGATCTAAATTACGGACTTTTCAACCACAACAACGTGTGTTTGTACGGCAACATCATTTGAGTGACGCTACAAAAAAATTCTCGGCAAAATTGGCTCCAAAGTTCTTACCTGCGATGATTAAGACTAAGATTGGAAATGTACTCTATGAGTGCACAGATATGAGCGGTAAGAATCTTGGAGTCCATCACGCAAAAGACATCAGGGAATGATGTCTTACGTTCGGTAGGGTTGTTCCTCTGGCTGATTGTCGTCTCTGGGGTTCACATCTTCAGTGTCATACTTACTAGTTGTATCGGGGTGTCCATAGTGCTGACGTTCGGATGGATGGTCGGTCTCAGTACTCAGTGAAGTTCCTAGGGACCTCATGAGTGTAGGAACCGGTCATCGGTCTTGACGCCAGTGACTGTGGGTATCTCGATCCCAGATACAGATTAGTTGTGGGAAGTAGTTCGATGGTTTCTGGTGTAGAGGGGGTGAAGACGTTTTTGTGATTTCAAGGGTAAATACCTTGGTTTTTACCTTGAATTCATGGTGTAACGTCCGCTATATTCACCTAAACAATAATAAAACCAATTCATCTTCTTTTTCTAATTCAATAAAAATTTATTTCAATAGTTTCAGTTCATTTTTACATTAATAATAATTTTAAAATTTTCTAATACTTAACGGCTAGTTAAATTTCGAATATACTGAAAAAATAAACGAACGTACTAATTTTATTTTCATTTCTAACGAACAGATGTCGTTACTAACTTTTGCTGAATCTTGGTGTTACACGATTTTGATTTCATTAGAAGATGTCAAAAAATCACATCATTGTGAAAGAATTCCATTCCATGTTTGCTTATCAAACAATTCGATGTTAAAAATCTGAAAAAATAATGTAAATTAATTCCGGTTTTGATTTTTAAAAAGATCACAGCGAGTAAAAGTAAAAAGAGTAAAGATAATGCAATTAATATAATTTCAAGATAAAAGTGATTGAAAAATATTTTCGATTTTATAGTTCGGAATGATCTTGTTAAAAATAAAATAAAATTTCATTAATTTAATTTATTGAAAACTCAAATATATAGTGAATGTAGTTATTTATTAAATTTTCAAAAAAAATATTAACTTCATTAATTATCCGAGTGTATTGTTACTCTGAAAACAACAAGAAAAATAAATAATAAAAGAAGTTCAGATAAAGGAAATTTTGATTTCTCCTGACTATCAATGCCATACATTTTAATAAGAGGCAATTTAGCTTCTTATAGCCATAAATATCCTTGGAGGGTACTTGTTTCTGGATTAATAGCTGCAGATATAGAGCAATTAAATCGATTTCCTTGTGGTGGATACAGTGATGAATCGACATTTGTATATTTACAACACCCTTGTGTTATATTAACAGCTTTAGAGGTTTTGGGTTATAGAGTAGTTGCGTCATCATCAACTGCTGTGAAACAAGATTACAACGAATATATGTGGACTATGAGAAAAGAATTTAGTGAACCAGAATCGGATTTCATCAATCAACAAATTAAGATAAGTTTTTTTTTGTAATTATTGTTTATATTTGTATTTTTTTAGGTTTTTGGTCATATTGATGACAGGCTAGATAATAGTCTTAATAAGAGATTCCCAAAATTTAGGATTCGTGTGGGGACCAACGTTATCCCGTGTCAATTTTTATTTGTATTGATAAAGGTCCAAGCCACGATATAGTGGCAAATCCAACACCATCTTCAATTCAGGAAAAATGTTTTTTGCTTGACTTGGTTGAGTTATACAACTTACTGCAGTAACAAGTAACATAAAAACTATTTTTGTTTAAAAAACTAGCTGCAAGTTATACTTGTAATAAATTATACGTAGGTCAAACAGAAAAACCAATAAATAAGTGATATATAGAACACACAAAAAACTCAAATATGTATTTCTAATTTCGTACAACATTTAATTGTTGAAAATAAAAAAAATTAAATTATACTAACTTGGTCGTGGAATAATAATAACAAGCTCTCGGAAGTTGTAGAAAATCAAAAACGATTTTTGTGGTATTCCAGAATATAATTTTCAAAGCAAAATATAATAATTTTTGGTTATGGTTGAACGGTTGTCATAGATGGGTTAAGAAAAAGCTTTAGTTAAGATGAAAAACCTTATTCAAACCGAAGTAAAACAAATTGCAACTAATCATTTCATTTAAAGAGCATAATGCTTGGATACCTTCATCAATATTCTATTCAAACATTTCTATCATTCATTATTTCCGGCATTTTTATATCTAAAATTTATATTCCAACTTCCTATCAAAACAAAAATCTTTACAAAATTATACCAAGCAACAAATTTCAAAATAAATGTCTATAACTTAGTGAACAGAATCTTAATATCCTTCGTATGGTTCCTACGATAATATTATCAAAGGAATTTTATTAATTGATAAATTTCCATGAATAATAGATAAATTATTTTATGAAAAATTCATATATGAAAGGGAAGAAGTTTTTCGTTATTGTTTTTGTTAAAAGTTTGTAACTAAGCTTTTCTTCTAAGCCAACAACAACAACAAAAAGAAAATCAAAAACTTTTCCTTCACTTATTGAAATTTAGTTATTATTTATTTACTTCATGTGTGTATATAAAGATAAATAAAAATAAATTTACGATTATAATCTCAAGACAATATGGTGATTAGAAAGAGGAAACAAATATGCATTGAGGTGAGATGAAAGAATCTCTGAAATCTTTATGAATGGAATTGATCTGTTGTTATATGAAAATTAAGTAAAATTGATTTCAATGAGGGGATTTACAACGAAAAATAATAGAACAATCAGTTTGCTCAATTATTTGTTTATGTTTTGTTTAGTTTTTATTTTATTTTGCCTGAACACTCAATTAACAAGCGAATTTCATAAATTATATAAATGAAATGAAATATTTAATTGAACAATTTATTATCGGGGAATCCTAGATTTTAATTAAATTGAACTTTAAATTTCAGTCAATTCTGAGCCGGATCAGTTGTGTATATTTAGGTTTATCACATGTTTTTTCATTTTAAAGATATTGAAAGCTTTTAGTTTGTTCGTTTCGCTAAAGTATTCCAAAGAATTTTAGAATATTTCTTTTATTTTTGTCTAAGTTTACATTCTAAGATGCTCGAGTAATCACGCAAAGTTTCGAAAACAATAAGTCAACGATCGTTCTTCGAGCCAGCTGAACCCTATTGGTGAGAATTCGGCGGTGCCCATTCGAATATTCACATAATCGATTTTCTTACAAACTATAAATGCTATAATTTGTTTAAATTTAATAATACATAAAATTTCAACTAATACATTTTTCAATTATCAATTTAAACAAAATTATATTGAATGTTGTAGATGCTTCAGTAGCTCACAGATACAATACTCACATAGCAATAAGTAAAAACAAAAATCCCTTTGTCGTTATCAAAAATCTTTAACATTTGCCATTGTTGATATTATTTAGCAATTCTGTACGCCTAGTTAATGAACAGCACACATAACGGATGAGTATTACTCAACTAAAAAAACAAGTTCAAATCAAGTTTTCAAAATATTATTTGATTTTTTGTATGACACAAAATTCACTATGTAATAATGAGAATGACAGACTGATTAAATATTTTGTTGTATTTCACTAACTCTCTAAGTTGAAGGAATAACTATTTTGGTAAGAGTTATTTTGTCATGATTTGTATTTATAATTTAACTAGTAGGCCCGGCGTGCTTCGCTACGCTTATAAATAAAGTTTTTGCGAAGACATTTTGTTGACGTAGGTGGAAGCAATGATTTCAAAAGTGGTAGTGAGAAATGATAGCATAATTTTCAATTTTTATTTTTAAAAATATGAATGAAAACCAGCTGATCAGATCGGATATATGAAAAATTAGCAATCGAATAAGTTTTGAAGTAAGCAATAAAAAAATTTAAATGACTTGTTGAATTAGTAGCAAACCCGGCGAACTCCGTTTCGCCACCAGATGGCTTCGTTTTATGTAACATTTCCTTTGGTGATTAAAAGATGAAGAAAATTTTTTTTTTTGTTTTATATTTGAAAAGGAAAAATTTTATTTCATTTCACAACAGTAATGAATTCATTAATTTCGATTAAAAAAAGTGTTATTTAGTTGAACTTCTCTAAGTAAATGAAAGTGAATCCAAAGTAAATACTGATTCGAAGCGTTATACGTGTCCGCAAATTATCCGTTTCATTGAAGTGCTCTTTGGTAAACCACATTTTTTGTTTTTTGGTCTGACGTTAACACAAACAAAGCGGATGGTTTCCCAACTCGTGAACACGCAACGTATAACAGCCCATGTGAAAAACAATGATTTTCTAAATTTATCCCGCAATCACTAAGCGATTGGCCTTGCGACTTGTTAATTGTCATTGCGAACTGGAAATTGCAATCGTTTGAAGTCAAACGGAAGATCAGTCGGAATCATTGGTATTCGAGGAATACATACATTTTCACCTGCGTACTTTCCGTTAATAATGGTTGGCTCAATCAAATTCGGCATAAGTCTTTTTACCGAAAGTCGAGTACCGTTGCAAAGTCGCGGTGGATTCAAATTACGCAATATCATAATAACTGTACCAACTTTGAGTTGCAAGTTATGTGGTGGAAATCCTGGTAAATCCAGAGAGTTCAAAAACTCCGTTGGATAATTTACTACATCATCGGGATTTGTTAACGAACCAACTGATTTGTATGTCACCAAATCGCCAGCAATTTTTGATTGAATGGTGAAATTCATTGCGTGTACATCATTATTCTTTGCGGCAAGAATTGCTCGTTGACTTAACCAAGCATAATTCTGATAATTCTCACTGATGTTTGGGAAAACATTTTCAATAAGAGCTAATTGAGAGTCTACAAATCGGCAAAAGTCGTTGGTAAGAGTAATTAATCCAGATGTCGCATCAACTGGGACTTTTCCATTTCCAACAGCTAACAATTGTTTGGAAAATTGTGCAGCACTTTGATCATTTTGAAGTTGATCTCTCATATTAGTGGTTAGCGATAATGTTTTTACGTTATTCCATAAAGGTGATGCCTTCAGGCAAGCATTCAATTCATCTGCAGGCGTTCCACGGGGAATTACTGGCAACGTCTGCCTGAAATCGCCTGCCAACAATATCATCAAGCCGTCAAAGATGTTGTTATTTCGCCGAAGATCCTTGAGTGTGAAGTTGAGTGCTTCAAGTGATTTCTTATTTGCCATTGTGCACTCATCCCAAACAATGAGCTTGCATTGCATCAACAATTTTCCCATTGCACTGGATCGGGAAATATTGCATGTTGGAGTATCAATTTTGTTTAAATTGAGTGGCAACTTAAGCGCAGTATGTGCAGTACGACCGCCATCTAGAAGAGTTGCCGCAATTCCAGATGATGCTAACGCCAAAGCTATGTCACATCTTGATCGAATAGTGGCCAAAATCAATGAAATGACAAATGTTTTCCCTGTTCTTCCAGGTTATTTTGAACGAATTCCTGCAATGTATCAACATAGAATTGCAGCTCTCGATTTAATTCTTGGTTGAATGCATCGTGCATCGATCGATTTGGCGCAATCATTCCTACTTCAATCAGTAGCTTGTTTGCAATAGTCAAGCATTGATCCTCAATCAGAATCAATCCTTCATTGTAGATTTCATTGGTTATTTGGATGTCAGGATTATTCGTTTGAATGCGCAAGCGATGCAAGATATCTTCACATATGTCGTCTTTGTATTTGTTCCATAACTGAATTGGTTGTGAAGGAAAACATGTGGTGATGATAATTGCGAACAGCGTTCGTATTTGGTACGCATTTGATGAAACAACTGAATCCGCAAGTGTTAAATCCCAATGAGAATCGTTCTCCAGCAAACCCAATAGTTGACATGCTTCTCGATATGTTTGGCATTGGTGGCCATTCACAGTTTTCAAATGCGCAAATGATTTTGGTCCACGTACATTTACCAACAGCAGTCGCAAATAAAAACATTCATCATTTCTAGGATGAACAGTATACATGCGACCTAGTGCATCAGTGGAAAACACCTGTGGCCAATCTGGAACTGGGGTTCCTTGTTTGCGAGGTTGCAATTTCTTTGTTGATTGATTCCAAGTGTAATACTTGGGCATTTCAACGTACATCAGCGTCGCTGCGAATGGATCTGCTTCACACATTGCAAAGAAGCTAGTCAATGTTGTCGATGGTGGTCTGTCAGCTCGGTGTGCCGCATTACCCTCAGTGAAGTAAACTCTTTGGCCATTTTCCAAATGCACTGCTAAATGTACAACTGTGGGATATCTTTCATGAATTTGAAATGACAATAATCGCCACAGTGCTTCATTAGTACTGACGTATCTGCCCATTTGGAAGTTGCTGATTTCGTCATTCGCATTTTCCGACGCAATAGCAAACTCAGCCATGTCGCTGCCTTTTGTGACGTACTTGCACAAATATTTGATTGATTTGGCCGAATGACAACTCTCAACGTTTGCATGTGTTTCGAAAATTCGTGATAGCAGCGGGCAATATGGTACAATGAATTCATTTCCGATCTCAATCTCTTGATTTTTAACTTTAACTTTGATAGTTCGACCATTATCTTCTTTTGAACGCCGACGATAAACTGGATATCCATCGTTCCCTGTGACTGTTTCAGCAACTAACGATCGCGGATATCGTTTTGTGCACTTTCAATAATAGATTTAATGCACCGCACGGTCCATGCACCATCTGTGTCGTCACAATGTCGTGTAGATGGGGATCAGTGACTGGATCAGGAATTTCAGCTGATATGATGTCATCCACTTCAATTGAATGTAATTTGTTCAGCAACCAAATTAGGATATGAGCATGCGGTAGTCCACGCTTCTGCCATTCCACCGAGTACATATAACAACGTATATCACCAAAAAACTCGATACTTAGTAAGCACATCCATCATAACCTCGAGTTTTTGCTGAAATACTCTGGCGATTATATCATGGCGATCTTGCGGTTTTTGGCCCGGTTCCAACTCACGTTCAATTTCCGTCCACTTCGGATTGCATGTGAGCGTAATAAATAAATCCGGAGTTCCATAATTTCGCACGTACGTCATAGCGTCTTGAGCGTATTCGTGCATGTGGCGTGGGCTTCCGATATAAGATGATGGGAGAATCGTCAGACGTCGAATATTCTGAACATCACCATCTGAATGAATCACGCATCACGCAAGTGTATATAGTCCTCAGATCGTAGCTTTGCCTGATTGAATCGGATGAACGCTAAACGTTCGGTCTCGACTTTGACATACATGTCGACAGCGAATTGCTGGAATAGCCGACGGCACTTCAGAATGACATTCTCCTCATGTGTACGAATCATCATACGATACGCATAGTAATTCATTGCGCTTAGATTTTTATTCGTTGATACTCCTGAAAATGCAAAATTAAATGAATTGTTAATGGAAACCAATAATAGCAATAATACCAATAATTAATGTGTGAATATTGTACCTGTAATTGGATCGACCATCTTCAACGTGATGTCGTATCCGTCTTGCCCTTGCCAATAAATGATTGGATATTGTAACGCATCGTACAAACGATGTGTCTCGTTTACACGATGCATGATATTGCTTCTTCGCTGAACGACAATGTCTCGCGATTTAGTTGGATCGCCAACAATAATTGCAGCAACATCATTAACGGTGGGTGCATTGAATCTTCGCACATGTTCACCTGTTGGGGTACAATCCGCTCTTATGAAAAATTTGTGCGTATCCGATGGCATTCGTTCCAATGCTGTTTTGAATATACTAACCACAGCATTATTAGCGTGAAAAAATGCTTGCAACTGTTCAATAATTCGTCTCTTTAACTGTTGTGTTCCCTGTATATTGCACCGCACATTGAGCTGATCCACCATCGACGAAATGAAATATATTTGCAAAAATTGATGCGTTTCATCTTGTTTTGGCACCATTGAACCATGCAAATGATACATTTGTCCTTGTATCTGTAATAGCAAACAATCTTTTTTTTAAATAATACGGTGTAACTTCTGATCATGTGATGGTGTAGTGTGTGGTGCATATGTAGTTGTTATGTGTTGCAATTCATTGTTTTGGTGTGAGTGATTGGTTATGTGTGTTGTATATTTTACCTTGCAAGTCGGCATGAAGCCGCCTTCTCGAATGATATTAGCTCCAAAGGAAGTCATACGAAAGCAGTTATTGTATTCAAGGATGTGTTGAAGAAAATGGCTGGAATCGGGATCACTTCCATCGAACAATGTTTTCAGTGGCTGTGGTGGTGTAAGTAATGGATCCAGTTTGACTTTTCCACTTGCGCAGCACAATCCAGCCGTTTCTCTTTTTAACTTTAACGCATTGCAATATCGGAATATAGTCGTCATTGGTCCAATATCTAAATTTTCATCATCACTGTAGTTCGCAGTGGGATCATATTGGAATGCCAAGCGATTGTATGATGCCAATGATCTTCGTGGTCACGCGTTGTCTCAATCGGGCATTTTCTCTTATTATATTTTGTCTTTCTTCGCTTAAGTTCTGTGAATACACTTGTTGCTGGCTTGCATGTCTTGTGCGGCGGCCGATGTTCGCACGTCGTCCTCTAGGCATTTTGTACTATGGACAGAGTGGTGAATTTAACCTCAAATGCACGATCCACATAATTTACACAGTTCAACTTACCACCTTAAAGACAAATGCCTGCTGTTGAAATTGAATAAAAATTTGCACAATACACGTGATTGATTTGATGGATAATGAATAACTTATTTTTTTTACTTTTTTCACAATTTCACAGTGAACACATTACCGGTTTGTCACATGAAATTAACTTTGCATAGAACATTGAGTAGATGTCAAACAATGTATCACGCACCGGCGCCTACTAAAAAATCTACTTAAAATATTGGTTTGTAGTACATGATATGTATCAGAGATGGCGCTGTATGTGAAAAAAGATTTTCCCGCTTTTTTCGCTTTTCTGTTGAAATTTTTCCTGAAATTTCTTTGCTATAAACCTCACGGAGCCCGAGACATTTCCAACGAATGCAAAACCGTGGAAATCGGTTCGTGCGTTCTGGAGTTATAGCGTCAGGAAGGAAAACCCTACTTATTTTCGCTTTTCTGTTGAAATTTTTCCTGAATTTTCTTTGCTATAAACCTCACGGAGCCCGAGACCTTTCCAACGAATACAAAACCGTGGAAATCGGTTCGTGCGTTCTGGAGTTATAGCGTCAGGAAGGAAAACCCTACTTATTTTCGCTTTTCTGTTGAAATTTTTCCTGAATTTTCTTTGCTATAAACCTCACGGAGCCCGAGACCTTTCCAACGAATGCAAAACCGTGGAAATCGGTTCGTGCGTTCTGGAGTTATAGCGTCAGGAAGGAAAACCCTACTTATTTTCGCTTTTCTGTTGAAATTTTTCCTGAATTTTCTTTGCTATAAACCTCACGGAGCCCGAGACCTTTCCAACGAATACAAAACCGTGGAAATTGGTTCGTGCGTTCTGGAGTTATAGCGTCAGGAAGGAAAACCCTACTTATTTTTATATAATAGAAGACTAACTAAGAGTTAAAACCACAAAAATCTGCTTCAAAAATCTACTACAATCTTGTTTTTGTTCATTCATTCACTGAGAAAAAAAATTTCCTCAATCCAAGTATATATTTTTAGGCAATACAATATTTTGAATTATCTTAAGTAATTTATTCTTGTACTTATACCGCATTCACAGCGACATAGCAAATTAGTAGATAGTATATTATAATTTGCATCTTGGCATATTTAACATGAGTTTAAAACGTAGATTGTAATTTGAATCGTAAGTATTTGAATCGTTTGTAATGGTAGTAAACCTAGATATCAAATTAGTTGCAAGATTTTAAAATAAAAAGTGTTTACTGCACAGATTTAAATTACATCTACTAATTTTCTATGTCGCTGTGAATGCGGTATTAGTAAGGTGACCAACCGTCCTCCTTTAGGGAGGACAGTCCTCCTTTTGTAGGTTATGTCCTCCCTCGAAAAGTGTCCTCCTTTTTGTCCTCCTTTTCGATGTTTTAAATCTAATCTGTACAGTTTTATTAGTACGCAGTCATGAATTCAATTTATTGTATTTTTACTGTTTTCATCATCTTTGATGATCCGTAAAAAATAAATGAACAGGGTTGGGAAGTTTTGATGTTCGGAACTATTGTCATCTGACTACCATTTATTTCGCTCTCTGCAAAACGCCTATGATGAAAAAAAGTTGTCAACAGAAGACCCACCGAAAATCACTTGCCCAAGTTTTGTGCTTGACAAAGTACAACACCGATGGAATCATGAAACTATCCATAAAATGGCAAAAGTTGTATTTATATAATTATTAGTGGCACATACATGTACTTTATTAAAATTGATTTGAATAAAATAAAATTCGGTTTAATATAATTAATAATAATTTTTCGATTATATGATTTTCGGTGATATGATGTTTCGATGGAATAACTTATCGACGAAATGAATTTTCGGTGATATGATATTTCGATCTAATGATTTTTCAATTTCAAAACCATTCGATGATATCATGATAGCATTCGGAACTTTCGGTCTCCTGATTTTCGGCTCTATAACTCGATTTGATTTTTCGATGCTATGATGCGGACCCGAAAAACTGCATTTAAAGTTGAACAAAAATGGCGGATACTTTTTATATAACCTAATATTTGCATTGTATTTTTTTCTTAAATTTTTTTGTCCTCCTTTCGATTGAAAAAAAAATTGGTCACCTTAGTATTAGTAAATTTCTAATATAAGTTTACTTACCACAAGAATATATTACTTAAGGCAATCCCAATTATTGTATTGTCTAAAAACATACTTGGATTTTTTTCTCAGTGTTCATTAAAACAATGCCGACAACTTTCTGAAACAAAACAACTTATGAAAGAAATCAACGCAGGGGCTGTGTAAACATATACAAAAAAATACTATAGATATCGACCTTTAATTATTTTCTTTTGTTCTAAACCTACAACAAACCCATACTTTTGTTACTAACCTGGCTACTTTAAGATAACTTATTCTTTTGCAAAAAATATTTTAAATATGTATTCCTAAACGGCTCACAATGGTTCAAAACGCATTAAAACACGCGCATAAGTGAAAAAAAAAAATTTTTTGTTTTCTCATAACTGACCATTAGTTTTGTTTTCTAACATATTAAGGATGTCAAAAAACAGTTTTACCAACAAAAAAAATTAAATACATCACTATTATGAACATAAATTAAAAGAAAAAATAATTGTTATTTATTGCATATATTTTTAATTATTTTTATTGAAAGTTTACGTCAGCAGTACCATAAGCACACATACATGAGACTTTATATTACTCTTTAAAAATGTTTATGCACATTACTAGAACCTTTTAAAGTCACAAATTCATGTATATAGTTTGTATGTATGTATATATGTTAGATTTAAATCATGATACTTATTTCCTTTAATATGATTGCTCGCCTAATTTTCAAACATCAAGCACTTGAAGGGCTTACTCTGGCTTACGACCAAATTTTTGGGATATTTACTAGTGATGTATGTACTAAGCGAGGCACTTAAATTCATCTGCATATTTTTGCCTATTCTAGAGATATTTCATTATTATTGCAAAAACTGCCCGAAAAAAAACCGTCAAATTTACATTTTTTCGTAAAACCTTCCTTAAATCGTTATTTTTTTTTTCTTTTCTTTGACGGAGACATGGAAATTTTTAAATTTGTTATAGTTTTTGAAATATTTTTGGAATTTTGAAAAAAGTTTGTATTTTTGATTTTGTAGAATTGTTGGAATATTTTTAGAATTTTGGAAAAAGTTTTAATTTTTGATTTTATTTTGATTTTTGGAATATTTTTGGAATTATGAAAAAAGATTCAATTTTTGATATTGTAGTATGTTTCGTTTTCGTTTATATTTATTTAAAAATATGAAATTACATTTAATTTGAATATTTATATTTACGTTATCGTTCTAGTTCGTTCTTCAAAGAAAAGTAAAGTGACGCTCGCCATATTTTAAATCAACGAACTCTGTTTTTGATCTTGAATACAAAAATAGAAATATTAATACAATAGACCTTAAATAATAAATTTAAAAAGATAAGGTCTTTAACCGAAATCATACTGGTTCTTCCAGTTACTACATTTCGGCCATTCTGACGTCACGATCGACCCGATTGTGCAGGTATGGCTACATGTTGAATGCAGCATAAACACTCTTAAACGGACGCTGAGATAACTATTGTCCGGGAACATCCTCGATGACGTATGGATCGCCTGGCAACGTTTGCGAAACCTGATATGGTCCTTTGAATTGTGGCAACAACTTGTGATTCATACCTGGTGTCGTTACATAGTTTTTAATGTAAACATAGTCACCGATTTTATAAACATACGCTTTTTTTCTTTTCCGGTCAAAATTTTGTTTATTTTTTAGAGAACCGTCTTTTATGTTTTCAAGTACGTTCTTTCGAATATTAACCATTTCGCGTTCCGGCTCTTTATTTATAGATGCAACGTAACTTTCGATTTCATCATTTTTTTTTCTTTGATTTATTCCGAATAGCGCAATAGATGGCGTCGTTTTAATACTTCGATTTAACGTATTGTTGACGGCAAATTCGGCTTCATTTAGGACTTTGTCCCATTGTTGATGTTTAGATAGGGAAGTTAATTTCGCTATAATAGTTCGAATATCACGATTAAAACGTTCGACTTGTCCGTTACTTTGAGGCGAATATGCGGCGGTGCGTACATGCTTAATGTTTAAATTTAGCAAAAAATCACGAAATATTTTTGAACCAGAGCATAAACCACGATCCGATACTATACGCTTTGGAACGCTTAACTGGTTAAAGTATTGTTTTAAAGATTTTATAACTTCAGCGGTATTTGTCGTTTTAGGGTTAAACAACCGAAGGTATTTAGTAAAGCTATCGACTACAACGAGAATGTGTTTGCTATGTCGTTTCGTTTCAGCAAATGGACCAATGTGATCTATGTGGATTGTATCGAAAGGTTCATTACGTTTATCGTAAAGGTTTAGGAAACCTTCTTTACGTCCGTTTTTTGGCTGGTAAGTAATACAACTTAAACAAGTTTGAATAAATTCGTTGACTTTCTCAGTCATTTTCGCAAAATAATAGGATCGTTTAATCAATTCAACAGTTTTTGAAACGCCAACATGTCCTATTTCATGATACAAACGAATTATTTCGTTTTCCAATACAGCTGGTACGTACAAAAGTAATTTGTCATTCACTTTACGGTAAACAATGTTATCGCGTATTTCGTAAAGTGCTGGATTAACGTTTAGAGATATTTCATCTCGAATTTGTTTTATAGTAGGATCGTTCATTTGGAAAATTGACAAACGTTGGGATAAGTTACACTCGTTAAGGATTAAAATATTAGGAATTCTACTTAGAGCATCGGCGTGTCGCAATTGAGTATTCGGACGGTGAACAATCTCATACGAATAGTTTTCTAATAGAAGAGACCATCGCATTATCCGATTATTGCTCGATTTTTTCTCAAGTGTTTGCTTAAGAGAATTACAGTCGGTAACTATTTTAAAATCAATTCCGTGAAGGTAAACGTGAAAACGTTGTAAGGCGTAAACTATAGCGAGTGTTTCCAACTCGAACGAGTGGTAACGGCTTTCTGCGTCCGAAGTACGCTTACTAAAGTAAAAAACGGGGTGAAAGTGGTTATCTTTTTGCTTCTGTAGCAAGATTGCTCCAAATCCACTTTGGCTTGCGTCGGTATGTAACTCGGTTATTGCTTTATGATTATATAAGCAAAGTACAGGATCGGTTGTCAGTTTTTCCTTTAGCAATAAGAAGGAATCGTAGTCTTCTTTAGCAAATTTAAATGGAACGTTTTTTTTTATTTGTTCATATAACGATTTAGCAATTGTTGAAAAATTAGGTACGAATCGTCTAAAAAAACTCGTTAATCCTATGAATCGGTGAAGTTCGTGCGTATTTCGTGGTATTGGATAATCTGTTATGGCCATTGTATGTCGTGCACTAGGACGAATTTGACTATCACTAATATCATACCCTAAATATTCTATTTGTCGTTTAAAAAACTTACATTTTGATAATTGTATTTGCAAACAATTTTGATACATTAGATTGAGAACTTTCTCGAGGATAGAAAAATGCTCGTCTATAGTGGTAGTAGCTATCAGTATATCATCGATATATACTATAACACTTCCTTCGTAAATAAGGTCTTTGAAAATGTCCGAGATAAACCTTTGGAAAACGGCGGGCGCATTACATAACCCAAATGGAGTTTTCAGGTATTCGTATTGTCCGTCTGGGGTTAAAAAGCTTGTATATCTAATAGAGTCGCTAGACACTGGGATATGATGAAAACCCTCTTTAAGGTCGATTAAGGAACATATATGTTTGCCTTGCAGTTTATCAATATTGTCATCGATTAATGGCAACGGAAATCTGTCTTTGATAGTAATTTTATTTAACTCGCGGTAATCTATGCAAAGACGCGGTGAACCGTTTCTTTTATTAACGAGAACAATTCGACTAGCATAATCGCTATTGCTAGGCCGGATTATATTTTTATCTAATAGTGATTGAACCAAAGTTTTTACAATTTCGCGATCGCGTATCGAGAGTTTTTGCGATTTGTTATATACGTTTTTATCCGACATTAATTTAATTTTCATTTCGTGTTTTATTTTAGGCGCGTTTATAGGCGTTCGAGATAAGAAATTATGTATTATTTCTTCCGTTTTATTTACAATTTCGTTGTCATGCGCGACGTTATGTTCACATGGACCGATATCGTATGAAACACTGTTGTTTTTACATTCAAATTCAACATCAAGGATTTCGTTAAATAATGCAACAATACTTGCCCGTTTTTCTGCTTCAGACGTCGCAAATTCGATTATGTCCCCAGCATCGCCAGTCTCTAATTTAAAATTGACAGCCGGATCTCGCATAAATGATCTACCTAGTAGACAATCGAAGTCCATCGTTCCGTCATTGACCACTAAAAAAGAAATGGAAAAAATATCGACATTAATTTTAATATTACAATCTAATATTCCAAAAATTTCAAGTGGTGAGTAGTTGACTCCTGTTAAGGCTACACCGTTGTACTTCCTCAATTTGACGTTTGGTGGTACGTTCCTATTTAAAATCAGATTCACTGGACTTCCAGTATCGATGACAGCTGGTAGTTCTTTCCGTATTTGGTTTGACATATAAATTTCGATTGATAAATTAAATGGATTAGCGGCTTGTATAATTCCGATTGTTGTTGAACCTCGTACTGTTGAACCACTGCTTGGTCCTCCGTTTTGTAGAAATTGAGCTGAAGAATTTTGTCGGCAATTGGTTTCTCCTTTCGCGTGAACTCGTGTACACTTTGTGCATCTTTCTCTTCGCTGTGGTAATGGACAACTAGACGAAAAATGTCCAATTTCGAAGCAATTATAACATGAAACGTCTTTTCTCTCAGGTATTGGTTTCGCTTGTGTATTACTGGCTGAATCGATGGTTACTTTTTTGAAATTTTGACGATCACTTGTACTGTATTTAGAATTGCGTTGGAATTCTCGTTGGTTTGCTGGTTTATATCGTGTGTACAGTTGTATGCGTTCTCGTAAGCTATTTAGATCAGTTATTAAAGATGTTCGAAGAGGTCCTTGTAATTCGGGTTCGTTCAGACCGTTAATGATGTATTTGATCTTTGCCTGTGATGACATTAATACTTGACTGCTAATTGATAGCATTTCGTAATAATATGATATCAAATCCTTGTCGTTAGTTCGAATATTACGGCGTAATTTGTCATGAATATTCGCTTCGTTTACATTAATGTTGAAGTTTTTCAAAAATTCATGACGAAACTCGTTCAAATTATGGATTTGATCTTGAACAACACGAAACCACATGTTTGAAGGGCCTTTTAATTTTGTTGTTAGTGCGATTAATATTATTCGTTCATCAATATTATAAATATCCCTTAACCTTTCGATTTTTGTAACAAATTCTAGCGCTGTTAATGAGGTTATGGATAACGGATCATAATCTGGTAAAACTTCTACGACATCACGAACTGAAAACCGTGTAAAAGAACTTTGTGCTTGTTGCACATCGTGATGAGGCGCAATTATAGATTGTATATTTGATGGTATAGTTCTTACATGTGTACTCGGCAATGATTCTGGACTCGCGTTGCGTTCTCGTACATTTTCTTCTGCATGTTTTGTTGTTTTTTGCATCGCCTGTAATAACCGTAATGCCAGCACGATTTTCTTTCCATTTGTTGGTAAGTTTCTCCGTCTAAGTTCCGATTTAAGCTCGCTCACGTTCATTTTTTGAGGTTAGATAAATAATTGACACTAAATTTTCACGTGTTGGGTTTTTGATTTATATTTTAGTATCCCACTTCTGATATATTGTAGTATGTTTCGTTTTCGTTTATATTTATTTAAAAATATGAAATTACATTTAATTTGAATATTTATATTTACGTTATCGTTCTAGTTCGTTCTTCAAAGAAAAGTAAAGTGACGCTCGCCATATTTTAAACTAGCAGGACCCGGCGTACGTTGCTACGCCTATAAAAAAGTTTGTGTGCGTAGATTTTGTTGAATTAGTAAGAATAATTTCAAAGAGTCGTAATGAGAATAGAAGAAGCCTATTTTAATTTTTTCATTTGGGAAATATGAATAACAGAGATCATTAGCACTCTAGCTGATCAATCCAGATAGTTTGAAAATTGAAAGGAAGGTCAACATTTGAAAGTGATTGGTAAAGAGTTTGGGAGAGTTTAAATTAAACACTTGCAATTTTTCGCGTTAATCGGCTTAATATGTGTCGCGAAAAATTAGGTGAACGTCAAAACATTCGTTTATTGGGTGTTACAGTTGTCAATGACTTACTTTGGAACCGTCATACTTGCGATACAAAATAGGCACACCGCACTAAAATTTACTGTTTTATCGTACCATTTCATGTTGACTGATTTCATTTATCAATCTATCCAGATTATTTGCTGATCTTAAATAAAGTCAATTTAGATTTTCAAATATATTTTACCAACTATTCCCAATGCTCTACATGCGCTCTGCTCTGTGTGCTTTTATTAGTAATGGAGCATGTCACTGAAAGAAAACTTTGAAGAGCAGACTAAATATGCATAGCGCAGATGTTTGATACGAAACACGATTTTGATCGAAAAACCGGTCTAAGAATGACAGCATTTTTAGTGAAGGTTTTCGTTTTTTGGGTTTTGTCGATTTATGGCCATCGTCTTATTTTGACATTTCTGCCAGAGTTTTAAAAAAACATTTGGACAAACATAATAATAAGACTAATTTGTAGTATAATATAAAAATAATAATAAGAATAATATCATTTATAAATCCAGACTTATATACTAATCTAAAACCAGTCAAATCACTTCATTTGTTGACATATTTGCATATATTTTACCGATTTCTTCAAATAACCTACATTGTTGGTTTGTTTTTGAAATTAATGGGGACGCATATTTTTCTTAATAAGTAAAACACTTTCAACCTGTAGCTTTGATATTATTGTTCATAATCCTTTTCTTCAATACAAAGGTTCCATTGCAAAAACTTGCTGCATCAATGTTTCTAAAAAGAGGAAAAGAATTTTTCAATTTTCCAATTTTCTATATTTTGAACATGTATCACATCTATTTAAACCAAATAAAATATGTATTACATATGTATATACACCCAAACCAAGAACGTGTTTGTTGTAAATTAGAAATATTTGTTGCAACGTTAATGTGTTGGATACATACAACTGTATCATGTATGTATATAATAAATATATAAATGTATATAATTTTCATCTAAATGAATTTGTTTGTCACATTATACTTTAATTTTCCATTTGAATGGTAATTCTGTTTTGCGGAAAAAAAAATCGATCAAAGATCCTGAGCAAAAGTTGAATAAAACTCAAGTATAAAATATAATATACATTTAGGCATACATTTAACCATTAGGAAAATTAAAATTATTAATTATAAAAAATCTAAATTAAATTTTAAAATTTCGGCTCCGAGGTGCATTAGTACCTGTTAATGGCTTTCTCCTGACAAAATTTCAGACTCCTGTGTGCTACATATTTCGCTGGAGAGCGCACGCAGACAGACAAACACTTTATTTTATTATTATAGATAGATAAGGTCTTTAACCGAAATCATACTGGTTCTTCCAGTTACTACAATATTGTTATTATTTTTGCAATATTTATACAATTTTGAAAAAAGTTTGAATTTTTAAGAATTTTTGGAATATTATTAGAATTTAGAACCAGTTGAAATATTTGATTTTATTCTAAGTTTTGGAATTTTGAAAATAGTTTAAATTTTTGATTTTGTTATAATTTTTGCAATAGTTTTAAAATTTTTGAAAAAAGTTTTAATCTTTCGTTTTGTAATAATTTTTGGATTATTTTTAGAACTTTGAAAAAAGTTTGATGTTTGATTCTATTTAATTTTTACATTATTTTTGGAATTTTGAAAGAAATATGAATTTGTGATTTTGTAATATTTTCTCGAAACGCTAAATGGAGAAGTTTTGAGTAGTTTTCTGAGTGTATCATCTTTTCACAAAGTTATGTTAAAATAAAATACTGGTACTTCTACAGAGAATTTTATTTTTGATATACATGATATACATTTATATTTTTATAACAAGGTTGAGTTTACCTGACAAATTTAAAAGGAAAGGGACTAGACTTGATAGTACCTGCAAAAAGTTTCTAGATGAATTTAAGAAAAAATTAAATTTATCTGTTGACATGCCAAAACAAGGTAACAATGTAAAAGATAATCTTTGTATTTTATTCTTACAACTAAGATAAACTTTCAATGCTTGATTTTTCGTGACGAATACTTTAGGTTTTGGATCTTCTAATGATGGCAATACGTCTAGGCGGTTTTTCGAAAGTGAAAAAGTCACTGCACAAATCACAGTCTTGCACTTATCCATCAACTTAACGTTATTCTCACTGCAATAAATTGCTCTGAAGATATAGATCCTAATAAATTTTTTAATTATACACTAGAGACTGCAAATACAATTGTAAAAGAATATGATTGGTGGCCTATGTCAACAACAGTACATAAAATACTGATGCACGGTTATGACATCATAGCTTAGTCCATTTTGCTAGTCGGTTAGAGAAAAACTTTATTTTACTGAAAATTAAATAACTATTGAATAATAAATGAATATGTGTATATAATTGTGTAACAGGACAACTGTCCAAAGAAGCTCAAGAGCACTGCAACAAAAATTTTAAGACTTTCAGGAGTAGATTCGCACGAAGAGATTCAAGAATTCACTATCTTACAGATATTTTTATTCGATTTCTTGTTTTTTTCGGACCCATTAATATCAAAAATGCGAACATCCACTTTAAATCGCGAAACACATGAACTTCACAAAGATGTGAAACAATTATTCAAAATTACAGTTCAAGAACAAGACACAGATGATGAAGAAACTGTTTAAAATTATAAAAAAAATTTAATATTATCAACAAAAACAAATGTTACGACAGTATTTTTTTAATTTTGATTATTTAAATAATAAAATATGGGAAGGGCTGAAATCTCACAGTTCTGAGATATTAAGACTTCGGTCTGGGTTTAGTTTTCAGAAACAAACTTTTCTGAGGACATTGTTTTTAGTTTTAGGCAGCGATATGTATATCAAAAACAAAATTCTCTGTAGAAGTACCAGTATTTTATCTCTGTTTAGAAATTTATTACAGATCATATATTAACATAATTTTGTGAAAAGATGATACACTCAGCAAACTACTCAAAACTTCCCCATTTAGCGTTTCGAGAAAATATTACAAAATCACAAATTCACATTTCTTTCAAAATTCCAAAAATAATGTAAAAATTAAATAGAATCAAATATCAAACTTTTTTCAAAGTTCTAAAAATAATCCAAAAATTATTACAAAACGAAAGATTAAAACTTTTTTCAAAAATTTTAAAACTATTGCAAAAATTATAACAAAATCAAAAATTTAAACTATTTTCAAAATTCCAAAACTTAGAATAAAATCAAATCTTTGAACTGGTTCCAAATTCTAATAATATTCCAAAAATTCTTAAAAATTCAAACTTTTTTCAAAATTGTATAAATATTGCAAAAATAATAATAATATCAAAAATTGAAACTTTTTTCATAATTCCAAAAATATTCCAAAAATTAAAATAAAATCAAAAATTAAAACTTTTTCCGAAATTCTAAAAATATTCCAAAAATTCTACAAAATCAAAAATACAAACTTTTTTCAAAATTCCAAAAAATATTTCAAAAACTATAACAAATTCAACTATGTCACATTTACGTCATGTCATATAAACAGCTAGCTAATTTTCTTTTCCATGAAATTAGCTAAAAAAATAAACGAAATCATTTATGTGACATACTTGACAATATTTTTTTTGACAAATTTATAATGCAAAAAAATTCTCAATAATAATAATATCATGTTCATTACATTTCATTTCATCCAAATAACTATTTAATATTATCTAAAAAAAGAATTGAAAATCATTCTTTTGACACACTTGACATTATTTTTTTGACAAGCTTATAATGAAATAATTCTTAATAATAATAATAAAATTTCATGTCATATAAATAACTAATTTATTCTTTTCCATAAAATTGAGTAAAAAAATAAATAAAAATCTTTCTTTTGACACACTTGACAACATTTTTTGACAAACTTATAATGCCATAATTCTCAATAATAATAATAAAATTACATGTCATATAAATAATTAATTTTATTTTTTTCCCAAAAATTGGGTAAAAAAATAAATAAAAGTCTTTCTTTTGACATACTTGACAACCATTTTTGACAAACTTATAATGCCATAATTATCAATAGTAATAATAAAATTTCATGTCATATAAATAATTAATTTTATTTTTTCCATAAAATTGGGTAAAAAAATAAATAAAAATCTTTCTTTTGACACACTTGACAACATTTTTTTGACAAACTTATAATGCCATAATTCTCAATAATAATAATAAAATTTCATGTCATTCAAATAATTAATTTTATTTTTTCCCAAAAATTGGGTAAAAAAATAAATAAAAGTCTTTCTTTTGACATACTTGACAACATTTTTTGACAAACTTATTATGCCATAATTATCAATAGTAATAATAAAGTTTCATGTCATTCAAATAATTAATTTTATTTTTTCCATAAAATTGGGTAAAAAAATAAATAAAAATCTTTCTTTTGACACACTTGACAACATTTTTTGACAAACTTATAATGCCATAATTCTCAATAATAATAATAAAATTACATGTCATATAAATAATTAATTTTATTTTTTTCCCAAAAATTGGGTAAAAAAATAAATAAAAGTCTTTCTTTTGACATACTTGACAACCATTTTTGACAAACTTATAATGCCATAATTATCAATAGTAATAATAAAATTTCATGTCATATAAATAATTAATTTTATTTTTTCCATAAAATTGGGTAAAAAAATAAATAAAAATCTTTCTTTTGACACACTTGACAACATTTTTTTGACAAACTTATAATGCCATAATTCTCAATAATAATAATAAAATTTCATGTCATTCAAATAATTAATTTTATTTTTTCCCAAAAATTGGGTAAAAAAATAAATAAAAGTCTTTCTTTTGACATACTTGACAACATTTTTTGACAAACTTATTATGCCATAATTATCAATAGTAATAATAAAGTTTCATGTCATTCAAATAATTAATTTTATTTTTTCCATAAAATTGGGTAAAAAAATAAATAAAAATCTTTCTTTTGACACACTTGACAACATTTTTTGACAAACTTATAATGCCATAATTCTCAATAATAATAATAAAATTACATGTCATATAAATAATTAATTTTATTTTTTTCCCAAAAATTGGGTAAAAAAATAAATAAAAGTCTTTCTTTTGACATACTTGACAACCATTTTTGACAAACTTATAATGCCATAATTATCAATAGTAATAATAAAATTTCATGTCATATAAATAATTAATTTTATTTTTTCCATAAAATTGGGTAAAAAAATAAATAAAAATCTTTCTTTTGACACACTTGACAACATTTTTTTGACAAACTTATAATGCCATAATTCTCAATAATAATAATAAAATTTCATGTCATTCAAATAATTAATTTTATTTTTTCCCAAAAATTGGGTAAAAAAATAAATAAAAGTCTTTCTTTTGACATACTTGACAACATTTTTTGACAAACTTATTATGCCATAATTATCAATAGTAATAATAAAGTTTCATGTCATTCAAATAATTAATTTTATTTTTTCCATAAAATTGGGTAAAAAAATAAATAAAAATCTTTCTTTTGACACACTTGACAACATTTTTTGACAAACTTATAATGCCATAATTCTCAATAATAATAATAAAATTACATGTCATATAAATAATTAATTTTATTTTTTTCCCAAAAATTGGGTAAAAAAATAAATAAAAGTCTTTCTTTTGACATACTTGACAACCATTTTTGACAAACTTATAATGCCATAATTATCAATAGTAATAATAAAATTTCATGTCATATAAATAATTAATTTTATTTTTTCCATAAAATTGGGTAAAAAAATAAATAAAAATCTTTCTTTTGACACACTTGACAACATTTTTTTGACAAACTTATAATGCCATAATTCTCAATAATAATAATAAAATTTCATGTCATTCAAATAATTAATTTTATTTTTTCCCAAAAATTGGGTAAAAAAATAAATAAAAGTCTTTCTTTTGACATACTTGACAACATTTTTTGACAAACTTATTATGCCATAATTATCAATAGTAATAATAAAGTTTCATGTCATTCAAATAATTAATTTTATTTTTTCCATAAAATTGGGTAAAAAAATAAATAAAAATCTTTCTTTTGACACACTTGACAACATTTTTTGACAAACTTATAATGCCATAATTCTCAATAATAATAATAAAATTACATGTCATATAAATAATTAATTTTATTTTTTTCCCAAAAATTGGGTAAAAAAATAAATAAAAGTCTTTCTTTTGACATACTTGACAACCATTTTTGACAAACTTATAATGCCATAATTATCAATAGTAATAATAAAATTTCATGTCATATAAATAATTAATTTTATTTTTTCCATAAAATTGGGTAAAAAAATAAATAAAAATCTTTCTTTTGACACACTTGACAACATTTTTTTGACAAACTTATAATGCCATAATTCTCAATAATAATAATAAAATTTCATGTCATTCAAATAATTAATTTTATTTTTTCCCAAAAATTGGGTAAAAAAATAAATAAAAGTCTTTCTTTTGACATACTTGACAACATTTTTTGACAAACTTATTATGCCATAATTATCAATAGTAATAATAAAGTTTCATGTCATTCAAATAATTAATTTTATTTTTTCCATAAAATTGGGTAAAAAAATAAATAAAAATCTTTCTTTTGACACACTTGACAACATTTTTTGACAAACTTATAATGCCATAATTCTCAATAATAATAATAAAATTACATGTCATATAAATAATTAATTTTATTTTTTTCCCAAAAATTGGGTAAAAAAATAAATAAAAGTCTTTCTTTTGACATACTTGACAACCATTTTTGACAAACTTATAATGCCATAATTATCAATAGTAATAATAAAATTTCATGTCATATAAATAATTAATTTTATTTTTTCCATAAAATTGGGTAAAAAAATAAATAAAAATCTTTCTTTTGACACACTTGACAACATTTTTTTGACAAACTTATAATGCCATAATTCTCAATAATAATAATAAAATTTCATGTCATTCAAATAATTAATTTTATTTTTTCCCAAAAATTGGGTAAAAAAATAAATAAAAGTCTTTCTTTTGACATACTTGACAACATTTTTTGACAAACTTATTATGCCATAATTATCAATAGTAATAATAAAGTTTCATGTCATTCAAATAATTAATTTTATTTTTTCCATAAAATTGGGTAAAAAAATAAATAAAAATCTTTCTTTTGACACACTTGACAACATTTTTTCGACAAACTTATAATCCCATAATTTTCAATAATAATAATAAAATTTCATTTCATTCATATAATAAATTTTATTTTTTTCCCAAAAATTGGGTAAAAAAATAAATAAAAGTCTTTCTCTTGACACACTTGACAACATTTTTTGACAAACTTATAATGCCATAATTATCAATAGTAATAATTAAATTTCATGTCATATAAATAATTAATTTTATTTTTTCCATAAAATTGGGTAAAAAAATAAATAAAAATCTTTCTTTTGACACACTTGACAACATTTTTTGACAAACTTATATTGCCATAATTATCAATAGTAATAATAAAATTTCATGTCATATAAATAATTAATTTTATTTTTTCCATAAAATTGGGTAAAAAAATAAAGAAAAATCTTTCTTTTGACACACTTGACAACATTTTTTTGACAAACTTATAATGCCATAATTCTCAATAATAATAATAAAATTTCATGTCATTCAAATAATTAATTTTATTTTTTTCCCAAAAATTGTGTAAAAAAATAAATAAAAGTCTTTCTTTTGACACACTTGACAACATTTTTTGACAAACTTATATTGCCATAATTATCAATAGTAATAATAAAATTTCATGTCATATAAATAATTAATTTTATTTATTCCATAAAATTGGCTAAAAACTAAAGAAAAATCTTTCTTTTGACACACTTGACAACATTTTTTTGACAAACTTATAATGCCATAATTATCAATAATAATAATAAAATTTCATGTCATTCAAATAATTAATTTTATTTTTTTCCCAAAAATTGGGTAAAAAAATAAATAAAAGTCTTTCTTTTGACATACTTGACAACATTTTTTGACAAACTTATAATGCCATAATTATCAATAGTAATAATAAAATTTCATGTCATACAAATAATTAATTTTATTTTTTCCATAAAATTGGGTAAAATAATAAATAAAAATCTTTCCTTTGACACACTTGACAACATTTTTTTGACAAACTTATAATGCCATAATTATCAATAAAAATAATAAAATTACATGTCATATGAATAATTAATTTTATTTTTTCCATAAAATTGGGTACAATAATAAATAAAAATCTTTCCTTTGACACACTTGACAACATTTTTTTGACAAACTTATAATGCCATAATTATCAATAAAAATAATAAAATTACATGTCATATGAATAATTAATTTTATTTTTTCCATAAAATTGGGTAAAATAATAAATAAAAATCTTTCCTTTGACACACTTGACAACATTTTTTTGACAAACTTATAATGCCATAATTCTCAATAACAATAATAAAATTTCATGTCATTCAAATTGTTAATTTTATTTTTTTCCCAAACATTGGGTGAAAAAATAAATAAAAATCTTTCTTTTGACACACTTGACAACATTTTTTTGACAAACTTATAATGCCATAATTCTCAATAATAATAATAAAATTTCATGTCATTCAAATAATTAATTTTATTTTTTTCCCAAAAATTGGGTAAAAAAATAAATAAAAGTCTTTCTTTTGACATACTTGACAACATTTTTTGACAAACTTATAATGCCATAATTATCAATAGTAATAATAAAATTTCATGTCATATAAATAATTAATTTTATTTTTTCCATAAAATTGGGTAAAATAATAAATAAAAATCTTTCCTTTGACACACATTTTTTTGACAAACTTATAATGCCATAATTCTCAATAATAATAATAAAATTTCATGTCATTCAAATTATTAATTTTATTTTTTTCCCAAAAATTGGGTGAAAAAATAAATAAAAATCTTTCTTTTGACACACATGACAACATTTTTTTGACAAACTTATAATGCCATAATTATCAATAAAAATAATAAAATTACATGTCATATGAATAATTAATTTTATTTTTTCCATAAAATTGGGTAAAATAATAAATAAAAATCTTTCCTTTGACACACTTGACAACATTTTTTTGACAAACTTATAATGCCATAATTCTCAATAATAATAATAAAATTTCATGTCATTCAAATAATTAATTTTATTTTTTTCCCAAAAATTGGGTAAAAAAATAAATAAAAGTCTTTCTTTTGACATACTTGACAACATTTTTTGACAAATTATAATGCCATAATTATCAATAGTAATAATAAAATTTCATGTCATATAAATAATTAATTTTATTTTTTCCATAAAATTGGGTAAAAAAATAAATAAAAATCTTTCTTTTGACACACTTGACAACATTTTTTTGACAAACTTATAATGCCACAATTCTCAATAATAATAATAAAATTTCATGTCATAAAAATAATTAATTTTATTTTTTTCCATAAAATTGGGTAAAAAACTAAGTAAAAGTCTTTCTTTTGACACATTTGACAACATTTTTTTGACAAACTTAGAATGCCATAATTATCAATAATAATAATTACATATCATGTCATATAAATGATTAATTTTATTTTTTTCCATAAAATTGGGTAAAAAATAAATAAACATCTTTCTTTTGACACACTTGAAAACATGTTTTTGACAAACTTATGCCATACTTCACAGTAATAATAATAAAATTTCATGTCATATACTTCAAAACACTTCAAGAATTAGTATTTACACGAAAAAAATACTAAACATCCATGTAGAATTATTTAAAAGGGAGCAAAATAATTATGCGCGTGTTTTGATAGGTTTTGAACCATTGTGCGGCTTTAAATAAAACTAAATGAAATTGTGGCGATAACTACCAGTTCACAATAACAATAATAAATAGTTCCAATAATTCCACAATTAATATTTCAACAATTAAAATAACAAAATTTTCTTACGCAATGCATTATGTTATACATACAGTACATATAACATTGGTGTACATTACCGTAACATAACAAATATAGCTTCCGCCCACATTTTTTGGTTGACGCAGGCGCTGAAGTGTCAGTTCTCCTCGCAACAACAAAAAAAAAACTCTCCAGGAAATCAGCTTTATGCACTTATGGCTTAAGAGCTTTAACTCTAAACATTGGTCTCAGTCATGCGTTCTGTCAGACTTTTGTTATCGCAAATGTAACCATTCCATCATCACCATCACCATTCTTGGAGCAGATTTCATGAACAAATATGCTCTCTTGGTAGGCATTAAAAATCGACGTGTCGTAAATCTAATAATCTCCTGGTTCACTTTTGCCGAAATCTCCACTTTTCCAACGCTCTCACTAACAACAATTAATAACGACACACTTATTTTCAAAATTCGAGATATCTTTAAGGATTTTAAGGATATCACTAATCCACATGACTTGGCTAAGCCGATAAAAAACAACGTGACTCACGTTATTGAGATTCACGGTCTTCATGGGCCTCTCCTCCGTTCGGACCCTTCAAATTCGTTCCAACGACTTTCGGATTTCGCAATTTTGCCAACAGTTCATGCATTCCCTTCTTCGAGACCTTAAATAGCTTCAGATCTCTACTCCTATTGGTTCGCTCGTTACGAAGTACCTTCAGTAAATGTTGCTGATCAGGCTCCCAATTCAAATTCAATCTTTTTAGTGAGTTGTCTTTACTCATCGATTTTGAACGAGGGTGCACTACAAGCTACAATCCAAAATGTAACGGCCTCGCCAAACTTTGGCACTGCTACTTTAAATCTTTGATAATGGCCTACGACAGGATGGATTGGACACTAATATTACCGTCAATAGTACTTGGCTTAAGACCAACTTTTCGAGAAGACTGAGCTACTCTACGATACTAACATTCGTCCCATTGAAGAATTCTTTAGTGTGAACTCCACTTCCACTCCTCAATTTTGTAATGAAGCGCTTTCTTCGTTGGTAGACAACGAAGAGGCATAGCAGGCCGCGTACCAAGCGAGGTTTATATAGCCTTTTCGACTAGCTTTCAGCCTTCGTGGATTGAGAAATGATTCCTGCTACTTCAGCACAAATACGTAATGCACGCGATAAACAAAATATATACGGAAATGGAAGAAAAACAAGTGAAAAAATGAGACTCTGGCGACCCCTTTGGCAAAAGAACCACGATCACCACACCCAACCCCACATGCACTCGGGCATTCACACGCTCTCGCCCTTCACACGCTCACACATCCTCAACCACGTACACACACGCACACTATCACCCATATCTACATCCAAACCCACTTTCATACACATTTGCAACACTCAAACATCATTGGATAAAGTCAAAAAGTAAAACTTCATGTTATTTATTTGGTTGATGATTTGTGAATTATATATAAACTCCATAAAATTTTTCCTCAGTTTCATTATTAATTGATATTTTAAGATTAGTTACGGCATTGTTATTTCGTGAAACTACCATTTTTGCTCTATCATATTTCAGTGATAGATTGTTGGTTTTAACTACGATATCGTGTCGATTATCTTCGATTTGATGAGGTAAATTGATCATCATATGTATTTCACCAACATTCACCTCATTTTCGTTCTTTACTACACGGTTACGTTCCATTTTATTATTTAAATCCGCTTCAGTCACCAACAAATTCATGTCATAGTTTAATTTTATTATATAAATATAAATATTTTGGTGCAACAATATCTTTTAACGTAGAATTAGATTCTAGTCACGATGGTGCGCTAGGTTGAAGAAGAATGAAGGATTGGATCAATGAAAAATAATGTGGCGAGAGAAACATTTTTAATGCTATAATTATATTCATCACAGTGGTGGTGATGGTCTTGGTTCCTCTGGATTTTGGTGTCGGCAGATCGTTAAAGTCCGTTTTTTTTAATTATGGGGCGCAATTCAACATTTATGATGAGCTGATGAGTAATTATATAACTCACAGACTGAGCCTATTTGGAATTTTAATCTCAAGGCACGCAACTTCTCAGATGTTCTTGGCTCTGTTTCCAATATGGATGACATATTCATTACACTTTACTTATTCAAAGTATGGTAAAATATAAATTGGTATAAATTTGAATTTTGCGGTAGTTCAGGTAGAAAGGTAGATAGTAGAAGTGTGTTGTGTGTCTTAGTGGTAGCATGCTGGGCTTCAAAATTGGAGGACCTAGGTTTGCAACCCATCCTATGTTAAAGTGTTTTTAAGCAAAAATATTAACAACCATCCAATCCAACTAATTAAATCTTTGAGTGAAAGACAACCATAAAATTTAGTAAATTGATGAAAATAATACAGGTGACGGACACTTGTTGAAAGCCTACGTTCCTTTATGGAACATATACGGCACAAAAAAAAGTTGATGATCGATCGAATGATCATGTCTCGTTTTCAAAATTTGAAAAGGTTGTCAAACAGACGTTTTATCATAAATTTTCTGGATGGGAGCATTTGTGGACGTTGAATAGAGAATTTTTGTATGATGAATTCCAGAATTTCTTATAGATTTCTTATATCATATATTTTCGATTAATATTTGATTGTACAGTCATTTTGAAGGCGCTTTGCGGTCTATTTTGTTTAATGCCAACCATTGCAACCTAGCAATAAACTCAATTTGATGGTCCTTCGAGCCGAATTTTAATTAAATATAATTTTTTTGACAAAACTAGGAAAATGTTCGCATAAAATTGAATTAAATGTTTTAATGTCTCTCCAACTAGTCATTCATTTGATTTTAATATCGTAGAAATTGATTCATCCGAGACGACAGACACACACGAATTGTTATGAAATTTGACCAACAAAACACACATTGACGCAATGATAAAAGAATCAACTAATTCGTTTTTGATATCATCTACAACTTAGTGTCTGTTGCTGTAATTTTTCAGTTTGATTTCATTGCTGATTGTTTCATAATGTTTTGGCTTGTTTAAGTTCATTTGAGTCCGAATAGTGAAATTTTGCTACGTTAAAGTTTTAGCATTGTTGATTCTCAAAAATCTGTAAATAGTTTAAATTGGAAAAATACATTATGAATCCAAATAATAATTCAATAAAAATTGACAATAATTCAAAATCCGTGTACCGTAAAATTCTAAAAAACTTTACAGTATTTCTTAAATTAAGTGTTCTTCCACATGACACCCCACTCGTTGGCATCAAAAATGATTTTTTTCACCCTACCCCAATCTCACCCCCTCAAAATAAAGAAAAGTAGTGTTGTAGAGATACTACTACATCTACCTATCCAAATCAAAACACATATAATAAGTTATAAAGGAATTCCCGTGACGTAATTTCTTTTTATCAAAACAAAATAATAATAATTTAGTAAACAACATTTCATATGTTTACAATTATAAGTAAGCAAAGTTTTATGAACTTTATGAATTATACATTACTCAAAGTGTGTCATCATATATTATGTTTCAAAACATTTAAACTAATTTTAAATAATTTTAAATAAAACAAAAGGTAAATAATTATGATGACACAGATTTTATTAAGGGGAAAATAATAAGTAATTAAATTGACATATATATTATATGTACATTTTGCTAGAATTGCATTTTCTAGCATAATTAATTTTAAATAAATATATTGATTGATTTAAGTGGGGATTAGGAAAATGAAAATGCAAATCCAAAAATTGTATAAAAGAAAGTTTTCGAACAAATAAAAATCAGAATCAGTTTAAATTCAAATAGTGTTTTACTTTCTCTGATCCTCCCGACGACCTCAGTTGACGCACGTCAAACGGGTCTAACGGTTTCTTCCTTGGTGCAAAGTTGTTTCGGCAAACTGTATCATTGAAAAACCGGACAGTTCAGGACTTACGGACGTATAGACGGGCAGTGTTTAAATATCTCCTGTGGTATATTTTACCACCGATAAAAGTTAAAGTTAAAGTTAGTCAATATAAGTTTAAAGTGAAAAAAGTTATAATACGCAGTCAGATCAGGGTAGTGCACAAATGTCGTTTACTCACGATATAGAGAACGATCTTTTGGTGTACGCTCAGCACAGTGTGTGCACCAGAGTACGCAGGTAAGAAGTGAAACTTCTTTATGACAAATCATTTTTCTACTATTTAGAACTTCACAGAAATGGGGTAGATAAAGCTTAGGAAAAAAACGCCGATTATTGATAACCAATTGTTTGGTGAGTATTGTATCTTCGTATATATCTCTGATACACTCCAATTCTACATGACCACCGTGACTACATTACCACCATGACTAGCATGACCTGACCACCATGACCACCATGACCAACATGACCATCATGACCACCGTGAACACCATGACCATCATGACCACCGCGACCACCATGACCACCGTCACCACCATAACCACCATGACCACTATGACCACCATGACCAACATGACAACCATGACCAACATGACCACCATGACCACCGTGACCACCATAACCACCGATGACCACCATGACCACCATAACTACAATGACCACCGTGAACACCATGACCACCATAACCACCGTGACCACCATGACCACCATGACCATCATAACCACTATGACCACCATGACCACCGTGAACA
Source organism: Diogma glabrata (assembly GCA_963693315.1). Lineage (NCBI taxonomy): Eukaryota > Metazoa > Arthropoda > Insecta > Diptera > Cylindrotomidae > Diogma > Diogma glabrata. The sequence goes on from OY856187.1 coordinate 396,909,230, forward strand.
CCATGACCACCATGACCATCGTGACAGCCATTACCACCATGACCACCATAACCACTATGACCACCATGACCACCATGATCACCTTGACCACCATGACCACCATGACCAGCATGACCATCATGACTACCGTGAACACCATGACCGCCATGACCACCGTGACCACCATGACCACCATAACCACCATGACCACTATGACCACCATGACCACCATGACCACCGTGAACACCATGACCATCATGACCACCGTGACCACCATTACTACCATGCCCACCATAACTACTATGACCACCATGACCACCATAACCACCATGACCACCCTGACGACCTTGACCACCATGACCGCCATGACCAACACGACTACCATGACCAGCGTGACCACCATGACCACCGTGAACACCATGACCATCATGACCACCGTGACCACCATTACTACCATGACCACCATAACTACTATGACCACCATGACCACCATAACCACCATGACCACCCTGACGACCTTGACCACCATGACCGCCATGACCAACATGACTACCATGACCAGCGTGACCACCATGACCACCGTGACCACCATAACCACCATGACCACTATGACCACCATGACCACTGTTCGCGTAAAGTAAATTCCCTGTAAAGAAAAAGTAATTTAAATTGGATGATAAAAAATTGAAATATATTGCTTGACTTATCCTATCCATTGCTTTACTTTCCGGGACGTTGAATTGTCCAAACGTTGCTTACATTCCTAAAAGAAGAAAAGGTCAAAACATTAGTGATGGTAATTCATATGAAATAATAATAATATAAACTAATTCAAAATAATATTTAATGTAATTTAAATCAAAATAATATTTAATGTCATTTGATTCAAGGTAATATTTAAGTCATTAATTCAAAATAATATTAATGTAATTTAATTCAAAGTATTTAATTAAGCCACTTACTTGAAAATGTTATTGTTATTGTTTACTTCAGCAATATGTCAATTTGACAACAATATGTTCCACTCAATATTGAATATTTACTTGGCTGCATTCAGTAGTTTTTTTTAGTATTTAACTTATTGAGTGTGGAATGTATTGTCGTTGGGTTGTCTTCACTGACAAATTTATAGTATATAAGAGAGACATTTTTGACGCTAGCTCTCTTGCTTCACATATATATTATTGTATTCAGTTGTTGTTCGGGATTGTTCTAAGTAATGTTTTCTTGTCACTTAAATTAAAATTAAAATAAAAAGTGTTTATTGGATGTAAAGTAGTTTAGTGTAGACAAATATATATACATACAGTTTAGTAATGGCATGCTGTGTTTCTTGTTTGTTGTGATAATGCTATGGTGCTGTGGATTTGCCGGTCGTCAATGCTGAAGGATAAGTATAGTTGTTTGATGAATATTTGTAACCATATGGTTTTGAATCCATCATTGTTGAAATTATTTGTATTGAATCTTCGTCATTACTGATAATACATTTTAGTTCCGGATCTTGTTCGCATTCATCGTTATTACAGTGGTTACAGCTGCCGGTAGTCGATGCTGATGAGGATTATATAGCTTTGATAAATATATTCTGTGACCACGGTGTTGAATTCATCATTTATATTATTCGTCGTCAATGCTGATAATACATATAGTTAGTTCCTGATCAGTTATGCTCATCGTTATTATTGAGATCATTTATATTGTTCGTCATCAATGCTGATAATACATATAGTTAGTTCCTGATCATTTATGCTCATCGTTATTATTGAGATTATTTATATTGTTCGTCGTCAATGCTAATAATACATTTAGTGTCTGATTATTTATACTCATCGTTATTATTGAGATTACTTATATTGAATCTTCGTCAATGCTGATAGTACATATAGTGCTCCTGATTATTTATACTCATCGTTACTGTTGAGATACAGTTCCTGATTTATTTTATATTCATCGTTATTATCGTCGTCATTGCTGATAGATTTATGCACGTCGCTATTATTGATATATAGTTCCTGAGTTATTTTATATTCATCGTTATTATCGTCGTCGTTGCTGATAAATTTATGTACATCGTTATTATTGAGATATAGCTCCTGATTTATTTTATGGTCATCGTTATTAGTGAGATTACTTGTATTGAATCTTCATAATTGCCGATAACAAATATAGTTCCTGATTATTTTATGCTCGTCGTTATTACTGAGAATAGTTCCTGAATTATTTATGCTTATCATTGTCAAGGTGGTTATATTTGACGGGCGTCGATGTTGAGGATAATTATAATGCCTGTTGAATGTACGAGACCACAAATTCAACGTTATTGAGATTGAAGAATTCGGGTTGCTTCCATGCATCTGCAATCAACATTTTCATCATCATCAAAGTTACTGAGTAACACAATACAGTCCACTGTTTCCAACCACCATGACCACCATGACCACCATGAACACCATGACCATCATGACCACCGTGAACACCATGACCACCATGACCACCATGATCACCGTGACCACCGTGACCACCATAACCACCATGACCACTATGATCACCATGACCACTATGACCGCCATAACCACCATGACCACCATGACCACCATGAACACCATGACTACCATGACCACCATGACCACCGCGACCACCATAACCACCATGACCACTATGACCACCATGAGCACCATTAACCATTACCACCATGACCACCGTGAACACCATGACCACCATGACCACCGTGCCCACCATTACCACCATGACCACCATAACCACTATGACCACCATGACCACCATGACCACCATGACCACCTTGACCACCATGACCACCTTGACCGCCATGACCAACATGACCACCATGACCACCGTGAACACCATGACCACCATGACCACCGTGACCACCATGACCACCGTGACCACCATAACCACCATGACCACTATGACCACCATGACCACCATGACCACCATAACCACCATGACCACAATGAACACCATGACCACCATGACCACCGTGACCACCATGACCATCATGACCACCATGATCGCCATGACCAGCGTGACCACCGTGAACACCATTACCACTATGACCACCAGTGACCAGACCACTATTACCACCATTACTACCATGACCACCATGGCCACCATGACCACCGTGAACACCATGACCATCATGACCACCGCGACCACCATGACCACAGTCACCACCATAACCACCATGACCACTATGACTACCATGACCAACATGACCACCATGACCAACATGACCACCATAACCACCGTGACCACCATAACCACCATGACCACTATGACCACCATGACCACCATGACCACCGATGACCACCATGACCACCATAACTACAATGACCACCGTGAACACCATGACCACCATAACCACCGTGACCACCATGGGATTAAAATTTTATGGAGCTTTTTTATTATAACAGATTTAATTAAACATTTAATAAAAAAAAATAAAAAGTTAAATATTTTATTTTTTAAAATATTTTTTGTAAGAAATATAATCTTTTATGAATAAAATAAAAAAATAATTGTTGAAATCCGACAATAATTGACCGAGTTACATCATTTTAAAGACACCCCTACCTTATATTTTCCATGCGAATTTGCTCACTATGCGAGCGACAAAAAATTTTTTTTTTGCATTTTTGTTTTTCTCGATCGCATACTTTGAACATATTTTGTGTTCATCAAAATTAAAAGACTCGAAGAAAATCGATGTATATTTTCCCAGGAATTGCTCATATATAAAATTCAAAAACTCTATTTTTTTTTAAATTTTAAAAATATTGCAAAAATTATAACAAAATCAAAAATTGAAAATTTTTTCAAAATTCCAAATATTATAATAAAATCAAAAATTTAAAATTTTTTAAAATTCCAAAAATATTCCAAAATTTCTTATAATAACTATAACAAATTCAAACATTTCCATGTCCAATTTCATTTTCAATTACATTTACATCATAAAAACAGCTACATTTTTTTTCCAAAAAATTTGCTACAAAAATAAATTAAATCATTTTTTGGCACACTTGACATTATTTTTTTGACAAACTTTTAATGCCATAATTCTCTATAATAATATCCTATTTCCGTGTGTTTTTTAAAATTTTTCTGTCAATCAACGTCGAAACGCAGAGGGGGACCAACTTTTTGTTGCACATTTTCGACAATAAATCAAAAACCGTGCTCGGAAAAATTCTAAAAGAAATAAGAATGTTTCTTAAATTAAGTGCTCTTGCATATGACACCCCACTTGTAAGGGCCAAAAAAGATTTATTTCACCCTTCCCCAATCTCATTCCCTCAAAATACAGAAAAACAATTATGTGATACTTCGCTATAATTTTCGTTCAGAGTTTATTAAACTCTCTTTCTCTGTGAATTTTTTCAAACTTTTCTGTCAATTAAGCTCGAAACCCAAGGGGGGATTAACTTTTTTTTGCACTTTTGACAATAATTCAAAAACTGTGCACCACAAGATTCTAAAAAAAATTAGAATGTTTCTTATATTAAGTGCTCTTTCATTTGATATCCCACATGACTGTGTGTTAAATGGTGTAGTTCCCCTTTCTAATTCCCACCCCTTTAATACCACTTTTTTCTATATTTTCAAAAACTTTTAATATTTAACTAAGTAGAGAAAGAAAACATAAAAAAAAATATTGCGACGCTGGTGCATAGGCTGACTTCACCACAGCTCTGGAAACATAGTGTTCTGGATATATAATGAGCTAATATCCACAAAATACTTTAATTAAAAGCTAACCAATATTATGGACTTCGTAGTTCTAATAATAAAAATATTAAAGCAGGCAGTAGTATCCCAACAAACATAAATTCTGTTGTACGAGAACAAGTAAAAAAAATTTTATCGGAAGTGACAAAGCGGAAGTTAGGATGCATAACTGTTGTAAACCGTATTAAATGTGTATGTACCAAATTTCATCCAACTCGATTATCAGATACAGAAGTTATTGAGCTTCCAAAATAACAGATGCTTGCAGGACCCCCTACCACTTTGTTCACTATCGCTAAAACAACTAATCAGTTCCTTGCCATACATGTTTGCATTTTTTTCCAAAGTGTCATCAAAATTGGTTCACGAACGAATGCTGTGTGCTCCCAACAAACATTGAAAAAATGCTGACACAGTAAACAGGTGTTCGGGAGACCCCGTACCACTTATCCCAATATTGTCCAAAAACTAATCAGTTCCTTGTCATTTAAGTTGCCATCTTTTTCCAAAGTGTCATTAGAATTGATTAATGAATGAAGTCTGTATGCTCCCAACAAACTTTCAAAACAAAGTAGGAAAAGTCAGCAGTTGTATGGTAGACCCCCCGCCACTTTGATCAATGTGTCCCAAAACATGATAATTATCTTTTTACACTAATTGGAATCCTATTCCATAAGTTTCATCATAATCACTTCATTATTGTAGGCTGTAGTGTGCATAAAGACACTGAAAAAACTTCAAAAAAGTACAAACAATTTTTTTTTACCGGAAGTAAAAAACCGGAAGTTGGGATGCAGAACTATTGTAAACCGTACTACATACTCATGTACCAAGTTTCATCCAATTCGCTTATCAGGTACAGAAGTTATAGAGTTTTAAAAAAAACAGGTGCTCCAGGGACCCCCCACCACTTTGTTCACTATCGCTCAAAAACTAATCAGTTCTTTGCCATACATGTTTGCATTTTTTTCCAAAGTGTCATCAAAATTGGTTCACGAACGAATGCTGTGTGCTCCCAACAAACATTGAAAAAAGTGTGACACATTAAACAGGTGTTCGGGAGGACCCCCACCACTTATTCCAATATTATCCAAAAACTAATAAGTTCTTTGTTACTTAAGTCTCCATCTTTTTCCAAAGTGTCATTAAAATAAATTAATGAATGAAGTCTGTATGCTCCCAACAAACTTAAAAAACAAAGTGTGAAAAGTCAGCATTTGTATGGTAGACCCCCACCACTTTGATCAATGTGTCCCAAAACATGATAATTGTCTTTTCACACTAACTGGAACCCTATTCCATAAGTTTCATCATAATCACTTCATTATTGTAGGCTGTAGTGTGCATATAGACACTGAAAAAACTTCAAAAAAGTACAAAAAAAATTTTTTTACCGGAAGTAAAACACCGGAAGTTGGGATGCAGAAATATTGTAAACCGTACTACATACTCATGTACCAAGTTTCATCCAATTCGCTTATCAGGTACAGAAGTTATAGAGCTTTCAAAAAAACAGGTGCTCCAGGGACCCCCTACTACTTTGTTCACTATCGCTCAAAAACTAATCAGTTCTTTGCCATACATGTTTGCATCTTTTCCCAAAGTGTCATCAAAATTCATTCACGAACGAATGCTGTGTGCTCCCAACAAACATTGAAAAAAGTGTGACACATTAAACAGGTGTTCGGGAGGACCCCCACCACTTATACCAATATTGTCCAAAAACTAATCAGTTCTTTGTTACTTAAGTCTCCATCTTTTTCCAAAGTGTCATTAAAATAAATTAATGAATGAAGTCTGTATGCTCCCAACAAACTTAAAAAACAAAGTGTCAAAAGTCAGCATTTGTATGGTAGACCCCCCACCACTTTGATCAATGTGTCCCAAAACATGATAATTGTCTTTTCACACTAACTGGAACCCTATTCCATAAGTTTCATCATAATCACTTCATTATTGTAGGCTGTAGTGTGCATATAGACACTGAAAAAACTTCAAAAAAGTACAAAAAAATTTTTTTAACCGGAAGTGAAAAACCGGAAGTTGGGATGCAGAACTATTGTAAACCGTACTACACACTCATGTACCAAGTTTCATCCAATTCGCTTATTAGGTACAGAAGTTATAGAGCTTTCACAAAAACAGGTGCTCCAGGGACCCCCCACCACTTTGTTCACTATCGCTCAAAAACTAATCAGTTCTTTGTCATACATGTTTGCGTCTTTTTCCAAAGTGTCATCAAAATTCATTCACGAATGAATGTTTTATGCTCCCAACAAACATAAAAACTTTATGGAAAAAACCACCTGTTGTATGGTGGACCCCCCAACCCTTTATCCAATGTGCTCCAAAAGCTGATAAGATTTTCGTCATGTTATGTAAAAGCTTTTCGCAACGTTTCATGAAAATCGATCGGTAATTGTAGGCTACAGTAGGGATAAACACCTGAAAAAAAAACTTTTTAACCGGAAGTGACAAACCGGAAGTTGGTATGCAGAAATATTGGAAACAGTATTAAAACCTTATATACTAAGTTTTAATAAGATCATAGCTCGGGATCAGAAGTTATTCAAGATTCAAAGTTAGAGGTGTTCGGGAGACCTCCCGCCATATTGTCCAAATTTAAAATGAATCCAGATCTTCTATTTTCAAGTGAACCTGTATCATTTGCCAAAGTTTCATCAAGATCCTATGCAGAAAGGTAACTAACTAAACCTTATATCTAAATAATACACAGTAAACTTTTAGCTTACACTGTTAAAAACAATATGAAATTGTAATAATACTAAAATTTTGGAGCTTGCTTCATCCACACCTTTAAAAAGTAATATCTTTAGAACAATGACGAACTCTCTAATTAAATTTTGGCATGTTGGAACTTTTATGTATATTTAAAAAATAAACAAAAGCTTGATCTACGGCATCAGCGCTATATTGTACAATTTTATTTCTTTGTATTTTTAACCAGTTTAGTGTAAGCAAAAAATGTACTGTGAACTTCAACAATAGGTCAGTTTAGCTCTTTTTAGCATACATAAGACCGTTAATATCCGTTGAGCCGTTGTCTTGCAATTTAATTTCAAAGTTACTCTGGAACTTCAATGTCCAGAAATATGTTTGACCCGTTTTTGGCCGCTGTTCTCATTTTAAATGCTTTAAAACTTTTTGATAAACATGTATTTTTTATTTCACCTACACTACTCGTATACCAAGTTTGAATTCGATCAAAATGATCCGGTTTAAATGCCGATGTTTTGTGACGTCCAGAACGGGAAGGACGGATGTATACTGAAATAATACGTTCAATCAGAAAATCTGAGCTAATTTCACGACAGCCCCATTTTAGATGGATCATAAACGGCACAAAAAAATGGATTGAAAGCCAAAAACTAGCTGAATCATTCAACTTACGTTAAAAAATGTTGTTCTTTTTAAATGAATATTTCTGACTTAATGGTGACGTTACAAACAAAATTTTTTATTCAAGACTATAACCGTAAACGCAAATCAATGTTGATTCTAGCAAAAGTGTAGATACACATCAGCAGCATTCATCAAATATTTCCAGATGCCAAGCAATCACATGATAGTCTCATCAAGTTTCTAATCCAATAAAACTTAAAATGGGAAATTTTTTAAATCAATGAATGCCACAATAGTTATTTAATCAACAAGTGTGTAATTCAATAGTTTATTCTCAAACAAAAGTTTTAAATTTGAGTGAGGCAAAGATTTTAGATAAATGGTATGATAGTGGCTCTTGTGTCTAGGGTGAATAAAAACAGAAAAACACTTATCTTTGAGCACCAAGAAGTATAGTTAAACGGTTTATGATTGTTTTTGCACTTTGAGTTATTAGCTTACATTTTTTAACATAACCCTTCCAATTTATCCCACCGCTGTCACCAGTCTATACCTTTTATGGTTAGTTCAAAAGTAGCGCATAATTTAATTATAGCTTTAATTAAACCGTGTAAAACTCCTAATTATGAAACAATTTCCTTTCTTTGAACAATAAAAGCTTGGCCATACCCGAGTGAAAATAACACGCCGACAAATAAAAAAATTCGGCGTATTGTAGTCTAAAAATATGCATAGTAAAAAGTGCCTAAAATGAACCGAGAACTAGCCAAGGTAGTGAACACAAAGCCGAAAAAACACAAAAATGACATCGAAAACAAGCTCACAGTTGATTAAATATAAATCAAAATAACGCCGAAATATTGAAAAAAGGCCTAAACAAAACTGAAATAAGACCGATAAACGGCTGCAAACACGCTTAAATAAGATCGAAATGAAACCATCCGGCCTCATTTCGGTGTAATTAAGTGTTTTTTCAGCTTTGTTTCTGCTTTGTTTCGGTTTTGTTTAGGCCTTTTTTTCAATATTTAGACGTTATATCGACGTTGTTTCGGTTTATAATTATTCAACTACCGGCCTGTTTTCGGTGTCATTTAAGTATTACGGCCAAAATTATAATAGCTATTTATGTACCAAGGGCGTTATGTAGGTTATTGCGCCCGGAAAGCGACGTAATCTAGCCCGATGGCCTCTGGCCCGAGGGATGGATGTCGCTTGATCGGCATAATACCCAGTAACGCCAGTGGTGCATATAAGATTTTATGCTTCACTTAATAAACTAAAAACTAAGAAAGAATTTAATTTGTTAGTCTATATTGATATGCAAAAAAATACAAATGTATCCTAGTATGCCAAGAAAATAACTATTTTGAAGTTTAAAATAAATATTTGTTGTTTGTCCGTTGCTATGTAAACAAATTCTCCTTAATTTTGTAGCGTATAACAAAAACATTGTATGACGTTTAAAATAATTTGATAGTTTTGAAAAACTATATGAACATTTAATAACTAAAAGGTTGCTTAACATTTTTAAACAAATGTAGAAATCTTTTACTAGCTTAAATTGAATAAGAATTATTTCCATTTTGTAGACGAAACTAATGTAAAAATAATTTTATTAAGTGTTCAATTCAATTCAATTTAATATTTTTATATATTTACAATTTTGGTATATAAACATATTATACTAACTAAGGGACCCCTGTGCCTTTGCACAAAATATTTTTTCAAAAATTAATAACATAAACCCTGTTTGCAACGTCTAGTTCAAGCAAAGCATGAACTGAAACTGTTACGAAATTTAATAAAATAAAATTTAAAGATATTCAAAGTTTGTTTCGTTTATTTTAATAGTCGTTTAATTTTTTTATATTTTTTTGTATGGGAAAGGGAAAGAAGAGATTCCCTTCCGTATTCTCTTCTTTCCTATGATATGGCTACGCTTTTTCGTAGCTTGTTTATTATATATATGATAATTAAAGTGTTCAGTAAAATTATATACTTCTCAACTATGTTATAAAAAAATTTGATTTCTCGGTTTAAATGGATTATTTTAATTATTATGATGTTTTTATATATTGTAATACTAAGCCGGGAGAAAAACTTATGTAAAAAAGACCCTGTGTATCTGGAAACTTAAACTATACTTGAACTAAATACTAAATCTAAACTTAAAAACTAATTTTAAACATATATATTATGTTAATATTTAAAGCAATGTACAAAATTCTTAAATATTATACAAACCATCAAATGGATTTTAAATTCCTAAAAAGTATGGAATTCTTAAAGCTTATAAGAGAACTCGCTAACAATCAGAATATAAGTTGGTTTACTAAGTTATTTTCGATTATTTGACACTTACTTATTAATTTTGTTCTAATTTTACTGATGAAGTCAATCACAAGAGATACATTAGACAGAATGGAGAGAGCTTGTGTTGAGAATAATCTAGGTCGGTTATAAATTAGTTTGAGACATTTGTTTTGTGCTATTTGTAGTTTTTTAAGGTGAATTCTGGTACTGGTAAACCAAATCAGGTACTGGTTAAGGTACTGGTAAACCAAACGGGTGCTGCATATAATAAGGCACTGCGTAATATGGATATATATAAAAGTCTATTATTTGAAATTGAAAGTTTAGATTTTTTATGTAATATACTGTACAGTATTCATATCATTTTTTGACATTTTTCTACTGATGAATTAATGTGATGCTTGAATATTAATCGTTTGTTTATTATAACTCCTAGGTATTTTAAAGTTTCTGACCATTGCAATGGAATTCCATCCATAGAAAGAGATTCATTATTTGGGAGATTTCTTGTAGCACTCTTTTTGGTGAAAAAAATAGATTTCCCTATTTGGAAAAATATAAAGAAAGATTATTAATTGACGTTTGCAATTCAGATAAAATAACGTTAATATCAGCTGAAGATGCGAATATAGCTATATCATCAGCATAACGAGCAAAATCTGTAGTGTTGTTAAATTGAGTTTTAATATCAGCCGTAAATACATTGTATAATGCAGATGAAAGGACAGCCCCTTGTGGAACACCACAACTTACAATTTTGGGCGTGGATCTACAATAGTTCATTGTAACTAAAAACTGTCTATCACTTAAAAAGGAGTTTATGATTCTTATCAAATAGTTACGAAAATTTAAATGAACTAATTTAAAAATGATACCTTTATGCCAAACTTTATCAAACGCTTTTTCAATATCAAAGGTTATTAAGGCAGTGGATTCTTTATTGTTTAACTTTACTTTAATATTACTGCAAATTCTGTAAACTTGGTGAGAGGTGGAATGGTATTTTCCAAAGCCAAACTGTTCAGGAGGAATAATTGCATTTTGTTCTACAAACTGCTCAAAATGCTTTAATATTGTACGCTCAAAGATTTTACCAAAGAAATTTAGTAAACTAATAGGTCTATAGCTATCAATATTTGTTTTAAATTTGCCCGGTTTCAAAACAGGAAGAACATTAGCGATTTTTCATTCAATAAGAAAATATGAAAATTTCAAGCACGCATTATTTTCTAAAATGTTTTAGCATCATAATAGAGGGCGTTATGAATTCATAATGAAGTTTAAAGTTTTTTTAAGCCACGGATTTCATCTACATATATTCAAAATAATGTATCTCGAGAACAACTTGGCGGGTTAAAAAACGAATTATAACATTTCAAAGATAAAAGTAAATAATTTTTAGTAAAACATAATTGAATTTAAAATAATGATAAATGTCCGTTTTCATTCACAAATGGTTGCATGTTTATGTTTATTTATCAAAAATAAATTACAAATTTATAACAGTTATTCGCCTACTAAGATAAAATTATATTTCATTTTGTTAGAAGAAAAAATGACAACAAAGAATTTTCATAACGACAAAGCAAAATTATCGACGACAAGAAGAATTGCCGACAGTTAAAGCAGAGCCTACTGTTTAAATATCATAGTTTGTATGAATGAAAAATAAAATTTCTGACAGCAAAAAAAAATTATCGGTTGTAATACCACGAGTCATTGAAATTTTTTCGAAAATTTTTTGATTTTACGAATTAAATTATTTAGCAACACTGCGAATCAAAGCGCACAATAAACCACGAGTCCGAAGGACGAGTGGTTTAAGTAGTGGTTTGATTGAGCAGTGTTGCTTAAAAATAATTTAATGAGTAAAATTGAAAAATTTTAGACAAAAATTTCAATGAAGAGTGGTATTTAATGAGATAATTTTTTTTAAATTATAATTTTATTTAAAAGATAATAATTATTAGTTTCTAAATAAAGTTTTTTCTACAAATTATTCAGCTTATAAAAAATTATGCAAAATTGCAAATAATAAAAATGTCCGTTTTCATTCATAAATGATTGCTTGTTTATGTTTATTTGTCAAACATAAATTACAAATTTATAGCATTTATGCGCCTACTAAGATAAAATTATATTTCATTTTGTTAGAAAAAAATATGACAACAAAGAATTTTCATAACGACAAAGCAAAATTATCGACGACAAGAAGAATTGCCGACAGCAAAAACAAAGCCTACTGTTTGAATACCATAGTTTGTATGAATCAAAAATAAAATATCTGACAGCAAAAAAAAATTATCATAGTAATTGTTATTAAAAATTCAAAATTAAAAAAATAATAAGAGTTGGAAGGTTGATGTCTCCTTTGTTTCTTATATTTTCTCCCATTATTTCTTAACTTCATTAATTTTCTATAAAAATCCCAAAAATGGATTTTGGTGATGTTTTTGGAAATTATAGAAATTTTTTAATGACTCATTATATGTAAATCTTAGTCGAAAGTTTTTAAAAAATTGCTATAATTTTCATTCTGAGAATCCTAAGATAAGAACGAACCCATCAACGACCTCATCCCGGCAAAAGGCTTCGTTATAAAATAGGAACCGGAAAAAACAACAACAGAGCCGAAAGCAAAAACTAAATTTTCCTAAACGTGAAAACAGATCAGACTACCAAATCAGAAAGTAGAACGTGCGCTCTCTAAGAGCCCCTAATAATCTCAAGGGTCTAGAAAGTGAGGCAAATAGGTATAGAATGGATGTCGTTGCTCTGCAAAAAATTGGATAACCAACAATAGGACAACAAGATTTGGATAGTCTCTCTCTATACTGTTGTGGTCACCCTCCTCGAAGAGATTTTGGTACTGGCTTCCTTTTGATTGCACGCATAATAGAAGCCATGATGGAATTCATCCCAGTCTATGAAACAATCTGCTACCAACAGGAACACGGAAATGAAATATAAATATAAATTGAGAATTTGCAGTACTTTCTTTCAGCATCGATCGAGTCATAAAAAGACGTGGGTCTCCCCGAATGATAACACTCGAAATCAAATTGATCCCATTGCACGTTTATTTTCCAGCGTTCTGGATATGTAACCCTTTAGAGGTGCAATTATTGAAATTGATCACTTCGTTGTATGTTCAAAACGAAGGTTGCACTCCCATACCCATGGGATTCTTAAATTCAATCAACGGAAACGTGTTAACATATTATCACTAAATAATGCTGCAAGTTCAATCACAATTTCTTTAATCTCTTGACCAATATTATGGACAAAATTGGAACGAAATTCCCTAATTGTGAGGTTATCGTTGCCGGTTACTTAAACACCCACAACAAATCGCCGTTATAATTTTCTAAAACGACTGACGACAACAACAATGGAAGACTGGCTGAAGTATTTGCCGCATAACAGAACCTGACGCTGATGGTAAAAACTAAAAAGTAGCCAATATGGTTAGCCAAAATGGTTTTCGGAGCAAAAGATCAACAACCGTTTGAACCCCAACCTATCGTTCGAACCACATACTTAAAAAGGTGGTGAAACGTACGTTATTGCATTAGATCTTTCCAAAGCATTTCATCGAATATGGTATCCCAGCCTGGTCAATAAGCTCGTTGCGTACAGTTTTCACTCCGCAATCGTGAAGCTAACCAGGAGGATTATTTGGTTAATTTACTAAATCCGTAAACAAGACCCTTTAAAGTGTTTCAAAAGCTTGGAATACGGCCACGTGGCACGCACATGCTAGAACAAAGATCGTTTCAAGCTTTGGCTCAGGAGCGGTGCATATGAACACAACGTCAAAGACTGTTATAACGAATCCAAATATTTCCACGATTTGTACGGAAAGAAATTTGTCGAACGTACAACACACTACCAGCAACCAAAATTGCGCAATCTAAATCACAGAAGGATTGCACATGATCTATTGTCCGAAACGGTGCAGGAAAGTTGGGCGGATTTTTTCTATTTTAACTAAGCCTTACAAAACTATACCAAATGATTGATGACGAGGTGTGGAATCGTCCAAAAAATGGATCGATTATTAAAGCCACGAAAGATATTATTGGATGGAGTACAAAATTGTTTGATAAAAACATTTTTGTTGGAGGCGAATAAAGATCTGCGAGAACAGTGTCGTCATGAAAAAATTGAAGCAAAGACCAGTATATATGGATGAGTATGTACTAACCGTTACGAAACAGGAAGTGTTGGAATCAGTTTGTAAAACTGAAAATAAGAAAACTTCTGGTGCTGAAAGCGTTCTGAACGTTTAGTATAAAATGACAGTTCATGGAAAACAATTTTGTTTGATACGCCTGTTTGAAAGAAGGGGGGTTTCCGCAAGAGTGGAACCATCAACGTCTTGCGATTTTGTCAAGAGGGAAGGTAAAACCAGAAAAATAGTCTTCATACTACCCAATCTGTATAATAGATGAATCTGGTAAATTTTTAGAAGGAAAAATAATTTGAACATTCGAACAAGCTTTGAAGATAAGCAGCACCAATAAGGTTAAGAAAAGCTCACTCAACGGTTGACACAATAAAGTTTGTGATTGGTGGAGCTAGAGGACAAACAGTGGCAGGGAAAAGGATAAACAAAAAAGCACTGTTATAACTTTACATATTAAGAAGTGACACACGCAGATGGTCTCACATTACATCAAGAGCTCTGATGTGTAGAAGTTCCTGGGTGCATCGAAAAAATCGTAACCGATTGTTTTTGCAACAGAATGTTGAAATATTATAGCGACGATGGTTTTAAAGCGTATAAAATTACTAGTGAGGCACATTAACAGTAAAGTATAGGTTCAGTGCCGTGGAACTTACTGTGTGATGGTGATTTCAAGCTGCAATATAAACCAAATAGCTATTTCATTTCTTCTTATTCACATTTAGCCCACGGAGGTTTCTTGAAATAAACATCTATATATATTACAAAATTTTACCTAAATCAATTCATTGACGAACGCTTTAGTTTCACAAAAGACTAAATTTTACGTCGCTTCTCATTGTTTTGTTAAGCTTTTTGAAGATGGACAGAAGTGCTCGGAACCTAGTTCCGACCAAGGACCATCACAAAACTTTCGACGAGAGGTGTGGCTCCGTCGCATTTGTGTAAAAAAGCAGCTGTCTTTGGTATCACTGCTTCAAGCCTCCTGGTCATTGCTGGTATTGAAAGAAATCCTGAACCAACTAAAACATAACACTGTGCAATATGTAAAATCGTTTTAAAGGCAAACTGATAATAACTGTGATTATAGAATTATAAGGGATAGAGAGAAGGAAAAGGGTGGTGGCCTGCCTTTATCATCCACAAAACCATTTGCTTCAACCACATTACCAACAAAACCGGGAACTGATAAACACTTAGAACAACAAGATATTATAATAAAATCCGGAAAAGTGGAGGTAACGCTACATAGTCAATATTTATATTCCACCAGTAAGCAGTTGTGATACAGGTTTTGAACCGTCCATATGACATTTATTTTACAGCAAAGACGATCTATGACACTCACACTAGAATGTCCATTAACGAGACGAAAGCATTCCTGATCAAAACGATGGCTCCAGCTTTGGAGTCCTCAATGAACCACAACCAACAAGGGTAACAAATAACTCCTACTCTTCTCCAGATGTCACACTTGCCAACATGCCACTAATACAAATTGCTAAATAAAGAACTGAAAGTGCACTGGGATCAGACCATGTACTGATCAAAATCAACTTAAGCCGTTCCATAAATGAAATTAAATTCGAAAAGAGGACCTATATTAATTTAAACAAAGCTGAATGGGTTAATTTTACAAATTTTACTGTAATGGAATTCAGTTAGTAATTTTTACCACTTTACGCCCTCTCTATATGAGAATACACAATTTAGAGAAATTTTTAATAAACATCGATTTCGCCGCTTTCTAGCGAGTGGAATAAAAAAAGTTAAAGCAAACTTCTCACAAGAAGCTTGTGTAATTTCCACTCAGAGAGATGACATCCACAAGGCAGATCCAGCTTACTCTAGAATTTCGGGAAAAATAAGCAAATTAATAAATTAGTTAGTTATGGAACACAAACGTAGCAAAAGTCGAGATCTAGTGAGTAAGTTAAGCTTTGGCACAAACAGAAGTACTCGGAAGGTAATTAAGGGCTTAACTCATCCACGACACCCGAGCAATAACTACATGATCTCCTCTGCTTATATCCCAACCGAAAACCCCACAGGAAATGCGCAACAAAATTCAACACACATTTTAAAGAAAAGCAACGTAAACATGAAAAGGAAACTAGTTCAATATTAAGATGTCTGCGCAAATTGAACACAGAAAATTTAGAGAACATCATAATTTCCGAAGAAGAAATTGAGAATGCTATAAAGAAAACTAAGCCATCTAAAGCTATTGGACCCGATGGCATCTCAGCGATTATGCTCAACAACATTTGACCCAATGGAACTATTTCACTACCACTACCCTGAACTATCTCTCTACCACACTCAACACATCTCTAAATACTCTCCAGATACCAAATATCTGAAAAACGGCCAGAATAAGACCCATCTTAAAACCTGGAAAACATGCAGAAAAAAGAAAATCTTATGGACCGATCTCCATCCTTTAATCAGTTGCAAAACATTATATAAATTTTGCAAATTAGCGTTACACCAACATGGCTTTAGGATCGCACATAGTATAATTGCTACTCTTCAGAGAATCCAAAACTAAATCATCGATGGTGTGAACCAAAAACAACCCGGTGCTAGAACAATTTTCGTTGCACTCAACCTATCAAAACCATTCAACACAGCATCTACTACTAAATTACATATTTAAAACTAATCAACCAGGTTTAATAAAGCACTGGTTGTGAATCCGAGACTGTTGAGGTAACATTCGACTCACTGCTTAAATTCAACGCTCATGCTCAACAGGTGAACTTGATAGTAAAACACAGGAGTATAGTTCATGGAGCAAGGATAAAAACGCAATAATAACAGCATATAAAACAATAGTAAGACCTTTTTCAAATTACGCTGCACCCAAATGAATACCTCAAGCTTGTAAGTTACAAATAACACAAAACACAGCCTAGCACACCGCAACCAGATGTCATTTGAAGACCGAACGACATCACTTATCGAGAAATGTAACAAATTGACGGTCTGTGAACATAGCGAAATGCTTACCAAACAATATCTACCTGTCACTGCCTGTCACAAAGAGTAATATCCCTGCAGTGACGCCTTATCCATGACTATGCCCCCTAGAGACATTTAGCGTATTTTTTACATGAATCACAATCGAGATTTACAATAAGTAAATTAAGTAAAATCAACTGACAAACAGTCTTTACAATTATATAATTTTGACGTCGTTGCTGTTCACCAACAATTTATTGGATTAAAAAGATTACAATGATTAAAATGAAAAGATTGCACACATAAGAAAAGCATAAATAAATTTAAATGTTTCATGCCTTAATGTGATAATGGTTTGAGAAATGAGCCTAAAGCAAAAGCTTTCTGATATTAAAGATATTATAATAATAGAAGTAACAACGTTTTTTTACGGATAAACCAATTATTGCAAAAACAAGCAATTAGTTATTATACCCACAGTCACCAAAACCACGATTTTTCTGGTATTCCGCTTATCAAAATAATAGAATTTCTCAAGAATTTCACATCAACAATTTTTCCCAAAAGAATTTGGATCTATAATCCAATACAACTTATAATTATATTATAATTCTATTTATATTTATAAACAACATACCTAATAATATCACCTGTCTAAAAAATCGGGAATTACCCCACTTAATTTGAACTTATTGTATAGAATGAAACGAACACACGTCTATATGGTCACAAATTAAAATAACGACTGATATTTTATTATTTGAATTTGAACCAGTTTTTAAAAAAAAAAAAATTAAAAAAAAATATTCAAAAAACTTGAAATATTTGAAAAAAAAAAAAATTTTTAAGAAACGCTTTTCTTTACGTCATTGTTATGCATACTGTAAAAAAATTACTTAAAAGCAAAAAATAATTCCAAAACTCAAATAAATTTTAGAACTCAAATAAGTTTTTTGAATATTTTTTTTTAATTTTTTTTTATTTTTTAATTTTTAGTCATCAACGCCTTGAACAGTCGGAAATTCTATTTTGTTACGTTCTTATAAGAATTCAACACATTTTTCAGCACAGAATTTAACATTTGTTAATTTATTTTCCTTGATGCCAAGATGCATGGATAACGCGTGAACTACTGCCGATAGACACATATTCCGATATAATTTCCGCATTTTCATTAGGACCTTCAGTATCTTCATTACTTGGGCCATGATTTGATAGTTGAATCAAATCACATTCATCAAGGTGTGCATTTTTATCAATAACAACGTCTCGGTACAATGGGTTATTTGATTTAAACCATTCTAAAGCTGCGATAAATTTAGTTCTGGAAACAGTGTAGTATCGAATAGAATTTGCATTTTCTAAGCGTTCCGTAACTACTATAATATCAGCATCGAAGGTTGATCGAGGTAGAAACGTAGGAAGATTTGAAATGACGTCAAAAATGTCCAAGGCAAAAAGGATTGCTTGACCTTTAAATCCGTGCTGCCCGTACAATGCAGAAAACTTGACAATTTTAAGAAAAGGGTGAATTCGAGACAAAAGACGTTGTTCAGCTTGAGAAAGTGCCTGAATTTCTGGTGGAATGTCGCCGGGGTCTAAATAGTTCCAATAAGCTTTAGCAGGTGGAGCTGTTTTGTTACTTCTTAAGTGTGACTTGCAGCGGTGACAAACTGTAAGGCGAACTTTATTTTTTAATTCAAGCGGCATCCAATCTGGAGCTCGGATTGGAATCTGGTAGTTTGACGCTTGCTTGGGGTTGCACTGCTTCGTAAAAATATCACATACTTTGTCTGCAAAAGTGTTAACTTAAGCCTCAAAATCGTCGTAACAACAATTTTGAGCTGTGGTAGTAAGCTGATTTCTTCCTTCATCTGGATTTTCTTCTTGACGTTCTGCTTCTTTACGTGCCCGTCGGCGTTGATATACGTTTAAATTTGATAACATACAAATTTTGGCCGAAATCGGCGAAAATTTTTGAAATTAATTGTTTATTTATCGAGAAAATACCTAATTTATGAACGTAAAATGCATAATTCTGTATAGTTTATCTATCGATATTTATGTTGTGAAATTTCAAGTCGCTACGTTAGAGAGAATTTGAATATTTCCGATGAAAATCGATTTTTTTATTTAAACAAGGAATAAACAATGAAAATTGTTAGTTAATATGATATTCGTGTATTGTCATCGGATATACGTATGCCTGCAAAGTTTCATTCATTTTCATTGAATATAAGGCAGTCAAATTAACGTTACAAGATTTGATACAATAGTGTGAAGTAAAGAAAAGCGTTTAATTAAAAATAATCCTAAATGAACAATGATACATTTATTTTGTCAATATTATCGGTGTAATATCGGCCTGCTTAAGCTGCAGATAAATTTAATATTATATTATTACTTCATCGGCGCTTTTTCGAGTTATTATCGGCTTTTTACTAATATTTGGTTGTCTTTTCGGCTGCAGTTTTAAAATGAAAATATTATCGGTCCGCTTTCGTTGTCCAAACTTTTTATGTCGACGTCTTTTCGGACTGTTATCGGCCTCTAGTAATATTTAGGTGTCTTTTCGACAATAAATCGGCTTTTTGTCTTCTTTTCAGCGTCTTTTCGGCCTATATTTTTTCACTCGGGTATTCATCATATTATAATATTTTAAGCTCAATTTTTTTTGTAAACTCAAACACCTAAGGATGATAGTTTGTATAACAATATTTTGTTTGGCATTAACAGATTATTTTCTTATTTACACCTCCACAATTGTATCCAGATAATCAAACTTGTTTTTAGAATGAAAACAAAAATACTCAACATTCCATATACGGGGAATCCTATTCATGTTTTCAACTTATTCTTTCGTATAAACATAAACAATCGTGAAATTTTTTGTGTATTGTGTTATTATAAGCTCAGCTCATGACATGTAAATTTAAATACTACTGGATGCTTTGTAGTTTTTTGTTGTTATTATTATTTAAGAAAGATGATAATTAAATGTCTACCGATTAATTGTGTTGTCTAATGTTAGATTATTCAATTTTCGAAAGAAAAAAATGGTACAGCAGATTAATACGGAAGAGAATTTTAGTGATGGAGTTACAGATAATAAAAATAACCAGTAAATACCATTAATTATTTTATAAGAAGTTAAAATATTTTTCATTTTTTTTTTTCAGACAATGACCGTCGGTAATTTTGTATACAGAAACGTGGTGTGTACTGTGTAGATTAAACGTATTATCACACACAAGTAATTTTTTTTTCTGTTTACAACCAAATCTTTAAATGTTTTTAAGTTGAATAAATGCATTAATTCCACATTAATTTAAGATTTTTCTTTGAAATATTTAACAGCAAAAATTTAACGGATCGAGTTTTAATGTTTTATAAAATGATCATCATCAGTAGAATTAAATCACATAAATTGTTTTAAGTTGTATCAAAATAATTTACTTGATGACAGTCTTGTCAAGATTAAGTCATAAACGCCTTATATAACATACATACTTGACATGAATGTTTTGACTGAGTTGTTCAAACTTGTTTTAGTGGAACGACGGTTTTTAGACGTATCTTTGTTTTGTTGAGGCATTAATTTTAATTATCATAACAGATCAAAAAGATAAATAATTAAATTAGAAATAATAATCCTCAGATGACTTGGCAAAAAAATTTAAAGATATAATTCAAAGTTACGCAAAATAATGAACGTATTTGACTCATGCTTTCGCGGGGAACCATTCAATCTTTTATTGATAACATAAAAGCACCAAGTTCAAGATTTCCTGTAACTATTGCACATATGCAGTAATTTCGTTTGGGAAATTAATAAATCAACGTTTTAGTAAAAAGACGTCATTATTTACTATCGCTTGATTGTTTTTTGTTTTTTTCATGTAGTTGACGATCATTCATTGAAGTACAATTTAAATTTACACAAAATATAATTGAGACCATTATCATTTTGTTATCATGTCTACTTATAATTGATATGATTAGAAAATTTAACTTTAAATTTCCAAAAATAGCTTCCACAACAATTTGTATTTTTAATCGAATAAAACCCCTTCACTCGGTATGTCGTTTGAATTCAGAATTGAAATACGATTAACCAATTCTTCAATTTTATCGAGAAAGTTTAAGAACATGACACAATCATTGCTCATTTTTGAAGTATGTACATATTGTATAAGTTATCTGCAATTCCACTACTGTAGTAAATGAAAACACTTGAGTTATAATTTTTTGTAAGAAGCTAAAAAACACAACTTGTTTTGGCAGTTTGTCTATCTTTTCTTAAGTGTTTATCATAATTTAAAAATAATTAAATTATTATCTCTTTATTATATGTACGCCATATGACATGACAAAATAAATTTTAACTACTTCAGGATTTATATAATTGGAAAAAGTTCACATAAATAATATTATCATTGCACGATGAATATGCAATTTCCGATACATAAAATTTCTTTTGTGGAATTCATTGATTTAAAAAATTTCCCATTTTAAGTTTTATCGGATAAGAAATTATGTGTACGTTACAATAATCGAGAACATTAAATTTAACATTCTTTTATCGTGGATGAGAGTATCATGTGATTGCTTGAAATCTGAAAATACCGGCTGAATGCTGATGATGTGTATCTAGTAGGGTGGCCCTTAGATTACACTAGAATTTTTTTTTCATTATACAGTTTGCGATACCTTCCCATTTCGTGTCAATACCCATAAAAATATTATTTTCAAAATCTAATATCAATCGGTCAATTCTAAGACGTGCCTCCGGCCACTTAAAGTTGGGAAATTTTGTTCTGGACCTTAAAAAAAACTTTTTTATTTTTTGTGCGACACCCTCTCATTTCGTGTCCATACCCATAAAAAAATTATGTGTAAAAATTGAAATCAATCGGTCAACTCTAAGGGGTGCCCCCGGCCACTTAAGGTTGAGAGGCTTTGTTCTGGCCATTATAAAAAAATATTTAAATTTTTTGTACGACACCGTCCCATTTGGTGTCAATACCCATAAAAATATTATTTGTAAAATTTGAAATCAATCGTTCAACTCTAAGAGGTGCCAAGGCCACTAAAGCTAAAGGTTTTTTTGTGGCCATTACAAAGAAAATTTTAAATTTTTTGTACGTCACCCTCCCATTTGATGTCAATACCCATAAAAATATTATGTGTGAAATTTGAAATCAATCGGTCTACTCTAAGGGGTGCCCCGGCCACTTAAAGTTGAGAGGTTTTGTTGTGGCCATTATAAAGAAAAACTTAAATTTTTGTACGACATCCTCCCATTTGGTGTCAATACCCATAAAAATATTATATGTTAAATTTGAAATCAATCGTTCAACTCTAAGGGGTGCCCCGGCCACTTAAAGTTGAAGGTTTTGTTGTGAGCATTACAAAGAAAAATTTGATTTTTTTGTACGACACCCTCCGATCGGTATCAATACCCATAAAATATTATGTGTAAAATTTTAAATCAATCGGTCAACTCTAAGGGGTGCCCCCGTCCACTTAAAGTTGAGAGGCTTTGTTGTGGCCAATATAAAGAAAAATTTAACTTTTTTGTACGACACCCTCCCATTTCATGTCAATACCCGTAAAAATATTATTTGCAAAATTTGAAATCAAACGGTCAATTCTAAGACGTGCCTCCGACCACTTAAAGTTGAGAAATTTTGTTCTGGACCTTAAAAAAATTTTTTTTTAATTTTTTGTACGACAACCTCCTATTTCATGTCAATACCCATAAATCTATTATTTGCAAAATTTGAAATCAATCGTTCAACTCTAAGGCTTGCCCTCGGCCACTTAAACTTGGAAGGTTTTGTTCTGGCCATTACAAAGAAAAATTTAAATTTTTTGTACGACACCCTCCAATTTCATGTGATTACCCTTGAAAATATTATTTGAAAAATTTGAAATCAATCGATCAATTCTAAGACGTGCCTCCGGCCACTTAAAGTTGAGAAATTTCGTTCTGGAACTTAAAAGAAAAATTTTTATTTTTTGTGTGACACCCTCCCATTTCGTGTTCATACCCATAAAAAAATTATGTGTAAAATTAGAAAGCAATCGTTAAACTCTAAAGCGTGCCGGCCACTTTAACTTGTAAGGCTTTGTTCTGGTCATTACAAAGAAAAGTTAAATTATTTTGTACGACACCCTCCCATTTCGTGTGAATACCCTTAAAAATGTTATTTGCAAAATTTGAAATCAATCGGTCAACTTTAAGGCGTGCTATTGAATATTTAAAGTTGAGAGGTTTTGTTCTGGCTGTTTGAAAAAAAAATTTTAATTTTTTGTACGACACCCTCCCATTTCATGTCAATACCCGTAAAACTATTATTTGCAAAATTTGAAATCAATCGGTCAATTCTAAGACGTGCCTTCGGCCACTTGAGAAATTTTGTTCTGGACCTTAAAAAAAAATTATATATTTTGTGCGACACCCTCCCATTTCGTGTCAATACCCATAAAAAAATTATGTGTAAAATTCGAAATCATGCGTTCAACGCTGAGGCATGCCGAGATGCAGGCCTTAGAGTTGAACGATTGATTTCAAATTTTGCAAATAATATTTTTATGGGTATTGACACGAAATAGGAGGGTGTCGTACAAAAAATTTAAATTTTTCTTTGTAATGGCCACAACCAAACCACTCAACTTTAAGTGGCCGGGGCATCCCTTAGAGTAGACCGATTGATTTAAAATTTTACACACAATATTTTTAAGGGTATTGACACCAAATGGAGGGGGTCGTACGAAAAATTAAAATTTTTCTTTATAATGGCCCCAACAAAACCTCTCAACTTTAAGTGGCCGGGGGCACCCCTTAGAGTTGACCGATTGATTTCAAATTTTACACATAATATTTTTATGGGTATTGACACGAAATGAGAGGGTGTCGCACAAAAAATAAAAAAGTTTTTTTTTTAAGGTCCAGAACAAAATTTCTCAACTGTAAGTGGCCGGAGGCACGTCTTAGAATTGTAGGTCTGCCCTTCACCATTTTTAAGGAGTGTCGGAAATCTCATATGATCGAAATAATCTGCACTTAACTTCCACCCAATTATTCATAAGATATTTCCTTAGTCGGCAGTATTCTGTTATGACCAATATTGGTGTTTTAATATTGTTGCGATCCAATTGTTCGATTGCCTAATATCTACTTTTTTAGTTTAAGAACGCCTTTTCTTTATATGGTTGCTCCACAATAATTTATAATAGTTATCCTTAGTATTTTTTCTGCTGTTCAGGAATAATTTCAGAACCTCTATTGGTGTGATTCTAAAGTTAGGTTTAGTCTCACAGATCGTTAGTCTCACAGATCATTTGTTTATTAAATTTGGGGCTCTCAATTCTTTTTCATATTCGAGATAATTATTCTACTGGCCGTTTTTAATGATGTTGGTGCATGGCTTAGTGCCAAATTAATCTTAAAAAATTACATAAGATGAAAAAGTAGCAAACTCCACTTTTTTGGAAATCTGGGGCTTATGATAACCGCAAATTTGGATTTGTATGACTTTAAGACATGAACGGCCTAATTTTTTTTGCAGTAGTGAGGAACATAGGATCTACTCTAGTTTATGTTGACCCTACGTGTTAATGTCTCATTAAACGTTAACTACTATTGTTTCCCGAACTGGGGCATACTTCGTTGTTTGTTTTACATCACAAACCGTGTTGAGATGTCAATTTTTTTATCCACATAGCTGCCCTACCTCCTTTACTTTCGTGAGGTATATAATTACCTTTACATTTAAAGTAGCTGTACGCCACAAGTTGCTTTTAGAAAGTGTGCAGGTCACTTGTAGGTCACTTGTACCTTTATTGAAGATAATAATCTTATATATCAATACGCTAACTTTGTACTTTGTACAGCCTAATGCTTTTTTATTCGAATTTTCACTCATTTCAAGTTTTCACTGCTAACTAATATTAGTGTAACCTAGATCTGAGAGATTTTTGGGATTTTTCGGATCATAAATAAAGAAGTTATAGACGAATTATAATGTATTTTTGAATTCAACTGCCTCCCCTCAAATCAAATCAAATGGATCAAATGGAATCGTCCAAATCTTTTCTTTGTTTATAGTATTTTATATTTTCTTTTCAGTTTATGCATTGACCTAGGAGAGCATGGACGTTATTTTTCTTTGTTGTTTTATCTTATATATTAATACGTTGAATATTTAGTTAGATCTATATATTGTTTGTGAATGAAAGAAGATAAAAAATTGATTATTGATTGTTGTATTTTTTTTGTCAGCGACAATTTTGTGATGTGTGTGTTTGGTATGATAGTTTGAGATCGTAAATTTGATTGTTAGAATTTTTATTATATATTGTTTGTGAATGAAAGAGGATAAAAAATTGATTTTTGATTGTTGTATTTTTGTCAGCGACAATTTTGTAATGTGTGTGTTTGGTATGATAGTTTGAGATCGTAAATTTGATTGTTAGAATTTTTATTATATATTGTTTGTGAATGAAAGAGGATAAAAAATTGATTATTGATTGTTGTATTTTTTTTGTCAGCGACAATTTTGTGATGTGTGTGTTTGGTATGATAGTTTTAGATAGTCAATTTGATTGTTAGAATTTTTAATATATATTGTTTGTGAATGAAAGAGGATAAAAAATTGATTATTGATTGTTGTATTTTTTTTCAGCGACAATTTTTTAATGTGTGTATTTGGTATGATAGTTAGAGATAGTAAATTTGATTGTTAGAATTTTTAATATATATTGTTTGTGAATGAAAGAGGATAAAAAATTGATTTTTGATTGTTGTATTTTTGTCAGCGACAATTTTGTAATGTGTGTGTTTGGTATGATAGTTTGAGATCGTAGATTTGATTGTTAGAATTTTTATTATATATTGTTTGTGAATGAAAGAGGATAAAAAATTGATCATTGATTGTTGTATTTTTTTTTTCAGCGACAATTTTGTGATGTGTGTGTTTGGTATGATAGTTTGAGATCGTAGATTTGATTGTTTGAATTTTTATTACTAGGAGGGCCCGGAGTGCTTCGCTACACTTACAAATAAAGTTTTTGCGTAGACATTTTGTTGACGTGGAAGCAATGATTATAAATAGTGGTTATAAGAAATGCTAGCATATAATTTTTAATTTTTCTTTGTAAATATATGAATGAAAAATAATCAGAACTCTAGCTGATCAGTTCGGATATATGAAAAATTAGCGATCAAATAAGCTAGAGATCAAATAAGCTTACTTGAAAACTTATTTGATCGCTAATTTTTCATATATCCGAACTGATCAGCTAGAGTTCTGATTATTTTTCATTCATATATTTAAAAAGAAAAATTAAAAATTATATGCTAGCATTTCTCATAACCACTTTTTGAAATCATTGCTTCTACGTCAACAAAATGTCTATGCAAAAACTTTGTTTATAAACGTAGCGAAGCACGCCGGGCCCTCCTAGTTATAATGAATGAGAAACACTGTTCAACTCAAATATGATGAAAAAGTTCTAGAGAATAGTTTTATAGAGTTTATGGGTCAAGAGACTAAAATGAGAGATTACTGCTCGAACAAAGCAAATACCACACGATTACCGAGTGAGAACAACCAGTAAAATTTAGGTTGTGGCATTTCTGTTTTCTAGGGAACTTTTAAAAAATTCAACCGAAATGCACAACGCTTGTTCATTCTTTGTACGGAAAGATGCCTTCTACGTTCTATGAAACTTTCAACCTTTCCATTAGCCTTCGACGTTCGACCAGATCTATGGATACATGTTGTTAGAATCACCCTGTCAGCCCTCAGATTGTTATTGTTGTAAAACATTAGATACATTAGCAGTTATACTTAAATCAGGGTATTCAGCCAAGTGTACTATCATTGTTGCATGTGCAATATTTCTTAGCATAGTTGTGGCCAACAATATTCCTTTGTTTTATCCTTTTTGGTCGAAAGACCAAATATTCATATATTACGGATACGGTATAAGCAGTCGGTGCACCTCGTTTCAGCGCACCAACTTTACTTTTTTTAGCATTAATTTTTAATCCTAATTCGACAAGCCGTTGAAATATTAAACACAGATGGTTCTTATGTTCATTTTCAGTTTTATAAAAGGTCAACAAAACGTCAATGTACATAAATATGAAATCTAACCCGTTGAAAACCTGATCTTTGAATAGATAGAGGAGCATTTTTCAATCCAATTGCCGTATGTTCAAACTCCTGCACTACATGCTAAATAGTTTGGTTATTGACGTCTTGGGTATTTGAGCTTTGAAAATACAGTGCATCGCTGAAGATGACATGAAAATGGTTAATATATTCCCGAAAAAGATATTAATTGGGGAAAGGCTGAATACTGTTAAGACAATCTATTAAGACTATTATTACAATCTATTATAGACGAGGGATTAGCGTATTGAACTTTCGAAAACCTGTATAGTTAAACGGATTTGAATGCGGTTTTTTGCATTCGATTCAGATTGTCAATTATAAATATTGTTTGGTGTTTTGCAAACCCAGATCGGCTCTATTGCATTTCTGCAGCTAAAAAATGCATTTTTGCAACTGCATTTTTTAGAATAATAAAAAAAATTATAATTTGGTAAATAATAGCCGAAACGAGCCCAAATTCATTACTCAGGGGTTTTTGGGGTCGCTGATCATGAATATGAGGTTTAAAAATTCACCGAACGCACCTGGGGATATCAACGATCCGATAATGTAGATCATCTACTGCAGTTTTCTCTAAATTTTTTATGGATACCATTAAAAATCATTACTCGAGGGTTTTTGGGGTCGCTGATCATGATTATTATATTACAAAAATTATCTGACATACCTGGGGATCAGGAAGACTTGATTACTAAAATCATCTCCTAAACCTTGTCTAAAATATAATACAGTATGTACCCAGATAAAGCAAAAGATGTCATTCAGGACGTCATATGGGACATCATATATGACGTCCTGAATAATGTCCGTTTTTGGCTCAAACGGACATCATTTTTTTAGAATGTCTTTTTTTTGGGACGTCATTTTCCCAAAACAAAAATGAAATCTAAGACGTCATTTCTTTTTTTTCTTCGTTTATGGTTCATATCTAATTTATAATTGAAAAAAAAAAATGAGAGAAGGGGAAACAGAAAATCCCAAATAATATGATATAAAAGTTCGAATTGTTTAAAACAAGGAGATCAGTATAATTTTAAAACTCAAAAAGTGCAGTATAATTTTGTAAATGAAAAAAAAGTGTTAATGTTTTTTATATAAAATTAAATTTGTAGTCATGTGATGTAAAAGTTTTTTTTATTTACTTGTTTGTTCAATGTGAGGAAATATGGCAAGAAAGTTTATTTATACATCGATTTAAGAAAAAAAATTATCAGTTGATTTATTTGTTATAAATTTAAAGTTATGGAAAAGGATAAACAAGACCAAATTAAAAATCGTGGTAATTATCTTCATTGATCTGAATATTTTATGGCAACTGCATTTCTGGCAGCAAAACGTAGTAAAGATCCAACAACACAAGTTGGTGCCATATTCGTAAACAACGACAATAAAATTGTGAGAATTGGTTATAATGGGTTTCTAATTGGCTGCAGTGATGATGAATTTCCATGTGGAAAAGAATTGAATACATTAAACAATAAAAATTTTTACGTGGTGCATGCAGAGGTGAATGTGATTTTAAATGAAAATTGGTCGTGTATCAAAGAAAGCACAATGTAGTAGCACTGTTTCCGTGTAATGAGTGTGCTAAATATATTGTACAATCAGGAATTGTTAATAAAGGGAGTGATCACAGAAGGTAAACGAAGATGCATAAAATACAATATGAAAACAACATTCAAGATTAAACTAATGTAAGTTTTTTTTATATTTTGATTTGTATAAATTTTGATTTTGTTTTTGATAAATTGATTTCTTTATGTTAGTAAATTAATAGATTAATTGTTCTTTAAGAGATTTCCAAGTGATTATTTTGTTTGTTGTGTAAAATTAGTGTTTCAGTTTTAATATGGTTTTGAGCTATCCGGCATAAAATAAATTAAAATAAAATTTTTTACCATAGTTGAAAGTATTATAAAATTATTTTATAATAATAATATAATATAATATAATATAATAATATATAATAATAAATATTAATACTAATAATAATAATATTTTTAACAATAATTTTATAAATATTATTATTATTATTATTATTATTATTATTATAAATATTATTATAATATTATATTGTAATATTATAATATTATAATTATTATTATTATTATATAATAATAACTGGGTGAGAAAACTCCGGAGATGATATTAAAAATAAAGTCATTATAAGTCCCCGGTATGTCAGGGAATTTTTTTAATACCATAATCATGGTCAGTGACTCCGAAAACACCTGAGTAATGATTTTTAATGATTTTGATAAAAAAATGAAGGAAACTCCAGCAGATGATCTACATAATCGGGTCGATATGATCCCCAGGTATGTCGGGTGAAGTTTTAAACATCATATTCGTGATCAGCGACCCCAAAAACCCTCGAGTAATGATTTTTAAAGATATCCATAAAAAATTTAAAGAAAACTCCAGTAGATGATCTACATTGTCGGGTCGTTGATATCCCCAGGTGCGTTAGGTGAATTTTTAAACATCAAATTCGTGATCAGCGACCTCGAAAACCCCCGAGTAAAGATTTTTAATGCTTTTGATTTGAAATTTAAAGAAAAATCCCAGAAAATGATCTTCATAATCGGGTCGCTATGATCCCCAGGTACGTCAGGTACATTTTTAAATATCATAATGATGATAAGGGATCCCGAAAACCCCCCAATAACAAATATTAGATCTTTTGTATCAAACATTTTTACAAAAGTCAAGGAGAAGCTGTATAGTAAGGGCTCCAGGTCCACGGTATGACTTTTTAGACATCATATTCGTGATCAGCGACCCCAAAAACCCCTGAGTAATGAATTTGGGCTCGTTTCGGCTATTATTTACCAAATTATAATTTTTTTATTATTCTAAAAAATGCAGTTGCAAAAATGCATTTTTTAGCTGCAGAAATGCAATAGAGCCGATCTGGGTTTGCAAAACACCAAACAATATTTATAATCGACAATCTGAATCGAATGCAAAAATCCGCATTCAAATCCGTTTAACTATACAGGTTTTCGAAACTAAGTACATACTTTTGTACGCTAACCCCTCGTCTATTAAGACTATTTAGACAATCTGATGTGTGTGTATTCCAGGCCTTATTTACAATACCCTTTTAGGGTTAACCTTATTTGAATATATCAGGTCCTGATTTGGTTTTTCGTATTTGACCCCTAGCTGAAATTTCATTTGGTTAAAATTGACTACAGTATTATCCATTTTAGAAATGTATAAGCTAATGGCCTGAAAGACTATAATAATAGTGATTAAAGTTGTATATGTTTAAAAATTTTTCAATAATTATCCCAAACAGGATCTGATCCGGTTATCTTAATCAAGATCTGATCCAGTAATCCCAATCAGGACCTGGTAGGGAAAAAGCGTTACACTCATGATCAGGGCCCAAACAGGCTGCCTGAACAACGCCTGAGCCGGACTAGAGCTAACCTGATCAGTACCGTATTTGAGCCCTGACAAATTTCTGCTCGGTTGTATATAGATAATAGATATACGCACAAAATAAACACAGAACGAGATCAATCGAACAGACAACTGATATGAAATCAAATGCTGTTTCACAAAGTATGTTACAAATTGAATATAGAACTTAGGGCGTAGACCATGAGCACGCAAATTAAATTAAGGTTAAATCTTTATATAATTTATAAATTTAATATTGTTTAAGAAAAATCAAAATTTGTATTTTTAGTTATTTGATTTAAATTTAAAATATTTACTCAATTAATTAATTTAAAAATATATCTGAATCAAGCCATCAAATTGTTTCGATCCTTGTTTTAGTGCAAAATTTGATGTTTGATGGCTACCAATTATAATATTTTGATACTATTGCAGCTCTTCAACTTTTTACCAGAGCTTGAATCGCTGCTTAAATCACTCCTTTACTCCTTTTTTTTTCTGACCGAGTAAGTAAAACTAAAAGAAAACGTTCCCAAATACAGGCGTGAAAATAATAAAATATAAATATAAATAATAAAATATCGTTCTTACTCCAAAATCGAATATTTCCTTTCAAATACTCATAGATTTAATTTTTGCTTTAAAATTGATGCTTTCTAACGCAAAAAATAAATATTTTTTTTGGAATGTTTTATTCGATTTTGAAAGTATTGTTATAAAAATATATGAGGATGACAAAAGGAACTAATGTTTTTTTTTTGTAAAAAAATGAAAGAAATGAAAAAGAAAATAATAAAAATAAAAAATCCAAAGGACTGAAATCGAAGAACTAAAAATATTGGTTTTCAAGGAAAAACGATATTGAAATTATAAACATTATAATTTATAAATACCATTTTAAGGAGTGAAAAGAGTACTCGAATAAAATAAAATTTTAATTTCTGCCTTTTACGCATTGTTTTGTAACGGTAGACACAGTTGTTTACTTCTTAATAAAGAAAATAATTTGCCTTTTGATTGTGCATGTAGAACCAAACTTCATATAATATTGCACCCGACTATTTTCTTTGGAGTTATATGAAAAAGCCAGTATATGTGAACAAACCCGAGACAATTCTTGAACTCAAGACCAACATTGTTGGCGACGTTCGAGTGCTACAGCCACAAATATTTAAAGATATTATGGAAAATGCTCTAAAACGAGCCCATCATTTCGAAGATGAAAACGAGTGTCATTTAAGTGATATTATTTTCCATACTTAGTGTAGAAAAAATTCCATTTTGTATATTTTATAATCTAAAAAAAAATGAAAAAATTATTTACACTGCTTGCCGTTGGCACTTGGCGTAAGTATTGTAATGAAGCGCTTTCTTCGTTGTTCGACAACGAAGAGGCATAGCAGGTCGCGTATCTGATGAGGTTATTTATATGCTCCGGACTAGCGACAGCATTGGGATCGAATTGTAAGTCCTGCTACTCCAGCACAAATACGGAAATGTACGCGATAAACATGATATATACGGAAATGAAAAAAATAAAGGTGAATAAATGAGACTCTGGCGACCCCTTAGGCGAGAGAACCACGATCCCCACGTTCAACCCCGGCGATCACTCTGACATTCGCACGCTTGCGCATCTCATCCGCTCACACATCCACAACCACATACACACCCGCGCACACCTATGCACACCATCACCCATACCTACATCCATTCCCATGCAGTTAAACTTTCAATGCCTTCATCGTTTGCCTCCACTCTTTCATCTCATCATCCAGAGAGTTCATCGTATGGCAATACTGGAGGGTGGATTTTCAAAATCAACGTCACAGTTACATAATTATAAAATTGGCTTGAAATCTACGATGGAACAGTTCCAGTTAGAGATGGGGGTATTTATTCGATTATGGTTTTGTTAAATTTCATAATTAAATTCCTGAAAAAAAATAACTAATATTGTAAGTTTAAAAAAGAACCTCATAAAAAAAATCATTTATTTGCGTTATTCCAAATTATTGACACTTATCGCCTTTTCCGTAGGAAGCCACATAATTGGATAATAGGTCCCTTTTGATGGTGGGAAAAATAGCAGGCCTACCGAATTCCCTTTTTATTCCATTGGACTAAATCGCAAAACACCATTTTGGATTCCTCATAGTTTGATTAACCAATCAAATTATATTCACTATTGAACCCACTTGCACTTCATCAGTTCATTTTAGGAAAGACTTAAAATTTAATTAATTATATTAACATATTTCGGTTGTAATTTGTAATACCAATGAAATTGACATCAGCAGATGGCACACTCATACCTCTAACCATTCACTCTCCCACAACCTCGCCATACGTACATACAATCCTTCCTAAAGATGCACACATGCACTCATACAACAAAAAGAAATATCTGCACATCCATACCCATTCATGCCTAAAATAAAACGAAATTGTGACTCACCGTATGGTATTGGCCAATCTCGTTCCCCCTTTTCACTCCGTTTAATACGTCATGCCCGTGACACTAGTCACCAATCCAAGGCATCATACCAATAGACAGGTCCGAATTTCAGTTCTGGTAGATAACAACTGCATCCAAAAGTTACAGTTGGTGGTGTTACCGGTAACTAAAGCGATTGCTGATTTTATGTCCAATGATAAAAAAAAAAAAAAAAAAAAAAATGTTGCACCACAGAGAACTAAAGCAAGTATGGTGATTCGTATAATACTATATAACAATCGTTGCGACACATATAACTAAGGCGTTTGCAGTTTAACATTCAATGAGATATAAGAAAATTGTTGCTCCACATATAACTAAGGCGCTTGCAGTTTTCTTCCAGTTGGGTGAGATAAAAACAGAAGCTGATTTTTGATTTTTTTTGTATTATTATCGGTAATGTTAACTATCACTAAGTCAATCCAACAGTGAATTCATAACACAACGTTAATTTTTTTTTGATTTTGATTTAATTTAATTCGATTTCCAAATAATACAGTTCGACAAGTATTACCAATAGTAAGCTAATCTAGTCTTGGTATTAAGAGTTACGTTAGATTTATGCTACCGATAACTACTATTAACATCAGTTAAGGCACTAAGTGATACTCAAAATCAATTTAAATCTTCAATACAAACAACTAATTTTAATATCATCTAAAGCCACTATCGTGACACCAAAAGTTAATATAAACTAGAACTACAAATGTCTAATTTTAATATAATTAAAGATATTATCGTGACACTAAAAGTTAATATAAATTTGAACAACAAATAACTAATTTTGATATAATTTAACAGACACTACCGTGACGCTAAATGTTAATATCAATTTGTAATACCATTTTTACTAGCCATATATATCGTTTTCGACAAATGCACATTTCTTTGGTATGAATTACTGTAAAATTCAAACGCGAACACTTTGTACCTTTCTTCTTGTTCATTCAAGGACAACCACAACACATAACAAGAATGGTTACCTTGTATTTTAATTTCAATAAGACAAACCTTCCTTAGAGGGGTTTAATTACCACGAATAATAGTTATTGTGATTCATACGTAAAACGGAGCTGGTTCTATCACAAAATGTTTCTGCCCGGAATGGACGACTTCCAATTTCCTTTAATTCGCTTAAGAAACCCGAGCATTCACTTAAACGCGAACACGGCACAATGTATCAAATCGACCACGAGAATTGGACATTCATTTAAGTAACTAGATTGACAAGCACGGAACCCGAACCTAGTCCAGTTTATGTTATATATCAATATCAATTTTTACGTAAGAAAAACTGTATCACCACTCTCCGCGTTGAGTGAAAGATGTCAAAATCAAACAAAACTAGTAGGGTAGAGTGTGACCATAGCGGCTACGCCAAGAACTTCCCGTTAAGTTAAATAGGTAACATAAAGATATTTTCTTAAAACTTTAATAGATTGAAATTCTCTTTCTAAGACTTGCAATTAATCGTCATTTTTTCATCTTTTGGCTACACTGGAAAGAAGATTTTCATTGCACCATATATTTAAAAAAAACTAGCGGTGGAGTCTACTTAAAGTCTACTTTGTCAACGTTGCTAAAATTTTTTGATTTTTCTCAAACAATATCACAATTTTTAGGGTTTCGTACCTTGAAAAAGTAAAAACGGTACCCTATTGGTGAGACTTCGGTGTCCGTCCGAATTTCTAAATAATCGATTTTCTCAAAAACTATTAGTGCTATCAACTTGAAATAGTTATACAATGTATTTGTCCACGCCTACTGACAACAAGAAAATTATGGATATTATTTTTTATCAATATTTTATGGACATTGATAAGAAGATAGTAAAACAAAAGTTTGTTTTAAGGAATCGAGTTTGGTTTAAAAAAATCAAAAAAAATCCAAATATTTCAAAAAGACATTTCAATGAATTATCGACTGCTTAGTTTTTAAGTTATTTCCAAAAAATTGTGTTTATTTTTTTGTCCCCCACCTTAACTTCGAACATTACAAAAGCAAAAAATTGAAAAAATTCATGGTTGTAGTGATTTAGCGACAAAAATCCGTTTTTTTGTTTTGGTTGTTATAATTTCAAATGTTCATTGGAAGGGGTTGAGAGTAAAAATTACGAAAACAAAACATTTTTGGTCATGTCAAGTGGGGGGGGGGGTATCATATGAAAGGTTATTTTTTTTCTAGTCTAAAACAGT
The DNA here is from genome assembly GCA_963693315.1 of Diogma glabrata. Taxonomy (NCBI): domain Eukaryota; kingdom Metazoa; phylum Arthropoda; class Insecta; order Diptera; family Cylindrotomidae; genus Diogma; species Diogma glabrata. The sequence goes on from OY856187.1 coordinate 396,945,077, forward strand.
TTTTTTTTCTAATTTTCGAAAGCACAGTAATGGACTTATTTTAGAAAAAGTGAAATTATAGTTCTGCTCCCCTCACTTATCTTCGCATATTACAAAAACAAAAATATTGCGACGCTGATGCATAGGCTGACTTCACCACAGCTCTGGAAACATAGTGTTCTGGATATATAATGAGCTAATATCCATAAAATACTTTAATTAAAAGCTAACCAATGTTATGGACTTCGTAGTTCTATAATAATAAAAATATTAAAGCAGGCAGTAGTATCCCAACAAACATAAATTCTGTTGTACGAGAAAAAGTAAACAAAAATTTTATCGGAAGTGACAAAGCGGAAGTTAGGATGCAGAACTGTTGTAAACCGTACTAAATGTGTATGTACCAAATTTCATCCAACTCGATTACCAGGTACAGAAGTTATTGAGCTTCCATAATAACAGGTGCTTGGAGGACCCCCTACCACTTTGTTCACTATCGCTAAAAAAACTAATCAGTTCCTTGCCATACATATTTGCATCTTTTTCCAAAGTTTCATCAAAATTAATTAACGAACGAATTTTGTATGCTTCCAACAAACATTGAAACAATAAACAGGTGTTCGGGAGGACCGCACCACTTATCCCAATATTGTCCAAGAACTAGTCAATTCTTTGTGAATAAAGTCTTTATCTTTTTTCAAAGTGTTATTAGAATTGATTAATGAATGAAATCTGTATGCTCCCAACAAACTTTAAAAACCAAGTGTGAAAAGTCAGCAGTTGTATGGTAGATCCCCCGCCACATTGATCAATGTGTCCCAAAAGATGATAATTATCTTCTTACACTAATTAAAACCTTTCCATAAGTTTTATCATAATCACTTCATTATTGTAGGCTGTAGTGTGCATAAAGATACTGAAAAAACTGCCAACAATTTAAAAAAAAATTTTTACCGGAAGTAAAAAACCGGAAGTTGGGATGCAGAATTTTTGTAAATCATACTAAATGCTTATGTACAAAGTTTCATCCAATTCGATTATCAGGTACAGATGTTATTGAGCTTAAAAAAAAAACAGGTGCATGGGACACCCCCCACCACTTTTTTCACTATTTCTCAAAAACTAATCAGTTCTTTGCCATACATGTTTGCATTTTTTTCCAAAGTGTCATCAAAATTGGTTCACGAACGAATGCTGTGCGCTCCCAACAAACATTGAAAAAATGATGATACAGTAAACAGGTGTTCGGGAGACCCCGTACCACTTATCCCAATATTGTCCAAAAACTAATCAGTTCCTTGTCATTTAAGTTTCCATCTTTTTCCAAAGTGTCAATCAAATTGATTAATAAATGAAGTCTGTATGCTCCCAACAAACTTAAAAAACAAAGTGTGAAAAGTCAGCATTTGTATGGTAGACCCCCCACCACTTTGATCAATGTGTCCCAAAACAAGATAATTATCTTTTCACACTAATTGGAACCCTATCCCATAAGTTTCATCATAATCACTTCATTATTGCAGGCTGTAGTGTGCATAAAGACACTGAAAAAACTTCAAAAAAGTACAAAAAAATTTTTTTTACCGGAAGTGAAAAACCGGAAGTTGGGATGCAGAACTATTGTGAACCGTACTACATACTCATGTACCAAGTTTCATCCATTTCGCTTATCAGGTACAGAAGTTATAAAGCTTTCAAAAAAACGGGTACTCCAGGGACCCCCCCACCACTTTGTTCACTATCGCTCAAAAACTAATCAGTTCTTTGTCATACATGTTTGCGTCTTTTTCCAAAGTGTCATCAAAATTCATTCATGAATGAATGTTTTATGCTCCCAACAAACATAAAAACTTTGTGGAAAAAACCACCTGTTGTATGGTGGACCCCCCAACCCTTTTTCCAATGTGCTCCAAAAGCTGATAAAATCTTTTTAATGTTATTTAAAAGCTTTTCGCAACGTTTCATGAAAATCGATCGGTAGTTGTAGGCTACAGTAGGGATAAACACCTGAAAAAAAAACTTTTTAACCGGAAGTGACAAACCGGAAGTTGGTATGCAGAAATATTGGAAACAGTACTAAAACCTTATATACTAAGTTTCAATAAGATCATAGCCCGGGATCAGAAGTTATTCAAGATTTAAACTTAGAGGTGTTCGGGAGACCCCCCGCCATTTTGTCCAAATTTAAAATGAATCCAGATCTTCTATTTTCAAGTGAACTTGTATCATTTGCCAAAGTTTCATCAAGATCCTATGCAGAAAACTCACCCACCCAACCAACAAACCAACCACCTACCCACCAACCCACCCACCCACCCACACACAGACGTACACCAAATTTTTTTTTGGCTATTTAGATAGAGGATGGTCCAAAACAAAAGAAAAAATAAAATTTGGGGTATGTAAGATTTTTTTTTTCACTATAGATTGCATTACTTCACACAATTTAAAATTGTGGTGAAGTAAAAATTTAAAAAAAATCACGGTTGTAGGAACTTGGCAAAAAAAAATGAAAAATTTTTTTTGGTCGTTATAATTTCAATTGTTCTTTGGAAGGGGTTGCGAGTAGAAATTTTGAAAAAAAAAAATATTTTTGACTTGGACAAGTGGGGTGTCATAGGGAAGGTGATTTTTTTGTAGTTCAAAATAATTTTTTGTATTTTTCGAAAATACGGTTTCTGACTTATTTATAAAAATGTGAAAATTTGTTTCTCTCCCTTTCTTTATCTTCGAACATTACAGAAGCGAAAAATTGAAAAAATTCACGGTTATAGGCAATGTTGTAAGGATTGAACGAAAACTATAGCGGTTAGATCATTATTTCAGATGTTCCTTAGAGGGGGTTGAGAGAAGAAATTTCAAACAAGTTGCAAAACTACTATAAACACTACAAAAACCTTATGCTCTAAGTTTCAACAAAATTAAATGTCAAGACTGAGAAGTCTAAAAAAAAACAGTTGTTCAACGAACCACAGACATCCTCCCCGACTCCTTTGCCAAATTTTGAAAATAGCTGATTTAAAATAGCACATTTTCCATATTCAAATAAAATCGGATGCGTTTGCGGCTCATTTTATTCAAAAGTTTCATCAAGTTCTCATGCGATTGCGTAATGAAAATAACGTCTATTTATCAAATTTTCTTAAAAAAACTCAAAAAGTAAGATAGAAATTGGTTAAACAAATGTCATTATAAATGGCTGACATGATGACAAACAAAATGGGAGGTAAATGATCTTGATAGCATTATTTATTCTAGTAATACTTGCAAGAGATGATATTCAGTTTTTTGGAAACCCCTAAAAAATAAATGAACTGATTTCATTAGAAAAGGACTGGGCTGTAGGTTACGCCAAGATATATCGATTGTGACCATTGAAGTTGAAATCGGATCATCCGTTGTTGAGAGAACGTTGGACAAATGTTTGTCCACATACGATGATACACACGCACATACCCACACACACATACATACTGCCAGCTAAAAATAGCCTAAACAGCTTCATGAGGTCTTGAAACGTAAAGATATAAAAATTTCGATTTCAAAAATCGACCCAAAAACAATAACTTCTCATATCGGGAAGTTAATAAATAGTTGACCAGCCAATCTTCTCTTGAACCTCTGACCTTTTTGTCAAATTTAAAAAATAACTCAGGTTTTTGATATTCAAGTAAACCCGGATGCGGTTGCAGCTCATTTACATAAAAAAGTTTCATCCAGATATAATTCGTTTGCATAAAGAAAATAACACGTAGTTTTTTCACGTTTTGCTAAAAATCTCAAAAACTAAGATAGCAATTGTTTATACAAATGTCATTATAAATGTCTGACATGATGACAAACAATATGGAAGCTTCATGACCTTGATAGCATTATTTATTAATCTCATGATATTTGCAAGAGATGATTTTCAGTTTTTTGGAAACCACTAAAAAACAAATGATTTAATTTCACTAGAAAAGGACTGGGTTCTAAGTTACGACAAGATACATCGATTGCGATCATTTTCGTTAAAATCGACAGATTCGTTGTTGAGAAAGCGTTGGGCAAAAATTCTCCACACAGCGACATACACATACACACACACACACACACACACACACACACACACACACACACACACACACACACACACACACACACACACACACACACACACACACACACACACACACACACACACACACACACACACACACACACACACACACACACACACACACACACACACACACACACACACACACACACACACACACACACACACACACACACACACACACACACACACACACACACACACACACACACACACACACACACACACACACACACACACACACACACACACACACACACACACACACACACACACACACACACACACACACACACACACACACACACACACACACACACACACACACACACACACACACACACACACACACACACACACACACACACACACACACACACACACACACACACACACACACACACACACACACACACACACACACACACACACACACACACACACACACACACACACACACACACACACACACACACACACACACACACACACACACACACACACACACACACACACACACACACACACACACACACACACACACACACACACACACACACACACACACACACACACATACAGACTGCCAGCTAAAAATAGTCTAAACAGCTTCAGGAGGTGATGAAACGTAAAGATATAAAAAAAATTCTGATTTCGAAAATGGACCCAAAAACGATAACTTCCCATATCGGGAAGTTAAAAAAGGAGTTTACACCGACTAAAAGTTACAATCGGAATGATTATCATAATAACGTTTATACGCGTAGTAAATTTAGGTTTTGTTTATCTTACATTCATTATTACGACACAAACATATAGAATATTTTTTTTGTGTTTTCGTTTTCTTTAACCTTGATTTTAATGAGACAAATAACTGAACTTTTCTAGAACTACATTAACGGCGCGTAATAACTAAAGTAATTGACCTAAAATCGAACTAACACAATTTTAATTTAATTCACAAAAAAGAATTTTTCGCCATAGATTTTAATGAAAACGAAACTCAACCGTGATATCAACCATTGATTTCGTACTGTCCGAACTTCACGAACTGAAATTCACAAGACATCTGTCCTCTTTCAGGCTGAACGTTGCTGCTATAGGGGGTAAATAATGGATCGGTAAGCTAGTTTTCGCGGGAAAGTTCATTTTCAGCATTTCGCCAATTAGTTCACCCAGTAATAAGTACGTACGACTCGCGGGTAATAGAATTGGAAAATATTGCAGAGAAGAACATTATTGACAAAACACGTGAATGAAATACATATGCAAATAGCACGAGTATGGATAACGAGAATAAACAACCGATCTTATAATAGTTTTACAGCGATCATGAACTAACTTTGGAAAAAATTTACATTTAACCAACATTACCCAGCGAGTTTAATAAGTTTTTGGAAGCGGAAACTATAGAACATGACGACCATGGATTGAGACCAAGGCCATGAGTACAGGACAGAATGAAAAATGACTATGGAAACCTATGCGAATGCACTTTTGATATGTATGAGGAAGCGATGAATGTCCAAACCAGGGATTTTATATAACACGTCATTGTTTGCCAGTCTACTACATAACAGTATTCAAATAATATTATTTATATTGGACTTGTTACTTTAAGCGGAATAACTTTAAAAGTTAAGTAATAAGAAAAACACAAAGTTAATTTATAGATACTCTATATTCTGTACGTTCCAATTTCACATTTCTCACAAGATTGCCATTTTCCATATTTTCGAGCCATCATTTTGAAAAAAAAAATTAAACTCTAAAAAGCATTTGCAACTACGTATCATTACCAACATTTTAAGCCTCAATACGCATCTTTTGGGATCTCTTGTTGGCAGCGAAAACAAGACATAAATCTCAAGAAATCGTCATTTTTCATATTTTCGAGCCGCCATTTTTGAAAAGAAACTTCAACAACATACAGAATTTGAAACAACATAACATTACCAAAAGGTCAAAGGCCAAGAAAGTATCTTTGAGATCGCAAATGTCTGTTGGCAGCGAAAATACGACATATATTTTGCAAAATCGCCATTTTTCATATTTTCGTGTTGCCATTTTGAGAATGAAACTTTAACACTATATATAGCATTTGGAACTACATTTCATTATCAACATTTTGAAACAAAAAACGCATTTTTTTATATCTTAAAGGCATAAAATATGGAGGGGCTGAACTCTCAAGCTCTGAGATATCAAGACGGTTGGGTTAAGGATTTTCATATAGTTTTCGGCAAAAAACTTTTATGGGTACATGGTTTTTAGTTTTGGGGAACGATGTATATCGAACAGAACTCTTTGTTAAAGTACAAGTAATTTTTTATCTCTGTTTAGAAATTTATTACAAAACTAACACGAAACATCAATACGTTGCCGGAAAATTATAACAGATCATAAATTAACATAATTTAGTGAAAAGATGATACACTCAGCAAACTACTCAAAAACCTCTCCATTTAGCGTTTCGAGAAAATATTACAGAATCACAAGTTGATATTTCTTTCAAAATTCCAAAAACATTGTAAAAATTAAATAAAATCAAATTCTTTTCAAAATTCTAAAAGTATTGCAAAAATTATTACAAAATCAAAGATTAAAATTTTTTCAAATATTCTAAAAATATTGCAAAAATTCTTACAAAATCAAAAATTAAAACTTTTGCCGAAATTCTAAAAATATTGCAAAAATTATTACAAAATCAATAATACAAACTTTTTCAAAATTCCAAAAATATTTCAAAAACTATAACAAATTCAAAAATGTCCATGTCCAATTTCATGCTCAATAACATTTACGTCATAAGAACAGCTAAATTTTTTTTCCCAAAATTTTGGCTAAAAAAATAAATGAAATCATTTTTTGACACACTTGACATTATTTTTTTGACAAACTTATAATGCAATAATTCTTAAAAATAATAATAAAATTTCATGTCATACAAACTATTAATTTTATTTTTTCCAAAAAATTACGTAAAAAACTAAATAAAAATCTTTCTTTTGACGTACTTCACAACATTTTTTTGACAAACTTATAATGCCATAATTCTTAAAAATAATAATAAAATTTCATGTCATACAAATTATTAATTTTATTTTTTTCCAAAAAAATGGGTAAAAAATAAATAAAATTCTTTCTTTTGACATATGTACTTAACAACATTTTTTTGACAAACTTATAATGTAATAATCTAGATTTTGGTCTCACATACTAATCCTGACCATCAAGATTTCTCCAAATTCAATGTTTCTACTCGTATTCACTTAAAATGAACGTTTTTTAAGCAAAAAATATGAAAATTTCCTTGTTTTGACCCACTTGACGATTTTTTTGACACAGTTCCGGTACAGCTATCAACACATCGTTCTTTCGGCTCTTCCCATTGAGTAAAAATATTTTTAGAAAAAAATATTTTTGAAATCCGTTCAGCGGTTTTTTAAGATTTCGTAGGTTGTGACGATCGGCCAGCCGGCAACAGACATGCATTTTTTTTGCTTTTTTAAAATCAGTAGGTCCTAAAACATCGAGAAATGCCAAAAAAGTGGAGGTAAGAATTGCTCTTTTGACTCATGAATGCAATACTTAGGCCTTTCAGACCGAAGTAATAACACAAAATCGCCCTTCTTCATGTTTTCGAGGCGCCATTTAAAAAAAAACTACAACTCTATACAGCAATTGAAACAACATATCATTACTAACATTTAAAGCCTAAGAACGCATCTTATGTGATCTTAAATTTCTGTTGGCAGCGAAAACAAGACAGAAATCTCACAAAATCGCCATTTTCAATATTTTCGAACCGCCATTGATTTTAACAATTAAAGAATGGCTAAATAAATAAAGAGCTAGGTCAAGTAAAGATTGGTGACCAAAAAACTAGTTTTAAAGCTTGAACTTAAACGAACGGTTGAATATCATGTGTAATGGATAGTCTGGCATAATGTCAGAACGCAGTGTATTACAGTCGCAGTTTCCTTAGTTGTTGTTCCTTATATTAATCTGTACCACTTGTAATAGATTCTCATCCCTTCGTCATCAATAGTCATATTTCATGTAGTTTCCTTAACCCATAGTTTCCTTATATTTCTTAAAATCTGACTAAATCTGCAATAGGTGGACGGACGTATAGGAGAGGGAAAATGGCACTAATTACCCTGATTTATTTATTCATTAATATAATATAATATTGGTTAATTTGAATTAATTGATAATTTTCTTTAATCATCATCCGTATAACCGCTAAACTTTAATCAGAATTTAATCTTACCACACACTAAAATTGACGCGCGCTATATTTCCATTCGACTGTTCTCGCCATACTACTTGGGTTTCAATTTTTTTTCTAAAACACAAACCGTAATAAAACAACGAAATTTTCAAAACCTCATAACGGCTACGTGTATTTTGTTTCCAATCGTCAACATACAACGAATTACTATTTTTGCTTTGTTAAACATTTGATTTATCTTTGTATGAGTGTTTTGCTTTAAACAATCCTTCCGTTATTAAACTGAACTTCACTGTGCTGATATAGTAGAGTGTAGTTTAATAAATGTCCAAACATCATAACATTGATCGCATCTGCATTTAATTCATTTTGGATTCAATTATAAATATTATGGATGTGTCAGAAATATTCTGTATCCCAACCTTATTCTCGTACAATATTATCAAATAGTAAACGGTTTTGTGAACTATAATAAGTTCCCAATAATTTGAAAATCTGATGTAAATTAATTATCTCCCATCTAAATACTTTATTCGAGTTACTGCGAGATTAAAAATTTGACTATATAATGAGCACGGTAACTTATTCTCTCTCTTAGTCCAATTAACATTTCGTATAGTGCACGTCAAAATCTGCTACCTTTTCATTTTTGTGTTTGACGTCGCTTAAAAAAAAAAGAAATTAGTTTAATTTCAGTTTTGGCTATTGTGATTTAGCCGGATATTATACATTAATTTTTGACAGATTGAAATCGGTGGTGTAGAGAATTGTGTTATTTTGTGGACGTGGAACTCTTTTATATTCTTTGTTGGATAATAACGGCCGGAAAAAGGGATTCATCCAGTGGAATTGGGTTATGGATAGTTATATCCGATAATTGAAAAGCGTGAATTGCAGGGAAAAGAAGGAAATTTTGACGAGATCGATCACAATTACCACAAAAGAAATTTCGGAGTATCAGGTATGATTCAATAGATTATTAATATGACTAGTGTGGTAGAATTACAATTTCAGTAACGGGATAGCTAATTTTTAGTGATAACCCCTAAGGTCAATCAATAAGCAATACGATAAAATCCATGTGATTACACCATTTCGAACGGATGATTAGAAAATTAGTCCTACACCAGTCTCGCTAGTTTTTCTTTTGTGTGTCCGTAATACAGGGCGTGGTCAAGGTCACGGACAACTGGAAAACCAAAAAGAATTTTATTTGTGTATTGTTTTAATTTATTATATGAGAGGAAAACCTTGCATGTGATGTCAATTCCTACGAAACCGCAACCAAACAAAATAGGTTGGCTATGATAATGATGCTGAGAAGGTCACCTAACTAGTAGTGACAACGTCCGCGGTGTTTAGTGAAAATTAATTTATTAACTTATTGGAACAATTTATGTACCGCCATTAGTATTTAGTTTGATTATTAGTAGGATCATGATGGATGCTCATATCCAGTAGTAAAAAGTCAATCTGTGTTTTGTGATGAATATTTCATTAATTAGGAACAGTTTACTTTTGATTATAAAGTGTTTACTGAACTCAAGCAAAATCTACCAGTTTGATTAGTATTATTTTAATAAGCCTTGCACATAACTAGTATTAATAACATAAGAACATAAGTTGTGTTTTGTGAAGTTTAATTTAAACATAAATAGAACAATTTCTGTACCGTTACTAGTAATTATTTGGAGTATTATTATTTTAATTTAGAAATGCACTTAACCAGTAGTGATTATGTAAATCTGTGTTTTGTGAAGAATATTTACTTAATTTAGAACAATTTCTTTGATTATAATGTGCTTATGGAACAAACAAAAACAAAAATACCTAGTTTGATTATTCATGATAATTTTATATACCAATAATTGTATTTCCTCTGGATTAAAATGGGGCTTGCATCAAACCAAAATTAATGAAGCGCCACATCTGTGATATTTATTTCAACTTGTGCAACATAGTATTGATATACCGTTGTTACGTCATCAGTCTCCACTTTTGCAACGCAGTTCTGTGCAATATTTTGGGGTCATCATTGTCAACTGTTTGCAACGAATTTTTTTTTGATATATACAGATTTTGGCGTGGTTCAAAATTTTTCAACGGGCATTTTTTTTTACCAAGTTGTTGCCTGGTATTTTCTACGCATGCAACTATAACTAATATATTTCAATGCAACATTTAATGGTGATTTTTACCACTACTGTGCTTCAAATAATATGCAACGTAACAATTAATTGTGATTTTTACCACCTCTGTGCTTCAAATATTGTTCAACGCAACATTTAATAGAAATTTGTGCTGTAACCAACGTATTTCAACCATACTGTAATGCAACTTTGAAGTCCACCTTTTGCTAACATTACCTGATCTCAAAGGTTAGACTTTGGTTATATTTTCATATTTTTCAACGCCACTTTGACGTCCGAATCTTGCTATTGCTACTGTGGTTTAAATGTTTGACGCTGATGACTACAAGCTTATATAACGTTCCTACTTATCATTTTTGAGTCAACAAAATTTTACATCAATTACATCATTTTTGATTCAACAAAATTTTACAAATTTATATACCGTTTCTACGTATCATTGGTGATTCAACAAAATTTTTACAAATTTATATACCGTTTATACGTATCATTTTTGATTCAACAATATTTTACATCAATTACATCATTTTTTGATTCAACAAAAGTATACGACAATTACAACATTTTTGATTCAACAGAATTTTACAAATTTATATAGCGTTTCTACGTATCATTTTTGATTCAACAATATTTTACATCAATTATATCATTTTTGATTCAACAAAATTTTACATCAATTACATCATTTTTGATTCAACAAAAGTATACGACAATCACAACATTTTTGATTCAACAAAATTTTACAAATTTATATAACGTTTCTACGTATCTTTTTTGATTCAACAATATTTTGCATCAATTGCATCATATTTGTTTCAACCATATTTTACCACAATTACATCGTTTTTGGTTCAACCATATTTTTCAACAATTACATCTTTATGTGATCCAACCATATTTTACAACAATTACATCGTCTTGGATTCAACCATATTTTGCATCAATTATATCATTATTCGATTCAACCATATTTTACAACAATTACATCGTTTTGGATTCAGCCATATTTTACAACAATTGCATCTTTTTTGATTCAACAATATTTTGCATCAATTATATCATTATTCGATTCAACCATATTTTACAACAATTACATCGTTTTGGATTCAGCCATATTTTACAACAATTGCATCTTTTTTGATTCAACAATATTTTTCATCAATTATATCACTATTTGATTCAACCATATTTTTCAACAATTACCTCGTTTTTGATCCAACCATCTTTTACAACAATTACATCATTATTGATTCAACCATAATTTTACCTCCATTACACCATTTTTGATTCAGCAATATTTTACATCCATTGTATCATTTTTGATCCAACAATATTTTACCTCAATCACATCATTTTTTGATTCAACAAAATTTTGCATCAATTACAATACTTTCTTTTGATTCAACAAAATTTATATAACGTTTCTTCTTATCATCTTGATTCAACAAAGTCAACAATAGTTTTCATCAATTACAATATTTTTTTTTGATTCAACAAAATCATACCAGTTTTTTTATAACGTTTCTACTTACCGTTTTGATTCAACAAAGTATTCAATGATTGCTAGTTTATTGAACGTTTCTACCTAACAGTTTGATACAACGTTCGTACGTGCAAAGTCATTCACCATTTGTTTTTTATACCAAGTAATTTTGGGGTATTTCAAACATGAACAACGTGCTGATGGAGGGCTGATGGAATTCGAATAGGAGGACGGGGTTTAATCATGGGGTGAGTAAATTTATTTCATTACTACGGCCATAATGATAAAGGGGTGTGAGTGTGTGTGTGTGTATGTGTGAGCGTGTGTGTGTGTGTGTGTGCGTGTGGGCGTGTGTGTGTGTGGGCATATGTGAGTGAACGTAGGGGTTGGACGTGTTGATCGTGGGTCTTTCGCCAATGGGGTCGCCAGAGTCTTCGTTTTTCCACTTGTATTTCTTTCCATTTCTGCAAATTTTCGTGAATAGCGTACATGTCTGTATTTGTGCTGAAGTAGCAGGGTTACTTTATCGTTCCCATGGTCTGAAGCTAGTTTGGGGCTTGAAAATCAATCTCGCTAGGTACGCTTCCTGCTATGTCCTTCTTATTGGTTCGCCAATAAGAAAGCGCTTCATTACAAATTGGCGCCCAACGTGGGGCTGCTCTAAGGGTCCCTACAGCGATGTAGGACTCTGGAGGAGTCCCTCCATAATTTCAAAAAAATTCGAAAATTTTTTTTTTAAAAATTTTTCTTCAAAATTAACTTTCTTTTCCACCAAAACAATAGTAAAGACTCTGGCGGCGTAGAAGCAATTCCCTGCTTCAAACGCGCAGGAGCAAAGGAAGTCTGAGATTCCTCAGACTGTACTTTGATGGGGAGTTGCGTCCCTACGCCTCCAGCTAATATTCTCCTTTTTTGTCTTTTTTTTTTAAAACGCATGGGTGAGAATAATTTTTCGGAATTATTCTCAATGGGCATTACAACCCCACGGACCCTAGTTACGGGGTGGGTTTCTGGAGACGTCTCAAAGGCCGAAGGTGTCTCAGGTGCCAGACCTAGAACGACGTGGTTTGGTGTATACGCCAAACCTCGTCCGAGTCTGGTCACCTGGTCAGGCTTCGGGTTTGCGGGGTCCTCAGAGCCCAACCTGCGCTACTATTGCCTAACGTTAGCGACCCCTCCCGGCAATACTAGCTTCCCTGTGGTTGAGGTGTGCTGGTTCTCATCGGGTGATACCGAGGAAGTTCTTCCAAGACAGCATTGGCCCGCTGTCGAGGGAAGATTTCGCTCGGCTGTCATGCTGATGTGTAACTGGTCCACCTCTGCCACAGCACCTTACCGTATGTGTGGGTGGCGTGGATCGCAGCTGCCGAGTGTTGTTGATAGAATGGTGGTGCAGGGGATTTTATCTTCTGACCATCCCATCAGCACTCGTCAGCTGGGTGAGGCACTACCAGCACATACCCCACCTTATTCCTGTCTCACCCTCCCTTCTCCCATCCTTATTCATCCCGTCTTGTTCCCTATCCTTTTCCACTTCCCATCCTTTTAACGTAGAACACTTTCAATTTTCATTGGTCCCAAAGTAAAAACATAAAAAAACCACAAAGCAAAATGAGAAAGATCGGCGGTCACCACCTTCAACCCCGGGTGTGATGAACTCCCCCCGTGATTGGTCCGTCCGTCCGTCGTCGATAAATAAATAAATTGATAAATAAATATTTATTAAGAAAGATAATTAAATAAATATTTATGAAAAAAATAAATAATAAATAAATAAATAAATAAATAATAAATAGATAAATACATAAATATTTATATATTTGTATAAAAGATAAATAAATAAATTGGTAGATGTTTATATATTTATACACAAAAAATAAATAAATAAATAAATATTTAATTGCGAACTATAAATAAAACTGCTGGTATTACCAAATACTAATCCGCTCTTTCTCCAACAATTTGTAGGTCCATCAAAATAAACAACATACAAATCAATAAAAGGAAAGTAATTAACATACAAATCAATAAAAGGAACATAATTAACATACAAATCAATAAAAAAAAAAAAAGGAAAATCAAGAATATAAAAATCAATACAAGGAAAATAAGAAGGATTTACAAACGGAAAAAAAAAAAACACATAACAACATTGAAGACACCAGCTAATTTTAAGTATTTTAAGAAATCAAATTTAGTTGAAAATTAATTTAATTTAAAAGAAAACAACGAAAAATTTGCCTACCCGAATTTGAAGGTTTTAATTTACTAATTTTGAACTCCGTGAGAGATTTGGCTTCAAGTTCGGGGAGAGGATTTTTTTTTTTTTGGATTCAATTCAGTATTTCATTGGCAGGGTAGCATTAAGTTTTTTTGTTACACTTAAAATTTCTTAGTCTTGTCAAACCGGTAGGCTTGCCGCACTGTTTGTTCGATCGCTCAAAATTTTTTTTCGTATTTTGCGACTTTCACGGCACGGGAACCTCCAGATCTGCCCGGAATTGGGTCTGGAAAGTTCATATAATTGTCATCTTCTGCCATATTTTAGTATACTTGTTTTCTCTCACAGTACAATTTTTACCTTGTTTAGTCAAATCAGATACAAAACATAGTAGTATTTTCGTAATTGCCATCTTCTGCCATATTTGTAGTCTACTTATTTTCTCTCGAATCTCACCATTTATTTTTATTGTTCTGTTCATATATCAGCATCTTGGAAAACAATTGTAAATAGTAGTGAAATAATATCAAGACAATAATAAATCTTATTTAATATAATTGACGAATTGGTCAGACATTGCGTAGCTGTTTGAGGTTTGAATCGCTAAATTTCCATATAATTTTTTTTTAAATTCTGCTTTAAAATATATTCATAGTACTCAAATATTGGAATAAAATAATCTTTTCCGTTGATAATTGAATTGTTTATTTGGATTCAACGTTCACATCGATAGTGTAATAATTTTCGTTTCGCTCTCCATATACGTGCATTTATTGATCTGGTCCTGTGCGGCGGTTTGAGTATTCATAATGTCTGCCACTGATAAGATGGACGTTCTGGATAGGTCCAGCTCTTGTGCTGTTTGTCAACACGAAATAGTGCCGGCCGACGTAAAACTTCTCACTCGGTGTAACCATCTCTTTCATGACATCTGCCTCAACGACTGGTTGTTGCAGAATCACACCTGCCCAATTTGTCGAGCCGCTTGTGAGCGTGCAGAATTACAGAGGTTGCCTCGAGGGATAGATAAAAATAATTATACAATAGTGCCACCCCCACCGCGACCTGTGACTCGATCTGTTACCGCAGGTTGGCAACGTCGTTCCAGTACCGGAAATCAGCCCTCGTCCACGCCTTTGGCAAACCGTCTTCCACCATCTCGACTCGCCGATGAAGTGCGAGTGAATATAGCTCAACGATCTCCCATATATGGTGCCGCTGCAGCGGAAGATCAAGGTTTTCAGGAAGCAGTAAATGCTCACATCGATCAGGAAATTTCGAGAATTAATCACTCAATGATGCAATCACGTGCTCCAGCACCTGAAGTGTTACTACCCCTAGCGCATAATGTAATCTCGCCCACCCCCCCGAGACATCAATCGGTTCATTCAAATTATACGCCAGTAAATGCGTTTGTGCAAAATAATGTACCAGTACCACCAATGTTTGCTGAACCTCATCCTGCTCTTGCTCCAGCTAGAATACGAACACATCTCGATCAGCACTCTACCACAGTTAGAAATTGGAACGTAACGTTCTCAGGCAGACCCGATGGTCTGGATGTTGAAGCGTTCATCTTCAGAATAGAGCGGCTGACAGAGATGTGTTTAAATAACGATTTTACTATTATCACCCGCTGTCTGTACCTGTTGTTCACAGATCGTGCCGCTGATTGGTTCTGGAGATATTTTCGCCAGAACCGACAGCTTATTTGGACTGACTTATGTCATGCTCTTCGAATAGAATTTCAAGACAGGCAGACGGACGAAGAGGTAAAGGAGCGGATGAGGGCCAGGAAACAGCGGCCCACCGAATTGTTTGATGAATTCTTACAATCAATTTATCGACTAGGCGATAAACTACGAGTACCGATGCCGGATGTGGAGTTGTTCTCCTTGATTCGCAACAACTTACGATTGGAAATTAGAAGGGAGCTACTTTATGTCACCATCTATGGACTGGAACATCTGCGCCAGCTCTGCCGTGACCGCGAAAAATTATGGGCCGAGTCAATAACCAGACCGCGCGATTATAACATTAGACCATCGAGACCGGTGTCTGAGGTGGATTTAGATCGTGAATTTTCACAAATACAAATTAACGAATTGCCAACTGAATCGTTACCAATTACATCCAACGAACTTGCGGCAATACAGCCTGCCCCTAATATGAGACGAATAACCAGTTCAACTATTTGTTGGAACTGCAAACGACCTGGTCATCGGTGGCACGATTGTCGTGAATCACAGCGATTGTTTTGTTGGGGATGTGGGAAGGACGATGTGTTGTGTCCTAATTGTGAAAATTGTCAGGGAAACCGAAGGGGGGGCCAGAATCCCAACACCTTTTCTCGCTCCCAAGACCTGTCTTAGATTCATCTAAGACCAAATTTAATTTGTCTCCTGATCCTTCAAATATTTCATCAACTAGTCCCAATAACCTATTAGTACACAATACACTGTTGAACCGAGCTTCAACATCCAATTTGATAGAACACTCTTGGAATACTCTACCTGTAAGTATTTCAAACAGAGACGAAACAGATAATAATTCCATTATCGTCACCCCTGAAACACCGATTACAAATGCGACTTTTAATGATTTGGTACCCACTCATGATACTGATATGAAATTATTGAAACGAACACCCGTTCATACTGAACCACCTCCATTATGGACCAAAATCAAATCGTTCCAACAACGATTGAACGAATACCTGAAGGTGCGCTCAAACATATTTGTCGATTCATTATCATCTTTGAAAATTCCATCGCGCTCTGCGCTCCGTTCTCGTATTTATTGGCAACAACGTCATTTGTTTAAAACTAAAACCATTTCCTCTATTGTGAAATTGGACAACGATGTGAGATCTTATGCCACAGTGTCAATATTGGGTAAACAACATACTGGACTGTTGGATAGTGGAGCGTCCTTGACTGTAATTGGTGGTGATTTTGCTAAAGAAATCGTACAGACTCCAGACCTTCTAACTTATTCGTCTGCCGTAGTTCGTACTGCCGATGGCCAAAGACAGAAGATCTTGGGGTTTGTAAAAACAAAGGTTTCATTTATGAACCAAGTCAGAACCCTGGACGTCTTCATTATCCCGTCTTTGACTCAAAATCTATATCTAGGTATAGATTTCTTTAACGCTTTTGGTTTGTTTAACCCGATATTTAACCTACCTACATTTTTGACTACGGAGTCAGGAATTTCAGAATTGTCTATGGACAATCAAACACGTCTACAAAACACTATTCAGCTTCTACCATCATTTTCAAAAATGGGTCTGGGTCGAACACATTTGTTGGAACACGTTATTGATGTGGGGACTGCAGCTCCCATCAAGCAACGACACTATCCAATATCGCCCGCCATTGAGAAACTGATGGGAGAAGAACTGGATAGGATGTTGTCTCTGGGTATTATAGAGGTTTCAAACAGCCCATGGTCAAGTCCGGTGGTCTTAATTCGCAAACCTGGGAAGAATCGTCTTTGTTTGGATAGTAGAAAGGTCAATACAGTTACTAAGAAGGATGCTTACCCCCTTCCACAGATAGATGGGATCTTGAGTCGTCTGCCACAAAGTAATTTCATTTCCAGTTTGGATCTGAAAGACGCTTTCTGGCAGATACCGTTAGAAAAACACTCCCGAGAGAAAACTGCTTTTACGGTCCCAGGGCGGCCATTGTATCAGTTCGTAAGAATGCCTTTCGGACTGTGCAATGCGCCGCAAACAATGACCAAATTGATGGACCAAGTAATTCCTCCACATCTCAAGTCGTGCGTCTTCGTATACTTGGATGATCTTCTAATAGTTACAGATACCTTTGAGGCCCATCTGAAACTGTTAGAAGATATCTCCCAGTGTCTTAGACGTGCGAACTTGACGATAAACGTGGAAAAAAGTAAGTTTCTCTTAGCGGAGGTAAAATATTTGGGATATGTGGTGGGAGGTGGTACGTTAAAAATTGATCCTGATAAAACTCAGGCTATATCAGAATTTCCTACACCTCGAACACCCAAACAGATTCGACGCTTCTTGGGTATGGCGGGTTATTATCGCCGTTTTATATCTGATTTCTCTGCTATGTCCTCTCCAATATCAGATTTGTTGAAGAAAAATTCTAATAAATTCGTATGGACTCCAGAAGCTGAAAGAGCATTTACAAATCTCAAAAATGCTCTCATATCAGCACCAGTCCTCATAAACCCCGACTATACTAAACCTTTTACTCTCCAGTGCGACGCTAGTAATGACGGTATAGGCTGTGTATTACTGCAGTGTGACATGGACGGTATGGAACATCCCATAGCGTACATGTCCAAGAAACTAAATTCTGCGCAACGCAATTACTCAACTAGTGAGAAAGAGTGTCTAGCCGCCGTACTGGGAGTAAAGAAATTTAGAGCGTATGTCGAGGGTCAGGCCTTTAAGATCATAACTGACCATGCTTCATTAAAATGGTTAATGCAACAAAAAGACCTTTCTGGTCGATTGGCTCGTTGGAGCTTGAAATTGCAGGGTTACGTCTTTGATATTGAGTACCGAAAAGGAAAATTAAATACTGTTCCTGACACTCTATCAAGACGTGACTCTGTCGACATCATTTCTGAACTATGTCCAGTGCCTGAATTAGATCTTAATTCCCCTTTCTTCAACACTTCTCGATATTTGGAGTTGGTAAATCTGGTTACCGAAGCAGACGGTACATTGCCTGATCTGAAAGTAATTTCTGGTCGGGTTTATAAACGATTGGCTTGTCTAGATCTTGATATTCCTTCAGAGGGTGAGGTTTGGAAATTGTGGTTACCTGAGGAATACACTGACGAGTGTATTGCAAGGGCCCACAATCCTCCTACCTCATCTCATGGAGGTCTAGCAAAAACCTTGTTTAATATTCGTAAATTTTACTATTGGCCTCGCATGTATACCCAGGTTAAATCCTACATAGGAAATTGTAAGACCTGCAAAGAAATCAAAGCGACTAATGTTCCACTTCGTGCTCCCATGGTGTCCCAGATGAAAACAGAACGAATTGGACAGCGATTATATATCGATATTCTTGGCCCTTATCCTCGTTCAAAGGCCGGGAATATCGCTATTCTGGTAGTATTAGATCATGTTACGAAATATCCCTTTTTGTTTCCTTTACGGAAACTAACTGCTGAACCAATTTGTCATCTATTGGCTACCAATGTCTTTCACGTATTTGGTTGTCCCGAAGTTATTGTGTCCGATAATGGGACGCAGTTTAAGTCTAAACTATTTGAAGATTTCTTGGCGAAGCACGGAGTGAAACATACATTACTAGCGTTGTATTCACCTCAAGCTAACGCTTCTGAACGGGTAAATAGAAGTGTTTTATCTGGTATTAGAGCCTATTTAAAGGAGGAGCATTCTAAATGGGATCTGCACTTGAGCGAGATCGCTTGTGCACTACGTTGTTCCCTGCATCAAACACTTCAATGTTCCCCGTATTACGCAATGTTTGGAATACCTATGGTGACTCATGGTTCGTCATATGAACTGCTGAGACGACTGAATAGTCTTCTTGAGCCAGGTGAAACGATTCTGCGACCGGATTATCTTAATAAGATTCGAATTCGAATTCTTGATTTAACTGCCGAAGCATTTGTCAAAAGTGCTGAAAGATACAATTTACGAGCTCGGTTAACTTTGTTTAAACCAGGTGATATGGTGTTCCGAAGGAACTTTATTTTGAGTGACGCCGGTAAGAAATTATCGGCTAAACTTGCACAGAAGTTTATTGAAGCCAGAGTAATAAGGTTGGTAGGTAGCGCTGCTTACGAACTGGAGGACCTGGCTTCTAAACGTAGAGGTGTTTACCATTCCAAGGACATTCGTGCCTAATATCGGTGATAACTTCTTTTGTCACTATGTTAGTAACTTTCGCTTGTGTTTTACCGCCATTGTAAGTCAAGAGTATCGACGACCATATGAGGGTAGTTTCGTCTTGAATTCACAGTTCAGTAAGCGTGTATCAGCTGTGGTGTTCGGGTCTTGTTTCAACATTTTTTTTTTTTTTTTTCTGTTTTGACTATTTATGAGTGCAAATTCCGTGATTGAACGTATTTGAATTTGGTTCAGTTGGTTACCTTGAATCTATATGAACAACCTTCCGAGTCACTTGGACGGAAGCGTACAACAGTGTGGCCCGGCTAGCGAGTCGGAGACGCATGAGACTCGTGTTAGTTCAGGTGTGGGTTGCGAGCCTGCATAACGTAAAAAAAAAAACGAAATTGTGTCGGATGTTTCATTAAAGAAGTCGGTCCCACGGTGTTTTTTCCTTTCGATCTGTAGCAGATTGAATCAATTTTTATTGTGACTTTAGAGTCTCGGGAACCCCCAGATCTGCCCGAAATTGGGTCTGGAAGATTTTAGTTATCCACCGCTTGCAATAGAGTAGAATACTGATTTTATCGATACCCCTCCCAAAAGTTTTTTTTTGTATATTCTTAGATACTTTGTTACTTTGTTTCTGCTAAGACTGAGTTTGTAATACTGATCGCATTGATTGCTAATCTGTGGTACGTCGAGGTGCTTCACCAAGCTAATATGTATATACAAGGTCTATTGGCGACCAGCCTATGCCTTTTTCAACTTCTTTTTGGTCGTAGGTGTTCGTCCAAAAAGCACTTGTTCTGTAATGGATAGTCTGGCATAATGTCAGAACGCAGTGTATTACAGTCGCAGTTTCCTTAGTTGTTGTTCCTTATATTAATCTGTACCACTTGTAATAGATTCTCATCCCTTCGTCATCAATAGTCATATTTCATGTAGTTTCCTTAACCCATAGTTTCCTTATATTTCTTAAAATCTGACTAAATCTGCAATAGGTGGACGGACGTATAGGAGAGGGAAAATGGCACTAATTACCCTGATTTATTTATTCATTAATATAATATAATATTGGTTAATTTGAATTAATTGATAATTTTCTTTAATCATCATCCGTATAACCGCTAAACTTTAATCAGAATTTAATCTTACCACACACTAAAATTGACGCGCGCTATATTTCCATTCGACTGTTCTCGCCATACTACTTGGGTTTCAATTTTTTTTCTAAAACACAAACCGTAATAAAACAACGAAATTTTCAAAACCTCATAACGGCTACGTGTATTTTGTTTCCAATCGTCAACATACAACGAATTACTATTTTTGCTTTGTTAAACATTTGATTTATCTTTGTATGAGTGTTTTGCTTTAAACAATCCTTCCGTTATTAAACTGAACTTCACTGTGCTGATATAGTAGAGTGTAGTTTAATAAATGTCCAAACATCATAACATTGATCGCATCTGCATTTAATTCATTTTGGATTCAATTATAAATATTATGGATGTGTCAGAAATATTCTGTATCCCAACCTTATTCTCGTACAATATTATCAAATAGTAAACGGTTTTGTGAACTATAATAAGTTCCCAATAATTTGAAAATCTGATGTAAATTAATTATCTCCCATCTAAATACTTTATTCGAGTTACTGCGAGATTAAAAATTTGACTATATAATGAGCACGGTAACTTATTCTCTCTCTTAGTCCAATTAACATTTCGTATAGTGCACGTCAAAATCTGCTACCTTTTCATTTTTGTGTTTGACGTCGCTTAAAAAAAAAAGAAATTAGTTTAATTTCAGTTTTGGCTATTGTGATTTAGCCGGATATTATACATTAATTTTTGACAGATTGAAATCGGTGGTGTAGAGAATTGTGTTATTTTGTGGACGTGGAACTCTTTTATATTCTTTGTTGGATAATAACGGCCGGAAAAAGGGATTCATCCAGTGGAATTGGGTTATGGATAGTTATATCCGATAATTGAAAAGCGTGAATTGCAGGGAAAAGAAGGAAATTTTGACGAGATCGATCACAATTACCACAAAAGAAATTTCGGAGTATCAGGTATGATTCAATAGATTATTAATATGACTAGTGTGGTAGAATTACAATTTCAGTAACGGGATAGCTAATTTTTAGTGATAACCCCTAAGGTCAATCAATAAGCAATACGATAAAATCCATGTGATTACACCATTTCGAACGGATGATTAGAAAATTAGTCCTACACCAGTCTCGCTAGTTTTTCTTTTGTGTGTCCGTAATACAGGGCGTGGTCAAGGTCACGGACAACTGGAAAACCAAAAAGAATTTTATTTGTGTATTGTTTTAATTTATTATATGAGAGGAAAACCTTGCATGTGATGTCAATTCCTACGAAACCGCAACCAAACAAAATAGGTTGGCTATGATAATGATGCTGAGAAGGTCACCTAACTAGTAGTGACAACGTCCGCGGTGTTTAGTGAAAATTAATTTATTAACTTATTGGAACAATTTATGTACCGCCATTAGTATTTAGTTTGATTATTAGTAGGATCATGATGGATGCTCATATCCAGTAGTAAAAAGTCAATCTGTGTTTTGTGATGAATATTTCATTAATTAGGAACAGTTTACTTTTGATTATAAAGTGTTTACTGAACTCAAGCAAAATCTACCAGTTTGATTAGTATTATTTTAATAAGCCTTGCACATAACTAGTATTAATAACATAAGAACATAAGTTGTGTTTTGTGAAGTTTAATTTAAACATAAATAGAACAATTTCTGTACCGTTACTAGTAATTATTTGGAGTATTATTATTTTAATTTAGAAATGCACTTAACCAGTAGTGATTATGTAAATCTGTGTTTTGTGAAGAATATTTACTTAATTTAGAACAATTTCTTTGATTATAATGTGCTTATGGAACAAACAAAAACAAAAATACCTAGTTTGATTATTCATGATAATTTTATATACCAATAATTGTATTTCCTCTGGATTAAAATGGGGCTTGCATCAAACCAAAATTAATGAAGCGCCACATCTGTGATATTTATTTCAACTTGTGCAACATAGTATTGATATACCGTTGTTACGTCATCAGTCTCCACTTTTGCAACGCAGTTCTGTGCAATATTTTGGGGTCATCATTGTCAACTGTTTGCAACGAATTTTTTTTTGATATATACAGATTTTGGCGTGGTTCAAAATTTTTCAACGGGCATTTTTTTTTACCAAGTTGTTGCCTGGTATTTTCTACGCATGCAACTATAACTAATATATTTCAATGCAACATTTAATGGTGATTTTTACCACTACTGTGCTTCAAATAATATGCAACGTAACAATTAATTGTGATTTTTACCACCTCTGTGCTTCAAATATTGTTCAACGCAACATTTAATAGAAATTTGTGCTGTAACCAACGTATTTCAACCATACTGTAATGCAACTTTGAAGTCCACCTTTTGCTAACATTACCTGATCTCAAAGGTTAGACTTTGGTTATATTTTCATATTTTTCAACGCCACTTTGACGTCCGAATCTTGCTATTGCTACTGTGGTTTAAATGTTTGACGCTGATGACTACAAGCTTATATAACGTTCCTACTTATCATTTTTGAGTCAACAAAATTTTACATCAATTACATCATTTTTGATTCAACAAAATTTTACAAATTTATATACCGTTTCTACGTATCATTGGTGATTCAACAAAATTTTTACAAATTTATATACCGTTTATACGTATCATTTTTGATTCAACAATATTTTACATCAATTACATCATTTTTTGATTCAACAAAAGTATACGACAATTACAACATTTTTGATTCAACAGAATTTTACAAATTTATATAGCGTTTCTACGTATCATTTTTGATTCAACAATATTTTACATCAATTATATCATTTTTGATTCAACAAAATTTTACATCAATTACATCATTTTTGATTCAACAAAAGTATACGACAATCACAACATTTTTGATTCAACAAAATTTTACAAATTTATATAACGTTTCTACGTATCTTTTTTGATTCAACAATATTTTGCATCAATTGCATCATATTTGTTTCAACCATATTTTACCACAATTACATCGTTTTTGGTTCAACCATATTTTTCAACAATTACATCTTTATGTGATCCAACCATATTTTACAACAATTACATCGTCTTGGATTCAACCATATTTTGCATCAATTATATCATTATTCGATTCAACCATATTTTACAACAATTACATCGTTTTGGATTCAGCCATATTTTACAACAATTGCATCTTTTTTGATTCAACAATATTTTTCATCAATTATATCACTATTTGATTCAACCATATTTTTCAACAATTACCTCGTTTTTGATCCAACCATCTTTTACAACAATTACATCATTATTGATTCAACCATAATTTTACCTCCATTACACCATTTTTGATTCAGCAATATTTTACATCCATTGTATCATTTTTGATCCAACAATATTTTACCTCAATCACATCATTTTTTGATTCAACAAAATTTTGCATCAATTACAATACTTTCTTTTGATTCAACAAAATTTATATAACGTTTCTTCTTATCATCTTGATTCAACAAAGTCAACAATAGTTTTCATCAATTACAATATTTTTTTTTGATTCAACAAAATCATACCAGTTTTTTTATAACGTTTCTACTTACCGTTTTGATTCAACAAAGTATTCAATGATTGCTAGTTTATTGAACGTTTCTACCTAACAGTTTGATACAACGTTCGTACGTGCAAAGTCATTCACCATTTGTTTTTTATACCAAGTAATTTTGGGGTATTTCAAACATGAACAACGTGCTGATGGAGGGCTGATGGAATTCGAATAGGAGGACGGGGTTTAATCATGGGGTGAGTAAATTTATTTCATTACTACGGCCATAATGATAAAGGGGTGTGAGTGTGTGTGTGTGTATGTGTGAGCGTGTGTGTGTGTGTGTGTGCGTGTGGGCGTGTGTGTGTGTGGGCATATGTGAGTGAACGTAGGGGTTGGACGTGTTGATCGTGGGTCTTTCGCCAATGGGGTCGCCAGAGTCTTCGTTTTTCCACTTGTATTTCTTTCCATTTCTGCAAATTTTCGTGAATAGCGTACATGTCTGTATTTGTGCTGAAGTAGCAGGGTTACTTTATCGTTCCCATGGTCTGAAGCTAGTTTGGGGCTTGAAAATCAATCTCGCTAGGTACGCTTCCTGCTATGTCCTTCTTATTGGTTCGCCAATAAGAAAGCGCTTCATTACACATGCATCAATCAATTTTGTTCATAGGAAAAATTCAGTTGGTTCAAAGCAGGATATTTTTGGTACCTATAAGTTAAAGCTGACAAGAGTCAAACCAATTTCTATAAAGTAAAAACAACTTCTGTGACTTCGGTAGTTTTTGGTATAATACAAAAATGAATGCTTGGTTTTTATTTTTCACTAGATTTGTCACAGGGTGGTTTGAAATTTGTTAAAAAAATTTAAAGATAAGGAAAGTTTAAAGTTAAATTGTGTCCAATCGGGTTAATCGATGTTAATAATTTTTGAAAAATACTAAGTCAGGCTTTAAAATCTTGTTACGCTAATTAATACTGAACATACTAAAATTACATTGATGAATATTATTAGTATGAAATTTTCTGTACTTTGTGCCTGTTACAAATATAACAAATTTTGTTTTTAATTCCAGATTTCGAATTTTATTAGTGTTTTACAATATTTTACATGTAGCAAATTCAATTTAAATGAACTTAAAAATTCCTATTAAAAAAGAAAGAAATTAATATTTATATTATTATACATCGCAATTGTCTTTTATATTTACTTTAGTTTGGATTTCTGTTAAAATGTTAAAAATTTTTATTTATTTAAATTTTATTAAAATTAATTAAATCGGAGAAGTTAATTTTTTATTCAATGTCCGACATTTTGTGTAACAAGATGGTTTTTTCCTTTTTATCACGTGATCGTTAAATTTGTTTTGGTGTTGTCGCAGTTTTGTCAGCGATAGCGCTGACACTCTCCCCAGGTATGGCGACCCCTTCAGTCGACTTACTGACATTTACACCCAAAACTGCGAGTTTTGTAGCTGGGCGTTCATACACTCCGTTTGCCGTTTGAACAGTTGCCCTTCGAACCTGTCCATCCGTTCCTATCACTGCTTTAATTATTTTGCCCTTTGGCCAGCAATTACGAGGGTTTTGTTCATCTACAATCACAACTAAATCACCGACCTCTAGTGGCTTAGTGGGCTGCATCCATTTTCCTCAACGATTAAGCGTAGGCAAGTACTCCACTACCCATCGTTTCCAGTAGTTGTTTGCAAACCTTTGAGACGTTAGCCAATTATTTTTTAAAACGTGATTTTCGTCGCTATAGGTGCTTAAAGGTTTTGAACCGTTTGATGTCCCCAATAAAAAGTGATTTGGCGTAAGAGCCTCATCTTCTTCACTATCTAGGGGTAGATATGTCAGTGGCCTAGAATTTATGATATGTTCTACTTCAATTAACATACTATTCAATAATTCGTCAGTTGGATTTCGGCAGGTCGACATTTTTGACAATGTGTTTTTTACGGATTGAACGAGTCGTTCCCAACTGCCGCACATATGCGGTGCGGCAGGGGGGTTGAAGCTCCATTTTAGTTCGGCGGATCCAAATTCTCTCATGATTTTATTTCTATCTATTAGAAGTCGAGCTTCTTCTAATTCACGACTAGCTCCTTTAAAATTGGTCCCTTGATCTCTAATTATTTCCAGGGGCATTCCTCTTCTCGATATGAAATTGCGCAATGCTAAAATACAAGAATCGGCACTCAAAGTATGGGCAATTTCTATATGCACAGCGCGAGTTACTAAGCACGTCAGTAGGACTCCGAATCTCTTCTCTGTGCGTCTACCATTAGTTACCAACATCGGGCCGAAGTAATCGATTCCTGTATAAGAAAACGGTCTCGAAAAGGCTTGTAGTCTAGCAACAGGAACATTACTCATCATCGGTGGATCAGGTTTCGCTTTTTGAATTTTACACCATTGACAAGCTCGTGCAACTTTCCTAACTATTGTCCTCAATTTCGGTATGTGATTTTTCTGTCGAATCTCATTTGTGATAGTTTCATTATTATGATGATAAAATTTACGATGGTAATATTCGACTATCAAAGTAGTCATGTGATTATCCTTTGGCAACAATATCGGTTGTTTTGCATTTTTACTCATATTT
Organism: Diogma glabrata; assembly: GCA_963693315.1. Taxonomy (NCBI): domain Eukaryota; kingdom Metazoa; phylum Arthropoda; class Insecta; order Diptera; family Cylindrotomidae; genus Diogma; species Diogma glabrata. The sequence goes on from OY856187.1 coordinate 396,972,342, forward strand.
TTTGAAAATTGTAATCGACCACTACTTCTTAAAACATTAAATTCGTCCAAAATCGGGTTCATTGACACTATCGTGCTATTTTTCGCCAGCGGAATTCTTTGGTTTGGAGCATTGTTTTTGTTTTTTGTAAGTATGTCAATTTCTTCTAAAAAGACTTGTCTTTGCATTTGTCGATATAATACATTTTCAGCATCACGGTATTCATCTTGTTGAAAAACTCCCAGACGTTTATTTGTGCCGCTTCGCTTCGCTCGAATATTAAATATGAATCTGTTTACGAGAATGACAACACGACGCAGTGACCTCCAGCAAGAAAACTTTTCGGGAATTACAACAGGTAAAATCACTTCCGATTTACGATGATGTAAATTTGAAGGAATGAACTCTTCATCTGTCGGTTCGACAACACAATCGTTGGGCCACTCATATTTTGGCTTGTAAAGGAATTTCGGTCCCGTGCACCATTGTGAGTCAGATTCAAATTTTGGAGTGTTTGACCATTTTGTCGCCATGTCTGCGACATTTTGTGTTGAAGGAACGTAACGCCATTCGTTATTACTTGAACTCTCTAAAATTTCGGTTACTCGAAACGCCACATATTGTCTATATTTACGTGTATCGGATCTGAGCCAGCTTAAAACTGTTTTAGAATCCGACCAAAAGAACTTTCTCGATGGTTTAATTGAGTGCGATTCGATAATAGTGTTGGCGAGGCGGACACCCAATAATGCACTCTCTAACTCTAAGCGGTGCCACACGTGTCTTCGAACAAATTAATCTACATTCTACAATATTACCTAATTCGGCTCTTATATACGTGACTGCAGCATATGCATCTCTCCCCGCATCAACAAAGGTGTGTAACTCTACTTCGGTGTCAGCGTCGAATTTAAGTTTGGACAGGTAGCATCTAGGAATGTTGATAGTTTCAACATAATGCAGATTAGTTACCCAAGATTGCCATTTTTGATACAACTCATCCGTTATAGGATCATCCCACTCCAGTTTAGCATGCCAGATCTTCTGAATCAGTATCTTTGCATAGATCATTAAATGACCGAGCAGCCCCAGCGGATCGAATAATTTCATCACGAATTTAAGAATTTCTCGTTTAGATGGACGATGGTTGTTAAGAAGTTTTTCATAAAACTAACTTTTTGCGAGTTTGAAGTGAAATGTATCATCTTTTAAATTCCATAACATTCCTAACACTTTTTGATTGCCAATCATTTTTTCGTTGTCTGATCCCTTATGATTTTCTTCTCCCAAACATTGCATTACATCTTCAGAATTGGAAATCCACCCGCGGATATTAAATCCGCCGTTCTTATGGATCATCTTTACCTGATTAGCCAATAGTACAGCCTCTTCAGTTGTGTCCACGCTGTCTAACAGGTCATCGACGTAGTGGTTTTCTAAAATCGATTTCACAGCACGTGGATATTGTTCTTGATACTCCATCGCATTTTTATTTTTAGCGAAATGTGCAGTGCAAGGTGAACTAGCACTGCCAAATGTCATCACTTGTAGGACGTAGATTGATGGATGAGACTCACCGTTCCGGTGCCACAAAAACCTCTGAGCATTCTGGTCATCGTTATTAATGCGGATACGATGGAACATCTCTTGGATATCGGCTGCTATTCCTATTTTTCACTCTCGAAATTTAAAAAGAACCGATAGTAGTGAGACTAACTGATCGGGTCCTTTTAGTAACATTGAATTTAAAGATATATTTTTTGTTTTAGCAGCGGCGTCCCATACTAGGCGGACTTTACCGGGCTTGTTGGGGTTGACAATTGGAAACACCGGTAAATACCAAACTGGATGTTTTTCATTTTCGATTTCTTCTGGATTAAGTTTTCTAGCATAACCTTTTTGTAAATATTCTTCTATGATGTTTTGAAGTACATTATTTAGCTCAGGATCTTTATCTAATCTATTTTTCAGACATTCATGACGGCGCAATGCCATCGGGTAACTGTTTGGTAGTTCAACTGTATCTGATTTCCAGAGCAATCCTGAGATGTATTGCGTACCTTGTTTTACTGTAGTTCGCTCTAATAATTCACGAGCACTTCGATCTTCATCCGACTCCAACATTTTTGGCTTAAGTGTACCCATACTTTCTATTGCAAAATAGCTCTTTACTAAATCTTCCAAATTGTTATCGTGCTCACATATATGAAAAACATAGTTCAACTCTTCATCTTCTTTCAGTTGATGATACGGGCCACATACTGTCCAACCAAGTGGTGACTTGATAGCGATTGGACTATCCATTGAACCTTCTCGACATTTTAGCGTTTTAAGGAGCTTTACGTTATCCATACCAATTAAAATACGTGGAACAGCATTCTTATAAGATTCGATTGGAATTCCATTAAAGTGTGGATAATTTTCAATCAAACTTTCAACCAAAAGTGTCTGAGTAGGTAGACCCAATGATTTAATTGTACGAGCATTTTTGATATCAAATCTTTTATCTGAGTTATTGATGCTTGATATTTGTAAAGATACTTTTTCTGAATCTTTTTCCATTCTATTGGTGTTGCCAGTCCACTTAAGACATAATGGTTCATGTTCTTCAATTAATTCAAGTTGAATAGCAAGGTCACTATCCATTAGAGTGAGGGATGAACCCTCATCAAAGAAGGCATACGTATGTAACTTCTTATTTGGTCCATATACGACAACAGGCATAATTCTAAATAGTACCTTTTGTCGAGTGTTATCGTGGTGATTCACAATTTGAGACGTAGTTTTTTCTACTTCAATTGATGGTTCTTGCGTATCAGACTTTGTTGAATTTATTGATACTGGTTTATGTAACTTTGGATGATGCTTGAACTCACAATTATTTATACCGCATGCTCGACGGAGGCTACAGCGATTTTTATGACCTTTCAAACATGTACGACACAATCGATTATTTTTAACACATGTCCAACGCTCATTGTATGTCATCGCATTGAATTTTGCGCAGTCAGATGGATGTCCACAATTACCACTGCATATTACACAATTTTTTAATTTCGCTTGACTTTGATCTGATGTCGGTTTATCAATATGAGCATGAACGTATCCGGACTTGTTTGGTTTTGTTTTATCTGGCACCTTGGAGCCCATCGCTAATGGTACAGCTGATACTGCTTTTGTCATTCTAAATAACCAAGGCTCAAATATTTCCAATGTGATGGGACCAGCTATTGTACTACGATAAATTGCCCGATCATATTTCATGTTATCAGGTAGCTTTGATACGATTTCGTGTAGTAACATAGGGTTGTTTAAATACTCCGCCATCTTGCAATTTGTCATGGTCACAGTCAAATCTTTCACAGCTACTGCAAACTTTATTAACGATTCTCTGCTATCAGTTCGTGGCGATGGCTCTTTACGAATTTTTTTAATTAATGATTCGATTATAATTTCAGGTGATCTATACAATAATCTGAGGGTTTCTATTGTACTTGATACATCGCTTGGAAGCTGTAAACGATTTCGCACAACCGAAAGTGCTTCACCTTGTAGACATGATCTTAATCTAGTGAGATTTTCTGCATCGGTCAATCCACATACATCTGTTATTTGTTCGAAAGAGCTTATAAAGAATTGCCATTCTTCAGGTTTACCAGAGAATTTAGGTAATTCTTTTGATATGGTTCTTCTTGCTGGAGTCAAATTTGGAACTTCATGCAACATATGATCACAATTTTCTATGTATGGTGTAAAACAATTTCTTCCATTGTAGTACGGAAGAGCATAATTTGGTTGTGAACCCATATTCGTTGTTTGATTGTTGTAGAATTTTGATTGTGGCTCTGTGTTTTCAAAACATCGTTGAAATGAGGTGCCTTGTTTAGTAGTAGTCGCTGATGGATCACCATGAATATCTACTTTCAGATAACGAATATTTTCTTGTATGTAATCACAGTGTTTTTGTATTTGTGAAGGATTTTCACTATATACATTGGTTCGAGCTTGATCAGTCAGCTGATTCAATGATCGATCTTGGTACACTGGTTGATTTGATGAGATGACAATTTTTCTATTTTTGATGTCATTTTGATTGATGATTTTCCCATATTTTGCTGAATCACGTGTTCATCAGATTTCTTGATTGTAGTAGCATTTTCTACATTAGTTGTATTTTCATTTATCCAAACTTCAACATCATTACGTTTCGAAATATTATCATTCTCGTCATCAGAATTGTCGCTGTTCTCTTCGTACAATATGGCCGTCTTTTCTTTAATATAGTTTTCTATGCGAAGTTCTTGGACTCTTTTATGCTCTTCATCAAGTTGTTGCTGTAATTTTAATTTTTCTTCAGCTAGTCGCGAACGACGTTCTGCTAAACTTGTAGAAGATAATCGAGATGATACCGATTTTGTTTTCGTCTTACTTGTAGTCTTGTTTGTTGGTTCCACACATTGGCTACAAATGAAATTACGAGAGTCATTCACTGGAATTTTTATGCATCTAGTATGAAAGTGCTTGGAGCACCCGCGGCATGATAAAAGTTGTTCATTGTTTATAGCGTTGCAAATAGTACACTGGAAAACGTTGAATACTGGTGGTGAATGTAGTGCTCTTTCGCTTGACGGTGGTATATCGGCAAATCCTCGAAAACTATTTTCTTCTTGTTGATCAGCCATAAAGAATTTTTAAGATTTTGTAACAAATATAACAAATTTTGTTTTTAATTCCAGATTTCGAATTTTATTAGTGTTTTACAATATTTTACATGTAGCAAATTCAATTTAAATGAACTTAAAAATTCCTATTAAAAAAGAAAGAAATTAATATTTATATTATTATACATCGCAATTGTCTTTTATATTTACTTTAGTTTGGATTTCTGTTAAAAAATTTTATTTATTTAAATTTTATTAAAATTAATTAAATCGGAGAAGTTAATTTTTTATTCAATGTCCGACATTTTGTGTAACAAGATGGTTTTTTCCTTTTTATCACGTGATCGTTAAATTTGTTTTGGTGTTGTCGCAGTTTTGTCAGCGATAGCGCTGACAGTGCCATTTACTTTATTTGAAAAAAAATTTTATTTATTTTACACAAAACAAAGATGGTGGAACCAGAAAGTTTTTTTTTGCTTGTCTGAAGATTAAAAATATAGTAAAGTATAGTAAATTACAAGTTTGGCATATATTTTGTTTGTAAATGTTTTAATTTGAAAACTAAGTTTTTGGAAAAAATTTTAACTGAAAAATTTCGGTAAACGTGTTTTTGGTAAATCCTACAAAGAACAAAAAATTTAAAATTAATAATGGATATATTATTGAAGTGAAACTTCTTTATCGGCGTATGAGAGAAATTTTAAAGCAGCATAAAATTTAAAAAAATCGTCACGATTTTCGGTTACGTGGGTTTTTTATAAATTTTAATTTTGTTTTGATAATTTTATTTTTATTAATTTATTTAGCATTTTACTAAATGTTATATGAGATGGATGTGTCGATTGTAGAAGGTGGTCATGGTGGTCATTGTGGTCATGGTGGCCATGGTGGTCATGGTAGTCATGGTGGTAATAGTGGTCATGGTGGTCATAATGGTAATGGTGTTCACGGTGGTCACGGTGATCAAGGTGGTCATGGTGTTCATTGTGGTCATGGTGGTCATGGTGGTCATGGTGGTCATGGTGGTCATGGTGGTCACGGTGGTCATGATGGTCATAGTGTTTACGGTGGTCATGATGGTAATGTTGGTCATGGCGGTCATGGTGGTCATGGTGGTCAAGGTGGTCATGCTGGTCATAGTGGTAATGTGGTCACGGTGGTCATGTAGAATTGGAGTGTATCAGAGATATATACGAAGGTACAATACTCACCAAACACTTGGTTATTAATAATCGGCGTTTTTTTTCCTAAGCCTTATCTACCCAATTTCTGTGAAGTTCTAAATAGTAGAAAAATAATATGTCATAAAGAAGTTTACTTCTTACCTGTGTACTCTGGTACACACACTACTTTTTATTTTGAAATTTTTTGCACGTTGTGGCATTTACTACTGTGGTTTTCTCAAAAAAAAAAAACTCTTGTCTGTAATTTTAGTATGTTTTGGGTAAATAATAAATAACGTTATGTGTATAGCACTTCTTACTTTACGCATAAATAATAAATCTTTAAAAATATAAAAAAAAATTCTTTCTTTTTTCTTCAAATCGACTCACATTTGCAATCTACGTTCAAGCTTATATCTAATTTGAACAATATTCAGCTTAGCTCAACTTATTTTTAACTTTTATTCAATCAATTAATTAAGCTTTTCGTCATAATACATAAATAATAACAAACACACACCAACGTTTATAACCCATTAATCATATATTTTGAGAACTTTTTATAGAAAGCTTATAACTTACAAACGAAAAAAAAAAAAAAAACAGAACAAACAAAAAACTCAAAAACCACCGATTTCTTGTGAATCTTGTTTTTACATAAAAGCTCGACTACAGTCGCTCAAACTTTTTGTTCATTTCGTTTCAACATACATAACAATTTCGATCGTTCACATAAAAAAGATTTGTAAAATTATTAATTATTATATCTATGTGTTCAAAAAAATATCGAATAGAAATGAAAATAAATACGAGTATATAAATGTATAAACTATTCGATTAAACAATTCAGTATAAGTTTATTAATTTAGCAAAATATACAGAATAAACTCGTGGTTTGACTTTTGTTCCGTTGATTGTAAAAAATCTTACGTTATCGTCGTGAGTGTCGTTAGCTTTTGTTTATTTATTTGTTTTGTTTACAAAAAAAAATTTAAAATGACATCATTAGTGATTAATATGTTATACGTTCATACAGCATCCAGTAAGTCTATCAAATTATTTTTGGATTATGGTTTTGTTGTTTTTGTTTGAAAATTCTCAAGACTAAACGGATCGTCTTGAGGAGATTAATTGATTAGTTAGAACTACGTTTTGTTTATAAAGTTGTAAGTTTTAAGAAATACGTCAATAATTGTGTACAGTGAAGTTAACAAAAAAAAAAATATATAATTATTTGTTGACAAGCAAATTCTATTTTTTTGATATTAAAGCTTTGATAATTATTGTTATCAAAAGATAGTGAGAGAAAAAATTTCAAAAAATTAAAATAATGAATGGAAAACGTGTAGAATTTGTTGATTGTGTTTGTTCATAATTTTAAAGTGAATAGAAAAAATCTGGTAAACATTTAATTGAAAGTGCTTTGTATTTTTGTTTAGAACTTGTTTGTGGATTGATAACTGAGTAATCAGTAAGTTGATTGATTTATTACTTTTTTATAAACCTTTTGGATTGTCTACAAAAACCTTGAGACTGCATAAGAGTAAAAGATAACAAAGGCTTACTCTTTTTTTTGACAAATTGTGAGCTTTGTAATGACAATATTGTGAATGATTTTCCTTGCCGATGGCGCTTTTGCGATCGAAGAAACGAGATTTTTTTTAACTCTATATTTAGGGTTCAAATACCAAGAAACACAGTGCGTCACATTATCAAGGAATATGCAACTAACTGGATCATTGGCAAATGATCGCTTAAATTTTTCTAAAAAAATTTGCGTTTTACTCTTTTGATTAATTTGATTTCTTATATCTTATCACGAAATATTGGTACATGTCATATTTTATTATGTGTTAGAGTTTTTTGTTTAGTTATTTATTTTATCAAAACAAAAAAATATGCTATCGGAGATACCGATTGAATCATGCAGCCAAAACCTAGAATACTGGACACACTGAGTATAAAACTGTTTGGTTTTCTTCAGGACAAATCCAGCTCTTTAGAAATTCTACACTACTGTTTAAGCACTCTGCCGGATTTGATATTACAAGAGCATGCTCAGGTTCCACGAGTCTTTCTAAATAACCTTTTAGTCAGAACCAGAACCGTTCTTTAGTCTCCTTTTGTCAATTTTCCATGAATCCTTTGTACCCATACAATTTGTCTTCATTCAGCTTAATGGACTGTATATATTGGCAGCTTCGTAGAAATAAAAGAGATTCACTCGATATCAATTTAAATTAATTTACTTTATTAATTAGCACAATTATTATTATTAATTTCAACAAGAGTTGTACTCGATTTCACTTCATATATTATTCTAACCAAAATTATGAATTTTCATTACATCAAAGAAACAAATTTTATGTGTCATTATTATACCGGAAAATTATACCAATTGCGATTGATTTGCGATTGCTGTGATCCATTGATATAAATTTGTTATGAACGATGTGTAAAAATATAATTTATACAATACTAATAAAAAAATACAAATTAAGTTTTATAGTGAACATAAATTGTGTATCTCGAACACAATTGATGGTGTTTTGATTTTGAACTAATTCAAGGACATATATCATTGTTGCACTCATTTTGGTTGAACTATTTTAATAGTTTTTGGAAGTATATTTTGGGTCTTGCCAGATCAATCTGTTTTATCGATTGTTTTGTGTAATTTTTGCCAAAAAGAAATTGCAGCCTTAAATTTGCATTTTTAAATTATTGATTGCAAATTCTGTACAGTTTACAGTTGGTGATCAATTAACTTCCCATTAACTTCCAACCAGTCCTGTTTGGTACAACTTTTTCCTGTCTACGAATGGTCATAGGAAGTACTATATCATCTCTCTTTATGAAAAATAAGGTGTTTCTTCATGGTCGTTTCTTAGCTTCTATAGCAGTTTTCTTTAGTTCAAGTCTTTTTTCAACGCTTAAAAAATATAATTTTGATAAATAAAAGCATGGAAAGCTTGAATTTCAGACGCAAATAAGTCTTAGTACTGGCTTCAGTTTTTCACTGCATTTGCAGCAAAGGATATCAAGGGTTTTGCAAAGGAGCCATGTGATAACTGTTTTGATTTGACAGTTTAGCCTTTCAGAGCCCAATTACCAATAAAAGTTCAATATAGCGTTTGATCTGAGTATAAAATACTTACACCAACAATAAAACTGTAAGTACTCATCTCTTTATCATTAAATAAATTTAGCAGGCAATTCAGTATTGTGTTACAGAGTAAGATTGTGGGTTTGGTTTTCAAACTGTTTGGTTTTCTTCAGGACAATACCAGCTCTTTAGAAATTCTACACTCTACTCTTCTAGCACTCTGTCGGATTTGATATTACAAGAGCATGCTCAGATTCCACGAGTCTTTCTAAATAACCTTTTAGTCAGAACCAGAACCGTTCTTTACTCTCCTTTTGACAATTTTCCATGAATCCGTTGTATCCATACAATTGATGGTGTTTTGATTTTGAACTAATTCAGGGACATACATCATTGTTGCACTAATTTTGGTCGAACTATTTTAATAGTTTTTGGAAGTATATTTTGGGTCTTGCCAGATCAATCTGCTTTATCGATTGTTTTGTGCAATTTTTGCCAAAAAGAAATTGTAGCCTTAAATTTGCATTTTTAAATTATTGATTGCAAATTCTGTACAGTTTACAATTGGTGATCGATTCGTATAGAGGTTCAACCTATGTAATGAAGCGCTGCTTCGTTGAATAACAACGAAGTGGCATAGCAGGTCGCGTACCTAGCGAGGTTGTATTAATAGCCCCAAACTAGCTGCAATCTATGGGATCGAGAAAGAAATCCTGCTATTTTAGCACAAATAAACAATAGTACGCGTGAAACATGATAAGAACAGATAGGAGAAAATAAGCAAGTGAAGGCCTGAGACTCTGGCGACCCTCATACGCGAAAAGAACCACGATCCCCACGTCCAACCCTCTACTTCATCACACTATTTCACAATTTCACTCCTCATACACTCGCGCACTCTCACCCACATACACACACGCACACAATTACACACGCATGCACACAATCACCCATACCTACATCCATGCCCATAAGTTTAACATTTCAAGATGTTCATCCTTCACTTCCACTCTAACATCCCACCACATAGAGATTTCATTATGATACACTTTATGTTCAAAGACAAGTAAAAACGCGGGTGGTACTTAAGGATGAAATTTTACACCAACATGACGGTAAAATAATTTGAAAAGTTCCCGTTAGTGATTGAATTATTTATTCGATTATTGTGGCAATCGGTTACATTCATATATAATTTCATGGACCAAATGGTAACAAATATTGTAAGTTTTCTAACAGTAAAAATCCCGCGCATTCAAACTTTGGAATGCACAAACAGCACTAGTAAAAAAATATAATTTTGTTTGTTTCACTGTAAATTGTTAACCTTTAATGTTTTCTCAGTAGGAAATAATATATTTATATAATAGGTCCATTTGCTGGTTTGTAAAAATAACAATGATACAGAATTCCAATTTATCTCCCTTTATAACACCACACCAAGGATATATTATGAATTAAAGTATGTTCATGTCATGTATCAATTTGAGGTTTTTGCGTCTGCGCAAATTCAACAATCCCAACATCAATTATTATTAACCCTTATTTAAATTTAATTAAAATATAACATTAGAGTCCACAAATAACGGTAGATCTTCGCTTGATGTGATCGATAAAAAAACAGGTTTGACTTCTAAAAATAAAAAATATAGGTAGTCTTTGCTACTTATGATAGCCTTAGACATCATTGTTGTGTGGAAAAAAACTCATTTAATCTAACAAATTCTCCTCTGACTCATACGCGCATGCACCACATACACTCGCTCATACATATCCCCATCCACATATGCATATACACACACTCGTACACCTACATACATAACCATAATCATTCATGCATAAAAGAAATAAATTAAAAACCAGATATGACTCACCCCATAATGCTGACCAGTCCCACTCTCCTATCCTTCAAATTCAGCCGTTAGTCTCCCTCAGGTCATACATAGACCAGAGCTCTGCCAAGGTGATTGCAAATTACAACCGTTGCTAAGATCCAAATTTTAGATAAATTAACGGTTGTAGAAATTGGTAATAATTTATGATAGATATAATAAATCAATCGGGAAACTGTGACGGTAGCAATTTAACGGTAGATAATCTTAACACAAAATAGCCACTGGTGGGAATAAAATCGTTGATCTTACTAACAACAGGTTTCCGCGATGATATTTAGCGATTATTATTTTTTTTTTTTTGGTGATTTGGCATTAATAGGACTTTTGAAATTAACATGCTAACTTCAACTCAATAAAGTTGTTAAATTTTAATTCCATAAATTTGTCTACTTAATTTTAAGAGAAAATGTCGTGAATTTCACAAAAACTATTCTAGAATGTAGACAGTCGCAATGAACAAAAATTGACAAAATTCCACAATTAATCCGATAAAAACAAACCGAGCAAAAATGGCACTCGCAACGGCACAAACATATAAATAATTTTTTTCTTTTATTTTGGTTCACTGTCACTAAATAGGCAAACTTGAATCCCATGAATTGGTATTATTTTAAACTACACAAATTTGACTAAGTAATTTTTAAGCACACTGTCGCTAATTTAATAAAAAAATATTTTCTAATGTCGACATTCAAGATGTACGATTTAAAAAACTTCATCACAACTTGTCAAATTAGACAACACAATTCAGATCGAAAAGTCAATACCAGACTAAGAGAAGCTTCATGCCTTCAATCACGCATTTATAGCTAAAGTCACGCCGCTTTTGAACCACAAAAAATCCATAAACACGGTAAGGTTGGTTTCTGGGGTATTTCCTTCGTTCATTATTTATACCCACTAATGAATTTATATAGCTAATTGGTATAAAAAAATTGAAAAGAATTAAATGATAAACATTGATTATGATACGATTGTAAGAATTATACATGAAAATAGCGCGATTATGAATCAATGGTATTGTTTAAACTTCAGTAGATGATAATGGACTGTGTAAATTTTTTGATTTTTAATGCTTATTAAATTTGGATAAATATTTAATAGCCAAGTTACAAATAAGTTTATAACCATTAACTTCTATATGAATTGAATATATTAATTCCCTTATGCACTTTGAGTAATAAACCACTTGATTTGATTATATTATTTATTTAATTTTTTATTGCCTTTTTTTAATGTTGATTAATTGAGATGATGTACAAAAGTGATTTTAATAATTTTGTTTTTAAAGGTAATCAAAAATATTTTCGCGGTAAAAACATAAAACAAGAATTTCTATAACAAGTTATGATTTTCCAAAAAATAGCAATTCCATTGAACTTAATTTAAATCTAAATCTACAACAATTATTGCAATATTATTTAATTTCAAAAACTGAATAATAAAAATGTTTAATAATAGTTTTAATAACAATTAATTTAAACGGTTTATTGTATTTGTAACATCCCGCGCGCCTTGAATCGGTTGATTCACATCATCAGTTGGTAATCTACTTAGTTTGCTGACTGGTCGTTTAAGAAGTCCGGCTTTAGTTTTGAGCGTTACAACTCTAACTACACCGTCTGCTCCAGGGTAAATTTGTTCCACTCTTCCCAGTAACCATTTTGTAGGTGGTAGATTGTCTTCATGTATTAGAACTACATCATTTACTTTGATCGGTTGGCCATTTCTTTGCCATTTACTTCGTTTTTGCAAGGACGTTAAATATTCTGTTTTCCATCGGCTGCAAAAATGTTGCGTGATTTGCTGCATGTGTTGCCATCTTGAAAGATGGGAGACCTTTGTATTAACCAGTGAAGGCTGTGGAATTTCTACTATTGGTCGTCCAATTAGAAAATGACCTGGTGTTAACATATCAACTTGATCATCTGATAGAATACACAGCGGTCGTGAATTAAGCACCGCTTCTATTTGACTAGCAACGGTTGTTAGTTCTTCAAAGCTGAAAATAGTAGTTCCCATGACACGTCTTAGGTGATACTTAAAAGATTTAACGGCTGCTTCCCATAGTCCGCCAAATGTTGGTGCGACACTAGGGATGAAATGCCATTTGATTGATTCTGAAGCGAGAAATGAAAATATATTATTAGAATTACTGTTAATATGTTCGTAAATCTTGCGCAGTTCGTTGTTGGCTCCAATAAAGTTAGATCCATTATCCGAATATAAATCGGTACAGAGTCCACGACGTGCCACGAATCGTTGTAAAGTTGCAAGAAAGTTATCAGTAGTTAAATTTGAGACCACTTCAATGTGTACAGCCTTTGTGGCCATACAAACAAATATTGCGAGGTATGCCTTCCATCTATGTGTTGATCTGCCATAAATTTGTTTTATCTGCAACGGTCCAGCATAATCAATTCCCGTCTTAAGGAATGGTCTCTCGTAACAGACACGGCTTTCTGGTAAATTACCCATTATTTGAAAATTTGGTTTAAGGTCATATCGTTGGCATCTGTTGCATTGTTTTATAACACCCTTTACTATTCTACGGCAATTTAATACGTGATATCGTTGTCTTATTATACTTATGAGTAATGTAGCTCCTGCATGCTGGTGTCGATAATGAAGGTGTCTTATTAATAGTTTGGCCAACTCACAATTTGGTAGTATCACTGGATGTTTGGTATCATACGTTGCCACTGAATTTTCGATGCGACCGCCAACTCTCAATATTTGGTTTTCATCTATAAATGGGTTTAAGTTTTGTATCTTGCTGCCTTTACATTGTTCTCGTTTTGAAGTAATCAACCTTATTTCACTGGGAAAAAACTCATTTTGTACCCATGTAATAATTTTATTTTGACTTCTCGTTATTTCATCGACAGTCAGTTCTGAATCTCTTGATTTATTAATTTTTTTTATTTTATCACAGCATCTATAAATCCATGCAAGGACTCTAATGATTTTTTGAAACGACGAAATTCGATTTATTAACCGACTTAATATATGACAATTTGAGTTTGATACAGCCGCTATTATTGATGATTCAATTTTTCTTGCTTCTCTATCAACTGCCCTTTCATCAACTGACATGTTTTGACTTGGCCATTCTTCTTGTGGTTTGGATAGCCAATCTGGACCATGCCACCATAAATCAAATCCAATCAACTTCGAAGGCATGATCCCCCTTGAGGCACAATCTGCTGGATTACTTTGTGACTCGACATGATTCCAACAACTTCTTGAGGTCTTTGATAGAATATTAGCGGTACGATTAGCGATAAACGTTTTCCATCGCCGTGGTGGTGATGAAAGCCATGCCAATACAATGGTTGAGTCGGTCCATAGTATGGTTTTTGCATCTGAAACTCTCAAAGCATCCTTGACAGAGACTATTAGTTTAGCCAATAATGCTGCAGCACATAGTTCCAGTCTTGGAATGCATACTTGATTGATTGGAGCAACCTTCGTTTTAGAACTTATAAGATTAACTTTAACAACACCGCATTTATCAACACATCTACAGTACACAACTGCTGCATACGCCTTCTCAGAAGCATCGCTGAATCCATGGAGCTCAAACGATTCACTACTTGTACTAAACCATCTCGAAATACTTATTTTTTCCAGCTCTGGCAGTTCTTCTCTTATATTTTTCCATATATCTGCTTGAATTGAGGGAAGTTTATCATCCCAATCCAACTTCAACAACCATAAGCTTTGGAACAAAATCTTTATGTTTACGATAGCTGGCGCCAGCCATCCCATTGGATCAAAAATACGAGCTGATTGGGAAAGAACTTCACGCTTTGATCCAGTTGAATTATCCTTAAGTGATACCTTGATTTTAAATTCATCTTTACTGGGATTCCATTGTATGCCAAGTAGTTTAGGATAAGATTGCTCATCCTTTATATCCAACGGAATGTTTTGTTTACTTTCTGGATCGATCCTTTCCAGTAATGGACTATAGTTGGACGACCATTTTCGCAAATTAAACCCATAGGATTTAAGCACATCTGTAACAGATTGTTGTATTTTGATCGCTTCCTTTGGACTATGACATCCAGACATAAAGTCGTCAACATAAAAGTCATGCATTATCTTTTGAGCAATCATTGGTTCATCTTCCATCAAGTTTTTTCCAATTGTTTGTAAAGATTTTGTTGCAAGGTATGGTGCTGACGCTGTTCCGTAAGTGACTGTGGTGAGGCGATAATGAGTTGGTGGTTTTGAACTGTCGAAACGCCATAGAATTCTATGGTAATTTCTATCGTCAGGGTGAAGGACTATCTGTCGGAACATTTTCTCAACATCAGCTGTAAATACGATGCTATATAAACGAAATCGAATTAAAATTGAGGTAAGCGGCTCGTAAACTGTAGGTCCGACCATCAGTAGATCATTAAGCGAATGTCCATTGGATGATTTAAACGATGCATCGTAGACAACACGTAGTTTTGTTGTAGAACTAGATTCCTTAACCACCCCGTGATGCGGCAAATAATATACTCCATCCTGTTGATTTATTTCTTCGATTGGTACCTCTTCCATATGATTAAGAACCAGATATTCTTTCATAAAATCGTGGTAGGAAGCCTTGAAACTTGCATCTTTAGAAAACCGTCTTTCCATTGCTTCTAACCTACGTAATGCTCCACGCTTTGTATCTCCAAAATTTACCTTAGTTGTTGGATTAAACGGTAGTTTGACTACAAAGTTTCCGTTTGGCAATCGATTTGTGGTTCCTTCAAAGTGGTCTTCACAACACTTTTCCTCTTCTGAAAGATTAATTGATTTATTTGATAATGTAACTTCTTCTAATTCCCAGAACCTTTGTAGTAGCTGGTCAATATTTAGTTCACAATGGTTAGTGATTATATTTGATAGACATTGATCATTTGAGTAAGTTGGACCGGCAATTACCCATCCGAATACTGTATTTTTAGCTATTAACCCATCATTATCTAGCTTAATAAAACCAGGTCTCAATAAACTGAAAAATTGACCGACCCCTAAAAGCATATCGATATGGTTAGGTTGGTTAAAAGTTGGATCGGCCAATGGTAGATCCTGGATATTTGATAAAATCGGTTTCTTGATTATGGTATTTGGGTGGCATGAGGTGACTTTTGGTATAACTAGGCATTCTATATTCCAATTATCTTCATTGATACGTGATGCTATATTAATGTTTACTTTCCCCCTTGTTGTTCCTGCGGTTGATTGACCAATTCCGCTAATGTTTATTCTTGCGTTTGTTTTTTTTAGTTGTAATCGCTGCACAAGGTCTTCACTAACAAACGAAGCTTGCGATCCAGAGTCGAGTAAAGCGCGGCATAACATCCATTCACCAATTTGGTTCTTTATTTTTACTAAAGCGGTTGGTAGTAATGCTTGGTGAAAAAAATTATGGGTTTGATGCACATTCACATTTGAACTGAGGGTGCTATTATCTGTTGATAAGGAAACTGTTGGGTTTGCGTTTGTTGATTGTAGTTCAGCTTGCACTGATGATGTTTCTATTTCCTGTTGATGATAACTATTTGTATCAGATGAATGCGATTGTAGTAAGTTTTCATTCTTTGTAACTGTTGTATGTAGGAGTGAATGATGTTTCTTAAAACAGATTCGGCATCTTTTGTTGGAACGACAGTGCATAACCCCATGATTGTTGTTTAGGCAGTTAAAACAACGTTGATCTCCTTTGATTAAATCAATGCGTGCTAAAACCCATTGATGCAAATTTAGTACATTCAAAGAGTTGGTGTTCGTTGGTTTGACAAACTGGGCATGTGACTTCTGGTTTTACAAAAAATCCCTTAACAGCAGCAGTGGTTCTGAGTGATTGACTTCTATGACTATAGTTGATTCCTTCTAGTTCATCTGCCCTGCTGGCCAAAAATTCATAAAATGTTTGTAATAATGGAAAGTCTTCATTAATGGTTCGCCTCATCCATAATTGTTTTGATTCATCATCCAGTTTATTAAACAAAATGTACAATAGCCATGGATCTTTTGAATCAGCTCGATCTCCTAATGCTTTCAATCCTCGAGTGGTTTCATCAGAAGTATCAAGTAGTTTTCTTATTGATGATGAATTTGCGAATCGAATTGAAGGTTGTTCCATAAAGAGCTTAATGAATGAATTTGCAGTCAAACTTTTTCTATCATATCTCTTGCAAAGTTTTTGAAAAGCCTCTATGTAATTGGCCTCCGTCACAGCTAAGTGTTTTAGCAAGTTACTGGCTTCTCCTTTCAACAAGCCTTTCAAGTACTGAAACTTTTGTGCTGCTGAGAGTACCTGATTTTCGTGCACCATATTATTGAACAAATCAAAAAAACTTTGCCATTCCCTGTAATCTCCTGAAAAACTTGGAATGTTCACACGAGGGAGTTTGAAGTCACTGTTGACTACTTGTGATGTATTACTTATACTTTCATTGAACTGGCTTGAAGTTGACAATGTATTTAGGCGTACCCATTTATTGAGCTTTGCTACTATGCGGTAGTATTGCTCTTCAAATTCCTCAGCTTCAGATTTTTCTGCGGGATTTTCATCGAATATCTGACCTTCAATGTCCGAAAATTGTTGAAGTAATTCTTTCGCACGTCGTACACGCTCCTTTACTTCTTCATCACATGTTTTACCAGAAAGTGTAGTTGAATATGTATCGATTCGTGTTAGCAGACCCTTCAATACACTTCTGCGTTTTAATAAAGCTTCCATTCTCCAATACAGTTATTTCCACTTAATTTCACTTGTAAATTTAATTTTTAAACACTAATTAATATTATTAACAAGCACGATAACGTTTACTGGCAATTGTAAAAACAAATAACAAATTAATTATAACACTTAATACGGTTTTTCGATTCGATTAATAAAATCCAACAATAACAAGAACAATAATAATCTTTTCTTTGGTTTTTAATTTATTTATATACAGTATTCATTTATTCATTTATTTAGAAATATCAAAAAAAACTTTATACTCATCTGTCTAGTGGTATCTGATTTATCGCTTTTCTGCCACCTTGAGGTATGTTCACAAACGTTTCCAAATAATTTGGTAAAATGCTGGTACTTGGTGTCTTCTATCCGACTCGAAGGACCATGTTTAAACTTCAGTAGATGATAATGGACTGTGTAAATTTTTTGATTTTTAATGCTTATTAAATTTGGATAAATATTTAATAGCCAAGTTACAAATAAGTTTATAACCATTAACTTCTATATGAATTGAATATATTAATTCCCTTATGCACTTTGAGTAATAAACCACTTGATTTGATTATATTATTTATTTAATTTTTTATTGCCTTTTTTTAATGTTGATTAATTGAGATGATGTACAAAAGTGATTTTAATAATTTTGTTTTTAAAGGTAATCAAAAATATTTTCGCGGTAAAAACATAAAACAAGAATTTCTATAACAAGTTATGATTTTCCAAAAAATAGCAATTCCATTGAACTTAATTTAAATCTAAATCTACAACAATTATTGCAATATTATTTAATTTCAAAAACTGAATAATAAAAATGTTTAATAATAGTTTTAATAACAATTAATTTAAACGGTTTATTGTATTTGTAACAGGTATTGTACAACTATTTTATGACAACTTGACAGCGACCCACGATTACAAATTGAATATAGGAAATTACATTGAGAAATAGCACACTACTGTTTTAGGATAATTTTTAAACGGAAACCATTGTAGATGACGACTACGGATTGAGTATAAGAAACTTCGTTCAAAAGAAAAAACGAAAACAACTATGAAAGCTTCGGCTCAGGCAAATCCAATGCGTGGGGGAGAATGGTTCGAATCTCAATCACGAAGTTTGAATCACATTTCATAACATCTATTATAGTTTCGTTTTCAATAGCCCATTAGCTTCAAACCAGTCCTGTTTGATACAACTTTTGCCTGCCTACAAATGGTCATTGGAAGTACTATATCATCTCTCTTAATATAAAAATCTGTAAGGTGTTTTTTCATAGTGTTTCTTAGCTTCTATAGTAGTTTTCTTTAGTTCGAGTCTTTTTCAACGCCTAAAAAATATAATTTTGATAAATAAAAGCATGTAAAGCTTGAATTTCAGAGGCAAATAGGTTTTGGTATTGGCTTCAATTTTTCACTGCAGTTGCAGCAAAAGATATCAAGGGTTTTGCAAAGGAGCCATGTGACAACTCTTTAGCCAGTTTGGCTTTTTAGAGCCAAATTACCAATAAAAGTTCAATATAGCGTTTGATCTGAGTATGAAATACTTACATCAACAATAAAATTGTAAGTACTCATCTCTTTATCATTAAATAAATTTAGCAGGCAATTCAGTATTGTGTTACAGAGTAAGATTGTGGATTGCAGTGTTGTTCTTTGTTATGAATATTTTTGTATATTGGAGTCTACTGGAGGAGTCAACGAATTTAATAGACAGCGTTTCAGATCAAAAACTCGTTTTTTATGATCCAGTCTATTTGACTGTTCCATATTTTTGGCAGATGTTTCCTAAGAAATCTTCTCCAATAAACAGTCTAAAAAATTGTGCTGTGCCCGTTTCATTCTCTGAGAAAAATGATTATCGCTATGAGGTTATGCATTCTAATTAAAGATTCCTTTGCCAAGGTTAATGCAGTTCCCTCTGTGATGTTGTCAGTAGACTCATTGAGTTTTACATAAAAAAATTGTTATAGTGTCCGAATCCGACCTTTGAAAAGTTTGTCTTCATATACAAAGCCCAATCAGCTCAATCTTAATTCTATTTTGGACTAAATGTTTATCTGGATTTTCTTTTTTATAACTGTCCAATACATTGTGAAGTTCAAAGCCCTCTAAAAAGTCATCTCATATTGTTGATGTCATAGACAGATCATGCACAGACAGGGGCGCACACAAGGGGGGGTGGGGGGGGTTCGGTTCCGGAATAACTTATATATTAAAAGAAGCTATTTGCTATTAAAATCCTTACGACAACGACGCAAAAATATTAAATAGAACAACGTTCTTAGCCAAGGTAAAAATATGAGAATTCCACTTCATTTTATTTTCTCAGAAAAACTTAATTTGCATTCAATTCTTATCCCTAGTCGGCATGGTATCTTCGGATATTCAGAGACGTTAATTTATAATTTATTATAATTAACACTAAACATGCCTAACTTTGAATACAAAAAAAAATTTCAACCTTAACTACCAGAAGTCTCACAGATTCTTTCTCTTTAAGATCAGTTTTTCTTCATGAATCAAACTTTAATGAAAACGGATTAGGCGTTAATAACCTAAAAAAACATCAAACTTTAGTTTTGCTCGTGTTGAATTCAGGGGCGTCAATTGGGTAGACCAATGCCTCCCCCCCCCCCCCCCCCCCCCCCCAAGGATCTGATACTATTAATACATCGATTCAATAAAACCATCCAATAGTGGTAGAATTATACACAATAAAAATTTCAATGCACGGTTATGATTCCAAAGATCTGATAATTATATATATTTAAACAAAATGTTACGTTTTGGTGCAACAAAATGGTAATGTAGCGTTTTGGTGAGGCCATTTTAGAAATTTAACTTTTTGACTATGACCTACTGCTTCTATTCCCATTGTAGAAAGAACGTTACTTTAAAATTATGACAAATGTCACTTTTTGATATGAATAGAAAAAGAGGTTTTAGAGATATTATTAATTTTAAAAGAAAAACTTAAATTCTAAGAGCACATTCTTCTTCGCAACAATCACAAATTTCCACAAGCTGATCAGTTTGGAAATGTTCAATCCCAGGAGTTGGTCGCTCTCTGACAGCGTTATAAAGAATTCTAAGTCTTCAAAATCTCTCCATGTCTCACCATACTGTTTCACCAGCAAATCAGTTATATCTCTCTTTTTCTCGTTTGAAACTGTATTCCCTAAGGCAATTGTGCGATCAACGTTATTTTTCAACCGACTTCAAAAAGGAAAGAGGTTCTGTGTTTCACTTGGGGGTTTTTTTATGTCTATTGATGTTTGTTCACCGATTTCTCAAAAACGGCTCATACGATTTGGATGATTTAAATTGCATTCTATTAAGGTTGCTTTGGAGATTAATCTGTATTTTTCTCTATGTCGTGAAAAATACAGTTTTTTCCTAAATTGGAAAAAGCTGTATTTTTATTGCCTGTTCACCGATTTCTCAAAAATGACTCATTCGATTTGGATGATTTAAATTGTATTCGATTAAGATAAATGCCGTGGGGGTCCCATATTTTTTTCTATGACGCAAAAAGTACCGTATTTCAGAAAATTGAAAAAAATCTGTATTTTTCTATATATATATATATACACCGATTTCTCATAAACGACTCATTCGATTTGAATGGTTTTAATTGTATTCTATTTGGGTGGATTTCGAGAGAAAGTCTCGTATTTTTTTCTAAAACGCGAAAAATACCGTTCTTCAGAAAATTGAAAAAACCTGTATTTTTTTATGTATTTTCGTCGATTTTTTTGAAACCGCTTATTGTATTTGGATGGTTTGAGCTGTATTATATATTGCTTTAGATTCCGAGTTGGTCCAATATAATTTTCTATGACAGAAAATTTCCATTTTTTTCTCAAAAAATCAAAAAACCATTGATTACTTGATTGTCATTGATAAATACATTCCGAGACTTAGTTATTACTTCAAAAACTCCTTTTTTGCCGACATTTGGGTGTAAAACCAAACTAAAAATGAAAAAATAAAAAATTAAAAAAAAAAAAAATAGTACCGACTTCAAAAAACATAAAAAAGTGAAAAATAACTCAATTGTGACTACAGAGACCAAAATACAGCTCATTATTGATTTATTTAATTTAATTATATTTAACTACGGACAAAAAAAAATACGGTTTCATTATATTATAGAATTTATTTATTACAATCATTAAAGTTGTTACAATAGTTATTATATTATAAAAGTTATTTGTAGCAGAAAACTGTTGCAAATCGGTGGCAAGCCGATGACATGTTAGTCAGTTTTTCGTCAATTTGGCACCGACTTCGAACAGTTTGGTGCTACAAATAACTTGTGGGACTTCACTTTGGTATCATATTTATGTCCCACAAACAAACAACGCTTCCTACCTTTTAAAACTAATTCATTAAACATATGTTTTCGGAAATTGGTTTTTTGATTGGAAAAAGAAAGAAAACTTTATCATTTCTGGTCTAGACTTTCAAATTAAATAATTGAAATTATATTAAATAATTTGTGATGTTCAAATTAAATTTAAAATTAAATTATTGTGCTATCACATAAAATTGTAATCATAAATCATAAAAATTATATAAATAAAATATTATATATATATATATATATATATATATATATATATATATATATATATATATATATATATATATATATATATATATATATATATATATATATATATATATATATATATATATATATATATATATATATATATATATATATATATATATATATATATATATATTGTGATTAAACATTAATTAAGTGGTTTTCCCATATATTGTCTGACCGACAATCAAAACCAAATATAACGCTGCAGTAGGAGTTTAACTGGTAGCAGAACCGCTACAATTGGTGACCTTGGCGAACACGTGAACTGCAGTGGAGTCACAGGCCGATTTAAAATATATTTCAAAGGCTTTGTGGGTGGGTGAGTTTTCTGCATAGGATCTTGATGAAACTTTGGCAAATGATACAGGTTCACTTGAAAATCGAAGATCTGGATTCATTTCAAATTTGGACAAAATGGCGGGGGGTCTCCCGAACACCTCTAAGTTTAAATCTTGAATAACTTCTGATCCCGGGTTATGATCTTATTGAAACTTAGTATATAAGGTTTCAGTACTGTTTCCAATATTTTTGCATACCAACTTCCGGTTTGTCACTTCCGGTTAAAAAGTTTTTTTTTCAGGTGTTTATCCCTACTGTAGCCTACAATTACCGATCGATTTTCACGAAACGTTGCGAAAAGCTTTTAAATAATATGATAAAGATTTTATCAGCTTTTGGAGCACATTGGATAAAGGGTTAGGGGGTCCACCATACAACAGGTGGTTTTTTCCACAAAGTTTTTAAGTTTGTTGGGAGCATAAAACATTCATTCATGAATGAATTTTGATGACACTTTGGAAAGAGATGCAAACATGTATGACAAAGAACTGATTAGTTTTTGAGCGATAGTGAACAAAGTGGTGGGGGGTCCCTGGAGCACCTGTTTTTTTGAAAGCTCTATAACTTCTGTACCTGATAAGCGAATTGGATGAAACTTGGTACATGAGTATGTAGTACGGTTTACAATAGTTCTGCATCCCAACTTCCGGTTTTTCACTTCCGGTAAAAAATTTTTTTTTGTACTTTTTTGAAGTTTTTTCAGTGTCTTTATGCACACTACAGCCCACAATAATGAAGTGATTATGATGAAACTTATGGAATAGGGTTCCAATTAGTGTGAAAAGATAATTATTATGTTTTGGGACACATTGATCAAAGTGGTGGGGGGTCTACCATACAAATGCTGACTTTTCACACTTTGTTTTTAAAGTTTGTTGGGAGCATACAGACTTCATTCATTAATTTATTTTAATGAAACTTTGAAAAAAGATGGAGACTTAAGTAACAAAGAACTGATTAGTTTTGGACAATATTGGAATAAGTGGTGGGGGTCCTCCCGAACACCTGTTTAATGTGTCACAC
Source organism: Diogma glabrata (assembly GCA_963693315.1). Classification (NCBI taxonomy): domain Eukaryota; kingdom Metazoa; phylum Arthropoda; class Insecta; order Diptera; family Cylindrotomidae; genus Diogma; species Diogma glabrata. The sequence goes on from OY856187.1 coordinate 396,995,862, forward strand.
TTTTTTCAATGTTTGTTGGGAGCACACAGCATTCGTTCGTTATCGAATTTTGATGACACTTTGGAAAAAGATGCAAACATGTATGGCAAAGAACTGATTAGTTTTTGAGCGATAGTGAACAAAGTGGTGGGGGGTCCTTGGAGCACCTGTTTTTTTGAAAGCTCTATAACTTCTGTACCTGATAAGCGAATTGGATGAAACTTGGTACATGAGTATGTAGTACGGTTTACAATAGTTCTGCATCCCAACTTCCGGTTTTTCACTTCCGGTAAAAAAATTTTTTTTGTACTTTTTTGAAGTTTTTTCAGTGTCTTTATGCACACTACAGCCCACAATAATGAAGTGATTATGATGAAACTTATGGAATAGGGTTCCAATTAGTGTGAAAAGATAATTATTATGTTTTGGGACACATTGATCAAAGTGGTGGGGGGTCTACCATACAAATGCTGACTTTTCACACTTTGTTTTTAAAGTTTGTTGGGAGCATACAGACTTCATTCATTAATTTATTTTAATGAAACTTTGAAAAAAGATGGAGACTTAAGTAACAAAGAACTGATTAGTTTTGGACAATATTGGAATAAGTGGTGGGGGTCCTCCCGAACACCTGTTTAATGTGTCACAATTTTTTCAATGTTTGTTGGGAGCACACAGCATTCATTCGTTATCGAATTTTGATGACACTTTGGAAAAGATGCAAACATGTATGGCAAAGAACTGATTAGTTTTTGAGCGATAGTGAACAAAGTGGTGGGGGGTCCCTGGAGCACCTGTTTTTTTGAAAGATCTATAGCTTCTGTACCTGATAAGCGAATTGGATGAAACTTGGTACCTGAGTATGTTTTAACATAGTTCTGCATTTCAACTTCCGGTTTTTCACTTCCGATAAAAAAAAAAATTTTGTACTTTTTTGAAGTTTTTTCAGTGTCTTTATGCACACTACAGCCTACAATAATGAAGTGATTATGATGAAATAGGGCTCCAATAAGTGTGAAAAGATAATTATCATGTTTTGGGACACATTGATCAAAGTGGCGAGGGATCTACCATACAACTGCTGACTTATCACACTTTGTTTTTAAAGTTTGTTGGGAGCATACAGATTTCATTCATTAATCAATTTTAATGTCACTTTGAAAAAAGATAAAGACTTTATTGACAAAGAATTGACTTGTTTTTGAACAATATTGGGATAAGTGGTGGGGTCCTCCCGAACACCTGTTTATTGTTTCAATGTTTGTTGGAAGCATACAACATTCGTTCGTTAAGTAATTCTGATTACACTTTGCAAAAAGATGCAAATATGTATGGCAAGGAACTGATTAGTTTTTTTAGCGATAGTGAACAAAGTGGTAGGGGGTCCTCCATGCACCTATTATTTTGGAAGCTCAATAACTTCTGTACCTGATAATCGAGTTTTTTTTTTTTTTTTTTTTTATTAATCAGTTAGACATGTTTAGCACACTAAATATGAAATATTCATTATTTAGACTCTTTGAATATCCGAAGATACCATGTCAACTATAAAGGAATGGAAGGAATGGGGATATAGGGATAACTATACTAATTTTTTTAAATGATGATGGACATTTTCTTTAAATGCCTGAGGAGAAAATTCATCGGGAAATACAGAGGAGGGCAATGAATTCCATAATTTGGCCACTCTATTGAAATAGTCGTTTTGGAAGGACACAGTTCTACAACGAGGTATTTGTACAACAAATGGATGGGATAACTCGGCAGCTCTTGTTTGTCGATTATACTGCGCACACGATGGAAGAATATTTTGAATTTCCTTAGAGGAGAATTCGCTAAAGTTATATTTATAGTAGATTGACAATTCAGCCACATTTCTTCTGTGCTGGAGTGAATCAAGCTGGTCCGTTAGTTCGGTATTACCAATCAACCGCATTGCTTTTCTCTGTACAGAGTCTAGACATTTTATTGTTGACTGACAAGCACCTCCCCAAACATGACAGCAGTACTCCATACATGGACGAATAAAGGACTTGAAGATTAGCAAAATTTGCTCGGGATTGAAATACTTTTTACATCGACTCAAGAATCCTAATTTTTGCATTGCAGATTTAGCGAGGTTGAACACATGTTTATTCCATTTCAGGTTATTTTGAATATCCACTCCAAGAAGTCTAACTGATTCAACCTCACGCAATTCCTCTTGGTTTATTTTAATAGGAAAATTTTTATGTCGCTCTATTCGTGAAAGACGGCATAATTTAGTTTTGGTTGGATTAAATGAAACAAGATTACGATCACCCCATTCCATTATACGCTCCAGATCTTTGTTGATGGAATCAATTAGCAACTCTCTATCAGTGGTAACTGCAGTATGAGATCGAAATTTAGGAGATGCATGTGATGCATGTAATGTGCTGTCATCAGCAAAACTATGGATTGGGTGCACTGTGGAAATAAGTAAGTCATTAATGTATAGAAGAAACAAGGTTGGTGAGAGTGCAGAACCTTGGGGAACCCCAGCATTGGTTGTGAAAATATTGGATGTGATACCATCTAAATTAACCTGAAATTGGCGACCTGTAAGAAAACTATGAATCCATGAGACAGTAAGATGGTCTATGCCATAAGATTTTAATTTAGCTATAAGATTTTTATGCCACACTTTATCAAATGCTTTAGAAATGTCAAGTGAAATACTGAATGTTTCACCGTGGTTTTCCAGTGATTTGTTCCAGAGATGGGATACGTAGGCTAACAGATCACCTGTTGCATGAATTCTACGAAAACCATACTGCTTATCATCAATAATTCGCGACATTTCCAAATAATCTATCAAATTGTAGTTAACATATTTTTCAAATATTTTAGCTAAAACCGACAGAATTGCAATTGGTCTATAATTGTTAGGGTCTATCTTACTGCCTTTCTTTGATATGGGTTGAACGCTGGCCAGCTTCCAAGAATCGGGAAATATTCCGGTTTTATAAGATAAATAGAAAATTTTTGTTAAAATTGGAGCTAGTTGCCTAGCAAAGTTTTTAAGAATGAGGGGTGGAATACCGTCTGGGCCAGCAGATTTGTTGATATTGATAGAAAGAAGCATTTTCCGTACAATATTGCAACGAAAAATAATTGGTTTCATTTTCGTTACAACTGGGGGAATGAGTGTAGGAGAATGTGGGGGTTCGACTATGTTTGAGTTTTCTGCGAAAATACGACCCAAAAGATCCGCTTTCTCTTTCGAGTCGCTCACGGGAATGTCATTCAGAACTAAGGTTGGAATAGAGGATCGAGTAAAATTGCTCTGGACTGATTTAACTGCCTGAAAGAAACTACGTGAGCCAGATGGGTGCTCGGCGAATTTCTTTGCTTTTTTCTGGATAAACGCGTCTTTGTCCAAGTCTATTTTGAATTTACTAATATTTCTGGCTTTCTTATAGGCGCTATGGGTTTCAGGTGTTTTATTAGCATTATACGTCTTGAATGCTTTGCGTTTATTCCTCACTACCTCATCAACATCCCGTGTAAACCAAGGCTCAGTTTTAGGAGTGATTAATCGATTTGGAATAAACCGCCGCATTCCTTCTTTTATGATTTCAGAAATTCTTATTACCGATGTGCTAGGATCTTGATCAACACAACAAATAGTTTTCCAAGGTGTTTCGTCATAAAAGTTTCTCAGTCCCTCCCAGTCAGCGCGTTTATAGTTCCAAACCCGGCGAGGATTTGCTTTAATTTGTGTCGGTGATGTAAATTGCACTATTGCTGATATTAGTAAATGGTCCGATGTTCCGAGGGGTTGTTCGACTTTTGTCTTCGTAGTATCTGGTTCGTTTGTCAAAAACAGATCCAGCAAATTATTGTTATGATGTGAATTGTCTGCGATTCTAGTGGGACACTCTATCATTTGCGTCAAACCGTGATAATCTGCGAGTATCAGTTCGGCTTGTCGTCCTACGTCGTCAGTGCGCGATGAATATATAAGCCATTCTTTATTATGAATATTAAAGTCTCCAAGAATGGCCAGTCTTGCTTTGGGGTAGTCCGTGGTAATCTTGTCTAGATTAGCCGATATTTGATCGAAAAAGGGACATCCTGGGGGAGAATTTGGGGATCTATATAATCCTATTATAAACATAGTTTCATCAACACCTGAGATCTTCAGTGCTATAGAATTATGGTGCTTAGAGTTCAACTCGTAGGCCTTAATTCTCATACATGAAAGTGAATCTCGAACAAATACACAGACACCATGCTTGTTATAAAAGGAATGTTCCAATTCGTAACTAGGTATCCGGTATTTATCGGGATCCAACTTCGATGCTTTGCCACTAACAATTGTTTCGGTAAGAAACAATATGTCAGGTTTATTTTTTTCGATGTAGTGATGAACCTCGTTTAGATTCGAATTGAGACCTCTTATGTTGGTGAAGTCAACGCTAAGCTGTTGGTTCACTCTGCGGCCATTTTGTTGAGACAAAGACTTACCCTTTGACATTGCAGGCATAGCTACTGAAATTCGGCCAGGCCTAAATTTCAACACTAAACAGTACAAAAGAAACTGGGTATCTCTGTCACAAAAACACGGTAGCAGATTTCATGCAACAGTAGCACGATAAGAGAAAAGCAAAAAAAAAATGGGGACACAAAATACACTAACAAAATTGAACAGTACAAATAAAGGGTTAAATTCAAAATTCCTAACTATTGTCAAAAATAAACATTTCATAATCAACCAACTGATATTTTCCAACTCCCAAAATAAGTCCGAGGTGGGAGGAGCTAGATCATATCAAATAGAAAACTTCAAATAAAAAAAACAAACCCAGGCAATCCCAAAAAAATCACTAACAACTAAAACAAAACTTTTGGGTTTCTATTACCAAGACAAATGCTTTAAAATAATAAATAAATTTATTACATCAAAGCAATAAAAGGTAAAATTTTACCTGCCTACCTCTTGGTAATAGTGAACACAAAATACCAAATAGTTTTTTAATAAAGAACAATCTCACCAATTATATAATTGTGCGCGTCCGATCTCAAAACTTTTATTTTTCATAAACATTAACACAAACACTATAACACTTATTTACTTATTAGCTACTACACTTACTAACACTTATTAACACTTATAACACTATTATTTATCTATTTTCGATTATTTTTGTTTTTTGTTCTTTTTATTTTAAAATTTAGGAGACGTCGACTCGTCTGACTCCGAATGATGAATGATGGATGAAATTTGGTACATACACATTTAGTACGGTTTACAACAGTTCTGCATCCTTACTTCTGCTTTTTCACTTCCGATGAAATTTTTTTTACTTTTTCTCGTACAACAGAATTTATGTTTGTTGGGATACTACTGCCTGCTTTAATATTTTTATTATTTGAACTACGAAGTCCATAATATTGGTTAGCTTTTAATTAAAGTATTTTATGGATATTAGCTCATTATATATCCAGAACACTATGTTTCCAGAGCTGTGGTGAAGTCAGCCTATGCATCAGCGTCGCAATATTTTTTTTATAAAAATAAATATAAAAAATAAATATATTTTTTTTGATAAAATTCAATTTTTAATTTTATTCGATTTCGTTCGATATATATATATATATATTTTTTTTTGGGGAAAATAAATATTACTTCTTGTTATCTTTCGACGTTTATGTTTTTTAATAACATTGAAAAGAGTTATTTTTTTCGGTTTACTGGTTGACTAGCGTTGGGTTGGTGTTTGTAAAAATTTTCTTCCGCTCTTGTTTTATCGAGATTTTTTTATCGAGGTGCGTATAGTTTTTATCGTGGTTAACTCATTCGAAACAAAATGGCTCCACCAGATGATAAGATAGTGTCTAAACAAGAACCTCAATCCGCATCATCGTCACAAATTAATGCGACGGATACGGTAGAGCTAAATACTTTTTGGGAAGATGATCCCGAATTGTGGTTTCTCCATGCTGAGAATACTTTTGAAAGCCGAAAATTGACCAGTGACAAGATGAAGTATATAAAAGTCGTTGCCGTGCTTCCGCGAAGCATAATCGCACTGGTTAGGGACTTAATAAAGAACCCTCCCCAGACTGATAAGTATGACGCTATAAAAAACGCAGTTCTCAGTCACACAATAGAGACTGAGTCCAAACGAATTCAGGGACTGATTTCTAAGGTAGACATGGGAAATGATTCTCCCTCCAGATTCTACCGCCGGCTAGAACAAAAAGCCGGTTCTTCTCCAGCGGTGACAGAGGCTCTGTTATACAACCTCTGGATAACACGTCTTCCAACACATATCAAAGATATTTTTATTGCCTTCGAGGAAGACCCGCTGCAAAAACGTCTTACTCTTGCGGACAAACTTTGGGACCCAACACGTCCCCCAGAATCCCGATTCTGTGCCAACGTTGACCAGAATCAGGCATCAACAAGCCAAGTTTCAACGTCACGTGCACAAAATAACAATTTTAATAACTTGGTTCAGGACTTAACCAAATCAATTTCTGAACTACGGTCCCGCTTAGACCGCTTTGAACGTGGTCACAGGGGTAGTTCATATAGACGGGATCGAAGTTCGTCAAGTCGACGAAGTACTATGCATTCGGAAGGTAATTCGTCAGATCCTTCAACGCTGGTCGGTATTTTAAAGCAGACTATGCGCTGCCTTATCCCTAAAGAAACTCGGAAAGGTCCTGAAGACAATATTTACATTCCTAAAGAATTAGAAGAATGCGACTTTGTTTTTGTTCGTGTGGATAAAATTAAAACTGGTTTATCACCACCATATGAGGGCCCATTCAAATTAATAAGGCGATTCCGAAAATATTATGTAATCGAAATAAACGGAAAAAATATTTCGATTTCTTTGGACCGACTTAAGCCAGCACACATGACTGACGCTATAAAATCGAAGCATCGAGAAGCTACAAAACGGGTTCACTTCAAATTATAATTACGAATAGGTGAAAATGAAATCGAACACAAATTATTGTCAAAGAAATATTTTATTTTTTTTACTCTATATTTTTTTTATATATTTCACTTTGTATTTTTTTTTATCGAAAGGGGGAGTATTGTGGGACTTCACTTCGGTATCATATTTATGTCCCACAAACAAACAACGCTTCCTACCTTTTAAAACTAATTCATTAAACATACGTTTTCGGAAATTGGTTTTTTGATTGGAAAAAGAAAGAAAACTTTATCATTTCTGGTCTAGACTTTCAAATTAAATAATTGAAATTATATTTATTTATTTATTTATTTATTTATATTTATTCAAAAATTTTCTAACATACAGATTATACATCCAATTACATGTTAGGTAGTATACATAAGATTAAAGTTTCTACACATTTGTATGCAAGCAATTTAGTGATTTAGTGTTCTATATTTTTTTTTTTTTTTCATAATCTATAATTTATTAGACCTGAATTCAATTTATATTTATGATAAAGAATAAAAGAATATTATTATTTTGATAAGAAAACTAGATGAAAATATGAAAATAACAAAATGTTAAATTAGCAAATATTTGAAAAAACAACAAAAATTAAATTAAATTAGTTTATAGTAATTTCAAATTAAAATTAAAATTACGGAGCATATTTTAACTTTAATAAGTTCCTTAGCTTATTAAGAGTTATACTGGACAAATCAATTTCATTGCACTTCACATTATGGAGTACTTGTATTCTGATTATCGGAGAGTTATTACGGAAATTATTACCAAATGTGTTAATTTGAAAACAAAGTGGATTTCTTATATTGTAGTGAGTATTTTAACGGTACTTAATGCAATCAATAATTACACAGTCGACTTTCAGATTAATTATCTTATATAATAAAACTTCACCCGCGATTTGTCGTCTAGAATCCAAAGTTGTGAGTTTATATCGTTTAAGTCTTTCATGGTACGGTTCCTCTATGATTTTTAATTTGTAATTAAGAAAACGAGTAAATTTACGTTGCACACGTTCAAGCTTAGTCTTATTAAAATCATAAAATGGATTCCATATAACAGATAGATATTCTAAGATACTACGAATGCTGCTATTATAGATAGAAAGAAATGAACCACTTTGCTTAAAGTCAGCTCCAATTCTCACTAAAAACCCTAGTAGCTTATAAGCACGATTTACAATACTATGAATGTGGAGATTGAATGAGAATTTGTTATCAACTAAAACCCCGAGGTCAGACACATGATCTTTAATTTCAAGTATTGAATTAGATATATTGTACAAAAAACCACAATGATATAGCCTAGGTTTAATTTTAAGGCAATAACACTTCGCGACATTGAGATATAAGTTATTTTTGAAGCACCATTGATTTAGGTTATCAAGATCTTTTTGCAATGCAATACAGTCGTTTAACGATTTAATGGATTTATAAATCTTGAGATCATCAGCAAATAGCAGCGCTTCACAACAAAGTATTTCCATAATATCGTTTATAAAAATTATAAAAAGTAACGGACCCAAAATTGAACCCTGTGGAACACCGGAGGTAGGATAAAAGGGTGTAGATTTACAAATGCCAATTTGTACAAAATGATGTCTGTTACGTAAATAAGACTCAAACCACTTCACAGTTGCTTGTGACAGTCCGAATTTTTTTAATTTAGATAATAAAATTGAATGAACGACTTTATCGAAGGCTTTTTTAAAATCGGTGTAAATTACATCAACCCCCCAATTAGAATCTAGTGAATTAAAAACATATTCTGAAAATACAAGCAAGTTTGTTAACGTAGATCTTTTTTTATAGAAACCATGCTGTTTATTCGAGATCAGATGTTCAATGATATCGAATACTTTCATATGCATAATACGTTCAAAAATTTTAGCACAGCAATTTAAAATAGAAATTGGTCTGTAATTCTGCACATCTGTGGAATCGCCTGATTTAAATATCGGGATAACTTTTGCCACTTTCCACAATTCAGGAAATGTGGACTCAATTAATGAACGATTCATTATTGTACATAGTGGTTTGCAAATACTCTTCGCTACATTTTTAAAGAAGACAGGTGGTAGGGAGTCAGGACCGCAACCTTTATTAGGATCGATATTAGTTAAATTTAATAATAATTCATCTTCTGTTATTAGAAATTGAGCAGATTGATTAGGTGAAATTGAGGATATGTTTGTACTGGAAGATTGGTTAAAATTATTATAGACGGATCCAAAATAATTCGCGAATAAATCGCAAATTCCTTGAGCCGAATTTTGGGTAGAATTGTTGAAATGCATAGAAGCAGGTAAATTATTGTTTTTTTTTTTAGTCTTGGAGTAACTGTAAAAAGTTTTGGGGTCTTTTTTAACCTTTTCTTCTATAAATGCAATGTATTGCAAGTTGCATAGTTTTAATTCCTCTTTCACTTTAATCCTTACTCTGGAAAACATATCTTTGTATTCTAAATCGTTTGATTGTTTATATTTTTTGTGAAATTTATTTTTCAATTCAATTAAATTGATTAGTCTATTTGAATACCATAATGGGTAATTTGATTTGGCTTTAGAAGATAATGGTATACAAATGTTAATAATTTCATTTAATTTGTTATAGAAAATTTCGAGGGTGCTATTCGTATTTTTATTTTCAAAGAGTTTGTGCCAATCAACTTCATTTATATGCTGGTTAATTTTATCGTAATTGCAAGAAATGAAGTTATAACGAGCTGCAAGCTTTTCTTTTAGAAAAACAGTTTTAGTTAGTTTGAGTGAGATATTCAGTGGAGGGTGGTGACGATCGACAACCGTAAGTATATCATATGCTTTATCAACTTTGATATTAGAAGGAGATATATTAGAAATCACTAGATCTAAGAGTACATTATTATGATTGTGTATAGGATTAAATTGATTCAAGCAAGAAAAATTAATAGATTCAATAAGTGCTTGTGCAGGTACAGTGAAATTAGGATCTGGCTCTAAAGTGTTATGAGTTGTAGAAATCCATTTTAGAGAGGGAATGTTGAAATCTCCAACAATGAGGAAGTTATCGTTAATATTGTTATTGTTAACAATTTTATTGATGTTATCAAAATAAGTTAAATAATCTATGTTTTTAGCTTCAGGATAAATATAGACTGTATTTAGATATAGATTATCATTATGATGTTTAATACATACCCAAAGTTCTTCGGTGTACGATTCACATTCAATTACTCTGTAGGATTTTATATTTTTATTTATGGCGATTAAACAACCACCTCCGAAGCCAGTCTTATTTGGAAACATACTATTGTCCCTGTCTTTACGATATACACAATAATTATCACTAAATAACTCTCCGGTAAATATATTTTCATCAAGACGAGTTTCAACTAAACAAATAACGTCATAATTAGATTGCAATAAGTTCATATAAAATTGATTTGTTTTTGTACGTAACCCGTTAACATTTTGGTAGTAGATTGATAAATTCATGTAAGTATTTTCTTTATTAATGTTATGACGTGAACTAAAAAGGAAAAAAAAATTCAAAAAAAATTCAAAAAAATAAAAAAATTCAAAATAAGTGAAATACTGTAAACGTTAAATTATTTGTTGTTATTATTAGATGATTTTGTATTTTTACTGATCAGCTGGTTGATTGTGTCCTCCGAAAAAATTTTGATTATTTTTGAATGTTTATCTTTTCTTGCAAGGACGTTACCATTTTGAGCCCATATAAATTCGAAGAGATTGTCTTCCTTTAATTTTTTGGCTTTTGATAAAAGATTTTGTTTGAAGGCTGAAAGATGGTTTGTGATAAAGAATTCGTTGTTTTCACTTTGCTCATTGAATCCGACATCAGTTACTTTGAGGTTGCGTTTTAGCTCAATTTTTTTGGCTTTGAAGGCATCCATAATCTTGTTTTTTGTTTGTTCGAGATTACACTGTATAACAATTGGATCAATGGTTGATTCTTTTCTGGATTTTATTCGAGTTGCTTTATGTACCTCATTTTTACAGGATGGAATATTGAGAAAATTAAGAACTTTATTATTTATTTCTGATATAGATCTTCGTTTAGTATAACAGGAATACCATGAATTAAAATATTTTTGCTACGTGAATACTCATCATTATGATTAAGTTTTGAGTGAATTGTATCCATAGTGCGAGTGTGCTGTTCAAGCTGCAATTTGATGGATTTGATGTCGGTTTTTAACTCTTTATTTTCTATTTCAAGATGCTTTATTTTGCTTATCATGATCATGATCATCCACAATTTTAGTCACTTTTAATACTTTGTCAAACTTAGCACTTAAATTATCCAATGAAGTAGAAAAATCGTTTTGTTTTGACTTCAACGATTTTATGTCAGCTGAGCATGTAGAGATTGCCCTTTGAAGATCAGCAATGTCGTCATCCGATTCATCAGAATTAATTATGGTTGAGCTATTTATAGAGGAGCTTTCCCTACATTTGGTGCATACCCACTGAATAGACCCAAGTTCAATTTGCTTAAATAAATCCTGTGATATTTCCGCACAGCTGATATGATAATCCTTGTGGCATGATGAGCATTTAAGGCCTTTTTTATGACGAGTGAATGCTTTTGTACACTTATTGCAGACCATCACGATAATGGATTGAACAGTAATATTATGTTTCTTGATTTTTTTATTTATTCACTCAAATTTTATAATACTGATATTCCAATTAACACGAGAATAAAAAACACTTTGCAATGAATTTAGTTTCCTTTTCAGTCACTTATTATACAAAGATTTGTTTGTAGTTTATAATCAAAATCAACAAATTAAAAAAACTAATGATATTTTGATTACACAAGTTATTTTAGTTTAAAGTAGAATAACTATAAAAATTATAAAAATTTCAATCCTTGGATATGAAACAATACAGTTAACTGTTGATTATAGAGGTATTGAATTGTTTAATTTTAATTTATATTAATGATTTATAATCAAATTTATTTCACATCTGAACAGATGAAATGACGATGAGAGAATATTAAATAATTTGTGGTGTTCAAATTAAATTTAAAATTAAATTATTGTGCTATCACATAAAATTGTAATCACAAATCATAAAAATTATATAAATAAAATATTATATATGTATATATATATATATATATATATATATATATATATATATATATATATATATATATATATATATATATATATATATATATATATATATATATATATATATATATATATATATATATATATATATATATATATATATATATATATATATATATATTGTGATTAAACATTAATTAAGTGGTTTTCCCATATATTGTCTGACCGACAATCAAAACCAAATATAACGCTGCAGTAGGAGTTTAACTGGTAGCAGAACCGCTACAAACTTTTATGATATAATAACTATTGTAACAACTATAATAATTGTAATAAATAAATTCTATAATATAATAAAAGTATTTTTTTTTGTCTGTAGTTAAATATAATTAAATTAAATAAATCAATATGTAAGCTGTATTTTTGTCTCTATAGTCGCAATTGAGTTATTTTTCACTTTTTTGTGTTTTTTAAAGTCGATTCTATTTTATTGTAAATGTTTTTTTACAATTTGTTTTATTTGTTTTGCGAATTACTCGTTATAAAAGCTCTTCGTTAAGCGAGATTGTACTGTGGGTTTTCGGAAAAGTTATTAACTACAAAGTTAATTATATTAAAAAAGAGTATTTTAAAAATAATTATTTATGGGCTTAAAACTAAAATAAAAATATTTCCATGTTGTTGTTACAGAACTTGAAAGTTGAAATATGGTAGAAAATATTACGATTTGTTGTGACTAAGAGCATGTAATATTAGATAGTAAAAATGTTACCTTCTGGTGCAATTCGTCGATGTCATAGTGGTATTTTTTACGAAATTTAACGCATTTTGTTGCAATTTCAGTCAAATTTTCGATGTAATTCAGTATTTGGAACCGATCTACATTCATAACTTTTTTTCTAAGAAAATTGGAAATGTTACATTTTGGTGTGGACCTCCACATCTGATAATATAATTATTATGTTACATATTATTTTGGCCGGACTAAAGTACAGTTCACCGCAATATTCAAACCGTTTTCGTTCTTTGTATCAAGGACTAGAGCGCCACCGATACGAAAGGTGGTCGTATTGCTTCTAATCTTCTGATGAAAACAGTTTTATAAACAAAACACGATCGTTCTTCCAAAAACGCCGTGGGTGCGTATTTTGACAAAATTCTATCGTACTATAAGGTGCGCGGCATCACTACTTTTAGAAGAACGATTGAGATTTGTTTATAAGATATTCGTGTCTGAGCCAGAGGAAACAAAATATTTCATTAGTATAGGGTTCCTCGAGAGTTCATAGTGCAGTATTTAACATTCAAATTTCAATTGTTATTGGTAATTTTTATAAACTTAAATGTAAGTACATGCAGGAGAACACAACCTAATTATACCCCACTTATTTGGAGAATCCTGACTGTTTGGCCTTGTTTTTTATCTATATCATATTTACAGATGTAAAGGTAATATTACCCATGGTAAAATTACCGGTAAAATTGGTAATATTACGTAATATTACTTAGGCTTGGTAAAATTGGTAAAATTGCAGTAAAATTTGATTAACCTTTGTTTAATCAAAATCAAAGTTTATGCTTTTTTTGTGGAATTATAGAATATTTATTACAACAACAAGAATAGTTATTACAACAAGATGCCTTTGAAAACCTAGATCTTAGAGCAAAATGCATCTGAGGTATTGAACACTTTTAAACAGCTGCAGATTGGCGCTAGCCAAGGTTATTGAGTCCAGCAAATCATTTCATTTCAGATGATATGCAGTTTGGCTCAGCAGTATGTCTTTATGTAGTGGCGAGCAATTGATACGAATAAAAGTGTAAATCTTATGCATTTCATCGGTACACTGCGGTGAACTGTTTTTCAATTGCAGTACGTGTTGTGACAGATCGAGTGAATTAAAAACATTCTGTTGAAAAAACAAAATGCTTCATTTAGCTCTATAGCGGTGTAGACGCATTACTATATTATTTCTTTGCTTTGAATGTTAGATTAAATAATATTGTGAAGTTTGTAGATAGATGTCTTTATTGTTGGCCGCAAGTATAGTTCGTTCTCTCACAAATCGTGATTCTTATAGTAAGTTAGAATATTTGGAAATAATTTGAAAGTAATTTCGTTTGCGTTGCAATTTTACTTTAAACGAAGTAGCAACAGCAGCAGATCGATGGAATTCTCAAACGGTTAAGAACACACAACGCAACGAAACATTATCAACCCTTCATTATAAATTTTGGTTTCGAGTTTGAGAAAAAAAAATTTTTTTAGCCATTTGCCTTTTATATTTTTCCTATGCATGAAACAATGAAACAATGCACGAATTAGAGTTTGGTTGTTGCACGGGTAATTAATGTAACCATCCCATTGTTGGTTGTGGCATATCTGAAGTTTCACATCACACGTTTATTGTCGTTGACAATTATCAATGCTGAAAAACGTTGAACGGGGTTCATTTTCCAACCACATGCGATGAAAGTAGCATTTATCTAGATTGGGATGCATCGCTTATAGTTTGAACATATATTAAGTTTCAATGAATATACTTGGTTTTCCGTAGACTCACTTTTTGAATTTGTGCCGCCTCCCCCCCCCCCCCCCCCGTTCAAATATGTTTTCATATTTCCATTCCATGTTTAATACTAATACGTAAAAAGCTCATCAGAGGTCAAGAAAGCTCAAGTCATCGTTGTAGCCAGTTGGTCCAGGATTTGTTCCATTTTTATAGATGTGCAAAAAACATGTTGTCCGTTTTCAAGATGTACTGCTAAGTAAACAACAACCGATTTTCGTTCATTTTTTAGATATAAAAGAATTTTTCATTGTTGATTATAAATATTCCAGTCTATAAATACTCTGCATAATAGTTTGCCTAAGCATATTTAACTCAATAAAAATATATTTGATTTGCATCTAAAATTTTTATTACCTATAGAAATGGTTGTGATATAGTCGTACATTTTGAATTAGTTAAAAATGCAACCATAATTTAATTTTTTGATCCAGTTTTATATTTTACCAATTTTACCAATCTTACCGGTAATTTTACGGTAAAATTACCATAAAAATATTTTACTGGTACATTTACATCTGTAAATTCATATTGTATTAATTTTCATAAAATGAATGAAAACAATTACGGGAGTAATTTAAATTTTTTGTGTTATTTCCAGTGATTTTATAATAGTGAATGTTTTATAACGGACAAGCAATATTTTCTAACGACACGAACAAATATTTAAGTTATGTAAATATTTTCAAAGTATGTTATGAAAACTTGCTGACAAATTCTTTTCGCTATATGGACTATAATTTTTAATTCATAAAATAGCAAAAATTATATGTTTGGTTGGTTATAATAAAATCCAAAACGTATCCTAAACGTCAATCTTTGTTCATTTTTTTTATACAGTCACAGGGAGGGAGAAACTATAATTTTTTTGTGGTAGGTTTTTCTTATAGACTTAAAAGAAGCTCGCAATAATTGTACAATTTTGAATCAAATGAAAAATTTACGCACGTTTATGGGTACTGTAGACATAACTCTTTCTCTATGAGACAAATAAAGGAAAACAAATAAACAAACAAAAAACGATTCGACATAAGAGAAGTCACGTAGCGATTGCAATCCCGTGGTGTTTTATGGATCCAGGGACTATGTGACTCATAAATTTTAAAACCCGGGATGCCCGGGATCTAAAAAATCGTATAGGAAAACCATCATTTTTTTCTATGCTGCACGATCTGCTGTCGTTTACAAATTCACTCTCTGTACAGCTACAAAGCAAAGATATAATAATTTCTAGCACAAGCGCTTTAATTAAAACTACTTTCTTGATACTTAAACAATGCAGAGATGATACTAAATTTAAAATTATTTTTAACAAATGAAGAGATTTTGCAGAACTTTGCGGCATTCGCATCGATGAAACAACACCAGAAGACAAGCAGAGTAACCAATGTAGCTCAAAAGCATTTTATTTTTATTTCTAAGCCGATGCATTTAAATGCTTTTAAATAGATGTGTGTATAAAAATGTGTATGTTATGTTTCACGAAAAAATCTTTTTATGTCATTTAAATTCTCACCCCCCTCCCCCCCTCCCCCCCCTAAGATTTGGGTGAAATGACGCCACTGGTTGAATTCAACATTATTAGCAATACCCGAATTAATAAATGCTTTTAAATCAATGTTTAATGATCTTATGAAATTTGACCCAGTGACATTAAGCGCTATCGGTGAGTATAGATTAATTGTTTCATGAGAAGCATGAGACGTGCTTTCATAAGCAAAACTATCTTTCATTGTCTTTCTTTAATTATTTTTGAAGACTTAAGAAGCTCATAATATTAAAATTAATGTTCTTCTCAAATATTTTAGCAACAACCGACAAGATTTATATATGGGTTTGTAATTTGTTGGATCCGTTTTAGGCACTTTTTTTGGAACTGGCTGTACAATACTAATTTTTTCAAAAAATCCTCATCTTATATGATAAATAGACAATTTTAGTAAGGATTGATGCTAATTTCTTAGCAAATGTTTTCAAAATAACTGAAGAAACACTATCTGGCCCAGATGCCTTATAAGTATTAATTTCTAAGAGCATTTTCCAAATAATATTTTTAAGAAAAACGACCCGCCCGATTTTGATAAAAACTACAGGAACTAGATTAGGTTGCAAATTAGGTTCCAATAATGCCTTTTTAAAAATCGCGTTGGGTGCTCAACAAAATTTGTAGGATTTTCCGTAATAAAAAGATTTTTCTCTGCATCTATTAGTTTTCTACATAATATATTCATTTTTATTCGATTTTCATCAGTTTTAGTTTGGTTATACTTTCGAAAAGTATTTTTTTAATTTTATTGATTCTTTATATATACTCGAAACCCATAGACCTTCAGAACCATCAATCGGAATATACTTGCGCATACCCAGATGAACTATTTCTGAAAAAATACAAGCAGAAATGTTTGAATTAAAGATACCTCTAACTCCTTGGGGAGCGAAATCCGAAATTCGACGTCCACGCCGTGCAGCCTGGGTAATGCTGACAGAATTAGGTTGGTGTATTGGAGACAAGCAGAGTAAAATCTACTTAGTTATTGACGCTACATCACGGCAAATTGGTGCCTTACGACCAATGTGACTCAAGCGTCTGTTCTCCATGTCAGGGGCGGCTTGGAGCGGGCGTCTGTTTTGAATCAAGCGGCTCGCTATATAAACGTGTAAAAAGGTTGTTTCTGGTGACCTTAATATGCAGAACGGACCCATTCACGACAATTTGGGTTGGGCTTAAGGTTAACACCCTAACCCCGGAAAAAAACTAGTATGTTAAATTTGGTTATCAGAAAAAGAAAAACAGACCCAGACAACAAAATAGAATTTTACCTGGACGTGAAAAAGGACCAGACTACCGAATCGGAACGTGGAACGTGCGCAGTCTGAGCGCTCCTGATGCTCTTATAAGTCTACAAACAGAGGCTGAGAGGTATAGAATGGATATTATTGCTCTACAAGAAATTAGACAGCCAATAATCGGAAAACAAGATTTGGATAGTCACTCTCTATACTGTAGTGGTCATCCTTCTCGAAGAAAATTTGGTACTGGCTTTCTTGTTGGTGCATGCATACAAGAAGCCGTGATGAAATTCATCCCGGTCAGTGAGAGGATCTGCTACCTACGTGTACGTGGTACATATAACAGTATTTCTCTTATTGCCGTGCATGCACCTACTGAAGCTAAGACCGTCGACGAGAAGGATAATTTCTACATAGCACTGGAAGAGGTTATGAAACAAACACCAACACGCGACTTCATTATGGTTCTTGGTGACTTTAATGGACAGGTTGGAAGATATATCTCTTATGGAAATGTGGTGGGTCCCAACAGCTTGCATTTGAATTCGAATGATAATGGTGAGAGAATGACTGAGTTTGCATTATCAAATAATTTGAGAGCTTGCCAGTACGTTTGCCAGTACGTTCTTTCCGCATCGATCGATTCATAAGCAGACTTGGGTCTCACCAAATGGAAATACGTATTTGATCGAATCTGATCAACAAGCTCGTTGCGTAGGATTTCACCCTACAGTCCTAAAGCTGATTAACAATTTTCTCACCGACCGATACATTTCAGTATCCATAGATGGCTTTCGTTTTGAGTCTAAATTAATTAACGCTGGTGTACCCCTCAGTAAGGCTCAGTTTTATTCCTTACTCTAGTTTTAATTTATATCAACGAACTTTGGAAATTCACCAGTAATCCGATAAATAGTTTTACACTGCACATGTACATGTACACTGCACATGACATTTGTCCCCCTATCTTTAAAAAGTAAAATGCAAAAACGAATAAAGCCTGCCCTGAGAGACGTTGCCATAAATGTAAACGTGGACCTAAAAAAAAGTCGAATGGCGTGACAAAAATTTTGTCAATTTTAATTTCATCAAACACAGCTAATCATTGTTTACAGATCAAAGAATTTGTCAATGATATTTCAATTAGCATGTGTGACGATCAAATAGACGAATATGAAAGTGTTAATTTATTAGGAGTCCCAATTCACTCCGTATCAATTACTCCACATTTGTAAGTTATAAATTCGTCCTTGTATGGAGTATTGTTGTCAAGTTTGAGGCGCTACATCTGTTACCCCCTTGGCTCTTTTGGACTCTATACAAAAGCATGCTATGCGTATTGTGGGTGATTGAAATTTAACAATAAATCTTGATTCCTTACAACACCGTCGTACTATTGCTCATCTCGTTGTTCGTTGTTCATATCGTCACCAGAAGTGCTCGAATGAAATTAGATCCATTATGCCACAAACAAATTCTCTTTCCCCGTTTCAATCGTCAATTGGTTTGTTCTAACAGTCAAACTGTTGCGATTACTCACTGTTATAGTGACGAAATGCAGTGGAATTTCTTTGTCCGTACATTGTATAAATGGAATGTTTTGTACGAATCAATAGTTTCGCGGACGTTCAATCCACGAACGTTTCGCAAAAGCGTCCACCAACACCTCAGAACGCATATTGTTGTGGAACCAAGGTCTTAAAAGGTATCTATGTGTTGTTGTGACATATATTGTAATTTCTGTAACACAACACTTTTTATAAAAAAAAAATGTTTGGACCTCCCCTAAAATTTGTCTGTGTGCGCCTCTGTGCACAGACTATCATTGCTGAAAGTTTTGCTGCCTCTCGTTTTCTCTCGTCAACGTCAATTCCGAATAGAAAATTTTTAACCGTATTCGCATATTTTGACGCATTTTTAACCGTATTCGCATATTTCATACTATAACCAATTTAATTCAAAAAAGTAAACAAAAAAAACTAGTTATGGATTTCTTTTAATAGAAATCAACTTTTTATCCTTCACTTAACTGGTTGATATCCAAAACAAACAACTCAAAATCTCATCAAATCGAACAACTCAAATCCAAAACAAAGCAAAAATTTATCAAACAAATGAAAATCCTTACCGCAAAAATCTTCATTAGTTGCATTTTTTTAAGTTTTATTTATGAAATGCAAGTGAAAATTTTGTCACCAAAACTATTAAAATACATGGATGTTATAAATAACATATGTTCTTAAGAATTTAAAATAGTTGTAAAAAGACAGGATGAAAAGTTTTTCAAAATATGGATAAACACAATCATCTACGAATAATGCAGATAGTATATTACTATCTACGGGGTAGATGGATAGTAGCAGTACATTTGGTACATATTGTTTGGCATTACAGGACAGGACGAATGGAAGAAGTCTGGCTGACTTTGTTCGTCCTGAGAATTAAAAAAAATACGAAATGAAATGGAGCCGGGCTTGAACCCGAATTCCCTACATGAAGCTCCTAGGCTCTTCCGACTGAGCTAGCCGGGCCATACAAAATAATTTAAGTCGAAAACAAAGGTAGCGAATTCAATATACAAGAAAATGAGAAGAACTTTTTAATCAATACAAAATGAAAGGAGAACTAGCGGAAAGTATTATCTACTGACGCACGTCTTTGGTATGATATATTTTGCGTTGTTGTGAAATCATGTCCTTCAGTTCATAGGATGCGTTACCTACTAACCCGATAACTTTGGTTTTCACAAATTTTGAAGCTTATTTAGCACTTAGCTGCTTTCGAGCGTCATTCAAAACAAAGCTTTGACGGAATATGACGTCACCGGAAACAAAAGTACGCTTCCGAGAACGCATTTTGTAACGGGTCACGCTTTGTACAAGAAATTCAACATCCAGGTGTTTAATTAGGGGTTGAATCTTTGATAATGGATCTGGGCGATCAACGGTTGCCCTATTCTCGTTTAAACAATTTAAACGTCGGAGTAAAGAGTAGAACTTACCGTGAGTGATCATGAGTAGCCCAAAAGAAGATGCATCCCATCGAGTATGATCTTCCGTCATGTGCGCACGTAGTCTATGTACGCAAAACCGAATTGCCTAATTAAGTTGCAATACTCCTGAGAAATTCAGAGTCCAGAGCCAAGGTGCTAGGAACTGATGAAAAACTTAATCAACCAATCGATTCCTCGTTAGTTCAGTAAAAGGTTCAGCACACAGACCACCAGCGACTTTCAGTGAAAACAACGGAGAGAGTTCTTTAAAGAAGATTAGTCCTTAGATAACAAAACAGTCAGCGATGATTTCCTGAGTTAGTTCGTTATTTTTGGACGATGGTGCACTTTGATAATTCATGCAATTTTGTGTGTTAAAATTTTTCTATCTAGTCATTGCAATAAAAATATATTTGCTATAGTCAAATGACCTTGTATATTCACATATTATCCATTCTATTTTATGCAAAGGCATTTTCTTACATGCCGTGACCAATAACGCTGATTCAAATTGACAGAATTTTACTGAAAGTATGCATATAGGGTTTAATAGCTTAGAACCTTTGTCTCGTTTTTAATAGAGAAGATGTAAGACTTATTTGTCTTAATTATTTGGGCCCGCTCAATTTCTATTCTAGTTTGGGTTTGAAATCAGTCCAAAATTTGCTCTTAGCATCTGAGACATGTCCACCCCCCCCCCCATACACTAAAAAAACTTGCATAGAATGAAAATTCTTTCAAGATATAAAAGAACGATGTGCACACTCTTTTCCAGGTAAACAGGAAAACATGTACAATATTTCCGGTTTACTCTTTGGGATTTCATCGGCTCAAACGGTTTGAATGATTTTTTAGTTCAATTTGAATTAATTGTTTAATCTGAAATGTTCATACGTTCAGGATCTAAGAGGTTTAAGTCCTTGCTATTTCTTTTAGCTTCACTTACTAATGTTGAGTCTAGGAATTGCGTTTGTAATACTATGCCCAGACTTTCACTATTATTGGTGGTAGAAGTTACGTTTGATTTACAGATTGATCTCAAACTATCGTTCTGCAAAGTTAGTTTTTAGGGTTTCGTTTTTTATACGGAATACTATTAGTGAGAGTAAAACGTGTTTTTCACATTATTTCGATTATCTCGATTACTATATATCCAATGAACCTGAAACTTGGCGTGCGTATAAAACTAATCTATCCACCCAAAATGAGGGGTTGAAAAATGAATAAAATGGTTTTCGTTTGGTTAGCAGGGTTACGATGTGAGGCCTTTGAGAAAATACATTTTTTTATCGAGTGAAGTAGGGGTTTCATATGAAAGGGCTTCACTTCAGTATTTCTAAAAATATAATAATAATAATTATATTTATTAAGGTGGTGGATATGAGAAGGGGTAAAAACATCATTTACAACCCGGTCAAGTGGGGTGTTATTTGAAAGAGCACAAAAATTAAGAAGCATTACAATTTTTTTTTAAATTTTGCGATGCAGCGTTTTTGAATTATTCTCAAAAAAATGCAACAAAAGTTGATACCCCCCACATACGTTTCTTCGTTGATTGACAGAAAAATTTGAAAAAATTCATGGAGATAGGAAATTTGATAAATCTTTAACGAAAAATATAGCGAAGCTTCAAGTGATTTTATTTCTATATGTTTAGGGGATGGGAGTGGGGTAGGGTGAAAAAAATGTATTTTTGGCTCGCATGAGTGGGATGTCATTTGAAAGAGCACCAAAATTAAGAAACATTACACAAAAGTGCAACAAAAAGTTGGTCCCCTCCCCCTATACGTTTCTTCGTTGATTGACAGAAAAATTTGAAAAAATTCATGGAGATAGGAAAATTGATAAACCATTAACGAAAAATATAGCGAAGCTTCAAGTGATTTTAGTTCTATGTTTTAGGGAATGGGAGTGGTGAAAAAAATGTTTCTTGGCTCCCATGAGTTGGGTGTCATTTGAAAGAGCACCAAAATTAAGAAACATTACAATTTTTTTAGATCTTTGCGATGCACCGCTTTTGAATTATTCTCAAAAAAGTGCAACAAAAAGTTGGTCCCCCCCTGTACGTTTCTTCGTTAATTGACAGAAAAATTTAAAAAAATTCATAGAGATAGGAAATTTGAAAACCCTTAACGAAAAATACAGCGAGGCCTCAAGTGATTTTATTTCTATGTGTTTAGGGGATGGCAGGGTGAAAAAAATGTTTTTTGGCTCGCATGGGGAGGATGTCATTTGAAAGAACACCAAAATTAAGAAACATTACAATTTTTTAAGAATCTTGCGATGTACAGTTTTTGAATTATTATCAAAAAAGTCCTGTTTTTAGTGTTAACACCACTCAACCCCTAAATTTTGTCGTTGATTAACAGAATTGAGTGGTTCCTTAGCTACTATAAACAGCTATGGATAACATTTAACCTAAAGTCATATTTTTTATATCATTTCGATCAATTTAGATGAGATTGACATTAACTATTGATATTTACGATGAACCATTTATTTTTTATGTGTCTATGGTCTGGCAATATAAACCCTTTACAACACAACTTTATGTTAATTATTTTGATATTGTTTTCTTTACATTCACGGAACCCTTGACGAGCGAATTTTATTCGCACTTGTCTGACTTTTTTTTCTGTTTGTTCGCTTGAAGGATGGGTGGGTTGGGTGGGTTGGGTGGGTTGGTGAGTTTTCTGCATAGGATCTTGATGAAACTTTGGCAAATGATACAGGTTCACTTGAAAATGGAAGATCTGGATTCATTTCAAATTTGGACAAAATGGCGGGGGGATCTCCCGAACACCTCTAAGTTTAAATCTTGAATAACTTCTGATCCCGGGTTATGATCTTATTGAAACTTAGTATATAAGGTTTTAGTACTGTTTCCAATATTTTTCCAATAATCGATTTTCATGAAACGTTGCGAAAAGCTTTTAACTAATATGATAAAGATTTTATCAGCTTTTGGAGCACATTGGATAAAGGGTTGGGGGGTCCACCATACAACAGGTGGTTTTTTCCACAAAGTTTTTAAGTTTGTTGGGAGCATAAAACATTCAGTCGTGAATGAATTTTGATGACACTTTGGAAAAAGACGCAAACATGTATGACAAAGAACTGATTAGTTTTTGAGCGATAGTGAACAAAGTGGTGGGGGGTCCCTGGAGCACCTGTTTTTTTTAAAGCTCTATAACTTCTGTACCTGATAAGCGAATTGGATGAAACTTGGTACATGAGTATGTAGTACGGTTTACAATAGTTCTGCATCCCAATTTCCGGTTTTTCACTTCCGGTAAAAAAAATTTTTTTGTACTTTTTTGAAGTTTTTTCAGTGTCTTTATGCACACTACAGCCCACAATTATGAAGTGATTATGATGAAACTTATGGAATAGGGTTCCAATAAGTGTGAAAAGATAATTATCATGTTTTGGGACACATTGATCAAAGTGGTGGGGGGTCTACCATACAAATGCTGACTTTTCAGACTTTGTTTTTAAAATTTGTTGGGAGCATACAGACTTCATTCATTAATCAATTCTAATGACACTTTGGAAAAAGATGGAAACTTAAATGACAAGGAACTGATTAGTTTTTAGACAATATTGGGATAAGTGGTACGGGCTGTCCCGAACACCTGTTTACTGAGTCATCATTTTTTCAATGTTTTTTGGGAGCACACAGCATTCGTTCGTGAACCAATTTTGATCACACTTTGGGAAAAGATGCAAACATGTATGGCAAAGAACTGATTAGTTTTTGAGCGATAGTGAACAAAGTGGTGGGGGGTGTCCCATACACCTGTTTTTTTTAAAGCTCAATAACATCTGTACCTGATAAACGAATTGGATGAAACTTTGTACATAAGCATTTAGTATGATTTACAAAAATTCTGCATCCAAACTTCCGGTTTTTTACTTCCGGTAAAAAAAATTTTTTTTAATTGTTGGCAGTTTTTTCAGTATCTTTATGCACACTACAGCCTACAATCAGGGCTGGGGAGCCGGAGTAAAATTAACTTAGCTCCAACTCCGGCTCCGGAGCTGATTTTTTAAAGGAAATTTATGGCTCCGGCTCCGGCTCCGGCTCCTATAATACGAATTCAATTTTGTTTTTTTTTATTTATTTCCAAAAAAATCTTAACAAAAATAACCAAACTTAGAATTTAAGTTTATAAAAATTAAGTATTTCACATTTATTTAAATTAAGTAATTCACATTTAGTATTTTTACATATAATATCAAAAAAAAATTAATAAAAATATTGAGATAATATGATAATAAAAATTTAACATCAAAATTCAAAATGAATTCGTTCTTAAGAACAATATAGCTTCAGTCAAGTCATCCTTCATTGATGCTCGAAGATCTGAACGTATAATGCGAAGTGCAGAAAATAAACGTTCCACGCTAACTTGTGTTGTAGGCAATGCAGTTACCGCATAGGCCACTTTTTGTATTATTTTTGGGTAACGCGGTATAGCCTCAATTACGTTTATTTGAAATGACCGATCTATTTTTTCTACCTCATTCAAAGCACTAGAGAATTCATTTTTAAATTTAGAGATTGGACTTATTGCTATATTCTCATTTTCTGTATCAGTTCGACGACGTTTAGCTTGTTCAACATCAAGACTCTTTTCAAAATCTGTGTTATCATTATTAGCTTCAGAAGCGGAATTTATTGAAATCTGACTCGGTATTGTAATAGGTAGTTCATTTTGTTCATCTACATCTAATATCATTTCTTCCCGTTCCATCCTGACTGCTATATTAATTAATGCTGCCTTTCCTTTTTTAAGTTGCTCCTCGCTTAAAGTAATGCGGTACATTGGGTCAACGTATATGGCTGCCAATATTACATTGTTATCAAGCAGTTTTATCTCCCTATTTTGCATAGATGTTTGAATTGCTTTTGCTATGGAACTTCCATTTTGCGACAATTTAAAAATAATCGTTTTCCATTCTTTATAAAATGTGCCAGGGGTTAAATCCATTGCTTGCAATCTCTTGGTAACTAAGTACGGCAGACGAAGAACTAATTCCAGTTCCGTTACTTTATTCCATTGTTGTTCCGTCAGAGATATATTTGGATGAGCCATATCAATAAGAACGTCTTTCAAATCAAGCAGACGCTGAATCATTAGGTAAGTACTACCCCATCTAGTTTCTTGGTCGATTATTGCACATTTTTTTGCTCGACGCTTCAATATTGCATTAATTTTAGATGTTCTTGCAACAGCTACAATTTGGCGTAACTTTAATATTAAAGCATGTGCATATTTTTCTTTCAATCCATCACGAATGGCAAGCTGTAACGTATGTACTGCACACCGCATGTGCTCTATAGTTGAAGTTGAACTATATGTTATGCTACCCATCATAACATCTTCCAATTCATTTGATAAGCTTTCACTGTCACTGTCACTCAAGTTTGTATCACTATTTTCTATATCGGCAATTATAGAAATGTTACGCTGGTCCTCAATATCATCTTCAGTGGAATCTGCATTAAGTTTATCTATTGTGCTTATCATGTTGGAGGCATTATCTGTAACAATCGCTAAGACGCGCGTCTTACTTATTTTAAATTCCTTAAGAACTTTTTCAACTAATTCCCGTATAAATTCACTTGTATGTTGCGCTTCTGTGTCTCTTACTGCTAACGTTCGTACAGTTACTATATTATTATCATTTACAAATTGAACATTTATACCAAAATAGTTGATTCGTTGCCTAGTGCAACCATCCATTTTCAGATAACAAAATTTGTCGCCTAGCATTTCTATTAATACATTTTTCTGTTTCTTAGCTTCTTCTATAACCATATTTCTAATATTATGCCTTTCTAGCGAAACTCCTAATTTATTTGCAAGTTCTCCATTTAACCCAACAAATGCAGATGAAGAAAATAATGTGAGTGCTACTCCATTATTAACTACCATTTGAATTAAACCCCTTTTAAAATTTTCTTTTGTCATTGATATCGTGACTTTTTCGCTTGGGAAATATTTTAAAAGTGAAGATTGTTCACTTGTTGAAGGTCTTGATTTAGCGACAGTAGTGTCTTTCGTTGGTTTATCTTCTTCAGTGACAGAATCAAATATATTAATATGATATCTTTGTAAATGACGCTTCAAATTATATGTTTTATCAGCTAATTTCAAACTGCATATAATATCATCTTTTTTTATTTTGCAAATCCAAACATTTTCCTCCTCAGATTTTTCAAAATATTTAAATACAGCTGATTTTTTAGTCATATTGTCCATTAGATTATTAAATTTAAATTAAATGAAACTGAAATATTAATTAACAAGTTATCAATAAAATAATATTTTGCTAATAACCATTACAATTTTATACCTGAATTATAATGGATTCTTATAGGTTTAGCAAATTGAACATTAACTTTATAAAAAAATAATACTTACACTTTATTTTTGATAGTCTCACTTTTAAAATGTTATTCTGTTTAAATGTTCTATTTGGTTTTTTTTTCACACACTATCACGCTCAGTTAAACAATGCCTACTAAATTATTTTATGTCGAGTTCTTTCGGACCAAAAAAAGGCAAAAACAGCAAAAAATAGAAATGGGAAAAAGTATTTCCTTTTTTTTCTCCCGTTACTAACTTAGTAACGGGAGAAAAAGAAGAAAATACTTTTTTCCATTTCTATTTTTTGCTGTTTTTGCCTTTTTTTGGTCCGAAAGTAAATTGTAATTATTTTTGTTACTGTCCGCAGCAAATTAAATTTCGGGGAAACACCAATTTAAGAAACAAAATTCGAAGAAAAAATTCAATATACGAAAAAAAAGTTTTAAATGTTTTATTTCAGTTTGTGTTGCGAACGGGACTGAGGAGCCGGAGCAATCCAAATATGGCTCCGCTCCGGCTCCGGCTCCGACTTATCAAAAATTGCCTGCTCCGTGGCTCCTGGCTCCTGCTCCAGCTCCAGCTCCCCGGCCCTGCCTACAATACTGAAGTGATTATGATAAAACTTATGGAAAGGTTTCAATTAGTATAAGAAGATAATTATCATCTTTTGGGACACATTGATCAATGTGGCGGGGGATCTACCATACAACTGCTGACTTATCAAGTTTGTTTTTAAAGTTTGTTGGGAGCATACAGATTTCATTCATTAATCAATTTTAATGGCACTTTGAAAAAAGATAAAGACTTTATTGACAAAGAACTGACTAGTTTTTGGACAATATTGGGATAAGTGGTGGGGTCCTCCCGAACACCTGTTTATTGTTTCAATGTTTGTTGGAAGCATACAACATTCGTCCGTTAAGTAATTTTGATGACACTTTGCAAAAAGATGCAAATATGTAAGGCAAGGAACTGATTAGTTTTTTTAGCGATAGTGAACAAAGTGGTAGGGGGTCCTCCAAGCACCTATTATTTTGGAAGCTCAATAACTTCTGTACCTGACAATCGAGATGGATGAAATTTGGTACATACACATTTAGTACGGTTTACAACAGTTCTGCATCCTTACTTCTGCTTTTTCACTTCCGATAAAATTTTTTTTTTTTTTCTCGTACAACAGAATTTATGTTTGTTGGGATACTACTGCCTGCTTTAATATTTTTATTATTAGAACTACGAAGTCCATAATATTGGTTAGCTTTTAATTAAAGTATTTTATGGATATTAGCTCATTATATATCCAGAATACTATGTTTCCAGAGCTGTGGTGAAGTCAGCCTATGCATCAGCGTCGCAATATTCTTTTCAAGTTATTTGTTTCATAATTCAAAATCAATCTATATCGATTAATTAAACTCTGAAATAATGTGTCACAGCTATTTGGTTGGGAGGTTTATTTGAAATTTCTATTTACAATGGCCGAATTTCTGCCATTGGGTGATTCCTAGTAATTTATTAAAATTCCTGATATTTGTTTTCTTAAACATAGCCTTGTGTTTGTTTCTAGAGCTGATTGCTTCTAAAAGGGTTCCACATTAGAAAAAAAGTTGTGTTAATTTTTTTTGTAGGTAAAAAGTATTCTGTAATAGAAATTTAATTATGACAACAAAATAGCTTCAACACCTTTTCTGAAAAAATCCACACATAGAGATACATGGAGGAAATTTCTTCAAGCAAACAATAAAAACAAATATCTCCACAGCTAAGATTGAGAGTTCTCGTGTTAACTGAATAGATTTCATCCGCCAGCATTCTAAAATATCACATTTGCCTTTTACAATAGTAATATCTAAAATTAATGTAATATTAAGCGAAGGTTTTATGAGGGGATTTTTATTTTTGTTTACATTGAAAAAAAAATAACGACATAATTTCATATCACATTAAACTATATATAATACATTATTAAATAATTCCAAGTTCAATAATAATTGTTTCGACATAATATTACAACTAACATTTATATAACTATATTCAAAAATAGCTGATGTTTTTCTAAATAATTATATAAGAATTTTAAAACATAAAACCTGTTATATGAATGAGCTGGTAATCCCCGTTGATTTGCAGTCGTTGATTTGTCCATTGTGTTTTGATTACACTTTTATCTGGAATTGTTTTTAAAAAACTTTTATCCGATGATATTTATAGATCTGTGAAGCTTTTATCAATTTACCATAATACTGTTATTATTAACTAACTGTAATCAACCGATCACCATAACCAATTTTTAGCGTGTGTACACATCTATCAAATCATATTTTTGTTTGTTTGTTTTATTCTCTGAGAAACCGAGATTTATTTGGTTACTTTTTCATTTGATTCAAAATTATACAATTATTGGTTTTTTTCTTAAATCTACAACAAAAAACCGTATCAAAAAAATAATAGTATATCCTTCCTTCCTCGCGGTGGTAAAGAAAAAAAAATGAAAAAGAAAATGTGCAAATGTGCAATAATTAATGGAAATACTTAGCCCAATATATTTTATTTACTCTCATAATTATTTTCATTCATTTTATAAAAATTTGCACAACACTGAAGAAAACATTTAATATTTTTTGGCATTTTAAATTAAAAATTGTTTTTAATTTATAATTTAATAAAAAGGATAGTGGTAGTAAATATAAACATTTTAAAACAAATCAAAATGGAGAAAAGAGAAATATAATATATGCTCTTCATACATTTTGGTGATTATGTTCTCTCTGTATTTGTATAATACAGATAGATTTATATTTTAATATTGTAATATTGATGAAAAACTACGCAGGTGAAAAAGTCGAGATTTAAACTTGACCATTTTTGATTTTCCTGAAACTTGGCATATAAGTAGTATGGACAAAATAAAAATACTACTTGTTTAAAAAAATTTTTAAAGTGCATAGTTTGAGCATAGGGGGCAACCCAACATGCATGAAAAATAAAAATTCTGCCAATCCGATGTAACTTTGAAATTAAATTGCTCAAGAACAGCTATACCGATTTCATTAATCTTTTTTTTTGTTTGATAGATGATTAGTTAGTCGTTTGAAAAAACATTAATTTATTGTTTTTATAATTAATTTTGAAATAAAAAAATTAAAAAATCTTTTTTAAAGATGGCGCTAGGGTCGAAGATCAATTGGAATTAAATTAATTTTTTTCTGAAAATAGTTCTATTCTTACTCTAAAATATATCAAATTAACTCAGAGGCGTTAATTCGTGTTCTTGAGATATTCAATTTTAAAGATTTTTAGTCCGATTAAAATTCTAATTGTTCATTATTTTCTCGAACTTCAGTGGTTAAAATTTTTTGATGATAAAAATTGTTCGAAAAAATAATGAACAATTAGAATTTTAGACGAACTAAAAATCTTTACAATTAAATATCTCAAGAACACGAATTAACGCCTCCTTGTAAACCTTTAAAATTGGCAATAATAATCATCAAAATTATCCACAGTAAACCACAGTACTTTTTGCTCCTCGTTGAAGCTTTTTGATAGTTTTTGTTGGAATTTATGAAATGGACGACTCTAATTTCTTCATTGCTTTATCTTCTACTACCAAAGTTTTTATTAATCGTGTTATTGGTAGGAAACCGAATTACCAGAAGTCACCAATGTAGTTCACAATTTTAATATAACCGCTCTACAATTTTCAAAAGCTGAGAAATTGAAAAACACTTCTTTATTTTATTTGTGTAAGGACGTTGTAATATTTATATGTATTTTTTATTGATAAATTGTTTTAGCAATAATGATTTTGATTATTTTAAAATATCATAATTATCAACAACCACTTCTGGTCTGAAAGATAGAAATGTTACCATCCCGAGCCAAATGTCAAAATATTTTTAATAACGATTTTTTTAAATAAATTTTTTGAAATGAATTATATGACGTTCTTTCACAAAAGTTAAAATTATTGAAAGAACAATAATCACTAAAAACCAGTGGTCCAATTTTTATTTTATTCTGACCTCAAAAAGTTTTTGTCTTCAAAGCAAAATTAAAAAGACGCTCTCAAAGATCTAAATTTTGTTTTCTTATTTTTGGTCCTCACATATTTTTATTTTATTTTTAAAATAAATTTATGTCGGTGGTAGACCTTATTTTGTTTTATTTCATTGCGCTCAAAAGAAAAAAGAAATAAAATCTAGTTTTTTTTTAAATATTCGTTATACATATTTTGTTTGTTTTTCATTATTTTGGCTAGTTTACGTCCTGTGTCGTTGTTTAATAAGAAAGATTTTAGAAATTTGTATGATTGATTAATCATTTTAGATAATGATTTCATGTTTTTGTAATTTATTATTTTTACATAATTTATTAATGAACAATTTTTATCTTGTTGTTAATGAAGTTAAAAAAATTATTTATTGACCGAATTTATTTCAAATAAACATAAAACAATACAATTTGACTAATTTTTTTTCGATTATTATTTGTATTAATTAGGTAATCTTTAATATATTTTATTTCTCTACATTCATAAGCGCTTCAATTTATACACGAGCACACACATCTGTCTTTTTGTATTAAAATCGTAAAAAAACATAACCCGCTTTCGATTTAACTGAAGTAACTGCATTATCTGATGTATATGTATGAACTCTATGAAATTGTTATTGTAATTGTTTTTTAAGTAAACACAGCTTTTTTTTAAGTTATATCAAACGCTCTTATAATCTTAGAAAAATAAAAACCTTAGAATAAATAAACCTCTGAGAGGCTTTTTTTTTAATTTTTAGGGTTCCGTTTTTTATACGGAACACTATTGGTGAGAGAACAACGTGTTTTTCATATTATTTCGATTATCTCGTAAACCATCAATCCGATGAACTTAAAATTTGAGGTGCTTATAAAAATAACCTATCCACACAAGATGGCGGGTTAAAAAATAAATAAAGTTGTGTTCGTTTGTCTTAAGGAGGTGGGTAATTCTTTTATAAACCGAACATCTTTCTGACCGACCCATTTTTGATTTGGCTGAAATTTTTTTTACGGATTCTATGTCGAAAAAAAAGATTTACGTGTTCGAGGATTTTTTTTTTTTTTTTGAAAATAGAGCTGTTCTAAATTTCGTGAATTTTTTTGATTTTTGGCTTGAAGACTTATTTTCAAAAATTCGTAGTTCTGAATCTATAAGAGCTACAAAATTTTCACCGACAACTTTTTTGTAACTGAAAAATTGAACTTTGAGGAAAAAATATTTTTTATGAAAAATATTAACAAATTCATATTATTATAAACAATTTAATTGTTTGAATCGATTTTTAACAATTGCTCCCAAAACGAGTCTTAGTATTTTCATTGTATTTTCCGTCAAATTTTACGTCAAAAACATGTTTTTAAAATATGGTACCTTTTCAATTATTCTTAAAATATTAATTTATGTAGCGCTTAACGGCCCAAAAAACGGCTTTTTGCTAATAAAATCAAATCTGTAACTTGTATCAAAAAAAGTTTAATGTGAAAGTTGTAGATAATTAAAAGGTCTACAACTTTTGTCTAAACTAGTTTTTGACATAACCTCAAAATTTTAAATTAAATTGCAGAAAATGTTACAAATCATCTTTGTAACAATTATTTATTGAAAATTTGCATAAAAAAAGATTTATGGATTATTCGTTTTCAAACCGAATCTCCTGACTTGTTAGAAAACAAATCTTGATTGAAACAAAAAATTATTATCAAGCGTTTGGAAAAAAAAATCTATCCAGTGCACCACGTAATTTCAACCTGTCTGTTGTATTAGCCACCACTGCCATGACAAACTTTGACAAATAATAATAGATGGTAAAAAATATCTTAGTAAATAAAAAAAATCAAGTAATGAAAAATAATGTAATAATTCTTAATATTACTTATATGTACTTTATTGGAATAACCACATTTGTATAGTAAAATCAAAAATGAACACTCTCCTTGACAGATTAATAATAATATTTTTTAATTGAAAATTTTCACAAAACTTTTTTTTTCATGCAAAGAAAATATCTTAGCTTCTAATTCTTAAAAAGATATTGGAATCATGCAATGATATTTTTGAGTTCTCTTTATCGATTTCGCTTTTGTAAATCGTTCTGATAATAATTTTTCTTCTTCTTCGTAATCATCATTTCTAGAATAGCGACAAGTAATGTTTGGCAATGATTCTGTCGCCCAATTAAATAGTTCTCGTGGTGTTCGAATAGGATCATTTATTCTCTGAAGACTCGCTCGCAAAAATAGTTTATGGGATCGAATTTGTTGAATGGGATTGAAATTTTAGGATTGTTTTATGATAAGAGCTTGTGATTTATTTGAAAAGAAATGGTCTTTATGACAAAAGAATCTAGGCGACGTCATGCTGGATAGAAGTTGGAGCATGACACACGTAACGAAGTAGAGAGTAATAAATAATGAATTCTATTACCTTAAACTTTAACCAATATTTTAAGAAAAACGAAAAGAAAAAAAAACGAAAACAAGTTACAGATTTGATTTTTGTAGCAAAAAACCGTTTTTTGGGTCGTTAAGCGCTACATAAATTAATATTTTAAGAATAATTGAAAAGGTACCATATTTTAAAAACACGTAAAATTTTGACGTAAAATTTGACGGAAAATACAATAAAAATACTAAGAACTGGATTCGTTTTGGGGGCAATTGTTAAAAATCGATTTAAACAATTAAATTGTTTATAATAATATGAATTTGTTAATATTTTTTATAAAAAATTTTTTCTTCAAAGTTCAATTTTTCAGTTACAAAAAAGTGATCGGTGAAAATTTTGTAGCTCTTATAGATTCGGAACTACGAATTTTTGAAAATAAGTCTTCAAGCCAAAAATCACAAAATTCACGAAATTTAGAACAGCTCTATTTTCAAAAAAAAAAAAAAAAAAAAAATCCTCGAACACGTATATCTTTTTTTTCGACATAGAATCCGCAAAAAAAGTTTCAGCCAAATCGAAGAGGTGTCAATGAATTTTCATCAAAATTCGTTCGGTTTGTAAAAGAATTAATTACCCAGGTACGGCCTTTGAAAACATACATTTTTTTAGCGAGACGAGTAGGGTATCATATGAAAGGGCTTCATTTCAGCATTATTTAAAATTATATTTTGGAATTTTACACCTCACTATTTTTTGTATAATTTTGTAAAATGACGTTTGCGGGATGTTTTATTGCCCCGATTAACTCCGACCCTACTTCGTCGAAAATCTTGAAATATATTTGGAATGATAGAAAATTGAGTAGGTTTTTAATGAAAAATATAGAAAAGTGGCAGACACTCACAACTATATTTATTAAAGGGGGGGGGGGGGATGTTAAGGGGTAAAAACATCATTTAAAACCAGGTCATGTGGGATGTCATTTGAAAGAGCACTTGATTTTAGAAATATTGTCATTTTTTTAGAATTTTGCAATGCATAGTTTTTGAATTATTATCAATAAAGTGACACAAAAAGTTGGTCCCCCCCTTGCATTTCGAGCCTAATTAACAGAAAAATTTGAAAAAATTCACAGAGACAGGAAGTTTGATAAACTCTGAACGAAAAATATAGCGAACTCTCAAATAATTATATTTTTGTGTTTTTAAGGGATTGGGGTGGGGAAGGGTGAAAAAAAACTTTTTTGACCCAAGCGAGGGGTGTCATTTGAAAGAGTACCGAATTTCAGGAACTTAGCATTTTTTTTTAGAATTTTGTGGTACATAGTTTTTGAGTTATTCTAAAAAATGTGCAAACTCCAGACCGTCCCCCCCCCTACGTTTCAACACTGATTGACAAAAAAAATTGAAAAAATTCATAGAGACAGGAAATTTGCTATATTTTGAACGAAAATTATAGCGAACTCTCAAATAATTATATTTCTGTGTGTTTAGGGGATGGGTGTAAGGAGGGTAAAAAAAACTTTTTTTGACCCAAGCGAGTGGGGTGTCATTTGAAAGAACACTTAATTTAAGAAACATTGCAACATTTTTACGAATTCTGCGATGCACAGTTTTTTAGTTATTGTTAAAAAAGTGCTATTTTAAGTGTATTTTTACCACCCTATATTTCGACGCTGATTTATAGAACAAATATTCCCAATTTAGACCATTAAAATACTGGTTAAATCTTTCTTTAGTTAACATAAACAGCTATGGATAAGATTTAACCTCAAGTAACATTTTTGATCAATGTAGATGTGATTGACATTTACTATTGACGTTTACGATTAAACATTTATTCTGTTATGCGTCCATAGTCTGGCGATATAAAGAATTTACAACATAACTAAATCTGCTTATGGATTCGATCACTTATTAGGAAACAGAAACCCCAAGTTTTAATAAGTACTCAACACTCCTATCGTTTCACAACAACTGACAAACAATGCAACAACAATATTCTCGAACAAGAAAATCCCATAAACATCTTCAGAAATTCCAACGGTTGATTGTAGAAATTTTCAGAATAAATTCAGAGTCCAAAATACTTTGCTTAAAATTAAATGGCACTTAACACAATTTTTTACACTATCGAAGTCTAATTTTAATATATCTCGATCTGCAAAAGTAGTTTTTTAAATACAATTCCGCCTAATTTCTCAAATATTTCAGGTAAATCCAAAATTTCTCTAGAAAAAACCTCGAGAAATTCTAAGAAAATCGACATCATTATTGTGCATGTATATAATTATATTGTTGTTGTTTTATTTTCGACTCTTTTTCTTGGAAACAGTTGAAGAATTCTTTTTGTCCAAAAAGTGCTCTGACATGCCCCTTTTTGCTCTCAGATCAATCTTTTTTGACATTACTTGTTCTATTTGACAAAAAAAATTGATCTATTTATTGCCTTAGAAAGATTTTTTTGAATCTAGATTTTGAGCTAGAACAAAGTGTTTAAATTACAATAGAGAACACAAATACATTTATACATTTACACATTTATACATTTATACATCTGTCAAAATTAGTAAACAAACAAGACGCCATTTACTTATAACTTTTTTCTACTTCACGCTACGAAAATGTTATTATATTAAATATATATATAAAATTATATTAAATATAGCAATACCTATGTGAAAGGGAAAATTTTCTAAGTAGTGACTGAAAATGTTTTCAGTCACTAGAACTGAAAGTAAATAAGTTTCGGTGGTCGCCTACAGGAGGTGGTTATTTAAAGTTTTGAATATTTGATTGAATATTACTTCGGTCTAAAAGACCTAAGTATTACATTCATGAGCTCAAAGTGAGATTCTTACCCCCACTTTTGTTGACATTTCTCGACGTTTTAGGACCTCCTGATTCTAAAAAAGCAAAAAAAAAAATGTATGTCTGTCTGCCGGCCGTCCGGCCGGCCGTCATTACCTACGCTGCAGGGAAAACCGCTCGAGGGATTTCAAAAATTTTTTTTCTAAAAATAGGTATACTCAATATACGTTCATTTGAAGTGATTACGAGTAGGAACATTAAATTTGGAGAAATCTTGATGGTCGGGATTGGTATGTGAGATCAAAAACTAGATTATTGCATTATAAGTTTGTCAAAAAAAGTTGTCAAGTGTGTCAAAAGAAAGATTTTTATTTATTTTTTTACCCAATTTTTTGGAAAAAATAAAATTGTTTGTTTGAAATGAAATTTAATTATTATTATTGAGAATTATGACATTATAAGTTTGTCAAAAAATAATGTCAAGTGTGTCAAAAAATGATTTCATTTAATTTTTTAGCCAACTTTTTGGGAAAAAAATTGTAGTTGTTTTTATGACGTAAATGTAATTTAAAATGAAATTGGATATGGAAATTTTTGAATTTGTTATAGTTTTTGAAATATTTTTGGAATTTTGAAAAAGTTTGTATTTTTGATTTTGTAATAATTTTTGCAATATTTTTAGAATTTCGGCAAAAGTTTTAATTTTTGATTTTATAAGAATTTTTGAAATATTTTTAGAATTTTGAAAAAAATTTTAATTTTTGATATTATTATAATTTTTGAAATTTTGGAAAATGTTTGAATTTTTAAGAATTTTTGAAATATTATTGGAATTTAGAAAAAATTTAAATGTTTGATTTTATTCTAATATTTGGAATATATTTGGAATTTTGAAAAAGTTTGATTTTATTTATTTTAACAATATTTTTTGGAATTTTGATTATAATTTTCCGGCAACGTATTGATGTTTTGTGTTAGTTTTGTAATAAATTTTTAAACAGAGATAAATAATACTGGTACTTTAACAAAGAGTTATGTTTGATGTACATCGCTGCCCAAAACTAAAAACCATGTCCTCATAAAAGTTTTTTGCCGAAAACTATATCAAAATCCTTAACCCAGACCGAAGTCTTGATATCTCAGAGCTGTGAGATTTCAACCCCTCCATATTTTGAGATTGAATTTGATTTACAGTTTCTGTGGTTGTTTCGGTTGCGGTCTATATTTCTGTCAATATCGCAGTATTTTGAAGGGCTAAATATTTTGAATATTTTGATTGAATCGAATCAAAACTAATCATTGTATCAATTGTGTGTAATTAATTAATTAAACTAAAAATGAGTGTGTTTTTTCTATATCGGAGAAATCGTAGCGATAAAATAAAATTTGTATCAGATATATCGTATAATTTTTTCCTCCGATAACACTAGTTTACAAATTTTGAACTTTTTTTGTCTCCCTGAATAAAACCCAACTTTTCTTATGGATTTGGACCTTTTTGAACACGAATATCATATTCATTTTTTTTGGTTAGCTCTTGTTTTTGAGATATTCACGAAAAACCAATTTTTTGGAGATCAAAAATGTTGTTTTGGTTTTTAGGTCTCATATCTTACAAAACAAACAAATTAAATATATTAATATAACTAGTGCATAGTAAATATGCCAACAAACATTTTGAGCTATATTTTGTAAAAATTTGTTAGGGATTCTGGAAGTTACAGTCGAAAAAAGTTGAAAAAATACGAAAAATTCAACTTTTTTTTAAATTTTTCCCTTTTCAACACCATAAATTTTCACACCATAAATAAAGACACTAATTTTTTTTAATTTCTTGGAGCCTTAGTAGCTTCATTTTTCTTTCTTTTAAGCTAAAAGATACGAATATTGGTGCAGTTTGCACCAAATTATTCAAGTTTTCCCAAAGAAAGTCAAAACTTAAAATTTGGAAAAAAAATTTAACTATAAGAATAATTTAAATTCTGCAACATAATTGATTTATATATAGGTTGTTTTCGTAGTAGATCTAGCTCCTCCTACTTCGGGATTATTTTAGGAGTTGGAAAATATCAGTTAGTTGATTATGAAATGTCTTTTTTGACAAAAGATTCTATTTTATTTGTATAGGATTTTTCTCGAAATTGAGATTTTTTTGTGAAGTTTTTTGACATGATCTAGCTCCTCCCACCTCGGATTTATTTTAGTAGTTGGGAGATATCAGTTAGTAATGAAGATAGGAAGTTCTTATAAAAGGGGTGATTCTTTTGGCAGTATGTATTTTGTAACTTCCAGAGTTAAAATAAAATGAATTTGTGCTATTTTTACAGTAGAAACTTCTTGACGACGCCATTTAAATAAACTTGACTTTGCACTTTACTAACAATTTATGTTGCTTTACAAGGCAGCTATCACTGTTGATTTATTGATTTTTAAAAACAATACACTATTGAAAATTTATATTTGTAATATTTTTTCTTTTTTAATTGATATATTCACTTGAATGTTTGGAATTAAATTTATCCTCAGAGAGATTATATTTACAACTAATCATACGACAACTATCTACTTAAAAAGAAATTAAACTAATTAAACAAAAGTTGGAAAAACCGAAAACTATTAAAAAGGAGAAGTAATTGCTTTCTTAAATTAAACTTAAAATG
Organism: Diogma glabrata; assembly: GCA_963693315.1. Classification (NCBI taxonomy): domain Eukaryota; kingdom Metazoa; phylum Arthropoda; class Insecta; order Diptera; family Cylindrotomidae; genus Diogma; species Diogma glabrata. The sequence goes on from OY856187.1 coordinate 397,034,517, forward strand.
ATCATAAACGTAAGGAGTAACACAAGGTGGGCGGTGATAGAAAAAAATTTGCATTATCAAAAAACCAAAAACAGAAAAGAAACAAACCCTACAGGTATTAATAGACATAAATAGGGGCTTAACTTTATGGTGCTTGAACTAACTTAAATAGTTCTGATGTTATTATGTTTTGCCTCTCCTCACAATTCATTATCTTTTGTTTATATTTTTCTATATATGTCTCATATCGATCCAATTCCCAACTTCGAAAACAAAAATGGAAATTATACTTTACTATTTTAAAATAATTCTTTACTGATGTTTGAGAACGACTGAACTTTTAAAATTATTTTTTATGGCACAATAAATTAAGTAAATAACTATTTTTTCCAAATTTTGAGTTTTAACTTTCCTTGGGAAAACTGGAATAACTTGGTGCAAACTGCACCAATAATCGTGTCTTTTAGCTTAAAAGTAAGAAAATTAAAGCTGCTATAGGCTTCAAGAAATTGAAAAATTAGTGTCTTTATTTGTTCAAAATTTATGGCGTTGAAAATAAAAAAATTTATAAAAAACGTGAATTTTTCGTATTTTTTTTTAACTTTTTTCAACTGTAACTTCCAGAATCCTTAACGGATTTTTACAAAATATAGTTCAAAATCTTTTTTGGCATATTAAATATGCACTTGTTTTATTAATATATTTAATTTGTTTGTTTTGTAAAATATGAGACCCAAAAACCGAAACAACATTTTTGATCACCAAAAAAATTGGTTTTTCGTGAATATCTCAAAAACAAGAGCTAACCAAAAAAAATAAATATGATATTCGTGTTCAGGAGGTCCAAATCTATAAGAAAAGTTGGGTTTTATTTCGGGCGATTTTTCTTGTAAACTAGTGTAATTAACTGTCTGATATAAAATATATTCTCTGAATTCTTTCCGTCAAAAAAAAAAATATAAAAAAATTATTAAATAAATAAATAAATTTTATTAAAAAATTTATTTTTATTTGTTTTTAATTGAAACTTTACCTACAATTTTTTAAATTTATACTTTAAACGATGACTTCCAGTCGGTAAAAAAAATATCTGTAATATCTGTAAAAGTTTTCAAATTCATCTACTAAAAACTTACAAAACGACATAGCTAAATTTGACAGTGTAAAAAATAAACAAAATTGTATTTATATATAGCATTTTTACCAGAGTAAAATAATGTTATTATTGTGTTCGCCTGTTATTATTCCATCTGTAGGCGAACACAATAATAACATTATTTTACACTGGTAAAAATGCTATATATAAATACTGTAACGACTCTTCGTTTGTTCTTTTCGATTATTGAGCAAATACGACAGTAAAAAGACATCTTTAATTAACAAAATCTCAAACTTTGTTTATCAACCAGTTACAGCAACTTCCGATTTTAATTACAATGAATTCCAGGGTCTCCAATTTATGCACGATAAACTTCACCGCTTTTCCACAATTTGAATCAATAATATTTGGAATCGTAAAATTTGTATTTACTATTCCACTAAGTTCAAATTCTTTCACTATTAGTACCCAGGCTCAAGTACCACCGATTATTCCTTATACTTGCGAATATTTGTAAAACACTTTCAATTGCAAAATTAAAACTGACTATCTGATATTTTGTTCGCTTATTTATATTCAAAAACAAATAAGCAGAAACGTCTGGTAACTCAGTTTTTGTTGCCAGTGTATTTTCTAGAAACAATAGGCGACACCTCCTTTTAATTCATTAATGTAAAAATTTAATTTACATTAATTTATGCAACTTATATTAGTTAAAGGGAGTTTTTACTTTTTATTTTAATTCATCTTCTCCATAGTCTGAATGTAGAAAACATTTAGGCAGAACGTATTGGTTATTTATGATTAAATTAAATTAACCTATTCTGGACGAAGTTTATTACACTGCCCTCCATTTAGTTTTGTTCGTCCCGAACAATATCAGCTATTGCAATGGTACTGTAACCTTGGTACGGTGCAAACCTTTGCAGATGTATCACTTTCATCTTGGTACGGGGTCTCTTTTGGATTCGGTAGATAACATCATTAGTTCGTTTGATTATTTTATATGGACCTTCCCAATCTGGCTGAAGCTTGGGTGATCTTCCCTTAGTTCTCCTGGGGTTGTATAGCCATACCAATTCTCCTTCTTGAAAACCGCCACTATTTGCATTTATGTCGTACCTGGTTTTCATTTTGTCACTGGCAATCTTAATGTGGTCTCGAACCTGTTAATGGATTTTATTCATCTTCTTCCTTAGTTGTCCCACATAATCTGTTTTCGTAGATACCAGACCTCCAGGGATGCCGAACTCTATGTCACTAGGAAGATGTAGTTCTCTCCCGAACATGATATTCGCTGGCGTTTCACATGTCGTATCGTGCACTGTGCTACGATAGGCCATCAAGAATAACGGAAGATCCTCATCCCAATTTCTTTTGTTGGCTTCCACTACCTTCGACAAATGTTCTTCCATAGTTCGGTTGAACCGTTCTACCATGCCATCCGATTGTGGGTTCATAGGTGTAGTTCGTGTTTTTCTAATGTCGAGTGTTCTGCACAGCTCTTCCATCAGTTGAGATTCGAAATTCCTTCCCTGGTCCGTATGCAACTCGAGCGGTGTTCCATATCTGCAAACTCATTCATTGACTAATGTTTCCGCGACCGTAACTGCTTTCTGGTTCAGTATTGCATAAGCTTCCGGCTATTTTGTAAAGTAATCAATGACCAACATGATGTATTTGTTACCTTTTTTCGTTTTCAGAAATGGCCCCGCGATGTCTATAGCAATTCTCTCCATTGGGGCACCCACATTGTACTGTTGCATCTCTCCTCGAGTTCTAGTTTTTGGTCCTTTGCTCGCCGCACAAGTATCACATCGCCGACACCATTGCTCTATGTCTGTTCGATACCTTACCCAATAAAACCTCTCCCTTACTTTAGCTAGGGTTTTATTGACTCCCAGGTGTCCTCCAGAAATACTTCCATGCAGCTTTCCTAGTACCTCTTCTACTCGACTTGATGGCAACACCAGTTGTTCTAACACTTTCTTTCCATCAGCGGACTCCCATTTTCTTTTTAGTATCCCGTTGTCCGTCAATAGTGAGTCCCATTGCGCCCAGTAGCATTTCACCTCCGTACTTAAAGGTGCTACCTCTTTCCACTCCGGTCGCCTTCCCTCGGTTTTCCATTTCACTATGGGTGCCATAGCTGGATTTTCTAGCTGCTCTCTTTTAATTGCCTCGGTACACCAATCTTCAGGAGCTTGGAACTTGATTTGGTTCACTTTCATTGCCTCATTTCCCTCAGTTCTGCTACATGACTTGCACTCCTCTATACAGGGTCTTCTGGACAGGGCATCGGCGTTACCATGGATCCTTCCCTTGCGGTGTTCAACTTTGAAGTCGTAGTTCTGCAGGATCTCTATCCATCTTGCTGCTTGTCCTTCAGGAAATTTGAATTGTAATAACCATTTTAGAGCAGCATGGTCCGTGCGAATCAGAAATGGCTGTCCACACAAATACTTGTGGAAATGTTTCACAGTCTTGATGATAGCTTGCAACTCCTTCCTCGTGACACAGTAATTCCACTCCAGCTTTGACAGAACTTTACTGAAGTACGCCACCACTTTCTCATCGTCTCCAACTTTCTGTGACAAAGCCGCTCCGGTTCCTACATTGCTTGCGTCTGTGTCCATAATGAACATCTTTCCGGATTTTGGATAGGCTATTATAGGGTTGTTGCATAGTTTTTCTTTTAAACGGCAGAATGCCTCATTACATTCAGTTGTCCACAGAAACTTGGTATTTGCCTCTGTCAATTTATGTAGACTCTTGGCGATATTCGCAAAATTCTCCACGAATCTACGATAATAGGTGCATAGGCCAAGAAAACTGCGTAGCTCATGAACATTCTTCGGTACTGGCCAATTTTTCACAGCATCAATCTTCTCGGGATCGGTTCTGACTCCATTTTCTGTATTGATGTGTCCCAGGTACTTCACTTCTTTGTGGAAGAGATTGCACTTTACTGGATTCAACTTCATGTTGGCATTACTTATTCTTCTGAGTACTTCTTCGAGGTTCATTAGTTGCTCTTTGAAGTTGCGATCCATTATAATGATGTCATCAAGATAAGCTAGGCAGGCCAGGTTAAACCATGCAACACGCATTCCATTAGACGTTCAAATGTTGCTGGGGCATTGCATAAACCAAACGGCATCACATTGAACTCCCACAACCCATTGCCAGTAGAAAATGCTGTCTTTCGTCGATCTTCTGGATGCATTTCAACTTGCCAGTAGCCACTCTTCAGATCTAATGTGCTGTACCATTTGGCCCCTGATAGTGTATCCAGTGTGTCATCAATTCGTGGCAGGGGAAAGCTGTCCTTAATGGTTACCTCATTCAGCTTTCGATAGTCTACACAAAAACGAGCTGACCCATCTTTTTTTCTAACTAGCACCACTGGTGAGCTCCATGGACTCTTAGATGGCCTGATGACTCCATCACTTTTCATTTTGTCCAGCATTCCTTGCACTTCCCCGTGTTTGACTAGTGGTAGTCTTCTAGGAGGCTGCCTGATAGGATGAGCATTTCCAGTGTTGATTCTATGTCGCACGATGTTTGTTCTTCCAACATCTTCATCTCCAGTAGAGAAAACGCTGCTCATCTTCGTTAATGCCCTCTTGAATTCTTTGAATTCGGCTGGATTCATTATTTTACTAAGATCTTGAAGTATTGCTACTAATGCGGGATTGTTTCTCTGCATGAAGACCTTCTGCTCTTCCTGACAATTGATTATCTCTTTTATGGTGCTGCATTTGGCGATTTCTTCTCCATGATTGATGACCACTCGTTTATTTGAAAAGTTAATCAGTTGCACTGGAACTGCTCCCTCTTTTGCTGCTACTAGCGTTCGGCCAATCATAATGTTTCCCCCAAAGTCGTTGTTAGCTGGCTCAATCATCACAGGTGAATTTTGGTCACTTTTATCTAGTAGCTTAGTCCAAATGATTTTCTCAGATTTTGCCGGGATCTCAGTTGGTCCATCACTAATAACACGGACCTCAGCATTGTCGTTGGTGGCGTTTAGCACTATTTCTGTGTTTCCATATCTCAGTACGTAGCTTCCCAGATCTAATATAAAATTGTATTCTTTCATGAAGTCAAGCCCAATTATGCACTCATCTTCTATATCTGCTACAATAAATCGGTGCCTAAATGAATTTCCTCCAAGGTAAACCTTTTGGTCGCTTTCTCCATGAACTAGAACTGTTTCACCCGTAGCTGTTTTTAGAGTGAATCGTCTTGCTGTATCGATCTGACTATCACAAACCACATCTGGACGCACTATCGATCTCGAAGCACCTGTGTCCAAAGTCAACATGCACGATTTGCTTCCAACGGTTGCCTCTAAGACTAGACTACTATTTTCTCTTTTTACTTGTGATACCACCAATGTAGGGCATTGTAATTGAGCCAGCTTTCGCCCTTCAAAACTGGCACAATCTAGTTTCACGAATCTGGAACGCGACCTTTGTCTTCCGGGTGTGGCTCCCATTTACGTTCTCTTCGGATGTGCCCCAACTTCCCACAGTTCCAGCATCTTACTCTGCTAGACCTACTTCGTTGATTTCGCTCAGGCTTATCTCCCAGACTTTTGACACGCATGATCACTTCTTCAAGCGCTGCTTTTAGAGGTTCTTCAGCAACTTCCATCTGACGTACTCTACCTGAGCCATACGCTCTTTTTCCAGCTTCCATCTGCAGGGCCAATGCTAAGACTTTCGCGGGTAGTTTCTTTCCACTTAGATACAGCTGATTTCTCATTTGTACATCTCGAAGAGCATTGATAAATGTATCAGCTGTTAGTTCGTCTCGGTGTTCCGCTTTATAGTTTGGATATGACAGATTTACCAGTCTCACAATGTCAGCCTCTAATTCTTGCAAAGTTTCGCCGGCTCCTTGTTTTCGTGTTCTGAGCTGCATGCGATGGAGAGCTTGCATATGACTTTCCCCATATCTTACTTCTAAGGCCTCCATTATTTTGCTGTAATCACGCTCTGTCGCTGATAGTGTTTGCAAAATTTCAGCAGCAGGTCCCTTCAATGCCAATATAAGCGCATTTGCTTTTGCTGGTGATCAACCCCAGTTGTTGCTATCTCAAATTGCATCTTAAATATCTGATACGATGTAGATCCATCAAATGCGAGTGTTTTCACTCTAGCTGGGGCTGATGTAGTTGATGGATTGATCATGTTACCTGACTTCCCTTGTGCTATTTCTTGGCGTAATTCACTCGAAAGTTTGCGTAATTTCTCTTGTTCTTCGGTAACTGTCCGCAGCTCCCTTTCCATGTTGTTGATTTTAACCTCCGCAATGGATATACGTGACTCGATTACTTCACATAGTTGTTGTTGATCTAATTATTGTTCCGCTGCTAGTTTCTCTTGTTTGGCCATCATATCAGCAAGTTGTTGTTGTTGGTTGTTTCCCTGTTTGGCCATCATATCAGCAAGTTGTTGTTGTTGCTCTACTTTTTGTTCTGCTGCCTGTTTCTCTTGTCGGGCCATCATATCAGCAAGTTGTTGTTGTTGCTCTACTTTTTGTTCTGCGGCCAGAACTTTTTGTTCTGCAGCCTGTTTCTCTTGTCGGGCCATCATATCAGAAAGTTGTTGTTGTTGCTGTGCCATCATTTCTTTTATCAACACCATCATCGGATCAATTGTTGGGGCATTCTGAACCGGAGCTTCCTCTGGCTCTATTTCTATGACCTCTGTGTTTTGGCCTGCTTCTTCTAAAACTTTACGCAGCCGGAATGCAAGTTCTGCCTTCGTTCCATGGATTGGAGCATTCCTTTTCTTCAACTCATCCTTCAGCTGGGTCTGGCTGAGATCACTAATATTTACTGTCTTGACCATTGTTTCAATAATCCCACTTCTGACACCACTGTAACGACTCTTCGTTGGTTCTTTTCGATTATTGAGCAAATACGACAGTAAAAAGACAGATCTTTAGTAAACAAAATCTCAAACTCTATTTATCAACCAGTTACAGCAACTTCCGATTTTAATTACAATGAATTCCAGGGTCTCCAATTTATGCACGATAAACTTCACCGCTTTTCTTTCACTATTAGTACCCAGGCTCAAGTACCACCGATTATTCCTTATACTTTCGAATATTTGTAAAACACTTTTAATTGCAAAATTAAAACTGACTATCTGATATTTTGTTCGCTTATTTATATTCAAAAACAAATAAGCAGAAACGTCTGGTAACTCAGTTTTTGTTGCCAGTGTATTTTCTAGAAACAATAGGCCACCTCTCCTTTTAACTCATTAATGTAAAAATTTAATTTACATTAATTTATGCAACTTGTGTTAGTTAAAGGGAGTTAACTTATAATTCATCTTTGCCATAGTCTGAATGTAGAAAACATTTAGGCAAAACGTATTGGTTATTTATGATTAAATTAAATTAACCCATTCTGGACGAAGTTTATTACAATACAATCTTGTTTATTTTTTACACAGTCAAATTTAGATATGTCGTTTTGTAAGTTTTTAGTAGATGAATTTGTAAAAACGTGGTAAAAACGTTTTTGCGTTCCTCGACGCTATCGCGTCTCGTGGACAAACCGTTCAATCACGCAAAAAGAGACGTTTTCACCTCTTGTATAAAAATCTACTATTTTTGACCCAAGCGAGTGGGGTGGCATTTGAAAGAGCATCTAATCGAAGAAACATTGCAATTTTTTTAGAATTATTCGGTGCACAGTTTTTAGTTATTGGTAAAAAAGTACTATATTAAGTATATGTATACCACCACCACCCTAAATTTCAACGCTGATTTATAGAAAAAATATTCCCAATTTAAACCATTAAAAATCTGGTTAAATCTTTCTTTAGTTAACATAAACAGCTATGGATAAGATTTAACCTCAAGTAACATTTTTTGTGTCATTTTCAATCAATGTTGATGTGATTGACATTTACTATTGACAGTATAAAGACTTTACAACACAACTTGGTCATTTATTTTTGATATTGGGTTCTTTTATATTCACGGAACTCTTGGCGAGCGAATTTTATTCGCACTTGTCCGACTTTTTTTTTATTTATATTTTCATTCAATATTGATGATAATTTATACAAAACTGATACCTAATTGAAGAAGCAACACACAATTTAAATAATTTTAACAAAACATTTAAATTTATAAAGTTAATAGCGAAACTCACCAGAAACGTTTAGTTATACAACAATAACTGATTATAACAGACGTGTTTTTGTTATTACTTTATATATTTACATTATTTTTACATTGTAATTTGTTGTTAGTTTTTTTTTTTATGTTGTTGTGTATTAAATTAAATTAATTAGCATTAATTATCCGTTTCCCATTGTATATCGCGGCGAAAATAAATAGAGGAATAGAAGAAAAAGTAATCAAAATTTTAATTTAAGTGTTTGCCTTTTGTTAATTGAAGTAGTTATTGTGTTTGGGCAGTGATAGTGAAATTTATGTTTGAATAAGTTAGTTATGAATAGTAAGATTTTTATTTGAATTCTTTTTTTATTAGTTTGTTTTTAACAAACAAATCTTTCTTTGGTAGTAAATTAATTCATAATTGTTTTATATTACGATATGACTTAGGTATGTAAAGTGTGTGAAAAAAGAATAATTGTATTATAATAGTTTAAGCTTCTGGTCATTGGTACAGTTGGATTAAAATTCCATATCTTCTTATTTTTTTTTTTTTTTGGAGCAACTGTATAATTCTATAAATATCAAATTTTGATAAGAAAAAAAATAATCTTACAAAATTACCATAAACGTGAATTTTTTGTGATATACATATTTTTATTTTATTAGTTGGTTTTATAGACCAACCTTTTTTTTCAGACAGCGATCATTGAAAATATGTCTATGTCGTTGCTTTTAATCGCCCAAGATCGTAGAAACAAAGGTAGAACTTAAACTTGTTTATTAATAGGGGCAAGGCGTTAAAAATATTTGTTTTGAATGAACTGGTTAAAAACATTCTATAATGATTATTAAGTGTTTATTGATCGAATTGGGATTTCCGTAGATATGTTAATGTAAGAGATCCAGAAAAGATGCTTTAGCGATATTAAATTAAGTTTTCTTTACATATAATGGTTCATTATAACTAGTTTAAGGGGGGGAGGATGGGGAGGGGGGTGTGGTTTTAAAGACGAAAAAAAGCATATTTTTGTGATTTTTTTGCGGCGACATGAGTAATATAATTTTATTAAATTGGATTACGTATTATTTTACAACTTTTGAAGTATGTCAGAAAAAATTTTCAATTAAAAACATTGATAAATAAGCCGGTGACGTTGAATCTCCAGGAGGCACCTTAAAAAAAAGTGGTTTTACGGTGAACATTATAATAACCCGTTACCGGATCATGTGAAACAAAAAAATTGATATGCATTTTAAAAGTGATGTATTTCTCGAGGTAATCACGAAGAGTTTTTTTTTTCTATTTTTTGCAGCACTTCGAAGTGAAAAACGCGATTTTAGCTAAAAAAATCGCGGTTAATTTGTTATTAAAAAATACAAAAAAAATGAAAAAAAAAAGCTCTTCGTGATTGCCTGTTGATTTATGTGGAGAAGTAATGTTCAAATTTTCAAAAGAAAAGGATCGGTTCAGTAGATTTTGAGTTCTAATGTTCACGAACTTCAAAAATGACGTTATCGGGAAAATGGGGTCAAACGGCAAAAACGCTGTAGCTCCGTTAGTTTAACTTGGATTGACTTAAAATTTGCACACAATATTTTCGATACATTGTTCATTCAGAAAAAAAATTTAAAAAAATTGGAAATAAAATAATTTCAAAACCATACCCAACCATACCCAGGGCCGATCCAAAATATCAAAAAGGAATTCCGAACCATACACTCGCACTTAATCCAGTGGTGTGGCAGCCGTGCCGAGGTGACCGATTGGCTGAAGGTGATTTTCATCAGTTGCTAATGGTGCACAACTCAGTACTTGGTCTGCTTTTGCAGTACTGTGACTTGGTCAAGTAAGGCGACTATGTTTTACTCGTCTTTTTGACCAGTAGGGAGTACGGTTGTCAAGTTTGGGATACTCTTATCGGTTTCGTTACATTTTAGTTTTCCTTCCACGATTAGCGACTACTTCACTACGGTGTGTTTGGTGAAGAACGATGGCACTGGGTAGTCAAATCTAGTGACAGTCAAGTGCCATTCTCCAGCACTAAGCACCCTTCCATTGGAGTGGAGTGGTAGTCTATTTTAATGCCTTTTAGGCAATCCATCATTATTTCAATTGTGGTTTTGTGAAGAGGACGGAACTGGGGGCTGGAACTCGTGATCTGGCTGGCACCAACGATATTAGTTTTAATTTATTTTTGCTGCTTAATTTTTTTTAGTTTAGATATAAGAGGATTCAGTATCTGGTTAGTAGAAACAGACATTTGAGCTGGCATTCAAACAGGCTGCTGAATCTCTTTCAAAATTTTGGGAGGTTCTAGAGCATGCAATTAGGATTTTGGCCTACAACTGCTCTAGTCCCGACATATCGTTGCTGGGGAGAAATCGTGAGTTCGATCTTCCTCCCAGTCCTTCTTCTACAGTTATATGCCTTTTCTTTAACAGTTTGTTACAATACAGGTTCTCAACCTTGGGCATCTCTTGTAGTTGAATAAAAAAACACTCCAAGATAGTGTGAAGTATATTGATATATCTCGATCCCGCATGGAGGGATCAGTTTTTATTGTTTCGAAATTTTTTTTATTTTTGATCTACGGGTGTGACAACCCCGCGTACTCCAGTCCCTGCTATTGACATACGAGTTAACGTGAGATATCACTTACCACTGGCAATAGCAGTGAGATATCACTAGCCAAGGTGACATCTTAGGGATGGTGGCGGATGAACTGTATTCAGTCAACGGTAGCACCCTCAATCTTAGCTGTGAAATAATCCTTGATGATAAGACGCTATTGCTTTCTTGAAGAAACGAGCCTTCATATAACCATGTGTATGCTTCAATCATTAAGAAAGACTGTGCGTCACAAGATCAAGGAATATGCAGCCGGCTGGATCATTGACAACTACATTTTTGTTTTGTTTCAGCAAATTTTTGTAAAAATTTGCAATTTACCTTTTAATTTACTTTTATTTTCTCTTTTCTATCATAAAATATTGGCCTATGTCATATTTTGTCAGTGATAGGATTTTTGGTTTAGTTATCCATTCTACAACAAAAAATATAAAAAAAACAAAAAAAGAAAGATTTACGTCCATCAACACCTTTGAACGTATGTTGTTGTGGGACCTTGGTCTTAAAAGGTTTTTATGTGTTATTGTGACACATATTGTAATTCCTACTACGCAACACATTTTATTAAAAAAAATATTCCTCTCGACAAGCGGTTCAATTGAGACTAGATGCGCAGACCCAACTCGAGTTCTGTGGCAGCTTAGGAGAGCTTTTCGGGTAAATGGGGACTGACTTCGAAAATGGTCTACTGGCTGTATAAAGTAGTCGTCAGACCCACTGTCAACTATGGTTCCCTTGCGTTGCTTTCAAGAACTTTTGTTGCTTGCTTGCTTTTCTATCACTAGTGCCTGCATGGCAACGCCTACAGCGAGGTTTTATTTATGGCATATATTTGCATATATTTGTAAGAATGGAAGCTCTTAAGGCAATAAAATGGCCCGAACTCCTGGGAACTACCAAGGGCTGTAAGAAAATCTTCTAGCGCAATGGAGGGATCTGGAAGAACATCTGAAAGATTTGTCATGCCGACTGATGACACAGTACCTCTAACTGCTTTTCGAAAGCAGTATAGAGTTGTAATTCCAACGATAGAGTACCGGTCTGTAGCTTATTTGCTCTTGTGCAGTGCGTCCAAGTCCTTGGACATATATACAGATGGATATCTCACTGGAAATGGTGCAGGAGCTGTGGTATATGCACAACAGAAAAGAAGATTATAAGCTGCAATTTCCACTTGACAAAGATTGCACAGCCTTTTAGGCAGACATATTCGTTATAAATGCAGCATCAAGGCGAGAAACGGAGATTAAATGGTCTGACAAGGTCATTAATATTTTTACTGATATGCAGGCTGCTCTATAAGCTCCAGGCAACTATACCATTAGACAAAAATACTGCAAGAATGTTCAAGGTTCTTAATTTATGTCCGGCTCAAGAACAGCATATCACTGATATAGACACCACGGTATAGTAGGAATCAGGTCCGCTGAGAGGCGCATAGGCCCTGAACCAGCAATTAGTATATCAAAAGGGAGCATAATAATGCTAGTCGAACAGATTCCCTTTCGATCCAGTGAATCCCAATGAAAGGACACAGAAGGCTGCAAGGTGTCCACTCCAGAGTTGAGCCAGCAAACCACCAAATTTCTGTGGTGGGTCTACTAACAGGTCACCATCATGTGAATAAACTTATGGTACGGCTTCGAGTAGAAAATGATACAACATGCCGTTTTTGTCTTGAAGAGAATGGAACAGTTCCTCAAGAAGCATGACTTTACAAATGTTCAACGTTAGGAATGAGGAAAAATTGCTCAAGACATTTCATAAAGAACTGGAAAATTTCAAGTGAACTATCCTTGTCAGACCATAGGATTATTTTATTTGAACATAAATTCACATACATACGAAAACGACACAAATGAGACTAAGCGGAACCTTACCGTGGTGGATAGAGAAGTCACAAACAAGAGATGCCGACGTTTAATAACACTATCGGACGAGAATGAGAATAGCTGCGGTGGCTAACACCATGTCACAAGGTAGGGCTAGAACAAGAGAGCGTAGAGACCCGTGACATGCATATATAGACTAGCCAGGAAGATGGTAGGATTCAAAAAAGAGGACTCTAGAACAAAAAGAGAATGCCCCAACGGTTGGAACAGTTAACATGAGATGGATCAGAGAACCCCCAGTACTGTATGACAGTGAAGCAAAAAGGGTTAGTCATCCATAAACAGAGATAAGACAACATCTAAGGCCAGGCACTAGCAAATCGGATGCAATAATAGTAATTAAGTTAGCACGTCTAATAAAGGACCATCATCAACCTATGCTGAGTACAGAGGAGCTTGGGTTAGTGGAAGAAACACTGAAGAGCCAGCTGGCTTTCATTCACTTTATAACTGTACGGCTGTGGTAGAGTGTGACTATACTAGCATACAGTAAACAGACTTGTGGCAGTAATAGTGGAAGTAAAAGTTGGTACATATTCGTTTGTGGCGAGAACGGGCATGGTTTTTTAAACTTCTAAAATTACAACAAAATATGTCACGTCGTTTTAATTACTGTGCTAGTAACTGCTAGAGCAGTTGTTAAAACAAAATAGCAACTAAAAATATGCCCATCGAACATAGAACCTCCCCCGATTATACAGACAGTTCAAAATTTTAAGAGTAGATCGAATAATAAATTGATGCCAAAATATTCAATGATTAAAAATAAAAAAATTAAATAATGTATAACTATATTTGTTTATACGAAAACTATTATTCTAAGTTAACTTCACACAACAGATTAGCAGTTGCTTATTTTTCTTATTTAATAACGATCATAAGTAGGTGGAGTTTAATCAATGTAAAATAATTTCCAGCACAGAGAACTTTGAAGATTTATATTGATTATTGAATTGAATTTATATTGATTGCTCAAGTACCTTTGGCTTATTAATAAAAATGGCATAAGCGGTTTTTTTGAAGAAAAATAATCAAACACAAAAATAATGAGTTTGATGTAGGAAAGTAATTTTGCTCCTAAACAAATATATTTTTTAGGTTTTGTTAAATTTTTTTAATTTGCTTATCATTCAACGTTGCATAGCTGGTATCTAAAGGGGGAAATTTTCTTAAGCATTTAAGTAAACTGACAATGTTGTGTGGCACTGTACCAAATGTCCCACATTACAGACAGTAAGTGCATCAAAAACGCTATTGTCTATTTTTCTCTTATTAAGCAAACGGTACCTTTCCTATCTAAGTTCGGATAGTACAGGTAATATCAGATTTTCTAATTCGTATCTATTTCGGAGGCTATGGTGTTTACCCAGTTCTTTGCACATCAGTTAATTCTAAAATTTGGATCTGTGGGTATGTGATATCTTACGTTAAATCGTATACCAATAGCAGGTACTGAAACACGTAGAGTTGTCACAAACCTAGATCACAAATGAACAAAAAATTTAAAAATCAACAAAAACTTTTCTCTCCATGCGCCAAGTTTAGGGTGGATGTCTACAATAATAGTGAGAGTGAAACTATCTTCCACTTATGATACAGTCGCATGGAAAGTAAACAACTAAGATGTGATAACAAAATGTTACAAAGAGTGATTTATATTTACTAGTACACGGCGTAAAATTTGTAGGTAAAATTCAGAAAACACTTGTCTGTTGGTCTTCTTTAAATGAAATCTTTTTAAATTTGAATGTTTCAGATATGCTTTTCAATTTCAAGTTTTAACAAACTATCCGTTATACTGGAGATACTTGTAAGCCAACTTTAACACCTAAAGTTTATGCTCTCTTATGGAAAAAAAACACCGTAGCGTAAGAATAAGGATATAATAGATCATTAAAATAACATTTTGTTAAAACACCACTAAAACTATTTACAGTAGAAGCAGAAAGTAAGATGCACCCTTTAATTTTTAGTGAAAAAGTAAAACTTAAATATGCACTTCATTTTATTGTGTTATAATAATATTGAAATATAAAACTTTAACTTTTTAACACCGAATTAAAAGTAATTTAGCCCAAATTTACGTTTATTTAGCCCTATATTAAACTTATCAAAATAACCACCCATTTTTTTAATAATTGCTACATAAATTCTTGGCATTCTACCGACTAATTTGTCAAGACATTCTGCATTCAAATTATCCCACACTGACTGGAGTATCTCCCAGAGATTAATAATAGATGCAATATTTGTTTTTCGTTCCTGCCGATACATTTCTTCCCATAGTAATTCGATGGGGTTGCAATCAGGAGTTTGTGGTGGCCATTCCAATACTGTGAGCACTCTTTTCTTTTCCAAATTCCTTAAAAATTGCGTGCATATCCTTCTTCGGTTTCCATCTTGGTCCTCTTGAACTCTGTTCAAAATCGGGCTATACGATTTGTGGGTGATCGAGATTTGACATCAAAACTTGATTCCCTACAACTTCGTCGCACTGTTGCTGACCTCATTGTTTTTTACATATATCGTCATCAACAGTGCTCAGATGAAATCAGCAGCATCATGCCTCAAACTTATTCTTACCCCCGTTCCATTTGGCAATTGGCTAGCGCAACCAGTCAAACGGTCAAGATCCCGCGCTGTCATACAGGCAGATCTCAGGAAGAGTTCTTTGTCCGAACTGCGTATACAAATGGAATATTTTGCCAGAATCCATAGTCTCAGGTGGTTTCAATCCGCAGAGGCTTAACAAAGCGTTCATCAACACCTTAAAGTGCAAGTTGTTGTGGGATTTACGTCTTAAAAGGTATTTATGTGTTGTTATGGACACATATTGTAAACTCTATAACACAACACTTTTTATTTAAAATAATTGAAAAAATAATAAAAACACAAACACATAAACGTACACAAATAGACAAAACAATATTACAACATTTAAAAACATTAACACAAAACAAGATGAACACTCCGCGGGGCGATAAAGCTTTGGAGATGAATGCTTCTGGCACCACGGTAACTGTTTGAAAAAGAGAAAGAGGAAAAATGCTTGTGGTTTAGTGAGGAGGAAAAAAATGAAAGCTAAGGCTGATTTCTCACTGCAAACAAGTATTGTTACTACCTCTAGCGGTCTCTCTGCAAGCTCCCTTGGACATAAGAACTGAGATCAAGCGCTATGGAGGGATCTGGAAGAACACCTGACAGTTTTGATCATGCTAACTGATGACACAGTACCCTTTACTGTCTTTCGAAAGGAGTATAGAATTGTAATTCCAAAGAAAGAGGACCGTTTATAGCTGGTTGCTTTTGGGCAGTGCAGCCAACACGTAGGTCATCTACAAAAATTGATCTCTCATTGAAAATTATGCGGAAGCTGTGATATCGTTCAGTAATTGAGATCTTGTGCTGCAATTTCCACTTGACAAATACTGCACAGTCTCTATGCCTCAGGTATTTGCCATAAATGTAACATAGAGGCGAGTGACAAAGTGTAAGTGGTCTGGCAAGGTCATTAATGTTTACTAAAGAATCTGTGAATGGTTATCCTTTGTATCGTCGACTTTATAATGGTATGAGTGTTGATGTTCTGGATGCATCTCTTGATAATAGATACAAAGAGGGCCCGGCGTGCTTCGCTACGCTTATAAATGAAGTTTTTGCGTAGACATTTTGTTGATGTAGAAGCAATGATTTCAAAAAGTGGTAATGAGAAATGCTAGCATATAATTTTTAATTTTTCTTTTTAAATATATGAATGAAAAATAATCAGAACTCTAGCTGATCAGTTCAGATATATGAAAAATTAGCGATCAAATAAGTTAGAAATCAAATAAGCTTACTTTAAAACTTATTTGATCACAAATTTTTCATATATTCGAACTGATCAGCTAGAGTTCTGATTATTTTTCATTCATATATTTAAAAAGAAAAATTAAAAATTATATACTATCATTTCTCATTACCACTTTTTGAAATCATTGCTTCTACATCAACAAAATGTCTACGCAAAAACTTTTTTATAAGCGTAGCGAAGCACGCCGGGCCCGCCTAGTTAATATTATTGCAATAAATAAATTATTGATTTCTACATCTCATTGTTGTATGTAATATGTCATTTTCAAACAGCTTTATAACGATTTTAAGTCTCGAATCTCATATGAAGAAGCAGTTTTAGTTTATAATTAAAATATACTGTCAACTATTAATATATACAATTTTTGTGCAAGGAACTTTCGACAATGTTCTACTTTTTTAGTATGTTTCCATATCAACTCGTAAACACCTCTGATAGCTTTGCTGCCTAAACAGTACGGTACGAAAGCATTAACCATTGATTGCCTTCTGATAGTCGTCTTCAAAGCGTGACTGCAGTTTTTTTTGTTTTATTTTCAGTTCTTTACTTCTTTTTTCAGGCCTTGACAAAATGCTCTTCTGTAGGAACTTATCTCGAAATTCATCTTATTACTTCCTTCAATTATAATTTTTCTTTTCGTCTTTTGTTTTAAATCATCTTAGTCATCATCATCGATTAGTTTAAACTAGTTACTACCACCCGTCTAAGTTTTGCTTCAAAAACATGCTGAAGCATAATACCAGCTAATTTGCAACGGACCAGCAATTTTTTCATCATTTTTTTATTCCCCTAGCCTAGACGTCAATAGATAATCAACAAGTTTAGTCTGTAGTTTGTACCCATCAGATGTCTGTTTGCAACTGGCAGTTTGTCAGCACTAATGATGGGTAAGATCAACTAGATCAACCAAATCAATGATCTGTTTGAAACATATCGTTCATTTCACTTACCGATTTAAAAACGCCGTTCATCGTTCATTCGCTCACTTCCAATAAACATAAATATTTAACTCAAAAAGCGAATAAATAGGTCTTGTTAATAAGTCAAGAACTGTCTCTCACTTTAATTGTAACATTCCTCTTAAGACCAATCATAGCACCTAAAATAATTCGCAAGGTTACAAAAAGGGTAAAAATTAGAATAAATCAAAGCAATCTACAAACAACATCAGCTAAACTGCGATCGTAATCTGAAAATTTAAAACCAATCACTTTTTCAAGAAAGAATGGGTTTTGTTTTTAGATCGGTCGTTCTTTTTGTTTTTTAATTTATTTTGAATCGTGGAGTGAAGGGCTGCTTCGATGAAGGACAACGAAGTGGCATAACAGGTCGCGTACCTAGCGAGATTATTTTTGGCCCCAGATCAGCTTCAATCCATGGGAACGAGTAAGAAATCCTGCTACTTCTTCACAAATAAACAATAGTACGCGAAAAACATGAAAAGAACGGAAAAAGAAAAAGGCAAGTGAATAAACTAAACTCTGACGACCCCCATATATGAAAGAATGGCGATCACCGCGTCCAACCCCATATTTCAACACACAGTCAGACGCTCTCACAATTCATCCACTCACGTACCCTCACACACACACATGCTCACATACACCCACAAGCACACATACACCCACACCCACATCCATGCCCATACCGCTAAAGCAGTGTTCCAATTTTTATTTTATTATGCCCTTACAAAGTTTTTGGCTCCCAAAATAAAATACATATAAATTAAAATCTGCACTCAAAGAGCTAAATTTTATTTTCTTATTTTTTGCCCTCAGATATTACTTCGGTCTGAAAGTTACTTCGGTCTGAAAGACCTAAGTATTACATTCATGAGCTCAAAGTGAAATTCTTACCCCCACTTTTTTTGACATTTCTCGACGTTTTAGGACCTCCTGATTCTAAAAAAGCAAAAAAAAAAAAATGTATGTCTGTCTGTCGGCCGGCCGTCCGGCCGGCCGTCATTACCTACGCTGCAGGGAAAACCACTGGATGGATTTCAAAAATTTTTTTTTCTAAAAATAGGTATACTCAAGGGACAGGTCCGAAAGGACGCTGTGTTCGATAACTGTACCGGAAGTGTGTCAAAAAAATCATTATGTGTGTCAAAACAAGGAAATTTGCATATTTTTGGCTTAAAAAACGTTCATTTTAAGTGATTACGAGTAGGAACATTGAATTTGGAGAAATCTTGATGGTCGGGATTGGTATGTGAGATCAAAAACTAGATTATTGCATTATAAGTTTGTCAAAAAAAAGTTGTCAAGTGTGTCAAAAGAAAGATTTTTATTTATTTTTTTACTTAATTTTTTGGAAAAAAAATATAAAATTAATTGTTTGTTTGAAATGAAGTTTTATTATTATTATTGAGAATTATGGCATTATAAGTTTGTCAAAAAAGTGTTGTCAAGTGTGTCAAAAGAAAGATTTTTATTTTTTTTCCCAATTTTTTGGAAATAAAATTGTTTGTTTAAAATGAAATTTTATTATTATTATTGAGAATTATGGCTTTATAAGTTTGTCAACAAAATGTTGTCAAGTGTGTCAAAAGATTTTTATTTAGTTTTTTACCCAATTTTTTGGAAAAAAAATAAATTATTTGTTTGAAATGAAATTTTATTATTATTATTGAGAATTATGGCTTTATAAGTTTGTCAAAAAATAATGTCAAGTGTGTCAAAAAATGATTTCATTTAATTTTTTAGCCAATATTTTGGGAAAAAAAATGTAGCTGTTTTTATGACGTAAATGTAATTTAAAATGAAATTGGACATGGAAATTTTTGAATTTGTTGTAGTTTTTGAAATATTTTTGGAATTTTGAAAAAGTTTGTATTTTTGATTTTGTAATAATTTTTCAATATTTTTAGAATTTCGGCAAAAGTTTTAATTTTTGATCTTGTAAGAATTTTTGAAATATTTTTAGAATTTTGAAAAATTTTTAATTTTTGATATTATTATAATTTTTGGAATTTTGAAAAAAGTTTTAATTTTTGATTTTGTAATAATTTTTGCAATATTTTTAGAATTTTGGAAAAGTTCGAATTTTTAAGAATTTTTGGCATATCATCAGAATTTAGAAAAAGTTTAAATATTTGATTTCATTCTAATTTTTAGAATATTTTTGGAATTTTGAAAAAGTTTGATTTTATTTAATTTAACAATATTTTTGGAATTTTGATTACAATTATCCGGCAACGTATTGATGTTCCGTGTTAGTTTTGTAATAAATTTTTAAACAGTGTCTATCTCTGAATACTTGTACTTTAACAAAGAGTAATGTTTGATATTCATCGCTGCCCAAAACTAAAAACCATGTCCTCATAAAAGTTTTGTTGCCGAAAACTATATCAAAATCCTTAACCCAGACCGAAGTCTTGATATCTCAGAGCTTGAGATTTCAGCCCCTCCATATTTTTAATTTTACTTTAGAAATAAATTTTTGTACGTTATAGATTTTATTTTTTTCAATTTATTTCGTTCAAAGAAAAGAGGAATAAAATAAAATCTAATTTTTTTAAACTAGCCGTTTACGGTTATATACATATTTTTGTTTGTTTTATTCTGGTTAGTTTTCGTCCTATTTCGTTATTTGATAAGAAAAGATTTTAGAAATTTGTATGTTTGATTCGTAATTTTAGATAATGATCGCCATTTAGGTAAATAATTTAATAATTATTTACCTAAAAATAATTATTATTACTATATAAAAAAATAATTAGAAAAAAAATCTCTGAGAGCATTATATTTATTTTTTTCAAATAACTATCTGCCAGCAAAATCTTTTCTCGTAAATTTTTATTTTGCCTATAAAGAGCTTTTTTTAAATTTTTTAATATTATCCTAAGTGCAAAAGCGAAAAATAAATTATAAAATAAAGCCCGCATGGTTTTATTTTAAAAATAAGTGCGAGCGCCCTTAAAAAGTAAAAATCTGATCACTGCGCTAAAGATAATAAAGTCCCAAAATTGAAATGACGGTTACTCTCAGATTTAGATTAAACTTTAACATAATGTAAATATTTAATTATTTATTTTAGATACTTGTTGTACCATCCAATGATTAGTATTTTGTATTAACATTAACATAGTCAACATAAGGCTTACGTTGCATGGCGTTCTCGGAAAATGCTTGTTGTAATATGTTCCCAAGCAGAACAATCTTCATTATCCTTTCTCTCTGCCTTTACCTGAGATAAACCCAAAACACATAGTTCGCATTCTGATAATAACCCACAGGTGTGAAGTAGTTTATAAGTATAGGAATGAAAATGACATTTAAAACTTTATTATCATTAATAAATGACTAAATCACCTGAGATAAGGCATCCATTAAAATATAGAAAAAAAAACATTTAAATATTATGGGTCTATTCCTACAACGCTAATTAGTACCTGCTGATTTATTTACAAAAAAAAACAAAAATCGAGACTTTAATTACAAGTTCATTCACCCCTGAATACACACCCCCTTGCATACACGCCTACGTACATACACTCACGCACACTTTCATACATCCATCCATACCCATTTATATATAGTTAAGGTGACTCACCCCATGGTTGGTCCAGATTCCCTTTTCAGCTGCTTCTAATCCGCCATGCCTATGACATTAGCTATATATCAAAGGTGTCGCATGGATAGACAAGTCCGAGTAGCAGTTATGGTAGACAGCAACTACACCCAAAATGTACACTTCGTTGCGTCACACAGAGCTACGGCGATTATGGTAAGCCAAATAATAGATGTAACAATTGTTGCGCCACAGATAACTAAGGCGATTGCTGTTTTTAAGATCAGTAATGGTTATGACAAATGTTGCGCCACACAGAGCTAAGACGGTTACAATAGATATAATAAAAACAAAGTGGCGCCACAGGAAACTAAGGCGATTGCTGTTCTTCAGTTAAATAATTGATACTAAAAATGTTGCACCACACAGAGCTAAGGCGGTTGCAATAGATATAATAAAAACAAAGTTGCGCAAAGGGAACTAATGCGATTGCTGCTTTTAAGTTCAGTAATAGTTATGACAAATGTTGCGCTACACAGAGCTAAGGCGGTTAAAATTGTAAACTAGCCATACGCTCTTCATCCGGTCACACGCGTTAAAACGAAGAAAAGGCTTGAGCTAGTGTTCCCCTGATCCACGTTTGGGGAAGACAAGAACACATCCACATTTACATACAATAATTTTCTTTCTTTTTTTTTCTTTTTATTTATTTGGGTGGTTTAACATAAATCTTTTAGTTCAACGAACAATCCCAGTTATGACCACTAAAAACAGACGAATTCCACCTCGTTTTGACTTTTTATTAACATATAATAAGCTGCCTACAGTTCTATGCATCTAACATTAACTTAAAATTTATCTTTAGTTTTCTTTATTATTATAGTAAGGGAGGTGGCGTTACATTTGTATGAGTCATTTTCTACCGACTGAATTTCATTTTGAGAGTTGTTCAATGTTAATATATGAACAAAATGAGCGTCAGTCGTCGGACCCGTGGTGGGGCTACGGGTGGCCGCATGCGAAATTCGGTAAAAAAAAGTTTGGTCCTAGTATTTTCATACCGCTCCAAAATTTGTGAGATGATATTTTAGATTATTTTTAACAAAAAAACAATCGTCAGCTGTATTGAAGAGGGTGGGTTATACGTCAGTCACGTATATGAACCATTCTAAAAACTTGTAAATATAAATTCATTTTATACCTTACGCAATTCATGCAGCTGAATTTTCATACTATTAAAATAATAAAGAAAACCGACAGCTGTATTTTCAACGGGGGAAAGGCCGTCAGCCAGTGTCATAACATGCTACGCGCTCAGTGCATCTCAGTTCATCATAGTCACTTTGCAAATAAACTGACGATTTTTACACTCACAAACGTACAGCTGACGACCATTTTTATTTATTTTATAAAATAAAATTACTTTTTATAAGAATAAAGTAATTATATTACATAATAAATATTTATTGGAGCGATGCTCCATTTTCCCCCGATTCGGATATTCGATTGTCCGCATACTCCTCCCAAACCATTAAAGATATTAATATGGAATTTTGCATGTAAGACGACATCTAGCCATAGATGGTTTACAAAAAAATTTTGAAAATTAGACATACCACGGAAGAATAATCACCGAAAAACGGTTCCTATAGACTTTCAATGGGAAAATTGGGAAAATTGCTTGCTTCGCTCCTTTTTATCAATTGCATTTTGCATTGGTTACCTAGTATTTTATTTATTTTATAAAATAAATAAAAATGGTCGTCAGCTGTACGTTTGTAAGTGTAAAGATCGTCAGTTTATTTGCAAAGTGACTATGATGAACTGAGATGCACTGAGCGCGCAGCATGTTATGACACTGGCTGATGGTCTTTCCCCGTTAAAAATACAGCTGTCAGTTTTCTTTATTATTTTAATAGTATGAAAGTTCAGCTGCATTAATTGCTTAAGGTATAAAATGAATTTTTATTTACAAGTTTTCAGAATGGTTTATATACGTGACTGACGTATAACCCACCCTCTTCAGTACAGCTGACGATTGTTTTTTTGTTAAAAATAATCTAAAATATCATCTCACAAATTTTGGAGCGGTATGAAAATACTAGGACCAAACTTTTTTTTACCGACTTTTGCATGCGGCACCTTTAGCCCCACCACGGGTCCGATGACTGACGCTCATTTTGTTCATATATGAACATTGAACAACTCCCAAAATGAAATTCAGTCGGTAGAAAATGACTCATACAAATGTAACGCCACCTCCCGTACTATTACTATTTGATTTCTTTTTTTGTTGTTTAATTAAAGAGCGAACGATTTAAAATTTACTCGTAATTTAATCTAAACATCACGACTTTCTTAAGAAAAAATCTAACAATTGTCTATTAAACGTTACACACACAACACACAACTTGGAGGTCATTGTTTGTAATTAGGCTACACTAATTAGTCCACGTTACACTAAAACCAACTGGTACGATTTTTCTAGATACTTTCTTTCAGCCTCATATGACAAAACACACTTTAATCAGACTGGTCGACGGTCACTATATTTCGTTTTACCCCTATCTTAAAGGTAGCATTTACATAAAATTTCTTTTATTTTGTTTGGTTTAAAAATGAAAATGTTTTTTGAGATATTCTCCGATTTATTAGTATCATTTACTACACTAGGCAGAATAAGTAACCGTATAAATGATAGTACCTAATCTCATAATTCATATTACAAAAAGAAAAATTATTCGTTACCTTGTAAACCAGTTTGAGTTAATACCCATAAGGTTGATTTCATCCGCAAAACTGGATTTTCTTGTCTTCTAAGTAAGCGTAATTTCTCAGGCTGAAGTTCAATGAAGCCAACCATTAACCTAAACCAATCCTCTGGCTTTTACATAAATGACCAACCTTGTTGGTTGTTCTTTACACAATAACACTATGACGTTTCTTATTCTATTCATCCACTACACGGATGGTAATGTTAAACTAACCAAGAGACGAATAAAACTCAATTTCTTAATAATTCAACTGAAATTCAACCGCGATGAAACGAATTACATCCTAATATATCCACGGTACATTCAATTTATCTCTTCTTTTAACCAAAATTAAAACTGATAACGAATTGATCAATTCACTGACCACACTCACGTAAACGTCAAAACAACCAACTTCAAAACAGACAAAGAGTCGAATAAGAAAATCAGACGTAGACTAAGAGGGCCTCTATACGCGGCTAGGCGTATTTATAGGCAGAAGTATCGACCGTGTTTACATTACCAATCGATAAACACAATAAGATTGTTTGTTGGACAATCTCGTTCGATAAATATGTGTACTAATAAAGAGTGAAGACTCCAACCTGTACTAAAGTTGTAGAATAATTATAAACAGAAACATGGATTATAAAACGATTGTAGGAAATCTATATGGGAACAGCGGAACTACGAATTAATGTTACAGTACATTTGTTTTATGCTAAGTTTATAGCAATCAACGATTACAAACTGAATAAAGGAAATTACATTGGAAAATATTACACAACTATTTTGGGACAATCTTTGTTTCACGGGAACTATTGGAGTTGGTAATTACGGTTTTAGTTTAAAAAAATATGGTTAAAAGAGAAACGAAGATGAAAGTAACGCATCTCTAAATCAGGGAATTATACAACTGGTCGTTGGATCACCAGACTACTTCGTAACAATCGGTTGTTCGTTCTAAACAAAATAAATCATTTTTTTTTGTTTTTGGAACGGATCGTTCATTTTAAAGAAAACAAGTTTTCAGATTTCTTTCTTCTTTTGTTTGATTTATTTTATGTTTTAATTTTTCATATGAAAATTTGGTTTTTTGATTCGTTTATTTCAGAACAAATGTTTTTTTTTAAACTATTAACTCCGTGGATTGTTTTTTTAACGATTGGTCATCGTTCACTAAAATCATCCGTTCAATTAACATTGACCGTTTACGACCGACACGGTTTCACAATAAAATGGCCAAAGGTTTCACTAGTAGATGGCTTTATCTGTAAAGAAAACAGACACTCTAACGATTCCGAAATAAGAGAAACCAAGATTATCACCCACGCCAATTAAAGTTCAGCTACCACATATCGTTTCCCTCAACATCCACATCAACGTTTCCCTCAGCTCATTATTTGGCGTTGATCAACTCTTCGTGCCTCTGTTATTTAACCAATCAAATTGATTAAGCAATAAAATAATATTACACGACAATAAATCGTTGAATAACATCAATATTACATCACTACACCATCACTACGCACTACACCAATCAAAAAGTTTTACCAATGGTTCCGGTGATTTCTGAACAATAATACAGCATATTAAAAATCTTTATACCAAACGTCAGGTAATCACCCTTGGAACTATTGAATCTGATGCCAAACTTTTCTTTCTTATATGCTGGTTTTCACAATTTATTCCGATCGACCATTACTTTTTTATTTATTAACAAATAAAATTTTCTAATTATTTTCTTTCGTTTACAATTTAAATTTAACTAAACGTTCAATTTTTAAAGAATCAAACAAAATTTAATGTTCTGGAAACCATCAAAGGTAATGAAAATCCAAAAGCAAGTTTCAACAAATACCCAATAGCTGAGCTTCTGTTAAACTAATCCACAATGCTCCGCAGTCTACTGAAAATTAGAGATAGAGAGATAAAAGTTATCATCATCTTCTTTATATATCGTTTTTTTTCAAAAATAAACATGATTTCAGTAAAAGAATATGGAGGGGCTGATATCTCACAGCTCTGAGATATCAAGACTTCGGTCTGGGTTAAGGATTTTGATATAGTTTTCGGCAAAAAATCTTTATGAGGACATGGTTTTTAGTTTTGGTCAGCGATGCATATCAAACTCTTTGTTAAAGTACAAATATTTTTTATCTGCTTAAAAGTTTATTGCA
This sequence comes from Diogma glabrata, assembly GCA_963693315.1. Classification (NCBI taxonomy): domain Eukaryota; kingdom Metazoa; phylum Arthropoda; class Insecta; order Diptera; family Cylindrotomidae; genus Diogma; species Diogma glabrata. Next base: position 397,060,566 of record OY856187.1, read on the forward strand.
AAACCAACACGAAACATCAATACGTTGCCGTAAAATTACAATCCAAATTCCAAAAATATTGTTAAACTAAATAAAATCAAAGTTTTTTCAAAATTCCAAAAATATTCCAAAAATTAGAATGCAATCAAATATTTAAACTTTTTTCAAATTCCAATAATAATCCAAAAATTCTTAAAAATTCAAACTTTTTCCAAAATTATTAAAAAAATTATTAAAAATCATAAATTGAAATTTTTTCAAAATGCCAAAAATTATTATAATATCAAAAATTAGAAATTTTTCAAAATTCTAAAAATATTCAAAAAATTCTTACAAAATCAAAAGTGAAAACTTTTTCCAAAATTCTAAAACTATTGGAAAAATTATTCCAAAATCAAAAATTAAAACCTTTTTCAAAATTCCAAAAATATTTCAAAAGCTATAACAAATTCAAAAATTTCCATGTTCAATTTCATTTTCATTTACATTTACGTCATAAAAACAGCTACATTTTTTTTCCAAAAAATTGGCTAAAAAATAAATGAAATCATTTTTTGACACACTTGACTTAATTTTTTTTGACAAACTTATAATGCCATAATTCTCAATAATAATAATAAAACTTCATTTCAAACAAACAATTCATTTTATTTTTTTCCAAAAAATTGGGTAAAAAAATAAGCAAAAATCTTTCTTTTGACACACTTGACAACTTTTTTTTGACAAACTTATAATGCAATAATCTAGTTTTTGATCTCACATACCAAACCCGACCATCAAGATTTCTCCAAATTTAATGTTCCTAATCGTAATAACTTAAAATGAACGTTTTTTAAGCAAAAACATGGCGAAATTCCTTGTTTTGAAACACCTGACGATTTTTTTTGACACACTTCCGGAACAGTTATCGAACACATCGTCCTTTCTTTCCATTGAGTTAACCTATTTTTAGAAAAAATTTTTGAAATTCGTCTAGTGGTTTTCTAGATTCCGTTGGTTGTGACAGCCGGCCGGCAGACAGACATACACTTTTTATTTTTGCTTTATAGAATCAGTAGGTAAAACGTCGAGAAATGCCAAAAAAAGTGGAGGTAAGAATTTCCCTTTTGGCTCGAGAATTTAATGCTTTGGTCTTTCAGACCGAATTAATAATGTTTCTTATTAACTTATTTTAAATATAATTCATACAATCTCCCCTCAGGGATCACTGGTCTGATTAGACCGTGATTCGGGACTTGGCGAACCCGAGGTACCTGAGCTATAGTGGGCTCTAGCCTGCTATTGCAAACCGTAAACCTGTTGTCATGTCTAGCGGGAACGGGGACCTTGGCTTAGCCGCCCGGGTCGCGGGAAGGTGCTCCCTTATTAGCACCCCCTGGTGGGTACACACTAGAGAGGACTCTTGCAGGGTCAAACCACAAAAGTACCATCCTCTGGGCACCTGTCGCCCCCAGTTGTATATAGACTTCTAACAGGTATAGACGAAGGCCTGTTGGTGACCTTTATTGCGTCTAAACTCGTGGGAACAATATGGATAAATATTTTGGTAACCTTTCAAATTTTTTAAAAACTTTGTTTTCACCTGTTTATTATTTCTTACATCCTATCATGAAATATTGGCCTGTGTCATATTTTATTATATGATAGGATTTATTGTTTAGTTACCCATTTTTAAAACAAATTATATTTTGATCAAATGACTATCACATTTTTTTTTTTTTTTTTTTTTTTAGTTTTATTTATTGGCTTAGACTGTTAGTCTATATGGCCAAGAGAGTAATACATGAGTGTGCCCAGAATTAGGATGAAGAATGTTTTGCCTGCTATATCCAAGTCTGAGAGTTGAACTCAACAGTCAGTCCTGCAATTTAGACAGGACTGTGTTTGAGGTCCCCCTCAGACATGATATGAGAGAAGAAAATTGCTTCCTCCTAACCATGGTTAATATAATGGTTATGTTACATAATTGCTTAATTATTAATTGGTAGTATGCATACTATTACTTAGAGTATTAATTATATATTTTACAATGTATTAAATGTGATTATCTATTACAAACAAATCTTATATATAAAATAATTTTTAATTGCTTAACAGTGTATGTAATTTTCAATGGTGTACATGTATAATTATCATCTATATTTATGATTTAGATTCATGATCATCTGCCTTAGTTAGATGTGTGTATAAAGTTAGTCCATAAAGGAGGTAGTGAGAAATTACATATTTTATCCTAAATGTCACAATTCAGATTTGAATTTGTTTATAATTTTATAACAATTAATATTTTTAATTAGGATTTCAAAAATAGTGAGACAGTTGATTTAGTTTTAACACTTTGTATATAATTAAATTTTAACCTATATTAATATTACTATGAACTTTTAGTGAACTTTTCGTTTCTTTACAGATAATTTTAATTTCCTAAATGTTACAATCGCAGTATAGAAAATAATAGGAAAATTAAAGTTATAGTTTATATTGGGGTTATTTTTATATATGAATATTGATTATCTTTTATTTGTCTCAATTCCAAATTAATCTAACAACCAAAGAGTGACAAGTATTGTAATTCATTAGAGATCGACATTTATTTCTTTGAAGAAGTTAATGATATCTTTATATTGAGAAGGCTTGTTGTTCTTAATAATTTCTTTCAGATTATATTTCATAAGTTTTGTATACTTGGATCTGACGGAGGAATATTTGGAACAATCAAAGAGAATATGAGAAGAATTATCCACGGTGTTACATGTAACACATATATCATCCTCTATCTGTTTAATTAATTTCAAATATTTGCAGTCAAAACAGTGACCTGTTCTAAGCCTATTTATTCTTCTGATCGTGTATGAGTCGAGATTAATTTTATGAAACCAAGGTTTTGTAGAAATTTTATGATCAATATTATTTGCATGAGTGGATCCTTTAGTTATAGTTTTATTTAAAAATATATGTTGCCACAATGTGTATAAATGATTCCTATGAATCTTGATAGATTCCTCAGGGGGAACAGCAGTATTCAGATGACTCGCACTTGTTATTCCAGCTTTTGCCGCAGCATCTGCGAGGTCATTACCTTGTATATTGGAATGGCTAGGAATCCAAACGATGTGTATCTTGATGTCATTGTTGAGTATTAAATTCAATATGAAATTTTCAAAATATTTGTATTTGTTATCTTCTAGAGTATTAGATAGAGAAATGCATGAACTAAGGGAGTCAGTAAATATGACAAGTTGAGGTAAGTTGGAGTGTATGGCCAGCCTTATTGCCTGAAGAATAGCAATGATTTCGAGGGATTTAATGGATATTATTTCTGAGATATGAAAATTGACAGTGGGGAAATTGTAGACATTATAGATCCCAATTCCCCTACCCATTTCATTAATTGAACCATCAGTATAGCAACTATTCAAGTTATTAAAAGTGTTAATATGATTGATACATATTTTTTTCTTGTTATATACATTCCACAGAACTTTTTTTGATAGTAATTTATGAAGAGATATGTCTACAATTAATTTGTTTTCATAATATGAGTTATTACAAATCGGAGTTACAGGATATACGGGGATTTTGCTAATAATACATCTATTTTTATTATATATGTAATTAAAGTGAGGAATATAACACTTGGAGGAGATAATGTGACCAATTTGAGTTTTTCGATAAATCTGATTAATAATATATTTGTAAATATAAATTTCAATCTTCATGTCGATAGGCAAATCTCCAGCTTCAGCTATTACAGCAGTAATTGGGGTGCTGTTTAATAGCCCTAGACATGCTCTCAGTCCACTATTAATGATGACTTGAAGTATATCAAAATGTGGTTTACTGAATGAGATAAAGGCGCTAAACATGATTTTGTTGACAAGCAGACATTTGTAAAGGTTGATTAGGGTGGAAGGATGAGCGCCATATTTTCTATTACCAAAGATTTTCAAGACATTGATAATGGGCTTGCACTTCTCCTTTAAGTCTTTACGATGATAGAGAAAATTTAATTTTCGATCAAAGTGATGACCCAATATTCTCAGTACATTGACTTCCTCTAAAGTACCATTACCTATTGTAACTTTAGTAGGGGGGTGACTAGATCTGTTGCAATGCATATAAATGTATTTGGTTTTGTCAATGTTGATTTGTAGTTTCAAAGTATTTAGATCATGAGCAAATTTGTTCAATAAAAGATTTGCTTTTCTCTCTGCCAAAATGAAATTTATATCTGCGACGATAAAAAAGAAATCATCAGCATATTGGAAGACTAGGACACCATCCAAAGAGTTAGTGTGTAAATGATGCGTATATAAGTTAAAGAGCATGGGGCTCATCCCGAGCAACACAATTCCCCTTTTTTCGCTTTTAAGACACTTCTTAAAAGCATCTTAAAAAAATCGTCGCTCTTAAAAGTCGTTTTAAGAGTGTTCTTTAAAGTGCCAAAAAACCACATAGGGCGCAAAAATATCAAAAAATTGCTTTTAACAGACTTCTTAAAAGACTCTTAAAAGGTTCTCTTAAAAGTATAACCTCCCCTTAAAAGTGTGGGTCTAGCTTTTAACATGCTTTAATTAACTTTTATCATACTTTTAAAACGTTTTTATCACCCTTTCTTGAAACTTTTAAGATACTTTTATCAAGCACTTTTAAGATGCTTTTATAACACTTTTATTGTAGTTTTTATGGAACATTTAAGAAGCGTTAGTACTTTTATGAACGCTTTATTGAGTTTTTGTTATTATTTTAAGAGCATTTTATTAGACATGAAACAGATCAAAGCTGTTTCTTTATCTTTCTCTTACAGTATAAATCTATTATTCCCTTTCATTTCTTTTCGAATGTTATCCATCTAGATTAATATTTGTTTGCTCTTTCACTGTTATATTGTAATATGCACAGAATCGAACAATAATGAAATTTTTTCCAAGTCAGAAGAAAAAATGGATGAATATATTTTATGAAAGAAATAGACATGCGACTTACAAATCGCATTCGCACTATTTTCCAAACCCGATTTTTAATGCAAAAATAAATTTATGGTGAGAGTTGATATTCTACTCCCTAAATTTTTTGCGGGCATTCTGAAAAATTATTTTTTCAAACATCTTTTCTTGATTTTTGGAAATTAAATTCGTCATAAAAGTATGATAAAACTTTAAACTTTTATGAGGCCTGCTTAAACGACCGAGTCCTCGGAAAAGATGGCCGACATTCTTAAAAGTGTAATAAAAGTTTCTTAAAATGTATTTTTGTTAAAACCTTCAGAAAAGTTTCTTAAAAGCTTTGGCGATGCAAGGTTATCTCAATCAAATCAGTATCAGCTGCAACACATTCCAGCCATAAATAGTAAAGACTATTTTCTAAAGTATAAAAATCATGAAGTGATTCGTTATTTTAGCCATAAATTGTCTAGACTATTTTCTAACGTGTAAAAATCATAGAATGATTCAAAAGTATAGACATGAGCTGTGAAGTTTTTTTTTTTTAAATTATAAAAATCATACATGGATTCATTTGTTTTCAGCTTTGTGCCGTATTTTACCTGAAAATTACAATAAATTCGGGCAACTTATTAGCATAATGGTTTGTTTTGTTTTCTTCGTTGTTTTTTTTCACCGAACAGCTGCTCTTCAACTAATCTTTTATTACTTCGTTAATAAATGTCTGAAAAAGTGCATACTTTTATGACACTTTTATGCCACACACAAAAGATCCACAAAAGTATATACTTTTTTGAGACTTTTATCCGTCGCAATAAAAGTCTAAAAAAATGTATAGTTTTGTGAATCTTTTGTGTGTGGCATAAAAGTGTCATAAAAGTATGCACTTTTTTCAGACTTTTATTGCGACGGATAAAAGTCTCAAAAAAGTGCATACTTTTGTGGATCTTTTGTGTGTGGCATAAAAATGTCACAAAACATATGTCGGAATAAACAACCGCTACTTTTGAAATGCCACGCGCAAATGACATTTGTTTGTAATTTCTATGTTAATTCTCAAAGTGAAACCATCGGCAAAAATGCCGTACAAGATTGTTCAAACGAAAGAAAATGGTAGAACGTACATCGAAATTGTACCGTCTGGTTGGGAAAAGAACGGCGAGTGTTATTTTCCAAAGAAAAATTTGAAAAATTGGCAAAAAAAAGAAACGCCAGACCAATTTCCAAACTACAAAAAACCAAGCCAACTCAAACGTGATAACCTTGTGACGTTGAAATCGGCCAACGAAATGGCCACTTTGATGACGAGAGAGACCGATACAGATGCCAGCGATCGTGACACTTCATATACAACCAAAGTATTGATGAAAAAAGGAAACAAATCGTTGGCTAGTGTGAATAAAAATCCCAATTTCACCATTCATCGATCGAATGCAGCTAATTCTGCTGTAAACAACTGTAAGTGTAACAATTTGTTTTGTTTCTATTTAGCCGATGTGATCCGAACAAAATCTTCATATTATTTTAAATCGCTTGTATCCAACAAACACAGGACAATTACGTGATTGAAGAGACTGGACAACAACAACAATTTATCTACCAGAATCAGCCGCATTCAATGCAGCCATCATCTCAACAAATCGTCCACCATCAACAAACGGTCATTCCTCAGCAACAACAACATTTAATGCCGCCACTGCAATCACACCAAATCGTTCTTCAACAGCAAACGGAATTTCAACAGCAACAACAACAACATTCAATGTCACTACTGCAATCACACCAAATCGTTGCTCAACAACAAATGGGATTGCAACAGCAACAACAACAACATTCGATGCCGCCGCCACTGCAATCGCATCAAATCACTCATCAACAAGAAATGGCCGATGGATTGCAACACAATGTGGAGTTTGTACAAATGGATGAAACACATGAAGTGAGTTGCCATATTTATTTCAATTGCCATCATGATGTTATTTATACCATATAATTATTTTAATTGTATATTTATTTTAAAAGGAATCAGACGAAGAAGAAATTGTTTCCAAAACCATCGAATTGGGTGAATTCCTTGCGACCATTGACTACAGATTGACAGCGAATGAAAATGCGACCAGACAGGCGCTGCTTCTTTTGACCGATATGAATGCCGAATTAGATATTTTGATGAAAAACACCGGTAGCAGCCCAGCTACTGCAAATACAGCGAATAATGCTGCAGTGGTTTCGAAATTGAAGCGTATCAGAACTGTTGATGATATGAATCGGTTCGATGATGCATTGAAAGATACGGAATATGCAGAGCAAGTGAAAAAAGAGTTGATGATCGAATTCGGAACTGATGTTGGACCAGTTGACAATAAACGTGTTGCTCATGATCTTCAGAGGAAATTGATTGACGACACATTCTTCACTTTTTGTTCATAGTCTGGCTCATCTATAAAAGGACATGCTGATCTTGTGCCGTTTTGTAATTTCAAAAACGTGTACGAATTGTTTTGGCAAGTCGTAAACAATGCGGACAAAACTTTTGTTGCAGACTATGCTAAACGTTTTTTCCAACGAAAAATTAACAAAAAAGCACGGATTATTGCCGAGGCCGAGAGTGAAGAGCCAAAAATCAAGAGAATAAGATCTCACGGCAAAAGACGACCACCAATCGGCCGCTACAAGAAAAAGCAACAAGATCAAAACGATGGCTCTGGAATCCATGAAACTGATCACACTGTAAACGATCAAAATGATCACAGTAATATTGATGTGTTTTTGAACAATACAAATCCACATGAATCACCATTGAATCGTACGGTTACTTATGATGGTAGCTTGGAACCAGTGCCACAAACAGTGGCAAATTCGTAGAAGAAGTTCACGATTTATTTTAATTTTAAGAGAATAATATAAAATCTCCATAAAATACATATTTGACTCAATGTATTCAATTGAAAAGAAACTCATTTGAAAAAAAATAAATCTATTTCGAAAGTATGAAAAATACAAATGAATCTGGTGCTCTTTTTTTCGTTACATGCATTTTACTAACCATGTACCTCGGTAATGGGTGACTTTTAATCTGAATAAACATTAGAAATGAGGTGAAAGTAAATTCAATCTTATTCTCGTCATTTTCAATCAACCGACAGGATTTGTCAAATGTTTATTTTCATTTTTATTTGAGAATGGAAAAACAATTTCACAATTTAAATTTCAAGATTTGTTTTTGTCAATTTTCTTTCTGTTTGTAATAATTCTAATAAATGTGTGACGATAATTATTTATTTATTCAAACACACATAAAAAAAATGAAAGAAATAAAAGTTGATTCCTCTTCGCCGCCGCTCTCTTCATTTGCAATCCAATCGTGCGACAAGCAAATTTCAATGGCTTCGTCTGCAACAACTGGTGCACTTTGTTGTGCTTTAATTCCACTTTGCGCTCCATTGGAATTTGAATTTGGAGAATCAACTTTAATTTTTTTTGCACTTTGATTTGGACGATACATGACAGACTCAACAAACTTTTTCTGGGTTTTCCTGTAATGGCCCTGACGCTTCTTCTGTTTGAAGAAGACCAATAAATTACCTCCATTCTTCGATTTTAACATTTTTTAAATCAAGCAGGTGTGATTTTTGCCTATTATAAAAATGAAGGAGAATACAAAACTAAGCGTCATTCTTCTACCTTACGTCAGTTGCTTTTATTTGACTTTTATGGTACTTTTAAGACGGACTAGTTTTAACACGTTTCCATAAATGTGCTATGAAAGTTTTATAAAAGACGTCAAAAATATAGAATCATTGAATTTTAACGCTTTTATTATGACCTTATAAATGCTCCTTAAAATGCTCACAAAAGTTAACTTTTAAGCGGGGGACATAAAAGCCTGTTAAAAGTCTGATAAAATATATATCTTTTATTAAAACTGATAAAAGTTTGATATAAGCTCAATAAAAGTATATACACTTTTATCAGAGAAATTTGAGGGGAAGTGTGTTGCTCGGAATGGGATCCCCTTGTGGAACACCCCGACTGGCTATTTTGTGTATCTTGAACTGATCATCATTGAATATAATACTTCTATTATTTAGTCTGTCGTGGATCCAATTGACATAAGAAGAAGGTATGTTTATATTATTCATTATATTAGTTAGAACCTCTATATTAACATTATCGTATGCTCCTTTTATATCCAAGCTTATTATAAAGATTCAGAGTCTTTCTTTAATAAGATGTTTTAGACTGTTCAGCATGCTAAATATTAGATCCCGAGAAGATTTATTTTTTCTAAACCCATAAGAATGTTGAGGTAGAATCGTGTTATTGCTGACAAAATGATCAACTCTATTTATGATTAACTTAGCCATGATTTTATAAAAAACGGGAAGGAGTGAGATGGGACGATAATTTTCAACCTTAGAGCTGTCTTTATTTGATTTTAGAATAGGTATGACCTTGGAAATCTTCCAATTGGAAGGGAAGGATTGTTCACGCCAGGCTTTGTTTAGATGCTCTGTCAGTTTTCTTAAATGGTTAGGATCCAAATTTTTAAGAATTTTATATGAGACTTGGTCTTTACCAGGTAGAGTGTTTTTCGATTTCTTAATTATTTTAATAATTTCATCAACTTTGAATTCGTCCTGATAAAGTAAAAGGGGATAAGATTTGTCCTTATAACCTGAGCTTACTATGCCGGGATCAAAATTCGCATTCATGAATTCTATGACTTTTTCCCTGATGCTGAAAATATTGGAGGTTTTAGGGTTCTTATTTGTGAAACATCTAATTTTTCTCCATATAGTTTTGATACTAGAGTTAGGATTGAAGGTATTGATGAAGGTGGTCCAAGAGGCTTTTTTTTTCTTTTTTAATTTCCTTTGAGAGTCTGCAGGTTGCTCTTTTTAGTTCAATATATGCAAACTGACTATGATATTTATTATAATATCTCAATCTTTCTCTCTTGATGATCCAGAGTCTTTTGATTTTATCATTCCACCATGGTTTCGCAATATATTTGTTTTCCTTAGGTATCGTCAAAGTATTATTCTTGATAATCATCTCTAGTTCTGTTTGATAGCCTTCTAAATCCAAAATGTTGTTAGGATTGAGGTTGGATATATTTTTCCAAATTTTTGAATAGCTAACTTTATTATTTCTTTTATATGGGATGGTACTGAGCTTGTCCAGATAATTTAAGACAACCGGTAAATGATCAGAGGTACCTATGTTATTATAGACGATCTCCCAGGAAACTTTGTTTGTTAAGTCTTGGGATATAAGAGAAATATCGATGGCAGAAGAGTTTCCCAAACTCCCCAGCCTAGTATGGTTGCCATTGTTTAAGACTATGTATTTGGAGTTATTGATAATGTCCGCTATTATTTTCCCTTTAAAATCGGGAAGACTTGGATCCTCCCATAAATGATGGTGGGCATTTATATCCCCCAGAATTAGAGATTTTGAAGAGTCCTTCAAATGTTGAAGTAGCAGATTGAAGTTAGTCTTCAACATATGGGCATTTATATTTGGGGGAGCGTAGAAAGTGGTAAAGGAGAAAATTTGATTATCATGATCTGCAATTTTTATGTTCATGACTTCCAAGCGATCAAGATTCCAATGATAGTTAACTTCTTTTACGATTATATTATTCTTGACTATGAATCCTACACCACCGTAGTTATCATCCCTATGTTTAAGCAATGTTGAATAATTATTTATTTTAAAATTATCAGACCGTTTTGACCATGTTTCAGTCAAAAAAACAACATCTATGTGTTCCATTTGTAGAAAATATTCTAACTCAGCTTTGTTTTTTCGTAGGCTTCTTATATTAATTTGAAGGATTTTAATGGGCATAAAAGGGTTTAAACAATAGGGTATCAACCCTATCCTGATTAGATAGCAGATATTTCAGACTTATATCCTGAATGTATGAAGAAAGATCAAAAAGGATGTGCCTATCAAACCAAAGATGTAATTTGAATTTATTATATGTATTCATGGTAATATGATATAGGATGAGGATGCTAGTGATATTTTTGAAGGTTCTGGACAAGTGATTATAATTAAAGTAATCTGAGTAGTTTGGGTGGCAAGGACCCAAATAACTCTTCATTAAGCCTGGTACAGAAATTAATATTGGATATTTAATTTTGTTATGTTTTTTTCTTCCCTTGTTGATGTGAAATAGGAGTGTGTTTGAAAAGACGGTTTGGACTCTCATTCTATCAAGATTATTAACCAATGTTGTTGTGATTACGCTCCATATTACCGAAAATATGGAATTCATATATATATATATATATATATATATATATATATATATATATATATATATATATATATATATATATATATATATATATATATATATATATATATATATATATATATATATATATATATATATATATATATATATATATATATATATATATATATATATATATATACTTGAATATAGGGGAATATGATCAACGAGATATGTAAAGGAAAACAATTCAAAAATGACACTGATGAATATATGATGTGAGCATGTATATAATTGTAATAAGAGACTTTATTCAATATAGTAATAGCCATATATCTTACGATATGTGTGATGTTAGACTGAATGTAGTCTCTGATTAAGAGAAAGCTAAGAATTATTAAGATATTATTTATTAAATGGAGACTATGAGTGTAAACAAGACAGACGATTCTAAATATTCCAATCAGTTTAGAAATAATAATGAATTCAAGAGGATAATATATAAATTCAGCAACTCTACTTCTAGAGTTTCTTATATAGATAAGATACAATATACGGGATTCCAGTGTAAAATTTTTTTTCTTTATACTCATATACAAACTCCAGGTTATGAGTGAGTAAGATTTGAAAAATGAATGAAATACATAAATTCTAGTGAATAGATGAATGATGATATTTAAAATAAACTTATATATAATTAAGCAATTCGATAATTTGTAAATAGGGAACGAATATTTCAGGAGAAGGTTATGATATAATTTCGATGTATAGTTGTGACGGACGAAATAGATATATCCTGAGGACACAAGAAATGAAGAAGCTTTTATTAGGGATAAATGACCGAAAGTGGGCGATATTGGTAATGCAAATTGAATGATGGGAGTGGTGTGATATGGGTAGGAGATATGCACATACAAATCACCATGGAAATTAGGATGTCAAGCGGGGACATGATCTTTCATACCGGAGGTGGCAGGATGTGTGATGCCATCTCCACCAATTATGAGGTTTATAGTATCTTTAGTATGGACTGAAAGTAGATGTTCCATCTTTCTGAGATTGTTGCAAAGATTGGCAATTAAGATATTCTTATTACTATCATTGTTTTCTAGCTTAGAAATATTTTCGCCTATGATTAATGTTTCCTTTACGATGGATAAGATTTGTATTTGATTATTTTTGATTTCATCTATTTCTTTCCTCAATTTTTCATTATCTATTTTGTTTGTTGTCTTGAATTCTTCCAATTCCATTCGCAAAGTGTTGAATTCATTTTGATTCTTAATTAATGTTTTGTTCATTGTTTTTAGTTTTCCGTTTTCTTTAGCCATGGCTAGAAATATTAATTTGTGTTTCTTGGAGTCAGTAGTATCGTTAGGTGTAGTTATTGACTTATTACCTTTATTAGGTAGTTTTGGGAAATTATCAGATTTATAATTAAATGTAGGGGGTGTGATTAAATTTTTGGCTTCCTTAAAAGAAATTCTTTTAGAGGACATTAATGTTTTAATTTCTTTTTGAATCAGTAATTCTGCGCAATCTGGATGATTAGTTTTAGTTTGCTGTTCACAATATAAGCAATAGGAATCGTTATCGCAGTCAATAGTTTGGTGATCAGAATTAGTGCAGTTGAAACATTTACTTTTGCTTCTACATTTAGCTGCCGAATGACCATAAATTAAGCAGTTTGTGCAGAGTAAAGGTCTAAGTATGTATGGCGATACGGACCTTTTAACACCAGATATGATTATATGATCAGGAATATGTGAACTTCTGAATGTAATTATTATTGAGTTGGTATCTTCTGCTTTACCTAATATTGAATTCCATTTTGTTAATCTCTTCATATGTATTATTTTATCAAATGGATTAGTATCATTAATGAGATCGTTTAGATTGGTATCAAGAGAGACATGTCTTATGATTCCCTTGGATTCAGTGAAAACATTGGGGATGAATGCATTAAAATCCTTGTTTGTGAAGAGGACATCCACAAACGAATTAGCCGTTTTCCAATCCCCACTTTAAACTCTGATTTTATTTCTGTTGAGTTGGAACACCTCAATGATGTGTCCCAGATTTAATTTTTTGAGATAAATGGCCAGAGAGAAATAATTGATTTCTTTGCCTTCTATGATAAATGTGAAAGGACCTAGATCACCTGGTCTATACTTATTTAAAGTATTAGAATATCCTTCTAGAGAGGGAGGAGCTTTAGTCACATCATCTGGATTGTAGTTTTCTAAAGTATTAAGGGAGGATGATTTGTAGATTAAAGCTGGACGTATACCATCTAAAGTTACATTTCCAAAAGTGTCAGGATATTCATCCTCAAGAGGGATAGAGGCCTCTGATATAGCATCCAAGTCAGGATTCATGTCAGAAACTGATGTGGTCGAGGAGTGTGCCTGATGATTAATATTTTTTTCTTTGTCATTGTCAGGAGCTGCGTATTTTGCTTTTTTTGTAGCTATCCTTCCCTTCTGCGCTATCTTGCTTTTTTGTTTTCTATTAGGCATGTTAAACTTTATTAGGGTAATATATCTCGGCGAAGCGTGTTAAGCGGAAAATGTATTTATTTAGGTTACAATGGGACGAAGGATGTACAGTATGTGATAGTATGAAATTAAATAATTGATTACGAACAGATGAATCGATATATAAAGAGATTGTTAGATTGTGTGGTAGAATATTTATAAACAGGCTTAGTTGGTCTGTAGAGGGATCACCCAGGATAAATTCTTTGAATTATGGAATAGCAGAACTTGGTATCTTACAATATAAGATATAAGTTCTTCCAAATGTGTTATGATCAATAAACCTCATATTCTTTTCGGAAAAAAGAAAAGGGGTTGATTTTAGATTTATAGAGGTATATTGGATGGAATTGAGACTGGAAAAAAAATTATAAGAAGGGTATATAAAATCAATATGTCTGGAGAGTCATTAGGACCCCAAGATCAACTATAACTGAGGTTATATGATTTGAGAATTATAATTCTCTATAATTATTATTGAAATATGTATAAACTTAAGTTAAGATTAATTAAATTATGTCACCTGAATGATGTTAACGACAATGAATGTGTAATGTAGTGATTCTTGAGTTTTAATGTATCTAATGGCAGCTGATAACACAGATGTATTACAATATTGGTAGAAGTATATTAATTCTTGATGTAGACAATTGATGCTTGCAAATGAATGATGTTGAATGATTTGATGTTGTGTTGAGACATAGTCACACATGGATGAATAAACCGCAGTCCTGATGTGAGCTGATTCTTATAACTTGATTACATAAATTTATAATCTTGATGTGCATTTGGTTGAAATAATATGTTGATTTGTTTTCCCAAGTGATATAGATTTAACATTCAAATGGTAGGAGTTTATGTGGTATTTATTATATGAGGATATGGTGTTAATATATCAGCATTATCAAATTGATCTCCAAAATCTAATAACTTGACTTCCGAAGGTAGATATATATTCACTGAAGAGTGATGTTAACGGCAATGAATGTGTAGTGTAGAAATTATTGAGTATTTTATATATCTATAGGCAGCTGACAACACAGATATATTACAATATTAACAGGAATATATTAATAATAGCTGGTGTTATTATTGATGTTCAATAATTCCGATGTAGTAATTCTTGATGTAGACAATTGATGTATTGGTCGGCAAGAGACTAATTGAATGTTTTAACTTGATGTGAGTTGGCTCTGTAGTGAGATCTTATGGCTTGATTGCATGAATTTATAATCTTGATATGTTTTGGTTGAAATTATATGTTGATTTGATTTCTAATATGACATAAATTTAATGTTCGAAATGATAAGAGTTTATGTGGTATTAGTATGATATGAACTCCATAATAATATGTGGGTATGATGTTATAATGTCAGCATAATCAAATTATTTTCAAAATGAGCCGATAACTTGACTTCCGAAGGTAGATTATTCACGACAGTAGAAATGATGAAATATACGTTGTATAATGATTATTGGACTTTATATAATGTTGTTGAATGTATGTTCCAATGGACGGTGACGCTTTCTTGTTAGTTTGGTGATTTGATTTCGTTGGCAAATATATTATGATGTATAATATTTACTATTAGACTAGTTATAATTACAGTTGAATTGTATTGTAGGCTTTGTATAAATTATCTATCCAGGCTGCAACGCCTATCAGCATTGTCTTCTTAACCTCCAAAAATGGATGGTCTGAAGAATGGTATTTACAATGACTGTATAATATAGAAATTTCTAGAGTTTTTATATATCAAATGACAGATGATAACAGAAATGCACTTGATATCTATTTGATAATATGATAATATTGTAATATGATAATATTTGATAATATGTTGATTAAATTTCCAAGATGTAGTTTAGACGTTCTAAATGTTTGGAGTTTATGTAGTATTATGATGTAGACTCCATTATAATATATAGATATGTTGTTAATATATCAACATGGTTGAATTGACCTCCAAATGAACCAATAGTTTGACCACAAAATAAATTATATATTCACAACAGTAAAAATAATGAAATGTATATTGTTTAATGTTGATTGTAAATTGTAGAATCTTGGAGAATATGCGTTCAAGATGGAGGGTGGCGTTTTTATTAATTCAATGATGAGGTTTCGTTGGCAAATATATTATTATATTTAACACTCACTATTAAACTGGTTGTAGTTATACCAAATTGAATTATATTTGCAGAATTTGTATAAATTATCTGCCAAGGCTGCAACGCCTGCCGGCGTGATCAATTTAACCTCCAAAAATTGATAATCTGATGTGATATATCGTAATTAAGAAAGTAGATAATTAATCATCAACACTATTTTTATGTAATATTTAATTAATGCAATTGAAATTTAAAATAAATTTTTAATACGTTCTTGAGAATTTGATTTATAACGAGGTTTTATTTATCGACTGTTCACAATGCTTTCCAAAAAGCGAAAAAACTACTATCACATTTGATAAAAAACTTTTTAAAATACACATCCAAAATATTTGTGGATTGAATGCCAACCGGGACGCCGTGCAACATCATCTCGAGCACGACCAGCCGCATATTCTTTTTCTTACAGAAACACAAGTTTCTGAAAATTATCCCTATGACGTAACACTAAATCCCAAATATAGGCTTGAATCAGCTTTTAAACTCCATCAAGGTGTATGTGCATACATTCATGAGAGTGTTGCATGTAAACGCTTTCCAAATTATGAAGTACATTGTGATGGCTACAGTACAGTAGTATTAAAGGTTTGTCTACCTGAAATTTCTTTTTTCACAATAGCTCTATACCGGTCCCCAAACAAACATAATCCCAATTTTTTTAATGACTTGACTAATGTTGTCGACGAAATTAGAGCACAATTTCAAAGTTGTGAGGTTATCGTTACCGGTGACTTCAACGTCCACAACAAATCGTGGTTGGAATTTTCCAAAATGACCGACGACAACAATGGAAGGCAGGCAGAAATATTTGCTGCATCGCACGACCTGACGCAGATTGTAAAAAGCCCAACTTTCACTCTTCGTAATGGCGGTGATAAAAGTTTTCTCTTAGACCTTTATCTCACATCTATGCCAGATATTACGAGTGTCGATGTCGATAAGGGTAGTATTGGAAATTCTGACCATTATCTAATCACATCAGTTATCAAAACTGATTTGCTACAAACTAGAGTTCCCAAATCCCGTAAAATATTTCACTTTTCAAAAATGGACACCAATGGTCTCCGAAGTTTTTTTCAAGGTTTCCCTTTTGATCGTCATTGTTTTTATACTGACGATGTAAATGTTTCTGCTCAAAACTTTACTGAAACCATTCAATTCGGTATTAACAAATTCGTTCCCTTTTCAATAATGAAACCCCAACAAAAATATTTGTTTTCGAAAGCAGCCAAATTGGCTCTTAGAAACAAACGTAGATTATTTAATATTTGGATTCATAAAAAGAACTCTGTTAATCGATCCCAATATTTAAAGGCTAATAAAATATCAAACCAGATAATCGAAAACGAAAAAGCAGAGATTGACAGAGCAAAAGCGGCAAAACTTTCCAGTATGTCAATTTCTGATAAAAGTTTTTACAGTGCCATTAATTCTTTAAATTGTGGTACTAAATCTTCTATCCCTCCTATCATTGATGGTGACTCAATCATTACTGACCCTGTAAGGAAAGCTACATTGTTCGCGGAACGCTTTGCTTCAAATTCAACAGTTTTAGAAACTCCTAAAGAAACACCCCAAACCCAGTCTTCAGGAGTTAATATGAAACAATTACATTTCAAACCCAAAATTGTCGAAAAACTTTTAAGGGGGTTAAACAACAACAAAGCTTCTGGTCTGGACAACATTCCTCCTGTTATTCTAAAAACATTTTCAAAAGAACTTGCACCAACCCTCACCAAAATATTTTATCAATCCTATAAATCTGGTATTTATCCATCCTGCTGGAAGCTGGCCAATGTCCAGCCTGTCCCAAAAAAGGAACAAAATGTGATATTTCAAATTATAGACCAATAGCCTTACTCCCAGTCATGTCTAAAATATACGAGAACTATATTAATTCACACATATCCAAATTTTTGGAAGACAACCATTTGATATCTGACAGCCAATACGGTTTTAGAAACAAAAGATCAACAACCGATCTATTGAACTATGTGGCACATATTTGGAATAGCATACTTGAGAAAGGTGGTGAAACGTACGTAATCGCATTAGACATCTCAAAAGCATTTGATCGAATTTGGCATGCCAACTTGATCAACAAGCTCGTTGCGTACGGTTTTCATCCCGCAGTCGTGAAGTTGATTCAAAATTTTCTGTCTAACCGATACATCTCGGTATCTATAGATGGCTTTTCTTCTGAGTCTAAATTAATAACCGATGGTGTACCCCAAGGCTCAGTTTTATCTCCCACTTTATTTTTAATTTATATCAACGAACTGTTGCAAATCACCAGTAACCCAATAAATAGTTTTGCAGATGATAGTACACTGCACAAGTCATTCGTCCCCCTATCTTCAAAGGGTAAAACGCATGAACGAATAAATCCCGTTCGGAGAGACGCTGCCATAAATGTAAACGAGGACCTAAAAAAAGTCGCCGATTGGGGTGACAAAATTTTGGTCAATTTTAATTCCACCAAAACACAGCTATTGATTGTTTCCAGATCAAAGACCGAGTTTCCCAACGATATTTCAATTAATATGTGTGACGACCAAATACGCGAATGTGAAAGCATTCGTTTATTGGGAGTCACAATATCCAATGACTTACTCTGGAACGATCATATAATGGCCATGGCAAAGAGCGCGTCAAGAAAACTCGGCCTCCTCAATAGATGTAAAAAATATTTTACTTCGCATCAATTACTCCACATTTATAAGTCCTATATTCGTCCCTGTATGGAGTATTGTTGTCGAGTTTGGGGCGCTGCATCTGTTACTATCCTGGCTCTTTTGGACTCTGTTCAAAAGCGAGCTATACGAATTGTTGGTGATCGAGATTTAACATTAGGTCTTGATTCCCTGCAACATCGTCGCACTGTTGCTGATCTCGTTGTTTTTTATAAATATCGTCACCAGCAGTGCTCGGATGAAATCAGGTCCATAATGCCTCAGACATATGTTTTTCCCCGTTGTTGCGAAGTAAATAAACTATATATTTTTTCGGCAGCTTAATTCGAGAGAACTTTATTAAAAAAGAACTTCAAATTTCCTAAAATGAAATTTGCAATACAAATAAATTACTTTTGGGATTTACATAATAAGGAAATAAACTATTTTATAACCTTTACATATAGTAATAAAAATTAGTAAATACAACTAAGATAGAATTAAATAAATATTTACTTTAGTGCTCCTTGTATTTTAAAATTATACAATTTAAATTTTAATTAACTTCACAATTTTAAGATTTTTTTACTTTTTGATGTTGTTGGATGAATTTTCCGGTTAAAAAGAAATAATATTTCCAGTTTGTCAATAATGTCAACTTTTAGCGCTATATTTTTTTATAATTTTCAACTAGTGACATCTACCATTGAGCGTATCAAGCATTTGATGTTGATCTCCTGTCATGATCTAGTTAAAGCGGTTACAACATATTTGTTTAAGATTTTTTGACATTTGTTGACGTTTACAATTTATTGAATATTTTTGTTGTTAGTTTGTATTAAATTTTTTGGTTAATTAAATTGATAAACGGCTTAATTTTTAAAATAATAAAATAATTTGATTAAATTTAATTAACCCGTGATGACCATCGATAACACCCGTCTTACTCGTCAATCGGTGTGTGCGGGCGGTCGTACTGTCGAGATTATTCACTGTCATAGTAATAGAATGCAAAGAGATTTCTTTGTGCGTACATCGTACACATGGAATGCTTTGCCCGAATCAATAGTCTCGAGTGCTTTCAATCCACAAAGATTTAAAAAAAGCGTCCACCTATACCTCAAGACGCATGTTGTTGTGGGACCTACGTCTTAAAAGGTATCTATGTGTTGTTGTGACACATTTTGTAATTCCTACTACACAACACTTCTTATTAAAAAAAAAAAAAAAAAAGAGATTATTACCAAAAATCTCCATTGATATAAAATGCAGTAAAATTCTTCTAATTACCAAATCAATTAACAAAACTCAAGTAAACGAATTCATAATGAATTATTGATACACATAATCAAGATCATCAGGCACGTTATGTATGACAATATGAATAATTCAACAATATAAATTCATATAAATCAAAAATACAAACAAGCCAAAAACTCTGAAATTCATATAAATATTTGCGAAATAAATCTGCATAAATCATTAATTTATAACGTTAAAACTACAAGACAGCAACAAGACATTATGCTAAAACGTACAATGAATGAAGAATAAACGAAGGATACTGTGGAGGTTGCTAGCTTTTCAGATAGATGACACTTTAAAAAAAAGAAATTTACAAGTTAACACATCATATGAATATTTTTTTTAGTCTTTTCAACTCAACCTCAGATAACATATTTATATGAATTTTCTGTTATGAATTTTAATGAAATCAAGAATAAAATTTCAATTCGTTTGAAAACAGAAAAAGTGAAAATTCACTAAAGGTTATGTGCAAGGACGATATCGCAATGATTACATAAAACTAAATTTATTTAGGAAAATCCTAATTTTTCATGTATTTTACAGGTATGATTAACATTATATCCAGAGATGATTGGGGAGCGAAACCATCAACACTTGTAGAAAAGTTTTGCGGAGAAATTCCATACGTAATCATACATCATTCATATATTCCAGGAAACTGTGAAACCGAAGAAGAATGCAAGAAAGCTATGCGATCAATGCAAAATGCGCATCAGGTAACAAACGGATGGAATGATATTGGTTATAGTTTTGCTATCGGTGGAGATGGACAGATTTATCAAGGTCGTGGATTTAATGTTATTGGAGCACATACAAGTAGCTATAATGACAAAAGTGTTGGAATTTGTATGATCGGTAATTGGACAGGTTGGTATTCTTTTACTCTATAATAACACTGAGATTGTTAATAAATTTACATTTTTTTTTGTCAGATATGTTACCTTCACAAAAAATGCTGCAGGCGTTACATAAACTAATAGCATACGGTTTAGAAATGAAATATATAAAGAAAAATTATACCTTAATAGGTCATCGACAAGGTGGTGAAACTGAATGTCCCGGTGATTCATTGTTTAATGAAATTAAAAAATGGCCCCATTGGAGGGATACCAGTGTTGAAGCTCCAAATGTTTATCCTAGTAAGTTATTTCAAAATAAAAAAAATATTTGACTAATCATTTTATTTTCTTAGGATCACTCAATATAGTTACACGGAAAGAATGGGGCGCGAAACCATCTAAATATGTAGAAAAATTTTATGGAAAAATTCCATACGTAATAATACATCATTCATATCTGCCGGGATTTTGTGCAACTACAGTAGAATGTAAATCAGCAATGAGATCGATGCAACATTTTCATCAGGATACAAGAGAATGGAATGATATTGGTTATACTTTTGCTGTTGGTGGTGATGGTCTTATCTATGAAGGTCGAGGTTTTAATGTTGTGGGAGCACATGCACCAAAATATAATAACAAAAGTATTGGCATTTGTTTGATTGGAGATTGGAGTGGTGAGTGATTTCTTTTCTAGTATTTATTATTATTGCATAGGTGAATGGTGATTGGTGATTGTATATTAATCGTTATTGCATTTTCTTGTTTACATTTAATTTTAAAACAAAAACAACAAATAAAGTCTGGGAACAAATTTATTCTTTGTTAGGAAGAGTTAGGTTTTTCTGTTATTGGCAATGCAATTTAATTATTTTGTTGATCTTGGAAAATTTTGCGGAAGGCTTTGGTTGAAGGAGAAAGAGCAAAAACGACAATAATGTTTGTTTTTGGTCTGTTTTTTTATGAAAACCACAAAGTCAAAAACAGCAAATAATCTGTTATGTGCAATCCGTTTAAAGGATTCTGCATTTTATTCTAATTGACTGAGTTTAGGGCCTTTTTTACAACAAAACTGACTAGATTATTATTTGCCACTTTTGATCATATGTTATTTAATCCATTCAGCACTATTTCACATACTGAGACAAAAATTTGATCAGAGGGCCCATGCCAATTTCATATGATGATTACCACATATTTTATACTTCGTGAGAGGCATGTCCTTGATGAGTCCGAAAACTTTTGTTCTGCGATTTACTTCAATTCTACCACTTTTTCGTTCGGTAAGCTCCGAAAAATGTTGATTTCCTGTGATCTTGTAAATTTGCTACCACATTTTTTTCAACTGTGGGGGTTGGAAATTTATTTTAGAACACGAAGGTAAGCTTGTCCGACCAAAATGTGTCTACTATAGTCGAGCTCGACAACTGAGATTTTGGTATTTTTGGGCTGTCGGTCTAGACAATAGCAGACAAATTTTTGTCGGACAAGGTTGCCCTTGTCAAACAAGGTTGCCCTCATCAAATTTCCAACCCCATTGTTTAAAAAAAAATTATAAGATCCTGGGCAATGGCATTTTTCGGAGCTTGCCGAACGAAAAAGCGGCCGAATCGAGAAAAATTTCAGAACAAAAGTTTTCGGACTCGTCAAGGACAGGCGGCTCACGAAGTATAAAATATGTGGTAATCATCACATGAAATCGACGTCAAGAGTCAAATTCAAGATAGACCGCAGTTCCTTTACTCGAAAGCAAATTGAGAAAGTTTTAATGCACAAATTAAAAACAAACTAGTATAAACTCAAAAACCATCCAAATCTTACATCAAAGAATGATTATTCTATAAAATTCTGAAAGAAAACTGCACAAACAGTCATTGAATCATGCAACTACTCAAAAACTAGAACTAATTTTCCACCCGATGAAGCACGATGGCCAGATATAATAATTGAAATACGTGACACTTTCCAAATAATACATTTCTTCAAAAAATGTCAACTGAGATGAAAAAATTAGTCGGAATAAGTAGATACCACATCTAAATCAAACAACTTCCATTCAGGCACAAGAAATGTATGTCAGACTATTAAATAGTTGTAGAATCCACAACATAAAACAGGCAACGTATCAATATCATTCAACGGCATTCCCCAAGCCAAAATAAAAAGTTACCCCAATGCATTCAATAGATCGTTAACGCAACAGTTTAAAAAGTAAGGTAACGCATACAGAAATAACCTAAAAAGAAACACAAGTTTGTACCAAATGATTTCTTGCATACAAGTTTAATCGATCAATCAAACAACTAAGCCTAAAAAAATTTGGGACCAGATTTCACCAATCATGCTAAATTATTTAGACTCAATTAGTCAATCATACCTTACATATCAGATAAAACCAATATAGTCCCAATACAAAATAAAAGAAGTGATAAACCAATCTTACTCGTTCAAAATAATCTTACTTTTGACACCCGTTGTTCAACTGATACTACCAAACTCTTCAGAATATATAATTTTAGAAGCTCAACTATTTTTTGTAATGAAGAGCTTCTCCATTGGCGAACCAATGAAGCGGCATAGCAGGCCGCGTACCTTGAGATTAATAACGCCGAATCGACTAAAGCTCAGTCATCGTGGATTTGATAGATTAATACCTGCTGCTTCAACACAAATACAGAAATGTACGCGAATTACGTGAATATATAGAAATGGATAAAATACGAATGAGAAAATGAGACTCTGGCGATCTCTTTTGCGAAAGAACCGCGATCAGCGCGTTCAACCCCCCATTCACTCCCCTACGCCCACACTCCCGCGTCTCATGCACGCTTACATCCTCCCACACATTCACACTTTCCTACAATCATCCATGTCCACATACACACTCATATGGCGAAGCAAGACAAGTAAGTTCTAAGAAATGTAATAATTATAGCAAATGGTAGTAGTTAAAAGAGGTGGTATTGCCGCCAGTTGATCATTCGGTTCCAGTCCGTAAAATAATGCCAGTACTTGTAACCTGACGATCAAATCGTGTAGTACGTGGAAACTTCACACGCTATAGTTAATAGCCCATATAAATGCGTATCGACAAAATCCGTTCCTGATTTCCCGGGAACCGCAGCTGGTGTTCTGATTGATACACCGAAGCTCCAGGCCAAATAATTCACAGCGGATCAGCAGTGATAAAGAACGTCGGTTACGATTACAACGCTGGACGGACTCCCTAGCCAGTACAGATGGCATAGAACCCATCAGGATTCCAGCAATAATTCCACAATAAGATATTACCTTAGAACCAAAAATATTTTAATTACAATCGTCTTTAAATTCCATTTATATTGTCCCGCATATATTCCCCACATGATTTCGCACAGGCGCATCAACAAACACGCTTACATTCATCCATATATACACCCATTCACGCGTATGCACCCTTCTACGTTAGAAAAAGTAAAAAGAATGATCAAAATTCACTCACCCCGTGGTTATCTCCTCCAGGCCTCAAAGTCCTACCGTTTAGCCCTCCATCAGCGATGAATATTCAAGCAGGTAAAGTATTGTAAATTGGATAATAATAACAATGAGTTGCGTCGCGTTAACTAAGGCGATTGTTGATAAGAACTGATAAATGATGTATAACTGTTGCCCTGCTATAACTAGGCGATGACTGATAAATGTTGTCTAAGTTTTGCGCCGCAATAACTAGGCGATTGTTGATAAAAACTGATAAATATTGGATAAATGTTGCGCTGCTATTACTAGGCGATTACTGAAGAATATTGTATAAATGTGGTAAAAATGTTGCGCCGCGATAACTAAGGCGATTGCTGAGAACAACTGATAAATTTTGTATAAATGTTGCGCCGCGATAACTAAGGCGATTGCTGAGAACAACTGATAAATTTTGTATAAATGTTGCGCTGCTATAACAAGGCGATTACTGATAAATATTGTATAAATGTGGCACAAATGTTGCACCGCAAATACTTAGGCGATTGGTGATAACAACGGATAAATTTGGTATAAATGTTGCGCTGCTATAACTAGGTGATGGCGGATAAAGATTGGATAAATATGGTACAAATGTTGCACCCATCGACTGTGGTTCAATGTTACACAACTCGTTGCACGAATTTTTATCACAGCCCACACCCTCCCTCACTCGAAAGTTTGGCAAATTATTAATTTAATGGTTGAATGACCTCCAATTAAACTTAATAAAATTTTCTTTCTTTTTTGTTAACATTGACGTGTGACCGCCATTTATCAAACAAATATCAATGGAATTTTCCACAGATTTTTTTTGTGTTTGTACTTTATACAATTTATAGTTATCCGAAGATTCAATTTTACTATACGGATTTGTTAATATTTCTTTTAATTTGTTATGGAATCAAACCCACAGATAATTTATATTTATTTTTTTGTTGGTTTCCTTGGCAACAAGATTCGACTACATTACTCGAATTCCATGAAATAATTTTAACTAAATTGATCTAACATTGACATAATACTATAAATTTGACTTACTTATCACTATGAACACTTAGGCACATTATTTTTATTCGTAACAATAAAAAACCCATGATGTTGGAAATCACAACACTGGTTGAAAAACTTAACAGACCCAGAAAACAGAAAACACATGTATTTTAATAGCATTAAGTGCTTGAAAATTAATTTTTTTTAACATTCGTCGGATGACAACATCCATCCATTATCTAAGTCTCAAAACTTCCAATTTGATTATTGAAAAAAATCAAATTCACAAATAAGAGAGAGAAAACGAGATATTTTCATCTCTTATATAGGAATTTAATATCGAAAATTGTGCTAGAAAGTTTTTCGAAAGTGAAACTTACAGAACAATGTTAGTACATTTTCCATTTTAAAACAAATACTGATTGATATTTTGTAATACATAAAATTGTAAGATAATTTCATGAAATAAGTTATTTACAACGCATTTGGAAGAAATATAAATATATTGCGATATTAGAATGGATTAAACATATGTTCAACCGATTTTATGATGATTACGTAGTACGAAATAATAGCTTACAACCGTGGTACAGTAAAATCTAGATTTATAACGGAAAGAGAAATTGATAAAAATACCTATATAAGAAATATAATACGTTTTGTAGACAATTGCCAAACTGATTGTAGGATAATAATTGTTAGATATTAAGACGATTGGACAAATATGCACAGCTATTTGAGGTTTGTAAATATTTAGAGCAATTACGGTTAAAGGTCCGGAGAATTCAAATTCATGCAGTATGGTGAAGCAACGCTGGTGGAAACGCAGTGTGAACCAATAATAGGGGATTGTAAAATAAAATATTATTGTTAATGGTGTTATGCTAAGAAGGACTATGTGTAACGGAAACTATACGAAAATATGACTACAGATTATGGGTGAACGAGAAATTGTTGTGAACTACGCGTGATATGTAAAATTGTGAGATGTAAGGAAACGGAAACTACATGAATCTGTGACTGTACTACACTACGTCACCATATGCCAGGCTATACATAACATTTTTTATGTTCATACAGTACCACCAGCCTTGCGTTGACTCACTCTTTTGTTTGAAGGTTCGCCATGAACGTTATCGAGAGGACGACCTTTGTCTATGTGACTGAAATTATTACTCGCGATGGTGCGTTTCGAGTTAAATTTTCATCAGATTTTTCTCAAGGTTTTAATTTTTCGATAGAAACTCACATGTGTTAACCGTAACGGTTAATATCGAAATTTTTACCATCGTGACTGATGAATATAGAAGGTCAGGCTTAACCGAACAAAGAATTAACTGAGAGCCTTTCAATTGTTTTTAGTTCATTGTTGAGCAACAGAGCCAAGTGTTTTGTCGGACGCGTCGACCATTAGAAAATTGTTATATCCTCGACCATTATTATGTCCTTGAAGTAGTCAATGTTGGTTGTAGCAGAGGAGATCATCTATGAATATGTAACAGAAGTTAATGTCACTAAGTAACAAATGCATAAACTGTTGAAATGATTGAGCTGCGTTTCGCAATCCGAAGGTCGTTCGAATGAATTCTAAAATTTAAGTCCTTAGAATTTTTAAGAATATTGAGAATTTTCCTATCAAATACTTCGTTGATTTTAGT
Source organism: Diogma glabrata (assembly GCA_963693315.1). Lineage (NCBI taxonomy): Eukaryota > Metazoa > Arthropoda > Insecta > Diptera > Cylindrotomidae > Diogma > Diogma glabrata. Next base: position 397,087,409 of record OY856187.1, read on the forward strand.
TCAAGAAGTACTTGGAAAGGGGTGAGTTAAGCGATGGTGAATAAAGAAGTTAGTAGGTCGACAAGACTTTGGTTTTTATTGTGCATTAAAAGACTATATTTATTCAAAAATTCGGCTGCAAGAATAGGATTGGTTATATTGGCTATAACACAGGTCTGACAAAATGCTCGCTTGAGACGTTGTTCAAAGTTAAAATCAGTGTACCAGAAGTGTTAATTTTTGTACCGTTGCCTGCAGAAGGTAAGAAGAAATTAGCGAGGATAACTGACACTTCTGCAACTGTATCAACGAGGAATGATTTAGAATAGAGAATGCTGAAGAAGATGGTGTTTAGAATGGTTTTCGTCACACGCTGTTACGTAATATACGTATAAGATCCTAATTGTTAAGAAACTTGCGTGATACAAATTATTAGTGAAATTATGTTAGATATCACGCCATATCCTTACGATGTTCGACCTTATGAGTATATCACTATTGGTAACGAGAATCATCGCGAGATAGTAATTGACCGAAGGGCTATCTCAACTTGCTAAAATTATAGAATCGTTGCCCATAATGAAAACTAGGGTTAGGCCGGACTCATTTAATTGAGCAATTAATTGAAGTCAATAATGCAACTTTTATCAAGTACCGCTAAATAGTTTATTTGGGTTATGTAGTTGGCAATGAATGTTTACGATTTAATAGCGATCAAGATAAAGCAATCGCTTAATCTATCATTACAAAATTTGCTAGACACATTCGACGATTTTTGGGTGTTGTAGGCTGGTACCAAAAATTCATCACCATCCATTCCAGCATATCATTCACACTGACTGACCTATTAAAGTTGTAATGAACACTATAGTTGAACAATGAACACTATAGTTGAATCACTATCAGGAACATTTGAGGAATTGCGTGCCTTGAGATTTAAATTTCCGACTATTGCAGTCTGTGCGTTCGATTATACCTTTCTTCAACTCATCAGAAATACTGAATTGCACGCAAAAGTATAAAAAAAAGACGATTTCAAAGTTATCAAGGAATAGGAACTCTGATGACCCCAAAATCCGGAGGAAACAAGACCATCACCCAAACCACAATATAATTATTATATTGAAAAATTAAAATACTTCAACCTCCTCCATTATTTGAATTTGATTTTAATCTTTAGGCTTCCTCCACATGTAATGAAGCGCTGCTTCGGTATAGATCACCGAAGTGGTATTACAGGCCGCGTACCTAGCGAGGTTGTTTTAATAGACCAAGGCTAGCTGTATTCCGTGGGGACGAGAAAGAAATCCTGCTGCTCCAACCCAAATACCGAATTGTACGCGTGATACATAATACAAACGGATATAGAAAAGAACACAAGTGCGATGAGTAGACTCTGGCGACCCCCGAAACGTGAAGAGAACCGCGATCACCCCGTCCAACCCCTATATTTAATTACTCATTCACACGCTCTCGCTCTTCATCCACTCCTCGGCACACACACACACACATACCTAGTATACCTATACCCCTCCCCACACACACATGCACACATCTAAGCCTATACGCACATTCACACCCCCTCACTCAACAACTACTACATTAATACGTCGCACGACCTTGTAATACTAAATCTACAAAAATGCTGAAAATATGACTACTGATAGTCCTTTTTACTATCAAATTTTGGCCGGTTCTTCCTAGATTCTAAAGTAGCTGCTATGAATCCCGGTCTATTTTGTTCGTGCACCCGTGTTGATGCTGTAGTTATGACCTGCACATGCCATTCTGTCGCTTGTATATGGCACGGTATTTGTGGATCAGCAATGGGTTCGTCGAAATCTTTGTATTTCAGAAGGTCTTCATATGCAAAGTCTTTTGTATATGGTGGTTCAAATAATATTTCATCATCACTTAAATTAATCAGCTTTGTGTAATCAGGAAATTCGAAGTTTATTTTCACTTTTTTGTACTGTCTCAAGTGACCCATTTCTTGTAAATTGTTTCGAATATATAAAGTTTTTTGTATCCCATTTGCCGTATTTCTTTGGTTTTGTCAAAAATCATTGAAAGTAAAATACTTTCAGAATGAGCATAATATGAATTGTCGGAAATTATGTTATGTACTATTTTACGCAAATTTGGGGGCAAATGATCGCAATTCCTTATAAATTTATACAATAATTGACTACCATGTACGATTGAATTGTAGTATTTGATGTTGAACCACATTGGTACATATACCTTTATGACGTAATTTGTGAGAATGTGTAAATTCTGTGATGGATTATTTCTTGTAACGTAAAGCCGTAAAATTCTACTGGGTTTCGTTAAGCATCGAGTGTGGTGTATTACTCCTGGTTTCATATTGGCCAAATCAGGTGCGACAAAGCCATCAGATACAGCGTTTGCCATTTGATACAAGTATTTTCCATGTGTTGATAAATCTTTCAAATTTTCCAATTGTGGCGGCATACCTTCCAATGGAATTGCTTCGAAATTACATACAATCTAAATGAAAAAAGATAAAACACATATGTCAGGAATGTGAGTGAAACTGAAAATATAACAAACCTCCAATGATTCACAATTATCAAGTAACTTTGCTATTGTTCCAGTACTTGTTTTAGGTCCAGTGGTTGTAGCTTTCTCCAATGTGGTATACAAATGCCTAAAGGGTAGTTCATTGAAATGTAGGAGGCAGACGAACCAGTGTAATGGTCTGTTTAAGTGAATTTCAATTTTGCGAATAATTCCATTGTTAACGCCAGTATTTAATGGCTCCCCATCACAAGAAATTCCAATCTAATTTCCAAGTGAAATATCTTTGTCCTCGAAAAACTTTATCAGTTGATCCTTTTTATATTGCGCATTTTCTTCCTGCAATGCTATGTATCCTATATACTCCAAAAGAGGCTCTTTAAGGATCACCATATGACTTTCTTTAATAGTTCGTGGATGTTGCTTATTGTCTATCGTTATTGATGTAATTATTGTGTCCTTTCTGCGATCGAAAGAGAACACCAATATCGACGAATTATCCCATCGTTTTCGTAACAGCTCACTTCTGCATTTCTGTCTTTCTCTTTTAATTTTATTTGAAACTATTACTGTTATTTGCCCGCTGGTCTCTTTAAACTGTATATCTTTATTGTATGCTGAAAGCAAAGCTGCCGCAGCTACATTTGAAATACCATATCGATCACATTCCATAGCGCAGGTTGTATGATCATACCTTGGTGCATATCGCGTTGGCGTTACAACGGTCTCAACACTTTCATCTATTTCCATTACCTAAAAAATTTCAACGTTATACGTTACATCTGAAGAAGTAACAGTAAGTTTTGCTGCTGTTGTTACAGTGGTTTCTGTTACTGACTGTATATATTCGCGGATTTTTTGCTGACGTCTGCCACGCTGATCTATCATAAATGGTTTAAGATTGTTTGGATTTACAGCGTTTTTCCGGCATGTACATGTAGAATATGCTATAGCGCATTTGTATCTCGCAATGTCAAATAAATTTTCGAATAGAGTCAACAAACTCGGCAAAAGCTTTTTTTTGGCGACTTTTTGTTTTCTCTTTATATATTTCTATAAAGCGATTAAGTTTCGTTATAACTGACGTCATTTGTATTATTGGAATTCGCAATTTTTGCCAAATTTCAACCAATTTCTCCGCCACTAAATTTAAATTTAAATTGAGGTAAAAAAAAGGATGAGACCGTTTATGATCGCAAAATCGATCACATTGATGCCACTAAGCAATTATACACAGGCTGCGTAAACTGTTAAGTTTTACTGTTTGGTTTGAAGAACCAAGCCAGTAGTCTCTAGGATTGGGTTTGTGTATCGTGATTACAACAGTATTGTGTGAATAATTTTGGCTTACATGAAAACAGGAAAATGTAAGAATGCAGTGAAATGAAGAAATTTCTAAAATTCAAATTATTATTAAAGGGCTATTATTTTGAAAATGTACATCGAAAAAAAAACAACTATTTTTTAAAAATCTGAAATTTTGATATTTTGTTGGTATTGACGAAAGGAAAAAAGTAATTTCTGCTTTTATTTTTTGTGTACTCTGAATCGGAGTTATGCGCGGTTGAATTTTGAGGCTTTTTCACGTAGTTTTTGGTAATGGTGGCAATGTTTTGTGAATAGGTGCCACAAATTTCATCCGACTTACGTATATTTTTGCAAGTAAAAAGGAAAATAATTGAATAATTGAAATAAGTAAGTTTAAAATTAATAACTTTTCTCTTTTCCGCTAGGCGGCGCGTAAAACCTTGGTTTACTTCAAAGCTCATATCTCAAAAAGTAGGCTTTTTTTTTTTTTGTTTTTCACAAATTTTAAAGTAAACATATGCAGCTATGAAATTGAGAAATAAAAAGTCAGCAATTCAATATGGATTTTTTCTTACGATTTTTTAAAGTTTGGTATATGAAAAATTCACATGTGTTTTTTTATTAAGTTAATAATCCTGTACTAAATGTGGATCTAATAAATTAAACATTTCATATTTTAACATCTGCAATAAATTTGAACCATTTTCTGTGCGGTTAAATGGTTAAAAACTTATTAAAAATTAATTTAAGTTAAGTGGTAAAATAAAGGAATTTAAATTATTAAAAGGGTGTGTAAAATGTTTATTCATTTTAAAAAATGTCTATTCAGCCCCTTTTTACTAATTAAAATCTCATTAGAGGCTCATAATTTTAACATTTAAAATTTCTAATGACGCCCACAAACGGCTTTTGACCAAATTATACTTGCATCCAATCAAAATATATTAAATTGTACCTACCTAATTTTACCTGATTCTACCTATGTCAAAACTATTTCAAGGGTATATATATATATTGATTGGATTGCCTTATAATCAATTATATTCCAAAATATTTAGAAGACATAACGATTAAAAAAGATAATAATAGAAATGCCTTTCAAATTGTGCTGTAACTTGTACGGTCTCAAAAATCATCAGCGGACATAAAAAAATGTGAAACTGGTCACACCAGCTGTTATTCAAAAAGCTGCGACCCTAAATTTTACTTTGCGTGATGACCAGTTTATATGTGAAACATGTCGCACTTATATCTATAAAAATAAGGTAAATTTAATTATTTTATTAAAATGAATAAAAATTCATATGCAACTAATATTTTCTATACAGCAGCTTTCATGTTCGGAAACTATCGATAGTGAAATTATTTCTATAAATCAGGATGTTGAAAATGTTCCAACGAACGAAAATATTCAAATACCTCCAGCATCTTTAGATCCATCACCAGTTTCGGTTGATACTATATCTCCACCAGTTCCTGAACTACTTAATGACATTTTAGAAGATATTAACAATGTTCTTGGAAGGTTAGCCGAATCTCCTATCAAACAAAATCATATTACAACAGGAAGTTATAAAAAAATTGCAAGTGTCACATAGGCAATAAGTCAAAGAATATTTCAAGTAGATTCAGTTAAAGTATTATCACCAAACGAGGAATGTGAATATACATCATGGCTTATGAACCTTAAAAAAGAGTTTAAAGATGCCAGCTGTAAATCAAAACAAGTGTTTTGTTGACAACTCTACCACGTAAATTTTAGTCAAATCAACGTATCCAGGATGAATTTAATGCATCAAGACGACTGGTAGAATTCGCCATGGATCTGTTGGAAACAGTAGGTCCTTACAGTTGGCCTCAAAGCAAACAAGTGCACAGTTTGTCACATAGTAAAACAAATTCAAACATACTTCTTATCAGAGGAAATTAGTAGAACAATGCCTGGCCTTAAAGATGTTGTTACTATTACAGAAGGATCGACAAAAATTAAGAAATCAAAGCGGTTGGTGTTATGGACCCTCACCGACATCTACGAAATGTTCTTGGAAGAAAACAAAGAACTCAAGGATTCCACTGTTTTTACCGGATAACACTACACCCGATAAAATAATTGCCAAAATGTTTTATTTTTCTGATGATCATAAATATTTCAATTTAAAGGCAAAAAAAAATATATAAATTAATTTTTTAATGTATTTATTTATAATATTCATTAAATTATAATGTTTATAGGAAAAATATTTTTTTAATGTTTTTTTCTAATGTTAGTGTTGGTGATGTTGAAATTATAACAAAATCTTCGATCATTGGGATCTCCAATTCTTATTCTGAATAAAAACCTGTTTCTCAATCAGAAATACACAAAAAATGGTTCAAATTTATTGCAGGTGTTAAAATATGAAATGTTTAATTTATTAGATCCACATTTAGTACAGGATTATTAACTTAATAAAAAAACACATGTGAATTTTTCATATACCAAACTTTAAAAAATCGTAAGAAAAAATCCATATTGAATTGCTGACTTTTTATTTCTCAATTTTATAGCTGCATATGTTTACTTTAAAATTTGTGAAAAACAAAAAAAAAAAAAGCCTACTTTTTGAGATATGAGCTTTGAAGTAAACCAAGATTTTACGCGCCGCCTAGCGGAAAAGAGAAAAGTTATTAATTTTAAACTTACTTATTTCAATTATTCAATTATTTTCCTTTTTACTTGCAAAAATATACGTAAGTCGGATGAAATTTGTGGCACCTATTCACAAAACATTGCCACCATTACCAAAAACTACGTGAAAAAGCCTCAAAATTCAACCGCGCATAACTCCGATTCAGAGTACTCAAAAAATAAAAGCAGAAATTACTTTTTTCCTTTTGTCAATGCCAACAATATATCAAAATTTCAGATTTTTTAAAAATCAAAAATTTAAAAATCAACAAAAAAATGTACGTTTTCAAAATAATAGCCCTAAAGCAAAGTACTTACCAAAAATTTAAATATTTGGTTTGATGTGAAATAAACGGAAATATTTGTTATGCCAAAATTTTAGACCATTGTAATGTTTATAAATGTTTTTTATAATTACTCCCCTTCAATTGTAAACCGGGCTTTATCTTCTTCTTTTATTGAAACAAAATTTTAAAAATAATTTAGAAACACCCTTTCGACATTAAAAATAGGTTATAAGTAGTGATAGCTAAAATTAAAGAAAAAACTGTAAGGGGCGCCCCTATCGTGCGATTTTTCAACAAAATGAATAGCAAAAATGGATTGCTTGACCCCAAAAACGCCTCATACAACATTTTCGGCTAACTTTTTATGTAACATAAAATAATATAATAAATTGGCTATTGTATGGATTTTTATTAAATTCAAAAATATATAATCAACATTTAGGCTAGTCAAAATGCATCGTAGACTCATGGTCCCATGGGCACTTTTTCTTGGGACAGTCATTAGATTTAAAAAATACATGAGAAAAACACACAAAAATCAGTTCCATACAAATCGACCCTCCCTAATGTGCACACACCACAATCAGGTTCACGAATGTTTAATAAAATAATTTAATTAATCCAGACGGAATTTACTACATATATTCTCTGAATTTAGCTTTTATACGAACCGTTCTGGTGCCATTGGGTTCTGATAGACATACGCGCACGTAACAAGTGGACTCGCTCATGCATACCTACATTCACATATTCATATCACACACTCATACACCTACATACGCAACCATAATCCATCATGCCTAAAAATCAAATAAAAATCAGATATGACTCACCCCACAACGAAGCCCGATCCCATTCTCTCCCTGTTCTCCTGTTAGCTGGTCATCATTGAACAGCAGATCCAAATAGAATAGCTGATCCACACAGAATAGTAGATCCAAATAGAATAGACCGAATATAGCATTTTATTCATCAAACAGGTTTTCACAATTTCCCCAATTAACATTTTTTTTTTACAATTATTTCTCCTCTGTGGTGTGACCGTTCAACTGTATGTTGTATATATTATTTTCATATAGATTAATTCGCCTAAATGTTGTTTTACCAAGCTTTTATCCAATCGGTTGTATTAATTAGGTTTGAATATTGGATGTTTTGTATAATTCGCCTAAATGTTTTCACCAAGCTTTTGATCAATCGGTTTTATTGTTTACGTTTATGATATTGTGTTCCTTCGTCTATTATTGTTGATGGTCGAAACATTCCACACAATTTAACAGGTGACATTTTCATTAGCTATTGAATTCTCCCACACGCTAAAGATTCTTCAAATACGTTTATCTGTGTTGCATCACAAATTCCCTTAGATTTCCTTGGTCTTTTTACTTCAGTGAGTCTTCATCGATTTCTCAAAGTTTTTCAATTATAGCAAAAGTCTGATCACCACCCAAATTGTTCATTTATAAATCTCCGTTCATTCAGAAAAGAATTCAGTGGTCGTGGTCGCACAGGCAATTTTAGCTATATTAGTATCCCAGTTCCGTTGATCACCGTTGATGTGCCCCCTCATGCTTGAGAGTATAACCCTGTTGATCCGTTCGGCTGGATTAGACTACGGATGGTATACAGCATTCAGCCAATGCTTAATAGAATATTCATGTAACATATTTTTGAATAATTTTCATTTGACTTGGACACCATTATCTGAAATTAAAATACTGGGCACTCCAAACATAAGAAACACACCATTTTCAAGAATATGGATGAGAGACCTAATTTCTGCTCTTCTCACTGGCTTGAGAATACAAAATTTGCTAAAAACATCAACTATCACTAAAAGATACTGATTCCCACTCTTTGATCTTGGAAACGGCCCCATATAATCAACTGCTATCATTTCCCACAGACTATTAGCAGTTTTTTGCTTACCCATCGGTACCTTGGAAGAAACATTAGGGTGTTTGTTCGCCTGACAATCACTACACTTATTGACGTAGTCTCTTACTTGTCGATACATATTCGGCCAGTAATGCTTATGTTTAATTTTTTTATACGTTTTTGAAACTCTAAGATGAGCACCTAGTGGACTGTCATGGTATAATTGTAGAAGTTTATATCTCTGGTTCTCAGGAACGTAACATCTCTATTCGGCAATATGTCCTATGTTCTTTGTATTGTGGCTGCATATTTTAAACAAAGTATCTTCTTTGATTGTGAAATTGGGAAGTTTAGCTGGATCTTGTAATATTTTGGCTTTGTGAATCTCATATTTTTCATCTTTTTCCTCTGTGCTCACTTCATTTACCTCCATTAGCCTAGATAATGCATCCGCGACGACATTTAGTTTACCCTTACGATGTTTTATGTCAAAGTCAAATTCTTGCAGTTTCAATGCCCATCGTGCTAGCTTAGACATAGGATCTTTTAAATTAATAAACCATCGCAGAGAAGCATGATCTGTAATCACAGTGAATTTGATTCCTTCTATGTACGACCGAAACTTATGTATAGATCTGACAACAGCCAAGCATTCTCTTACAGTAGCTGAGTATTTCCGTTCGGTGGGAATTAGTTTTTCTGAATAATAGGCGATTATTCCTTCATTACCACCCTCTCCTTATGTCAAAATTGTACCCATTCCTAGCTCTGATGCGTCACATTGGATGGTTTATTGTAATCTGGTGTTTTTAACACTGGCGCTGTGACAAGGGCTGTCTTTAATTTCAATAACGAGGATTGAGTTTCATCCGTCCAGATAAACTTTGTTTTTTCCTTCTTTAGTAGGTCACTGATTGGTGCTGTAATGGCGGAAAAATCTTTGATAAATCGACGATACCAGTTTGCCATTCCTAAAAGACGTCTCACATCTTTGATATTCTTCGGGAGTGGCATATTCGATATGGGAGATATTTTTTCAGGGTCAGGTGCAAGCCCGTCTTCATCTAAAACAAAACCCAAGTATCGCAGCTCTTTGACACAGAATTTTGACTTATCAAGGCTTACGGATAAATTTGCATCTTTTAATCTTTTAGCTACTTCTTCTAATAAAAACAAATGTCTTTCGAATATGGAAGATGTTATGATGATGTCATCGATGTAAACAAATACTTCCAGCTCTAAATCATGGCTCAAACACTTCTTTAATACCCGACACATTGTTTGTGCGCTATTACATAAGCCAAAAGGCATACGCTTGAACATAAAGTGTCCCCTTCCAGGAACAATGATCGCTGTTTTCGGTTGTGAGATGGCTCGAGTGGAACTTGCCAAAAAGCATCTGATAAATCTATCGCGGACATATTTTTCGAAGATCTGATTTGCCCCAAAATTCCTCCAATATGCGGAAGTGGATAAGCATCTTTGACAGCTACTTGATTTAGTGCTCGTGCATCGAGACAGAGTCTTACTTTACCTGTTGGTTTTCGAACACATACCAGAGGGTTTGCCCACTCACTCTGAGTAACTTCTATAACACCTAAACTAAGTATTCTGTCGAGTTCTGCATCAACCTCTTTTTGTAAATAAGGTGACAATGGGTATGGTCGTTTAACAATTGGTTTTGCATTACCTGTATCGATGATATGTGTGGCGAGATTAGTGCATCCTATTTCTTCCTCTTTCGGAGCTTTAAATTGTTGAATCGCTGCTTCTAGATATTTTGTTTGTATGGAATCTAAACTGGTTCGGTTCTTGTTTTCTTAATGATCCAGTGCACTGCAATCCAATAAAATATCGCAAAACTTACGTTTAATATCAAAACGTTCCCAAAAATCTATACCTAAAATTAATGTTTTTGGGAGCGACGGAATAATGTTTGTTGGTACAACTCTAACCATATTTAAAGCTTTGAACGGAATATCGACAATACTTACGGCTGGATGAATTGTTCCATCCACTGTTTTTATTGCTGTTGAGATTGGCTGGCCCGTTAAATTTAATTTCTTCAAAAGTTCTAGTCCACCAAGTCCAAGGATGGTACAACTAGCTCCTGAGTCCATAAGACCTTTTAGTTGATATCCCAGAATCTCCACTTTAAGATATGGTCTATGGTCTTTCTGTAGGTTTACAATGGATGACATAACTGATAGTTCTGGGCTTCTTACTTTGGTGGGTTCGATGGTTCTGGGTTCATCTGATGCCTTGCATTTATTGGAAGATTGGTAGCATCGCATTTTTGTTCTTCCAATAATTCGTTTCCCGACTCATCTTTTTCTTCACTATTGTGCTTTTTCTGTGAAGGATAGTTATTAGTATATGTCTTTCGTAAATGAAAATCCACATGTCTCTTGCAGTCCTTCGCCGTTATACCCGAATTGCCGCATATATAGCAATATACCTTGCACTGTGGTTTTAGACAGTTCCTATGCAAGTGTCCTGGCTCCTGACAGCTCCAACACTGCAGTCTTGTTGTTAAACCTTTGACTTCGTATTTTGGTCGATACCCTAGATTTGAATTGCGAAACTCTCTATCTCCTTGATGTTGGAATGAACAAATATAATTATTCTCAATATCCTCGTCTTCAACTACTACATATTCAGGGATGTTCTTCGGATTGCCAAAGTATTCTAATCTCTAATATTTTGTGCGTACGAAGGTTCCACCATCGAAGAATATGGCAATTGCATCAGACAAAGTCGCCGATCTGCCAACAGTTTGACTTCATCCATTCTCTTGCAACAACCGGATTATTCCATCTAATGTTGTCACATCTGTCATTGCCAAGTTATAACTGTACTGTGGCAGCATATTTTTTTAGATAACGTAAACTTTAAAATTTTTATCTAATGTAGGGTGGGCTCTACTAAACAAAATCTTTAAATCCGTAATAAAATTTGCAAAGGGTTCCGTAGGTCCTTGTAACCGATTGAGAATTTCTTCTCTTAGAAGAAAATCATAATGTCGTGGAAGAAACTCTGCTTTTATGTTTTCGACAAATGCTCTCTAGTTATGAAAAGTACCCGCACTACTCCAGAACTATTTCTCGGCTTTGCTCTTTAAAAGGAAGTGTATGTTCGCTAAAAGGGAATTCTCATCCACAGATTCACCTCGAGCATATACCTCAACTTTTAACAGAAATTCATTGAGAGATAATCCCTGGCCATCACCACTAAATTGTATGTTCCACTTATAAATATTTCTGGTTCCACCTTGGCGTGAAGTATATCCTTCCAACTGCTGTCTTTGATCATTAGAGTTTGACCGGTTGCTGTCTGTATTTCGTTGTTGTTCGTCGTCCGGGAGAAGAAAACTATGTTTCGATGCACTTCTAAAATTTGATACTAAATTTTCACTTAAATGATCATCAGAACGATGGTTAGGATTTAGAAATGAAACATTAAGACTGTTAGATGAAAGTCTTCCTCTACCTCTTCCAACGTTGATTCTGTCAAATTGTTCTATTAAATTTTACGATGCATTGTCATTCTTTTCGCATTCGATTGATGTTTGAATGCTTTGACTGGATTCAGTGGAAAATCTTCTAGCTGAACTAGGTTCGTTTGATCCTTTTTCTTCTATCAAATGCTCTGTCTTTTTTAATAACTGTTTAAGGCCTTCGAGAACCTCATTGTAACCTAAAAGCGTATTATCCTTCACTCTAAGTACCCGATTAACCCATAACCCTGTCTTTGATCTAATTATTGCCAAAAGATCCTATCCTTTTTGTTATCGACTAGTGCAAATTCATACGTCAACAAAGCTAATGTTGCACGCGCTTTATCTAATTCCTCTGTAGGGTTACTGAAGTTAAACAATGGAAACAAACCAGATTCCTTACTTTCTTTCGCTAAAGCATTTTTCTATGCAGATGTTTCGCTTATTTTTGTGCCTAAACCCTCTACACCTCTGATATGGAGTTCGTGTCTACGCTCTTCTTCACTTAAGTGTATGAGCTCATAAGCGTACTGATCACGAGTTGTCATGGCTACGATATAAAGAAAACAAACTGTTTCAAAACTGCCTAGTAACAATCAAAAGACTAAATTTTGAAATGCTTACCACAGTTCAGAAATATCTAAATTAATTCAACTTTCCACAATTTATAAAGTCTGTTTATTGATTGAGTAGAATGCTAATGCAGGTAAACGAGTCCCAATATAATGCGTTCAAGAGAACGATTTAAGAAACAAAACAGCAAGAAGAACAGATAACTAAGAGACCACAATGATAACGTAATATATAATATATAATCATAATAATATATCCAAATAAATTATAATATAAGGAGATCAGTTGCAAAACGTATAATCACATGAATACACAATACACTATCCATGTATCAGTTTGATTTGATAGTAAATACGTGACGTAATATTCCAAGTCACGTCGTATATATTTTCGTTGTTCCTTTTCAGTTTGCTTAACCTTTTTTTGACACTTTTTAACAATATAACTATTTTTTTTTTACAGTTCTTCTAAACACAAACACAAACATAAACTAATGAATACTATGACTTTAAACACTGAACACTAATTCACTAAACCAAACCCATAAACCATAATATTAAATTAACTGCATGCATTACTTAAACACTAATACACTAAATTACTAATATATTCACAAAAAAAACAAAAAAAAATCACATATATTACGGAGAGCAAACAAAACCATAATGAACTAGCACATTAAACAAAGATGTTGTTTTTTCTGGTTGTGATTCCCCGCAAGGGATGCCAAATGTAACAAACCTTTGCCGTCACGCTTAAAAATTTTGGGGATCGGGCCTTTGTTTAATGTTACTTTCGTAATTGCAGCTTTATCTCCTCTCAACAAATTTGTATTCTTTCTTTTTCTTCTTTAATAACTGACACTATACTGCACAAAACTATTAACACATTAAAAACATTAAAAAAAAAACAATTACACAAGAAATTCTTTATAACATGACATTTATATATTTTATTAATTTAATAAGAATTATTTCAAACTTTTATATAATAAATTTTAATGTTCATTTATATGAACAAAACAGGAAAGAAAAAAAACTATATTCATCATATTGATCATTAGTTAAACAGATAAATTTTCAAAAAGTCTTAACTTAACACTAACTTTAATAATTTAAACCACAAAAAAAAAATAAACCTATTACACAAAATAATAATTAAATAAATAAATAAAATGTATACTCATTTTTTTAATATATTGTTGACGTCCGGAATTATTTGTTTATCTCCTTCTTCTGCCCAGATGTGACGTCGCTTTTTTGCCTCTTGAGAAAAACTACAACCAAGATCGACGTAGAAGAGAAGATCCAAGTTGAACAGCAGATCCAAATAGAATCGCTGATCCACACAGAATAGTAGATCCAAATAGAATAGACCGAAGTACGATAAATTTCTGTTTATATAGCATTTTATTCATCAAATAGGTCTTCACAATTTCCCCAATTAACATTTTTTTTTTACAATTATTTCTCCTCTGTGGTGTGACCGTTCAACTGTATGTTGTATATATTTTTTTCATATAGATTAATTCGCCTAAATGTTGTTTTACCAAGCTTTTATCCAATCGGTTGTATTAATTAGGTTTGAATATTGGATGTTTTGTATAATTCGCCTAAATGTTTTCATCAAGCTTTTGATCAATCGGTTGTACTGTTTACGTTTATGATATTGTGTTCCTTCGTCTATTATTGTTGATGGTCGAAACATTCCACACAATTTAACAGGTGACATTTTCATTAGCTATTGAATTCTCCCACATGCTAAAGATTCTTCAAATACGTTTATCTGTGTTGCATCACAAATTCCCTTAGATTTCCTTGGTCTTTTTACTTCAGTGAGTCTTCATCGATTTCGCAAAGTTTTTCAATTATAGCAAAAGTCTGATCACCACCCAAATTGTTCATTTATAAATCTCCGTTCATTCAGAAAAGAATTCAGTGGTCGTTGGAGACGTTAACATAGAAAAAATGAGTTTTGACGACTAGTTAACTTATAACCTAACAATTATATAAACTTAGCCCTCGTTTTAATTGGTTTAAATTATTAAAAGAAAGAAATAGATTTGTAAATTATTAAAAAAAATAAAAATGCATTTTGATTCTACCATTCTATTCAGGTGTGTCCCGAAGAACGTTACACTTGTTTGAAACCCACTAAAGAGTCTGTTCAACTAACTTGCATAAAAAAATTGGAAAAGAATTATAAAAAACATTGATTACGAAACGATTGTAAGAAATTAAATATGAAAATAGCGCGATTACGAATTAATGATATTGCACAACTGTTTTATGATAACTTTAAACGGAAACTATTGCGATAGACGATTACGATCTGAATATAAAAAATTAAGGCTGAAAAGGTGAAAACAAGTACGAAAGTCTTTGACAATGCAAATTCAATGCGTGTGGGAAAGCAATGTGACTCGAAATTACGAAGAATGAATAACAGCTTCAGTACACACACTAGTCAAGAATTGTGAATAACATATAGCACCAATGGTAAAGGCGATTGTTGATCAATAACAATAAAACAGTGCGCCAATGGTTATGGTAGTTTTTTCCCTTAATTAGATAATATTTAAAATTGTAAACTATAGTTTCCTCTTGATATTCATGAACTGGTTAAAAATATATTCATACAAGTATATATGTCAAAAAAATTAGTGAAAACGCGAGATATAAATATTTAAAGCTTAATAAGAATTATATCGACTGCGTCGAATCGGTCTAATGCCTTTTTAAACACTGATGAAATTACTTCTGGGACAACTGTTTGGTAGTAAAGTTTGCTTAGCACAACAATCATTTGAGTCAATGAAACCAGTTCTAGTAAATCCTGACTTTACACGAAGATTTTAGATCCAGTGTCATGGTAGTAATAAAGGAGATGGAAGTATGTTGTTTGGCAACGATAACAGTGGGAGACGCACAGCTTACTTAAACCAAAAACTCAACGTCACTCTAACGTGACAGAGCTAGAATGCATGGCAGCTGTGTTGAGTGTAAAAAATTTCCGAGCATGCATCGAAGTCCTACCCCTTACTATAATTACAGACCATAGTAGTTTAAAATGACAAATGAGTGAAAAAGAACTGACAGCAATGCTGCCACGATGCAGTCTGCAGTTACAATGAATAAATAAAAAAATTCTGAATCTGAATTGTATGTTTGTAAAAAAATAGTTATAATCTAAACCGTCGCGGAATGCCAAAACAAATGGAGGTAAAATTTTGTTGACTATCGATTGTTATGATTAGGTCTTTCAGACAGAAGTAAGATTTTAACTGTTGAAGTGGTTTGAGAGATATGGTGCAGCTTGGCCTTTGCATTAACCTACCTATCACACCTCTTTTATTGCTGGAACTTTAAAATTAAAATTTTCATTTTTCTTTTGTTTTTCTTCCAACCTTTCAACATCAAACATCCTGAATTATATAAAATTAAAAACGCATATTTTACTCCACATGATCCACTATCAATATTAATTTTTTTTAATTAAAATTTAAAAGCTCAACATTTCTATGTTAACACGAAATATAAATAAATTAACGAAAACACCATAAATCAAAAACAATTTTTTTATTAAATTATTCTAATTTTTTCCTTTTAATCTTTGATCTCTCTTAGCATACAACTTTTTCTCCTAAACTTTTTCTTGAGCTTTTTTTTCTTCTGTAGAGTGAAATTATAAACAAACAAGAAAAAATAAATAAATTAAATGAAAGAATTAAATTTATTTTTATTCCATGTAATAAGGATGGCATTAAGCAGAAAAAAAAAGTATTAAAAATTGTTCTTGTTGTGCTTTTAATTTAAAGAAAAATAAAATAAAATTTTTTTACAGAAATAGAAAGAAAATTGAATTAAAGTTAATATCTGTGATTTGAAGAAATTAAAAGAAGAAAGCTTTATTCTTTGCTTGTTCGTTTTTTGTTTTTCTATTGTTATGTTAATCCGATTTGAATGTTGTTGTCATAAATTAAATAAAATTGTTCTTTACGTTTTTGTTTTTTTTAGATGAACTACCACCACCACAAATGTTGGAAGCTACACATAAATTAATAGCATATGGATTGGAGATGGGTTATATAAAAACAAATTATACGTTATACGGGCATCGACAGGTTCGTGCCACTGAATGTCCTGGAAAAGCATTGTATGAAGAAATTCAAAAATGGCCACGATGGGTGGAACAAAATGTTGAAGAGAATGAGATTCCTAGTTAGAAAAATTATATTATGAATTGTTTAAAAATTAGTTGTATAATTTTTAACAATGTTTTTTTAGTATCTTAGAAATATTTAGATTAAATAAATGAATTTAATTAGATTTAGGATGTGCTAATAAAATTATGTGAAATTATTCGAACTCCATAAAATGTTTGTTTTTTGTATATTTTTTAGTTAATTAAAAAGAATTTCTTAAAATAAAACAAACATGTTTTTATAGGTATTCTTTTGACAATATTTGTATCTATATTTATGATAGTGTAAATGCTGAGTTAGAAAATAAACACACAGACCACTATACAGGAAAGACACCACCCATCAATATGTTTTGGTCTTCTGAGCCGGATTAAGAATAGCTTTGAATACTTCAAAAAAGACCGTTTGAAGTTTCACTGATTACAATTCCTTGTTGGAGCAACGGTATAACCAACATTTTTCTAAACTGCATTAGCTTAAGATTGTTTTTACAGCAGATATTGATTTAACTTATTTATGGAAGCAAGAACAAAACTAAGAAATCAGCACATCGTCTGAAATCCATTCATAATTTTGCACTACAAATGATTTATGGGATGGCATCATCTCATTGGATGGCATTAAATGGCTGATTCCTGATTAAAAATTTGGTTATCAGTCCAAATAAACCTACGCCAAACCCTAACTTGATTTTTTAACCATCCGCTTACCATTTGATTACATTTCAGGTTTTCTTAGTAAACTCACTGCCCCACTTTGCTCTTTTGCTCAACTCCTGTGTAGATTTCTCATGAAAGTTGAACTGCTTAATCATTCCGTTCTTAAAAAACTCAAGCAAGGGCTCCCTCTTCTAACGTCGTCTTTCCAGAGTTGAGCTACACTCTTCTTGTCAAAGCGATTGCTTCGTACGTGATGGTTGGTCTGACTTTCCTATTATAAATGCAGCTTAGGTTAGCAGGGTTGCCTCCTCAAGTTTTACCACCTGGATTAAGTATACCATCAGAGCTCTGATGGCTTTGCTCACCATTGATTTCATGTGGTTTGTTCACAGGAGTCTCACATGAAAGAATTACGAACTAAGTTTAACTCAGATTGAGTTTTAGTTCCACAAATGTGAACCATGTGTCCACCAGATTAAAACCTTTCTGTAAAATATCACAAAGTGTCTCCTTTAAATTACCTCTGGCGACAATCACAATGCCATCCGCATAGCGTTGACAATTGTTGCTCTGGTTACTTAGGATAGCTAGAATTTTGTCTATCCCTATGCTCTAAATTAGGGGTGACAAGGCTCCACCCTATAAACAGCCCGTACTGGTGCCAAGGTTGATTTTACAATTACCAGCCTTAGTATCTGCTACTCTAGTTCTCAGCATCTCAGACATCCATTTATTGGAGCTATCAACATTTTTCTCCATTAGAGTCTTCTTGACCTTCTTGGGAAGTGTCGTCAAAGGTACCTCCAATGTCTAGAAAGACGCAGAAAGCAACTTCTTTGTTGTCCACAACCACCTTTAATTCTATAGCCAACTTGAACAGTGCGGTTTCCGTGGATCGTTCTGTACATGTGTTGACTATTCTGAAAAGCTATAAGATCACCTACGTATTAATTAATATATGGTTGCCGTTCTCCACGGTCCTGGAATATTCTCAAGTGACAAGCTGCTGTTGAAGATTTCCAGGATTTACAGCACCAACCACTTTGGTCCCTTCTGTAAGAAAGCTGGGACTATACCGTCCACATGCGTGATTTGTACAACTGCAAAGTGTCTATGACCGACCCACTTAATACGATCCTCCATAAACAATGTGATAGCCACTCTTCAGCCACTATTTTCAACTTGGTCATTTATTTCTTTAATAACTTGTGACTACTGCCCATCCGCTTATACTAACCATTATGTATGTCTCCAGAATGGATGGAAGTGATGAGGCTTAGAGTGAGGGGGTTAGTAGACTCAGTGATCTTAGGAGCTACAACGGTAGGGTCACCCATGCCGTTAGGTCCTAGGTGAGAATCGAAGCCAAGATCAAGTTCAAAACCCAAAGCTAAGGTAGACACGTACGCTGAAAGCTTAGTATGGTCAAGGGGATGCTTGATTACTAGTACGGAACTCTGGATACCGGGCGCCCTCCAGTTTCAATAGCCTTACCACAGCACAGGGCTCTGTTGTGGTTGACCAATGTACCTCCCTATTTTCTCCATAAATATTGTATGGAAAACAATAAAGTTTTATATGAGAGCGATGCTTCTCCAAACGCATAACATAAACTAACAACAAAACTGTGCACCATGTCCTACTCTAGGATCATACCTGATTTATCAGCGTATCCTAAACCAGACAGCACACATGCTATGTCTGACTCTAGGACCATGCCTGATTTATCAGCTTATCCTAATTCGGATAGTACACACACCATGTCTGACTCTAGGGTAATGTATGATTCAACAGCTTACTCTAAGTCAGACAGAAGACCTGTACGATATAGACAAAACTCTCTAGTACCTAAATTAAGTTGTGTTCAGATTAATCTGCACAGATCAGACATGGCCTCAGTTAATTTGAAGCGGTTAATTGAACAGGATGCTCACGATCTTGCGTTTATACAGGAGCCGTGGGCATACAGTAAAAGAATAAAAGGTCTATCGTCAAACAAAAATACAAAACTGATCTATTTCTCAGATATGGAAAGACCGTGAACCGCGATTCTTTTCAACAAACATCTGAAAATATTTCCATTGAATGAATTTATCTGTATAGATCTTACAACGGTCCAGATAGAAATTCATCTTCCTCAATGTGGATTTCGTAAATTCATTTTAGCTTCTGCATACTTCCCGGGGGATGAGGACGAGACACCACCAGAAATTTTAGAGAAACTCATCAATTATTGCAACAATAACCACTACAACCTCATAATAGCGTGTGATGCTAACGCTCATCACACCGTGTGGGGAAGTAGTAACATTAACACAAAAGGCGAGCGTCTGTTTCAATTTTTGTATACAAACAATATGTTTATTGCAAACAAAGGTAGTGAGCCTACCTTTAGAAACACAATCAGAGGTGAGGTCCTTGACCTTACTTTAACTAACATAAACGCTACTAACCATATTAAGAACTGGCATGTTTCGAAGGAAGCTTCAATGTCTGATCATGCTTATATATGTTTCAACATAGAACACTACCCAAAGAGCATCCAGTACTTTAGAAACCCAAGAAAAACCAACTGGGAACTTTACAGAACATATATTCATGATAATGTAAATAGTTGCGGCAGTATCAACTCTACATTTGAACTTGACTCTGCAGCAAATAATTTACAAGAAATTATCACTGAAGCATACAACCTTAATACGCCAATAACTCAATCCAAAAGATGCAGAGATGTACCTTGGTGGAATGGTAACTTGGAGAGGAAAAGGATTAAAGTTCGTAAGCTCTTTAACAGAGCAAAAACAACAAATAATTGGATCGAGTACCGAGAAGCTTTAACCAATTATCATAAAGAACTCAGACAATCAAAAAGAAATAGCTGGAAAGAGCTCTGCAATACGATAGATAATCTGCCTGCTGCAGCTCGACTCCAAAAATTGATGTCGTCTGATCACACAAACCATCTAGGCTCAATCTGCAAACCAAGTGGTACGTATGCTGTATTGAGACACTAGATACTTTACTTCAAACCCACTTTCCGGGCTCAATAGAATGGAGCACGGAAGATAATGCCAACGAAGACGTACATCTTTTAGATCCTGCAACTAAAAGTACTGCAGATCATATAGCCAACACAATTTTCACCCCCAACAAAGCGAGATGAGCTATAGAATCCTTCGGTCCGTATAAATCTCCAGGAGGTGATGGAATTTTTCCGGTATTTCTGCAAAAGGGTCTAAAAATCATTCTTCCATATCTCATGCGTTTGTTGAAAGCAAGCTTTCGTCTTGCTTACACCCCTCAGATATGGCGAGAAACCAGAGTTGTTTTTATACCTAAGCCAGGAAAAAAACCAAATGAAGCCAAATCATACAGACCCATATGTCTTATATCTTTTCTATTAAAAACAATGGAAAAGATGTTGGACTATCACATCCGTCATGTATGTCTCAAACAAAACCCTCTCAACTCTAGCCAGCACGCCTATCAGACTGGGAAATCTACTGAAACGACGTTACACAAAATGGTGAAAGAAATTGAGAGCACCTTAAACTATAAGGAGGCACTTGCTTGTACATTTATGGACATACAAGGAGCCTTTGACAATGTCCACTTCAATGCTATTATCGAAATGGCCACAAAGAAAAATATAAATCCGCTTATCATTGCGTGGATTATCAAGATGCTACAGAGTCGGAAGATAACGGCTACACTAGGTGATTATTCAGTGACTGTTACTGTATCTAGAGGCTGCCCGCAAGGGGGCATGCTCTCTCCGCTGCTTTGGCTTATGGTGGCTGATGATCTCCTCACTAAGCTAAATGATTCCGGCTTCAACACTGTAGGCTATGCCAATGACTTGGCAGTCATGGTTAGAGGAAAACATGACTCCATTATCGCTGGTCGAACCCAGACAGTTCTTAATATTGTATCAAAGTGGTGCAACAGATTGGGACTGTCGATTAATCCCCAAAAAACAAGCATTGTCATTTTCACAAACAGGAGAAACTTCAATTTCGTTTCTCCTGTTCTAAGCGGCGATCCAATACAAACATCAAAAGAGGTTCGATATTTAGGTGTGATCCTGGATAGCAAACTAACTTGGAACCCACACCTGAAATGTATCTCTGAAAAGGCAAACAAAGTTTTCTTCACATGCAGAAACCTGTTTGGGAAAACATGGGGTCTTAGCCCAAAAATGATACTTTGGCTGCACCAAAGTATTATAAAACCAATTCTAACATATGCAGCTTTAGTTTGGTGGCCTAAAACACGCCAAATAACTGCTCAAAATATGTTTACAAAAATACAAAGGCTTGTGTGTCTTAGTGCCACAGGTGCTTTCAAAACCACGCCAACGTCAGCAATGGAGATTCTTCTAAAGCTTTCTCCATTGCACCTACATGTTACATCTGTAGCGGTGTTGAGCGTTCATAGACTGCAGCTTACAGAAGGGTTTAAGCCGGGTAATCTAACTGGGCACCTTAAAATCCTTTCTGAATTACAAACTGAACTGCATACATACCATATTTCGGATTGTATGCCAAAAACAACAAATTTAGACAGGCACTTTGATGTCAAGATATTGGCCAGAGATCTTATTAAAAACTACATACGGTCACTGCCACATAACGCCAGCATCTGGTACACAGATGGTTCTCGAACCAACATGGGCACGGGAGCAGGAGTGTTTGGTCCTAGAACAAAACAAACGGTTGCCTTAGGCACCACAACAACCATATTTCAAGCCGAATTTTTTGCCATTAGCAGTTGCGCTTTACTATGCGCTGAAAGAAAATACCAAAATTTTGAAATATATATTATCTCTGACAGCCGAACAGCATTCTTGGCACTAAAATCTACGCGCTTTGATTCAAAACTGGTATGGGAATGCTACCAAAATCTATTAAAAATCTCGTGCAATAACATAGTAACACTTGTGTGGGCACCTAGCCACACAAGAATACAAGGAAATGCTATCGCTGACGCTTTAGCAAAGCAAGGTGCCAATAAAAAATTTGTTGGACCGGAACCATGCTTTGGAATGGCCAAAAGTTCGCTCAAAAGCACAATCCAAACAATGGAAGAAGAACAAAATGCTAAATTATGGAGAAGCAGAGAGGGACTAGTACACTCCAAGAAGTTTCTAGGTAACCTCCATGTTTCACCCTTAAAAACAATCGACTTAAACAGAGAGTCTCTAAGAATTTTAACGTGGTGCGTTACTGGATATGGTCCTTTAAACCACCATCTTAACAAAATAAGCCTTGTTGTTTCCGACAGGTGCAGATTCTGCTACTCGGATGCGGAAACGATGGAACACGTCATCTGCAGCTGTCCTGAACTCTCTGGGCACAGATACAACCAACTTGGTCATAGAAGACTAACACTTCCATTACCACAAAACGTCACTCCAATTGAGCTAATTAATTTTATTAAAAGTCTCAACTTGGATGACAGAATACAACCAGTAACGGCACAGACGACGACTGACTAATAATAAAATCAGGGTAAGCACAATAGACCTTCAGGTCGCAGTGCTACTTAAACTGTAAGTCTCAAGGCTCTCCAATAAAAAAAAAAAAATGTCTCCAGAAGAAGAGCAACCGTCGGTCACTCGTCCTCCGTATTTTTTTCCAGCTGGGCATAGTTTAATCTCAGCACCATCTTTTCCCAGAGGCTCATGCAGCCTATCCGCACAAGACATTGCAGAGATATTATCTGACAAGTTAAGGCGTGGTGAACATTCACTTATGACACGCGCAAGTTTACGACCGCCACCATAAGATGTTCTCGGGAGGGACTCGTTTCTAAACCTTTTTCCGTCTACAACATCTCTCCCGTTCAAATACGTCCTTGAAGCTACTGCAATGCTCTGCAGAAGCATCTACAACCTCTCCCACTAATATAGATTGCATCACATTGGATGTCATTACGGTTGAGTCTGCCACCTTTCACAGTAGTAGTATCTGTAGTACCCAACAAAAAATTCCACAATCTCCCTTTTCCACTGTCTCTGCCGACTTCACGGTCGTCTTTTCAGGCCTATAGATAATGACTTTTCAAAACCGGTTAAACATATTTCCTACTCTCGATAAGCCTGTCTTTGTTCTGTTGTCGATTAATACAGTCAGCAGTTGGCCTATGCCCTCATCTTGACTTCCAACAAGCTTCCATTTCTTAATATACAAAACAGCGATTTTTCCTCCTAGCAGCACAAAGGATTTTTCACTAGTCTGCCCAGCAATTCCTTGGGAGAAAGATGGTAACCTTGTCAGAAATCGGAATATCATCTCACATCCTCGTCAGAAGTGAATGTGTACTATCTTCCACTTTGGATAGCACTGATACGAACCAGCTTACCATAAAGTCACTGTCGCACGCTACTACCACCAGGTTTAAAGAGAACTCCCCGAAGCCCAATCCTGTAGTTACCATATTCTATTGACTGCTATTACAAAGCTTTATTTCAACCAACCTCAACGTTTTCATATTTTCAACTTTTCGCATCGTCTGAGGATAATCTATAACCAGAATATTCCCCTTTGCTGTCTTAATTGCTCCCGCAAGCTGGTGCTTTGCATGAGATGTTTTAGTTCTCTCTTTTGTGGGATGGCTATTCTGTATTATCGTCCGGCATCATCAACTCTCTTGTCTTACAGTTGGGCCCTTTTCGTCCCGTTCCAGAGCCTTTCTCTTTTCTCGAGAAATTCCTACCACAAAAAACTTCAAGTACCATGTGGGACCAGTTTAGCTTTCAAGACTGGCCTAAATGTGGTATGGGTGGGCTCTATACATAATGCTCCTTCTCCCATATTAAGACTTGGTGCTAACTACTGGAATTGTACTGCTCCCACCCTCAACAGTGCTATTTACTGATCAATATTTTGGTTCCTTGGGAAACTAGGTTGACCAAATCCGAGTCCTGATAACTTGGTAAGGCAACAAATACTTGAAGGCTGCTTGCTATGCGACTCCGTTCAGGACTAGGGTATCCACTGAGCTTTTTATAGTCTCTAACGAAACCCGCCTAACACCTGGCTCATTTTTAAACGACGTGTTGTTATATTGCACTTTAAATAAAAACTAAATAAAAGGCAACGCCGGTTTTTTTCCCAACGAATCGCTTATCAAAATAACATTTACATTAACATTTAAGTAAGAGTTGCTTAAAATCAAGATTTGATTAAAGAAAAATTAAAATCAATTATCATTAAACAAAAAAAATTGTATGAAAAATAACAAAAATTTCCGTTTAATGTCCCCAAAACCAGTCCAGTGTTGTTATGAAGTGTGATTCCGTCTTCGTGATTGAGAGTCGAACCGCTTTCCCACATGCATTGGATTTGCATTGACAGAAGTTTTCATGGTTATTTTCGTTTTTCCTTTAAACATAGTTTCTTGTACTCAATCCGTAGTCGTCATCTACAATGGTTTCCGTTTAAAAAGATTACCATAAAACAGTTGTGTGCTATTTCTCCATGTAATTTCCTATATTCAATTTGTATTCGTTAATCGCTATATAATTGTCATAAAACAGTTGTATAATACCATTGATTCATAATCGCGCTGTTTTCATGTATGTGTTCGTTTTCATGTATCATAAACATGTATGCTGTTTTCATGTATCATAATCAATGTTTATCATTTCATTCTTTTCAATTTTTTTTATACCAATTAGCTATGTAAATTCATTAATGGGTATAAATATTGAACAAAAAAGGAAATAAAATTCCCCAAGAAACAACCTTATCGATTCGTTATTGTTGGCAAACGGCGTTAGCTGATTATAAATAGAACGCGATAGATAGCATCGATCTCTTAAGTTTTTGAAAATTCTATTCGTGAATATCGCAAATGTTGAATTTTTTTTTGAATTCACGTTCTGTATATTAAATTAAAGTAGTGAAATTTTCCTTATATTAAATAGTGCAATTAGTCCAATTTTTTTTAATTAGCATAATTCATTAGTGCAATTTAGCAAAAAGTTATATGTTTTGTGCCACGTTCTGTAGTTAATCAAACAAAAATAAAGAAAAACACTGAAAAAATTTACTACCCATGTAAACTCATATTTCGGCTTTATGTCTAATCAGTTCAAATCTGTTGGTGGTTTTGTTTTGACAGCTAGATGTCGAGTGTTTTCATGTGGTGTATCTTATTATTGAAAAATAAAGGAATTAATTCCAGAAAAGAATGAATCCGTTTAATTAAATAAACTGTCCAGTCTTGTGTTGTAATAAATTTAACTAATAAATTATGATAATATGACTTTGAAATTACTGTGATATTGTATGTTCCCTCGAACTGTGATAAAGAGAACTATAAATAATAATTCTGCATTCTCATATAAAATATATACGTAACATTCTGTGTTAGCATAATTTATTTAAAAATAAATACGTATAATTCGTTGTTGGCATAAGTTATATAAAAATAAATGTGAAGAAAAATAAATTTAACCAAAAACTGTGACATAATAAACCTCGTAATCATCTTTATTTTAATTGCTTGTTGAAATTGGGAGATTGTTCATGTTCCAGATAGTTGTGTTATTAAAATCCTAGTTCATCGACACAAAATCTCTGTGATATTTCTAGGGTAACACTGATATTAGGACGAAGTAATTCAGTGGATTGGAAGCTGGAGTGTAATTTACGGGAAATACTTGACCGCATGTTACGATTATAAATACGTATCCGGCACGACCATTTTGTTTTTGTGATATTACGTTGACATCCTCATTCCTGCTGCATAGTACATTTCCAGTAATACAAAAAAAAATTGGGAAAGAAATATCACCGATCATCAACAAGTTTGGATTACAATAATTTTTATATCGTCGTCGTGACATCAGTCAGAGCTCACCAATCGATGAGCTGGATGAGGATGAGTGATTAACTTTGGACAACAGGAGTGGGAGCTAGCCAAGCTATGGGGTGAGTTGTTTTGAATATGTATATATGTTTGTAATATGAGTTTTTGCGTGAATGTATGGTGTGTATGTGGGAGGGTGAATGCATATGTAATTAATATTTCGATTTATTTTATTTTTTTTATAATTTTAATTAGTGCATTATCTTATGGGATTTAGCCATTCATTATCAGTAATTTATTGTTAGAAAAGAGTAGTAGCGAATGGTTACAAGGTTCCTAATAGCACAATTAATGATAATATTCATTGAAATTTAACCCAAACTCATTTACTTACAACTAATAATAATTTTTATTATTGCTATAATGGGGCTGAGTTTTGAAACCACATTGTCTAAAGAAAAAGCTTTAGAAATCATTCACGATTTTTCAAGGCAAAAGCTATTACACCAGAAAATAATAATACCTTTTACGGGATTGAAATTACTCATACCAATCTCATCCTATAGTATGACTAATAAAGAAACTAACGTTACGATTAATACCTTTCGAGATAAATATGAAAATTTTTGTAATACGAGCTGTCGTTATTCATCACAAAATTTCTTCATTTTGTTTAATGGTGGATGTCAGGAAGTTATGCCTTTACATAATCGTAACCCATCTAAAGCAGATCAGTAAATATAATAATGCTTCGAGGTTTTTACTTCGTATTCAAAAAAAATGAAGGACCATTGGATTTGTAAATACTAGAGAGAGTTGTTTAACAAATAAATTTTAATTTTAGTATTTTATCAGAAATTCAAAAGGAATTGTTTTGATAAATTTCGATCAATAAAAAAAATCGCTGAAGAAGCGAATGATGATGAAGTTTTCTTTTTATTAATGACTATTTACCTATTGTAGACCAACTTTGAATAGAATTATTTTAAATATTAAAGCTTCAATCTTTCTTTGATTACAAATTTATATATTGTTTTATTTGCTTTACCACAATTTTCATTTATATTATATTTCTCATGTAAATTGGGCCTAATCGCTTGGATGTGTGCATGTGTGTGTGTATGTGGGTGTGTGTGTGTGTGTGCATGAGTGGATGAGATGTAAAAGTGTGAGAATGAGTGCAGAAATATTGGGGTTGGACGTGGTGATCGTGGTTCGTTCGTACACGAGAGTCGCCAGAGTCTGTTTAGTTCATTCACTTACCTTTTTTTACATCTGTTCTTATCTCATGTTACGCGTAGAAGTTCAGTTATTTGTGCTGGAGCAGCAGGTATTTTTATCTCGACCCCATAGGCTGCAGCTAGTCTGAGGCTAAAAATAATCTCGCTAGGTACGCGACCTGCTATGCCACTTCGTTGTTATTCAACTAAGCAGCGCTTCATTACAGTGTCTGATTTCGTCAATCCTAGTTGTATTATTGTTGTAAATTTTCCTAATTTAAATTTTTAGAATATCTATAGGTGATACCATTAATATTGTTTTTGCTATCTCCTATCCAATATCCTGTAGCGTCATCCTTCGATGTTTTGTGAAATTTATCGATATTATATTAAATTGGGATACCATGTTTGCACCACAATAAAAAACATTTAGTATTTTTAAAGCTTCCAGCCAAGTCTTGTAATAGCATCTGATGCAGAACAACTAATTTTCAGCTCAACTAATCTTCAGTCAGAACAGTCCCAGGCTAAACGATTCATAAATTAAAAAGTTTGATAAATAATAGTTAAAAAATTATTCTTTTTTATTTTTTCCTATACGAAAATTGAAAAATCACAAAACTTTTAGATAATTAAACAATTTTACTTCAAACACAAAATCAAAAATTGATAATTCTATCTTACGATACAATCTAATAATTACCTTGATCGAACAAAATGCTCCATGTTTTATTAGCGAGAATTTTCTATTCTTGTCTCACTTTTTATATATATTGGTCCAACTTCCAACAATTATTTAGCATTCCTATCACATGATCTTGAAATACAGTTTCATTATCAGTTTCTCTCTAACAAAATACATCTCAATCAATCACAAAAAATCAATACCCATTCCAATCCGAAAAACAACGGGTACAATTTCTCATTGTAATTTCTCTCGCAAACTCATTTACATATTCTCTCTTTGATATGATACATGTTTAATCTAATTCAGTCATCAAGTTAGGTCGACAAATTACAAAATAAATTGATACGTGGCATTTCTTTGGATGTTTTTGCTTTTTATTTTGATCTAGAGTAAAAACTGAAATAGTGAAATAAATTGTTTTTATAGAGTTTTTTTTTTAGATGGTTTTGATTCTTAATTTAGAGCAGAAATCGGAAATGGGTCGTACGATACAGTGACCATGCACGTAGACCAGAGGATGTCGACTAGTATTGTGCGGCAAAACTAAAACATTCTGATGTCATGACAGATAATTAAGATTAAATTTAGGTTTTGGTTATAAAACAAACAAAAGTTGTACCCCGTTAGCTTTGACCATTAACATAAATTTAAAGTTATGGTGATTAAAGATAATAATAATTTCCAAATATTCATACCATCAACCCTCTTCAAAAACTTTACAATGAAATCAATCAATTTTAAAACCACAATTTTCATATTCATAAAACCTCAATAATTAATCTAATTCATGTTGCAATCAAATCAACCAATAAGCACTTTATTTTCTTCTTCACTTTCATCCACTATTAGTGTAACCACCCTAAGAAATTACAACATAATCAATAGAAGTTATTCAAATTTCACGAATCACCCTAATATAATATCACGTAAAACATTTTCTTAAATTTATCGTAAATAAAAAACTGTCATATTCAATTTTTTTTAACAAAATAAAAAAGAAAATTATTATTACAAAAGTTTCTTTTTCATACAAAATAAAATTGTATTTTCCCCTTTAATATTGCATTTCAAGAATTTTCGTTCTTTAGATCAAAAGCAGACAATAAATTTTCTTTATTTGTTATCACAATCACCAATATCAAAAAAATAATATTAGAGCTTTAGACGTTCTAATATGAAAAATAAAAATCGATGGGAAATGTGAATAATGAAGTGTTTTTCATGTGATGGGATGTGAGGTTTGATGAATGTGATTTTGTAGAGCTTTTAAACTTTGGTTTTTACTGAAGAAGATTTTGAATTGATTTGTATCTGGATGTGATTGTTGTTTTAATTTCGGGGTTTGATTCTTGAGTTTTGTGTCTTGCGTCTTGATTTTTTTACCTTGATTCTGGCTTCTTGAGTCTTCAGTCTTAAGTGTTTGGGTGTAATTAAAACGGGAATTACACCAATTTAGTTTTTGTACTTGGATGAGCAACTCGAAAATTAAAATCGAAAATACTTTGTATAACAAACTGTATTTTAAATTTAAATAAAAGAAATTTATTTAATTATGTATTATTGTGCTTTTATTTCAGACGTGATTTGAACGCGCAACCTTCCGATTGTAAAATAAAATTGCCAGCGTTTTGGCACAATCATGTTGAAGCCATCACGGAAACAACCTTCAAAAACATCAAAATAAGCAAAGAAATCAATAAATTTAGTGCAGGGTTGGCTTAATCGCTTGCTAGTACTCTCAAGTCTTCTGTGGCTCCTTGGGCAGAAAAATGTATTACAAAAATCCTTCCAATTGCCGACAAGATCTAGAAAACTGCTCGACCCAAAATTGCTGCAGCCTCGCAATCTACATCTGTAATGAACACTGAAGCTGCGAGTGATGTCACTAACAGAAAGCAATCGGAGGACTGCATGCCTAGTGAGGTTTTGTTCCATCAAGTTTCAGTCATGTGTGTCTGATAATTAATTTCTCTCAATTGAGTACAAATTATCAGATATACACGCAAATAAGACTGTGTAAATGGAATTAAATAAACGTTTCGCTCACCCCATGATGGTATCGACTCATCATGCCCAAGTTGATTCAGCCGAGCATAATAAATAACGACGACTAGATCAAATTATTAGACAAACCAACAAACCGGACGATTGTTGCATAAGAATCATCAAACAAATAGTAATACAAGTGATATATAACAATGTTGCACCGTTTGTCATGGCGATTGTTGAACAATAATAATAATATCACCCAAACCTCAATTAAATTTGATTGATACTCAGATCAAGATGATAGCCGTTATGGTAAGATATGATGTCAGATATTATCCTCGACAATCGATTTTATTTTTTTGTTTTATTTATAAAACTATTTGCGTTGAGTTACAACTTTTAAAACAAAAACTCTAGATACATAAACTAACATTATAAAAATAATATGGTTCTTATCACTATAAATTATACCAACAATTTAATCTAATATTTTATTACTTTAAAACATTTTTGCGAATTGACCGGGTGAATTACAAAAACATTAAAAAACAGCAGAAATAAAGCGAATAAAATAAAATTCACCGAACCGTTTTTTAACTATTCCAAAATTCTGGTGCAACGGTGCTAGGCGTGTGGAAATCAGAAGCTCGATTTGCGTCATACCTTTGTGCATTGACATCTGTCTGATCATTCTCTTGCAACATTTTCCTTGCCTTAGCTTTCGTGGCAATATTCAAAAATTGAATAAATAATGTTGACCTAATGACAAAGATTAAGTAGAAAACGGAAGAAATAAAATCAATTTGAGCTATATAAAGGTTTATTCACTAAAATAATAACAGTAATTAGTATACAATTTAGAAAATAAAATAATATAATTACATTTTCCTCGGTTTTGAAAAACTACTAGTTCAATAAAATGTCTAACAATTAAAATGAGGAAAAAAAGACAAAATTTTAAAATGCTAAGTCACTGCTAACTTGAAAATATGGAGGGGCTGAAATATCAAGGCTCTGAGATATCAAGACTTCGGTGTGGGTTTAGGATTTTGATATAGTTTTCGGCAAAAAACTTTTATG
This sequence comes from Diogma glabrata, assembly GCA_963693315.1. Taxonomy (NCBI): domain Eukaryota; kingdom Metazoa; phylum Arthropoda; class Insecta; order Diptera; family Cylindrotomidae; genus Diogma; species Diogma glabrata. The sequence continues at coordinate 397,118,796 of OY856187.1, forward strand.
AGGACGTTGTTTTTAGTTTTGGCCAGATATGCTCAACTAGCATTTTAACTTCTTTTAAAACACTAAACAGTCTTACCGAAACTAACTTCCCCACCTTCATTGTTTTTTTAAAATTTCTAAGCAGTTTGGATAAAGGCCATTTGGAGAACTTTTCCCGCCTTTAACGAAGCTATGATTTGTAAAAGACTTCGGAAATAACTTCGGTAAGGTCCTTTGCAAGCAGTTATGCAAGCTGAATAGAATTTATGGTTTCACAAATTATAACTTCGGTAGGCTAAAGTGCGGTTAGTGTGGGAAAAAAATTTTTTTTCTTTAATTAAATTTTTTTTTTTTTAAATTTTAATTGTTACATAAAGCTTTGGTATCGACAACAGATTCACTGAATATTCCGTAAAAAAATTAATTTCATTTTTAATAACAGAAAGGGTATAACATAGCGTTTTTAGAGTTTCCCACACTAACTGCACTTCCCCCATAAATTGAAATATATTGATTGACTTATCCTATCCATTGTTTTATATTCCAGAATATTGAATTGTCCAAACGTTGTTTTACATTCCTAAAAGAAGTAAACGTCAAAACATTAGTGATATTAATTCATTTGAAATGCTAATAATATAAACAAATTCAAAAATAATATTTAATGTAATTTAATTCAAAGAGATATATAATGTCATTTAATTCAAAATGATATTTTAGTGTCATTTAATTCAAAGTAGTATTAATGTTATTTAATTCAAAATAATATTTAATGTAATTCAAAAAGATATTTAATGTTATTTAAATCAAAATAGTATTAAAGTTGTTTAAATCAAAATAATATTTAACGTAATCTAATTCAAAATAATATTGATGTAATTTAATTCAAAGTATTTTGTTGCAGCCTCCAATATTGGCAGTGGACTGTATGTAAATTTTCGATGAACGATGAAAAATTAATATTGTGACTGCAGCATGCTTTGTAATATTAATGACCTCAGCTTCGCATGGCATTAGACAATATCCATAAAATGGCAAAAAAAACTGACATTCATTATCAATAACATCAGCCTAGCACGGCATTCGACAAGATTCAATAAATAATTTGACTATATATAATGTCATCAATTAAACTGCAGAATATATAATATTATGACAATAGCCTAGCACAGTTGTAGACAATATCCAATAAAGTAATTTTGATTATATGTGATGTCATCAATTAAACCGCAAAACATATACATATAATGACATCAGTTTAGCACAGTTGTTAAAACATATAAATTGACATCAGTTTAACACAGCATTAAATAATATCCACTCCAAAACGTTGACCATATGTACTGGTATCAATAGAAATAGAAAAAATATAAAAATATAGTAAAATATCTCATCCGCCACAATAATTCACAGTGGCTTGTAACGTCACGTCCGCCCAGCATGAAATTATATATTAACACACGAAGAAAAACCATCAGGTCAATTGCATTGAGTGAAAAACAATTTCATCAGCAATAATACACCATTCTTTATTCCGAAGTTGGATTTAAATTGAATATAATGATTTTCAATTTATTTCATTAGTTTAAATATAAATTATAAAAAAAACACTGGATAACAATCACACGATTATAGACGACCATCAAAACCAAAACTAATTAACCAAGACTAATTAAAAGTAAAAATAATAAGAGAATTAAATTCCAAAATGTTACCATATATATATATATGTCACCCACAACATTCTCTCCAGATTTAGCAGCGTCGATGTTTAAAACTTGAACTATTTAATTTGCTCAACAAATTATTTCGATGAGCAAAATACTGGGTTTTTTTTTTTGAACTTATTGCAGTTGGATACACTGCTGATGAAAACTGATATGTAAATATTGTGAATCAAAGCAAATAAAGTAAGTTGAAAAGTTATCTATGAAATGTATTTTATCAACGAAAACTGCTTTTTCTTTCAGATGTTGTGGTGATGTTCATATTATTTGGAACGCTGAGGAAACTAATTAAGTTAACTACAACATTTGATGTAAGTTCTTAAACTATAATATGGTTACAATTAAGAATTATGATTAATAAATTTTTATATTTTACGGATGAATGAAACAAAACTAATGAAAACTACATTGATAATGGAAATTAATAATAATGAAAGAACTGCATTGACGGTGGATAAGGAGATTTCGGGTAATTATGATTTTTGGATAACAACTTTTGTATTTATTTTCAGACTACCTTATCCGGCGTCAACATATTTAATTAAGCCACTTACTGAAAATGTTATTGTTATTGTTTATTTCAGCGATACGTCAATTTGACAACAACATGTTCCACTCAATATTGTAGATATTTACTTGGTTGCATTCAGTAGTTTTTTTTTAGTATTTAACTTATTGAGTGTGGAATGTATTGTTGTTGGGTAGTCTTCACTGACAAATTTAATAGTATATAAGCTAGACATTTTTGATGCTAGCCCCTCTTGTTGTTCAACTTACATTTTTTTGTTGTCATCATTGTAGAATTAGTTAGAGTGTAATTTATTCTGTAATGTTCTAGAAGTCTAGTATTAGTGCTTCGACTTAGTCGTGTAATTTATGTGTAATCCAATTTTTGTTAATTTTAAAGATAAATTTGGTAAAATTAAATGAATATGAAACTATAAAAAGATGTGTAACAGATCTAATCACTATAGTTTGTCATCGAGTTTTAGTTGCTGATACTTTTCTGCAGACACCGATCAGAAATTCATTTATGCATATGTGACATCACACCAACTTTAAATGCTGCTGAAGCATTTTTGAATACATTTTCATCGAAATGAATACATCTAAGGCACATGAGTGCACACAGTTATTATTATTCTTCGTTACCAACTCCAAATACTGCTGACGCATATGAGCATATATTTATTATTACATTTTTCATCGAATTGCACAAGTGTGCAGATAGTTATTATTATACTTCGTCGATCATTGCTGAAGAACAGGTGCATATATTTATTATTACATTTGCATCGAATTGAACTTATCGGAGGCACAAGTGTGCACATTGTTATTATTATACTTCGTTACCAATTTACGATATTGCTGAAGCACATGTGCATATACTCATTATTACATTTGCATCGAATTGAACTCATCTGAGGCACATGTGTGCACATAGTCATTATTATACGTCGTTACCATTTTTGAATATTGCTGAAGAACATATGTGCATATGTTATATTTTCGTCATCAAAGTCAATTTGTTGATACATATGTGCAGACACCAACCAGAATCAAATTGGAATTAACAATAAAAACAAAATTTATCAGAAAAAAAATACAGTCCACTGTTCCATTCTGGTCCTTCGAGCCGGATCTAGAGGGCGCTACCGTCTGGATTCATCAATCAATAATAAATTTTGGCCGTGCCTACATTCAAGAACCGAATTTCAAGAGCCACAATATGTGGATGGCAGGTGTTAACGCCGTGAATTTAGCGTTCCCAGACTCGTTAATTGTCATTAAATTTATATGAAAGCAAAGGAAAGAGAATACAATAATTAGTATAGATAAATAAATATATGGAGCATTTGACATGATTAGAAACTTACGTTAATTACAAGCGGTAGTTGATGTCCAAGTTCCAGGTATTTATTATATATATAAATATATATAAAGTCATGAATGGTCACAACACTCTAAAAAAAACAAGATAAATTACATTTTTTAATCATATAAAACGTATATAACATCAATTATTTACCCTTTGTATTGGTTTGTTGACATTTTTGAATCTATGTGTCAATTATTTGATATCAGGGGTGTCAACAGTCTACAGGCAAACGGCTAATTTTGAGCAAAAACATTATTAATAGTTCATGACTAGAGAATTGGTGTCTCTGCTGTCATAAAAGAGAGTGTTGTGACGTATTTAACCCATTTCGATCCTCTGTTCGTTTCATCGAACAGTGAAATTGCTTTTTTTCTAAAATTTTTTTACCTATGATGGTAATAGTAGTTCATGGTGAGCTTAGTATGGTCAGCTCCTTTGATGTGTTGTGTATTCGACAAAGAAATTCTATGGTGGCTCAAGCCTCCCCTTCCTACCACAACCCCTCTTGCAAAACACCCTTGTTTTTAGACATATTTTTGAATAATTATATAAAATACTAAACGAACAAAAATCGAAAAACTAATGATGACGAATTTGTGCCAATGGATGAGATTACTCAAAGAAACAGTTTTCATATTTATTGGAAACATTGGGGTTCTTCCAGATGTACGTTAAGTTAAGTGTTCGTTTCATCGAACACTGGCACGAACTCTAGAATAATCAAATTTTGTACTAAAATTGCATTTCATCATTTTTATGAAATTTTTTCTCATTTGTTATCGCTATTTTGAAGAAAATAGACGTTTATTAATTCGTGTGATTTTGTTTTGTTAAAATTGAGTATACATAAAAAAGGGTAAGTACAGATTTTATACAGAACATTTGTTTTAACGTTCATTCTTTGCATCGTATGTTTATTATTTGTATATAATTTGTAGTTATATAATGTCGCGTCGAAAGCTTTTGACACTGCGTGAATTGCAACAAGTTATTGATAACTGAAGTGACGGAGATGAAGAAGTTGATAATATTTCTAATATTAACATTCTCCACCTGATCGGGTTGATGAATTAAGCGATGAAGAAGATATTGATGATAATTTTATACTTTTGAATCCTGATGTTAATTGTAATATTTTTGGTGATGCGGCTCGTGTGTTGAAGTTGAAACTTCAAAAAATTATGTTGAAGATACTGAGGAAAGTGTGTTCATCGTTGAAGAACCCCAACCTGGACCATCTAATCATCAAGAACCAAGACAAAAGAAAGCAAAATATGATTATAAACCATTAATTTCTTTTGGTAAACCAAAATGGTTCAAAAACCGAAACCGAAAACAATTTAAATATAATATAGCACCTAACCCTGCACCTTTAGCTTATATGAAAACCGAACTAGGTGAAAAATTAAAAGATTTATCACCTATTGAATTATTAAACAAGTTTTATGATGATGAAGTTTTGCGTCATATAATAACTGAAACTAATAAATATGCTGCCCAGCAAACCAATTCTTTTTGGCTACAAGCTATGGTGTCTTGGCTCTGCTGAAAGCTACCTATTTAGCTTTATACCTTATTGTGGACAAAGTGACAAATATAATACTTATGTTGGACTTGGTGCAGATGTGGTGTTGAGATTACTTCAAAACGTAGAGTTTCCTGAGAATCACGAGGTGTTTTTTGACAATTACTTTACAAGCTATCATTTGCCATGTTTATTGGCTGAAAAAGGAATATGTGCCACTGGAACTGTTCGTAGTAATCGTGTTGCAGGTGGAGGAAATAACTTAAAAACTGGAACAGCTTTACCTCGTGGTCAACATGACTATATGTTTGATTCGACTAATAAAATTACTTTGTGTCGATGGCAGGACAACAAAGAGGTCACAATGGCTACAAATTATGACCAAACATTACCTCTACATTTTGTTATCCGCTGGAAAAAACCAGAGACAAAAAAATCAAATGAGAAGTCAAAACAAACAAAACTACGATCAACCGGCAATGCTTTATAACTATCATAAAGGTATGGGAGGAGTGAGCCTGCATGATATTGGTGTCCAAAACTACCGTGTAAACATTCGTGGTAAGAAGTGGTCTATCATCGCAAAATATAAGAATGAAAAAACATTAAGTCAAATTTCATTTGAAGGAAATGGTCACAGAAAGCCTTTTATTAACAAATGACAATATGGAAAATATGGACGATGACCAGGAATTTGAGAGACCACGTCATTTACCAGACGTTTCTGGTGACCACATTATTGTGCGTCAACTTGAAAATAAGCCTCGTAGGTGTCAACTAAAAGGATATGGCAAACCCACAATTTTCATGTGGCAAACCCACAATTTTCATGTGTCAAAAATGCAATAAGCATATTCATGTACATTGTTTTAATAAATACTACTTTATCTAAATCTAATATAAATAAAAATCTAAATTAAATCATAAAATTATTTAAAACATAAATTTTTTGGTGTGTTTTTATATATGTAGACTCAGCGCCAGCGTTCGATGAAACGAACAGTAAACTTTTCCATTTTCCAGGAAAACGGTAAGATATTATTTATTTTCTATCTCAGATTCGGGCTTAGGAGCATCAAATTACTATAAAAAAGCATTTGGTTTTGTCCGAGAAAATAGTTTCTGCAACTCGGTTCGAAATGGGTTAAATGACATGATTTTTGTAATTTTAGATCTCTTCTAGAATAAGATTCCAATTCGAAGGGTAATCTAGTTTTTCTGTATGGCATTTTGATTTTAACTTGCCTGTTATTGTAAAGTAATGTTAAGATGGTTTAGTTTTTTTTTGCTAATTTAATTCAAAATGTAAAATGTTCATTTGTGATATTGTCAGTAAAGAAAATGTGTAATTTAAAGTATAAGGAAAATGTGTAATTAAAATTCAAGTTGTTGATTCTGTTAAATATTGTTTTGTTGTGTTGCTGACCGAGATGTTTTTTAATCAATGTTGAAATGCCGGTGATTGCAGCTGAAATTGTTTTTTGCTAAGGTTTGTTTCATCACCTTGAGTGTTAGTAAATTGTTGTTTTCTTGCAGAAACTAGTTTTTTGCTCTTCAACCACATTTGTTAGACATGGGTGTTGTGGTTTCTCAACTCTAACGACATCCTGAGCAGCTGTGTAGCTGTAAATTTAACGACAGCACACAATATTATAACTGTGCTAGGTTATTGCATTATATCTGTTGGTGAATAATTGATGACATCACATACAATTGCAATTACTGTATTGGATACTATTATAACTGTGCTAGGCTGTTGTTTATATTTTTGATGGATAATTGATGACATCACATATACTTTAGTGGATACTGTCTATATATTTTTGGTGGCATAATACTATATATTCTGCAATTTTAATTGATGGCATACAAGCATGCTGCAGTCGCAATATTGATTCTCATCGTTCATCTAAACTTTACATACAGTCCACTGCCCATATTGGAGACTGCAACAGCAGGTATTCGCTTAGAATTTCTAATATTAAATTTGATTAATTAAGTTTATCTAATTAAGTTGCACGTTGAACTCTGGTTTGAGTGTTTGTAGATTTGTTAATTTCTTATATTGCTATCTATTGATTGATGACTTATAACTAGTCATTGTAATTTACTAAATCTATTTGTTTAACTTATTAGTATTTAATTATTGTCAAACTATCACGACGTATTACTTAACAAAATGTCATCTAATTTAGTAGTATTGCAGTTCAAACCCTAGTTTGAATGATTGTAATCCTATTGATTTATTATTTTGCATTTGTCAACCGATGACTTATGACAATTTATTCTAATTACTAGTCCAATATTTAACAGTCAGTTATTGTTCAATTGTCACGACTTCGACCACTTCTTAAATTGTTGATCTGTAACCTCTGGCCTGTGAGCACAAGTAAATCAACGGATGTGTTAAGTCATATTAATTGTAATCATTCACATCTGAGTTATTCCTTCAATTTCGTTTAATAAACCACACCTTAGTACAAGCCATTTGATTTAAATCAAAGTGGTCTCATCAGTTCTTTTTACGTATTGTCAGGCAAAACCTGTGTCCTCCAAATCAAGTCACCTCAAGTTTAAGATCATTTTCATTCTGTTTGTTTATCATTTGACTGTGACTATTGGCCAATTGTTGGTATCAGGGTGAAGCTACATTATGGCAGACGCAGCGAAACTCGAGTTGTTGAAGAAACAACGAAGTTCCTATAAGGGCTAGCTCACAAATTTTAAGTCTCATCTCGATAAAGCGACATCCATCGGTGGTTTTGAATCCCTTCTCAATCGACTACAAACAATCTCAAATAAATATGACGGTGTTCAGTCCCAGCTGGAAGTTATAGATGAAACAACGTTAGTTGATCGTAACTCCTTCGATGAGGACTATCTCAACTTAGAAACAGTATTGAGAGATAAAATTCATAACATAAAAAAATCAGAAGATACTTCATTCGCAACATCATTTCATAATGCCTCGTTCCATGAGCCTTCATCACCAAGTTCAGTAACGCCTGGAATCAGATTACCGGAGATTACGTTACCTACGTTTAATGGCATGGAGTCCGATTGGCTTGGTTTTCGAGACGTATTTGTGGATTTGATCCACTCCAAAAATTTGGAATCAACCGTTAAATTCCTGTATCTAATCTCTAGCATGCGAACTGGAAGAGCGTACAACCTCATAGAAAGCCTCCCGGTCACAGCTGCAAATTACGAAATAGCATGGTCAGCCCTTTGTGATCACTACAACAATGAAGTGTCCATCAAGCGTTCTCATACTCGTGAGTTGTACGAAATCAAATCCTCTCAGGAGAATTCTTCTAAAGCGCTACAGTATTTTGTTGATAAAATTGTCAAACATGTTGGTGCATTGAAGTCTTTAAAGGTGCAAGTGTCAGAGTGGGACCTTCTCCTCGTTCATCATTTGACACAACGTCTAGATAATTCCTTACGAATTTTTATCGTCAAGAACACCAAACCTAGTGTTGCGCTTGCACTATCAAGCATGATTGAGTTACTTCGATCACGCGTCAGAATTCTTGATGCGTTGACCGCCAATTCAAGTTCTAGTTCTTCTCTCGTTCAAAAACACCATAGCTCAATGTCACTTAATGTTAGTAGTGTTTCTAAATCTTTCGTTCACACTGATAGATGTTTTTATTGTGATTTAAACCACACCTTACCATATTATCCATTGTTTTCCAGTGATAAAATGAACCCGAAGTCACGTTTTCACTTCGTCAAGGACCGACGGTTGTGCGGTAACTTTTTACTGGAGCGCCATCCCATCAGTCAGTGTAATCACCCCCCTGGTTCTAAGTGCTCATTGAAGCATCACCAGCTTCTTCATTTTCCACCCAATGATATGTCAATAACACAATTACCATCTGATAGTCCGAATGGGCATGTGTCAAATCAATTAACTAATGCGCAAACCGTATCAGCTAGCCACCCTACCGTCGAAACTAATTGTGCTGCATCACTAGATCGGAACTTGCCATCATTAACCACATCTAACCATAATAAAAATGTGATTCTCATCGGAACAGCACTTATACATGCTGTGGCCAACAACGGCACCAAACTATTGTGTAGAGCATTGTTTATACGCGATATAATATTGATGTAAGAAAAAGTTTTTGTTGTCTTTTCACTAGAAATGTAGACTAATTTTTAGCTTATATACAAAAAAAATTTAGTTTTCTTATACTTCGATAGAAATATAGACTAATTTTCGGTTTATATATAAAATTTTTTTTGTTTTCTTATACTTCACTAGAAATGTAGAATAATTTTTGGTTTATAAGTGAAATATTATTGATGTAAGAAAAATTTTTATTTTCTTATACTTTGCTAGAAATGTAGAATAATTTTTGGTTTATATACAAACAAAATTTTTGTTTTCTTATACTTCGATAGAAATATAGACTATTTTTGAGTTTATATATAGAAAATTTTTTGTTTTCTCATGCTTTACTAGAAATGTAGAATAATTTTTGGTTTATAAGCGATATAACATTGATGCAAGAAAAACATTTTGTTTTCTTATACTTCGCTAGAAATGTAGACTAATTTTTAATTTATAACTAATTTTTAGTTTAGTTAACAGTTTATTGTTATTTATTTTCTGATTTTTTTCTCTATACCATTTAACTATGGTGTGGGTCTTCCATAAAATATATCTTTTAGTTGCAAAAGCACAAACATTTTTCTTTCAAAATCCAAAAATATTGTAAAAATTAAATAAAATCTAAAAATATTCCCAAAATTATTACAAAATCAAAGATTAAAACTTTTTTCAAAAATTTTAAAAATATTACAAAAATTATAACAAAATCAAAAATTGAAACTTTTTTCAAAATTCCAAAAATTAGAATAAAATCAAATATTTAAACTTTTTCTAAATTCTAATAATATTCCAAAAATTCAAAAATTCAAACTTTTTCCAAGATTCTAAAAATATTGTAAAAATTATAAAAATATCAAATATATAAACTTTTTTCAAAATTCCAAAGATTATAAAATTTTAAATTTTTCAAAGTTCTAAAAATATTCCAAAAATTCTTACAAAATCAAAAATTGAAACTTTTTTCAAAATTCTAAAAATATATATATAAAAAATTCTAAATATATTGCAAAAATTATTACAAAACCAAACATACAAACTTTTTTCAAAATTCCAAAAATATTTCAAAAACTATGACAAATTCAAAAATTTCCATGTCCAATTACATTTACGTCATACAAACAACTAAATTTTTTTCCCAAAAAATTGACTAAAAAAATAAATGAAATAATTTTTTTGACACACTAGACACTAGAAAATATTTTTTTGACAAACTTATAATGCAGTAAAATTCTCAATACAAATAAAATTGATTTTATTTTTTTCCAAAAATTGGGTAAACAAATAAATACAACTCTTTCTTTTGACACACTTGACAACATTTTTTTGACAAACATTTTTTTGACAAATGCAATAATCTAGTTTTTGATCTCATATATTAATCCCTACCATCAAGATTTCTCCAAATTCAATTTTCCTACTCGTAATCACTTAAAATGAACGTTTTTTAAGCCAAAAATATAGAAATTTACTATTTTTGACACACTTAATGATTCTTTTGACACACTTCTGGTACAGTTATAGAACACAGCGTCCTTTCAGACCTGTCCATAGAGTATACCTATTTTTAGAAATCAACATTTTTGAAAGCCGTCCAGCGGTTTTCTAGTTTACGTAGGTTATGACAGAAGGCCGGCCGGCCGGCAGACAGACATACCATTTTTTTTAAGCTGATATATATATAATAAGTAAGAGTAAAATGAGTAACAGTAAAATTATAAAAAACTTGGGTTTTTTCTATCAAACTTAATAAATAAGTTATTTGCGTAAAGTAACAAGAGATTGACATTATGTTATTTGAAACTTACGCCAAGTGCCAACGGCATATGTGTGAATTTCTTAACAAAAGTCTTGAGTCTTCAGTGTTGAGACTTGAGTTTTGAGTATTGAGTCTTGAATCCCGAGGCCTGAATCTTTGATCTTGAGTTCCCAGTCTTTGATCTTGAGTTTAGTCTTAAGTTCCGAGTCTTTAGTTTTTTCCCTGGATTCTTAATTCTCAAATCATGAATCTTGAGTTTTGAGTCTATTCTTGACACTAGAGTGTTGAGTTTTGAGTCTTAAATCTCGAGTCTAGCGTGTTGAGATTTGAATCTTGAGTCTTGAGTATTAAGTTTTGAGTCTTGAGTTTTGAGTCTTGAATCTAGAGTCTTGAATCTTGAGTAGTATTGAGTCATGAATTTTTTGTCTTGAGTCATGAGTCTTGAGTCATCAGTTTTGAATCTTTAGTCTTGAGTCTTGAGAACCATGTTCTTATATTATGTATTGTGATTTTTTTTACTACACCACAATTTTAAATTGTGTGAAATAATGCAATCTATCGCGAAAAAAAAAAATCTTACATACCCCAAATTTTATTTTTTCTTTTGTTTTGGACCATCCTCCATCTAAATAGCCCAAAAAATTTTTGGTGTACGTCTGTGTGTGCATGGGTGGGTGGGTGGGTGAGTTTTCTGCATAGGATCTTGATGAAACTTTGGCAAATGATACAAGTTTACTTGAAAATGGAAGATCTGGATTCATTTCAAATTTGGACAAAATGGCGGGGGGTCTCCCGAACACCTTTAAGTTTAAATCTTGAATAACTTCTGATCGCGGGCTATGATCTTATTGAAACTTAGTATATAAGGTTTTAGTACTGTTTCCAATATTTCTGCATACCAACTTCTGGTTTGTCACTTCCGATTAAAAAGTTTTTTTTTCAAGTGTTTTTCCTACTGTAGCCTACAATTACCGATCGATTTTTATGGAACGTTGGTAAAAGCTTTTAAATTGTTGTATATGTTATATATTATTAAGCTAATCTGAATAATTAATATACAGGTACATAGTTATTAAAGTACATATTATAATATCTCACTCTCTCTTTAAGAGAGACTTTATAAATATTATATTCATGATGATAGATCAATGTAAACGAGCTAGTTAGTTGTTGTCGAGATATTAATTAATAAACATTTAATTGTGAACTTATTCTTTTATTTAATACACAACATGGCGCAGTGAATTGTTTTAAATTTGAAGTTTTGTTTTTCTAATAGTAAAATATAGTTTATTGTGAAAATCATAAATATGTCGACATTTAAGCCGCCAAACGCCCTGAAAGTTGATGGAAATTTAAGTGAGAATTGGCGTAAGTTTGAACTGAACTGTTTAGCATTTATATGGAAGCTTTGGGTCATAACAGTTTATCAGGTGATAGAAAAGTTGCAATTTTTCTAAACATAGTAGGCGATGACGCTATTGAAATTGAGTGATGTACAAAAAAAAGATCTCAATATTATAATGAAAGAGTTTAAGTCGTATTGCAACCCGCGAAAAAATATATTGTATCAGAGATATATATTTTATACACGAGATCAGAACGAAGGAGAACCCTTTGATCATTTCTTAACAGAAATTAAAAAACTTGTCAAGAATGGTGAGTTTGGCGAACAACAAAACTCAATTCTCCGAGATAGAATCGTATGGGGATTACAAAACAAAAACTTACAAGAAAAAATTTTGAAGCTCAAAGATGACGAAGTTGCTCTCGAAAAAATTAGAGAATACTGCCGAATATCCGAAGCCACAGAATCACAAGTTAAAGTATTTCAAGGCCATTCATCTTCATCAGTAAATCAACTGACAGACCACGTTAATCAAATTAAATATACTGAAAGCTCATCACATGCTAGCTCTACTAGCGGTGCATTAAAAAGAAACGTTTATCCACAACGTAGTTCAGATAATTTAAAGAAAACAGTAAACAAACCAAGATGTCGCTTTTGTAACTATATTCATCAACCTAACAGATGTCCTGCATTTAGAAAATTTTGCATTAACTGTGGAAAACGTGGACATTTTGCAACGGTGTGCAGTAATTTCAACGGGAACTTAAACAATAGACACGTAAAAGAAATTGTAGAGAATGATAATGTTAATGTTAATGATGTTGTTGATGAAAATAATTTATATAATGATTATGAATATTACCTTAATTCTATTTCTCTTTCTAGTTTGGATGACAAAGCGGAGGAGATAAAATGTGATGGTTGGCATGAAACTTTAATTACTGAAGGTCATAATATTGATTTTAAATTGGATTCGGGTGCTGACGTAAATATAATACCGTTAAATATTTTTAAGCAAATGAAGGCATTTAACACTAAACAAATAATGCCAAATAATTCAAATCAGGGTGGTTATTTTGTAGCGTTATCTCACTAGGTGAGATAAATAGTGAGATAAAAAAATTATGTTTAAATGATTTCTTTTATCTAATATAATCGATCAAAGACAAATATTTTATCTCACTTTTTATCTCACCTAGTGAGATAACACAACAAAATAACCACCCTGGAGGCGTATGGAGGATTTAAAGTCAAAACTGAAGGGCAAGTAGAAATTGTTGGTTGAATTTAGAAAAAAGTATTACTTGGAAAAATTTTTAATCGTAAACACTAAATCAAAACCTATTTTGGGACTGACTTCATGTTTAAATCTAGGTTTGATTAAGCGTAAAGTGTTTGCTTTAGAATTAAATGGGGTGAAATTCGTGGAAGAGAATAGTGATTTATTCAGTGGTATTGGAAAATTTCCCGAAAAATACAGTTTTAAATTAAAAGAAAATGCAGTGCCCGTAGCTAAGTCTCCAAACCGAATTCCATTAGCGTTGAAACACACCGTAAAAAATAAACTTGATGAAATGTGCTTAGCAAACATAATCGAAAAAGTTGAAACTCCAACTGATTGGGTTAGTAAACTTGTCATAGTAGGGAAGCCTAATAAAAACATAAGAATTTGTCTTGACCCACAAGAAATAAACAAATGTTTACTTCCGGATTTTTTTCAAATCCCTACTCTCAGCGACATTAAATCAAAACTTTATGGGCAAAAATATTTCACGGTGTTAGATATAAAAGATGGATTTTGGCAAATTGAGCTTGATGATTATTCAAGTAAGATTTGTACCTTTTCAACACCATTTGGTTGTTACAAATTTCTGAGGCTTCCATTCGGTATGAACGTGGCAGCGGAGGTTTTCCAAAGATTTAACTCAGAAATGTTTGGAAACTTACCAGGGGTAGTTGTATATATAGATGACCTGTTAATTTATGGTAGAACAAGAGCTGAACATGACGAAAATTTATTAAGGGTAATACAAAAGGCCAGAAATGTAGGAATAAAATTCAATCCACAAAAAGTCCAATTTGCTGTCGACAGAGTAGAATACTTGGGTCATATTTTTTCTTTTGAAGGTATTTCTCCTCATCCAAATAGAATTAGCGCAATAAAACACTACGACATACCCAGTGATAAAAAGTCTTTACAACGATATTTAGGTATGGTTAACTACGTAAGGGATTTTATACCAAATTTGGCCGACAAAACTGCTCCGTTGCGCGAACTTCTGAAATTTAATAATGAGTTTGTCTGGCTACCACAGCATACTCAAGCAGTTACTGAAATAAACCGAATGTTGGTTGAGGCACCTGTCCTTGAAAATTATGATGCTAACAAGGAGATCGTAATACAGTGTGATGCCTCAAATATCGGTCTGGGTTGCTGTTTGTTGCAAGAAGGCAAATCCATATGCTATGCATCAAAATCTTTAAGTGAGACAGAGAAGAATTATGCACCTATAGAGAAGGAGTACTTAGCAATCCTTTTTGCTTGCAAAAATTTCACCATTTTGTTTTTGGAAGACGTGTGATAATTCATTCAGACCATTTACCATTAGTGGCCGATAACAAAAAAGAGATAAGTAAAATTGGTTCGCCGAGATTACAGAGGGTTAAATTAAAATTATTGCGGTACGATATAGATATTAAACACATACCTGGACACTTTATGCATATAGCTGACGCATTATCGAGAGCCTGTATCCATTTTGATAAAACCGAAAACGTAGATAATTCGTTAAACGATGTAATACATACAATTAATATTTCACCACGCAAAGTAATCGAGTTTAAAGAAAAAACTAACGAGGATTTTATTTTAGAAAAACTCAGATATTTTTGTTTAAATGGATGGCCTAATTCAAAAAGCAAAGTTCCCGATTATTTGAAATTTTATTACAATAAAAAATCAGATATATATGTGAGCGATGAGTTAATATTTTACCAAGATAAGGTGATAGTACCAATAAACCTAAGAGAAGATATCTTAAAATCTCTTCACGAGTCACACATGGGTATGACTAAAATCAAAAATCAAGCACGTTCCTTGTTTTATTGGCCATCCATGAATCAAGATATTGAAAACACTGTGGCAAGATGTAAAGTGTGTGAAAAATTTCTATCCAATAATGTCAAAGAACCCTTAATTCCACATAAGATTCCTCATTTTCCATTTGAATCAATCGGATGTGATCTATTGGACTTTGGAAATAAAAGCTACCTAGTTGCTGTGGATTATTTCTCGAAATGGATCGAGCTAAAACTTTTGCCATCTAAACAGTCTATATCGGTAATTAATGCCCTAAAAGAAATTTTTAGTATCCATGGTATCCCATCGAAAATCATAGCTGACAATATGCTATTTGCATCTTACGAACTTAAAGTTTTTAGCGAAGCCTGGAATTTCAGTATAGTAAATTCAAGTCCGAACTATCCGCGGTCAAACGGGTTAGCAGAAAAAGCTGTTCACATATGTAAACTTATGCTTAGAAAGGCCAATGAAGACAGCTCTTCAGATCTTAATTTGATGTTATTGGATTATCGAAATTCTTCGGTAGCAGGCTTAAATTATTCCCCCGCACAAATCCTGATGAGTCGCAGACTACGAACAAAACTGCCTATACTAAACGATTATGTGCTTCCCCCAAAGGTAGTAAAGAATATCCGAGAAGATTTGCTAGAAAGGCAAAGAAAAATTAAAAACTATTACGATAAATCATCAAAGGTTAAGAACGTTAGATTCGAACAAGGTGACAATGTAATGTACCGAAACGGTAAAAAGGGAACATGGCATAGAGGAAGGATAGTCGCGAAAAAAAACCAAGATCTTTTGATATTCTGAATGAAAATAATAATATAGTAGGACGCAATACTTACCATATGAGAAAGTCATTCAACAATGCTACTATAGTTCCACCAGAGCCCCAAATTGATTATGATTATATTTTTAAAAAAGTAAATTCTGATTATAGAAACCAGAACGATTCAAAAACAGCCACACAAGTATCTCATCAGCCCTCATCTTCCACTCAGATAACTACTAGATATGGAAGGTTAGTTAAAAAACCTGACTACTTAAGGTACTGACCTCATCAAATTAATGTTAAATTTTAAGTTTATATGATTTTAGGAGGGAGATGTTGTATATGTTATATATTATTAAGCTAATCTGAATAATTAATACTAGGAGGGCCCGGCGTGCTTCGCTACGCTTATAAATAAAGTTTTTGCGTAGACATTTTGTTGACGTAGAAGCAATGATTTCAAAAAGTGGTAATGAGAAATGCTACCATATAATTTTTAATTTTTCTTTTTAAATATATGAATGAAAAATAATCAGAACTCTAGCTGATCAGTTCGGATATATGAAAAATTAGCGAAGCTTACTTGAAAACTTATTTGATCGCTAATTTTTCATATATCCGAACTGATCAGCTAGAGTTCTGATTATTTTTCATTCATATATTTAAAAAGAAAAATTAAAAATTATATGGTAGCATTTCTCATTACCACTTTTTGAAATCATTGCTTCTACGTCAACAAAATGTCTACGCAAAAACTTTATTTATAAGCGTAGCGAAGCACGCCGGGCCCTCCTAGTCAACATTATTACGCATATTACGCATATAATCTCTTTTATTCCGACGACTCGATGTACCACTCACATCCAAACGACGTTTACGACGTAGTCTTGGCATCGAAATAAATAAATATATCAATATATCAAAAATATGAAATAACTCAAATATCAAAATATCTCAAAAATCTTTATATCAATAAAAAACAAAATAATCGAAAAATATCGAAAACCGTCCTTCTTGAAAGATAAAAGACGACTAAAATATAAAATAAATACGACGACTGAAATGAATATAAAATAAATATAAAAATTTTCGTTTTTGTTATTCGTTGTTCGGTTCGATAGCTAATATATAAAAAAGAAAAATTTTAAAGCATTGTTTTAAAGCAAAAAGAAAATTGTTTTTGCATGTATGTAAACTTATAATGCATATGTATAGAAAAAGTTTTCCGTATATAATAACTTTTTTATTTATGATCCGATTTGTTTGAATCCGGATCCGACTATAGGTTACACTAATATCAGTTAGCTGTGAAAATTTCAAATGAATCCATCTGCGAATAAAAAAGCCTAATGCTCCACAAAGTTTTAATCTAGCGTATTAATAAATAAGATTATAATATCTCACTCTCTCTTTAAGAGAGACTTTTACTTCGGTCTAAAAGACCTAAGTATTACATTCATGAGCTCAAAGTGAAATTTTTACCCCCACTTTTTTGGCATTCGCCGTCATTACCTACACTGCAACGGCTGGAGGGATTTAAAAATTTTTTTTTCTAAAAATAGGTATTCACAAGATGCAGGTCCGAAAGGACGCTGTGTTCGATAACTATACCGGAAGTGTGTCAAAAAAATCATTATGTGTGTCAAAAATAGCAAATTTTCATTTTTTTGGCTTAAAAAACGTTAATTTTAAGTGATTACGAATAGGAACATTAAATTTGGGGGAATCTTGATGATCGGGATTGGTATGTGAGATCAAAAACTAGATTATTGCATTATAAGTTTGTCAAAAAAATGTTGTCAAGTGTGTCAAAAGAGAGATTTTTATGTATATTTTACCCAATTTTTTGGAAAAAATAAAATTGTTTGTTCGAAATGAAATTTTATTATTATTACTGAGAATTATGGCATTATAAGTTTGTCAAAAAAATGTTGTCAAGTGTGTCAAAAAATGTCAAATCATTTATTTTTTAGCCAATTTTTTGGAAAAAAAAATGTAGCTGTTTTTATGACGTAAATGTAATTGAAAATGAAATTGAACATGGAAATTTTTGAATTTGTTATAGTTTTTGAAATATTTTTTGAATTTTGAAAAAGTTTGCATTTTTGATTTTGTAATAATTTTTGCAATATTTTTAGAATTTCGGAAAAAGTTTTAATTTTTGATTTTCTAAGAATTTTTGGAATATTTTTAGAATTTTGAAAAATTTTTAATTTCTGATTTTATTATAATTTTTGGAATTTTGAAAAAAAATTTAACTTTTGATTTTGTAATAATTTTTGCAATATTTTTAGAATTTTGGAAAAGTTCGAATTTTATTTAATTTAACAATATTTTTGGAATTTTGATTATAATTTTCCGGCAACGTATTGATGTTTCGTGTTAGTTTTGTAATAAATTTTTAAACAGATATAAAAAATACTTGTGCTTTAACAAAGAGTTTGATATACATCGCTGCCCAAAACTAAAATCCATGTCCTCGTGAAAGTTTTTTTACCGAAAACTATATCAAAATCCTTTACCCAGACCGAAGTCTTGATATCTCAGAGCTGTGAGATTTCAGCCCCTCCATATTTATAAATATTATATTCATGATGATAGATCAATGTAAACGAGCTAGTTAGTTGTTGTCGAGATATTAATTAATAAACATTTAATTGTGAACTTATTCTTTTATTTAATACACAACATAAATAACATTAGAAAGATTTTATCAGCTTTTGGAGCACATTGAATAATGGGTTGGGGGGTCCACCATACAACAGGTGGTTTTTTCCACAAAGTTTTTATATTTGTTGGGAGCATAATACATTCATTCGTGAATGAATTTTGATGACACTTAGGAAAAAGATGCAAACATGTATGACAAGGAACTGATTAGTTTTTAAGCGATAGTGAACAGAGTGGTGGGGGGTCCCTGGAGCACCTGTTTTTTTGAAAGCTCAATAACAATTGTACCTGATAAGCGAATTGGATGAAACTTGGTACATGAGTATGTTGTACGGCTCACAATAGTTCTGCATCCCAGCTTCCGGTTTTTCACTTCCGGTGAAAAATTTTTTTGTACTTTTTTGAAGTTTTTTCAGTGTCTTTATGCACACTACAGCCTACAATTATGAAATGATTATGATAAAACTTATGGAAAGGTTTCAATAAGTGTGAGAAGATCATTATCATGTTTTGGGACACATTGATCAAAGTGGCGGAGGGTCTACCATACAACTGCTGACTTTTCACGTTTGTTTTTAAAGTTTGTTGGAAGCATACAGATTTCATTCATTATTCAATTTTAATGGCACTTTGAAAAAAGATGAAGACTTTAATGACAAAGAATTGACTAGTTTTTGGACAATATTGGGATAAGTGGTGGGGTCCTCCCGAACATCTGTTTATTGTTTCAATGTTTGTTGGAAGCATACAACATTCGTTCGTTTAGTAATTTTGATGTCACTTTGCAAAAATATGCAGATATGTATGGCAAGGAACTGATTAATTTTTTTAGCGATAGTGAACAAAGTGGTAGGGGGGCCTACAAGCACCTGTTATTTTGGAAGCTCAATAGCTTCTGTACCTGATAATCGAATTGAATGAAATTTTGTACATACACATTTAGTACGGTTTACAACAGTTCAGCATCCTAACTTCCGGTTTGTCACTTCCGATAAAATGTTTTTTTACTTTTACTCGTACAATAGAATTTATGTTTGTTGGGATACTACTGCCTGCTTTAATATTTTTATTATTAGAACTACGAAGTCCATAATATTGGTTAGCTTTTAATTAAAGTATTTTATGGATATTAGCTCATTATATATCCAGAACACTATGTTTCCAGAGCTGTGGTGAAGTCAGCCTATGCATCAGCGTCGCAATATTTTTTTTTCAAGTAAAATACATAAAATTAGACAAAAAAATGTGTAGGAGTATCGAAATAATTGGAATGGTTTTAATGCAATTATTATTGATTTTGGAAACCATTTAAATTTCGTATTTTTTTTTTGACAATTTGATGACAAAAGTATAATAAAACGAATGTTTCTATATAACGAAATAGAATATTTAATCTATTCCCAAGACAGTAATCTCATTAGATTAAGTAAAATGGTCATTGTTCTTTAAATGAAAATTAAACCAAAAAATACGAATACGAGCAAAGTGTCATAATTTTTCATTAATAATTGTCGTTATACGAGTAGTAAAAATTTCTCATCACAAGAGAGAGACACACCAGCAAACTATATAAAACTATGTAAGAAACAACAACTATCGTAGACAAAAAAATATCATTTGGACTATATAAGCGAATAGTGTTATGGAAATTTATTTTTATTAACCATCCAATTAGTATAATGAAAAAGGAAATATAACAATAATCAGAAAACATAATTAAATGTTCATAAATTTTTTGTTGTTTGTTGACAAGGAAGTAACTGTAGAAGATAATAATAGTTTATTTGTCTGAAGCTATATAAATATTTTTATTGTAGTTATTTTGGTGGCAAGTTTTATGATTAATGAATTTGAATTGAGAATAAACGTTTTGAGTAAAGAATTACAATAGTTGTCGGTTAGCATACTAGAATTGTTGTTCTTATCATTTCATCAGCTTGATGCAGGACAAGACTGATAATTTCCACCTGGTGAGGCATTCCCACCCTGGATTTTTTATTAGTAAATCATTCAAATGAGTGATCTTAGGAGGCAGAATAGGTTCAAAGAGTCCCACATGCGCAACATTATGTCAGGAAAAATCTAAAAAGATTTCGTACAATTGAATTAAATCTATTTAGACATAAGAAAACGCAAAAAGAGATGGTTAGAAAACACAATGAGATCAACAAAATATAAGGTGAATAAATCACCCTACTCCAATTTTATTTATTCAACTAAATCCATACACTGCACTAAAATATCTACTTTTATTTTTTTATCATGTTTTATTATATTTACAATTTTCCATACAACAAAATTTAAAAATCAGAGAAAATCTAGAAAAATAAAAAAAACGTTTTGTTGTAAAATCATTGAAATGGAAATGGAAAATTGTAATTTTATATGAAAAAAAAAACTACAAAAATAGTTTTGGCTTAAATGATTAGATCGAATGAATTTAAGTGAAAATATTCGAGTACTAGTTAGAGTAAATATTCGATTACATATATTCGAAATAGATTTTATTTACTATATTTTTATGTTGATAAAATTTATATTGTTTATTTATTTAAAATCAATAGAAAACTTGAATTGTATAAATAAAGAGAAAATTTATGGTAGAGAAAATTAATTGGAAAACTTATATACATAAAAACGATTGTGTGACAATTCATACGAATTCAATTCAAATTAATTATAATCCGGGTACGTTTAACAATGAATTGATCAATATTATTTATTGAATTTACTTTTCTTAATTTAAACAAAAAAAAATAAATAAAGTTTCCAACATTATGTTGTGTAAATTTAGGTAGGAATTAAATCAATCTCTGTTTTGCCTTGATAACGTTATTCATTAGATTTTACACACAGCCAGTCTCGTTCCAGTCAAAGTTGTTTAATGTTATTGTTTTTTTTGGCGAGGCTACCATGTAGTCATAGCCTGACATGTAGACTGCTAAGTTCTTTATGCCATCCTCATATTCAAGAGCTGAATACATTTTTAAAAAAACCAATAGCCTTGAATGGTCTGCTTTGCAGAAATCTTCTATCCTTAGATAGTTTGAACCCAACATGACGCTTCGGAACCCTGAGAGAGCCAAACATTATCCTTTAATGTGAAGGACTGTTTCATCCTCTTCAAGACAAAAGCGGCATGTTTGATCACTTTCTACTGGAAACCGTACCATATATTTGTTCACATGATGGTGACCAGTTAGTAGTCCCACCATTAGCCTGCAGTCTGATCGAGTCAGATTTAACAGGAATTTGGTGGTTTGCTGGCTCAACTCTGAAGTGAACATCTTGGAGACCTTGTAGCCTGCAGTGCTCCTCCATTGAGAGTTACTGGACCGAAAGAGAACTTGTTCGACTTGCGATCTAATCCTACTCGATATACCATTTGCTAGTTGCTGCAGAACCTAGAACACTCTTGCTCTATTTTTTACTTAAAAGTGTAGTTTCCCAGAGCTTTTAGAGAAGCCTGGCTATCAGTAAAAATATTAATGATCTTACCAGACCACTTAACGTGTTGACCGCACTGCCCAATAGCAAATCAGCTGAGGCTCAGTCCTCTTTCGTTGGAATAACAACTTTATACTACTTATAAAAGGCAGAAAGAGGTACTGTGTCATCAGTCGGCATGGACAGATATATCAGGTGTGCTCTTCCAGATCCGTCCATAGCGCTTGATGATTTTTCCTATAGCCCCTGGTGTTTCCCAGGAGTTCGAGCCTTTATGTAGCAATAAAAGCCTCCATTCTTACAAATATATGCAAAATTGTCCTGAAAGCATTAGTGATACATAAGCAAGCAAGCCTTTGTCGAAAGTTATACCAAGATACTTCCCATTATCTTGGAGTGTTAATGTGGTATTACCGATTGAAGGAAGAGTGAAGTTATTTAGTTTTCTTCTGTTGGAAAACGTAACGAGCTGTGTCTTCGAAGCATTGATCAAGAGACCATTCTGTCCAGGGCATTCTAAATTTATCTGCAGAAATGCCTCATGTTGTCTCCTTTCAAAAGAATGCTAATATAACCAGCATAGCCATATATCATTTAACTCAATTATGGAGCTGGTCTACCATGTCATGTAGATTCACGTGTGATAGAACGCCCCCTTGCGCACATTCATAATTCACACCTACCTGGATTGTGGTGTTGTAATTCGTGTGAATAAACAGACATCGACTTAGGACCGTTTTATTCACACCGTACCTTGGTGACACAAAAATGGAAGTGGGAAAAAGCCCCTTCTATGTCAAGAAAAATGCCAAGAGAGAAAACCTTTTTAGAGATAGTCTCTTCAATATCAGAGATCACCTCTGAAAAGATTGTGCCCGTAGAGTTTCTCGCTTGACAAGCGTGTTGCCTATTGCTTAGCGGGTTTTTTCCAGACAGACGTTTCTGACGTAACGGTCGATCAACCTTTCCAGAGACTTTAGAAAGTATGAGGAAAGACTGATCGGTCTAAATCTTTTCGCTTCGCAATAGTAAATTTTCCCTGGTTTTGAGATAAATACAACTCTCCCGTTTATCTAGGCCTGTGGTGCATAGACGAGAGCTATGCATTCCACGAAGATCTTTAAGACCCTATCTCCTATTATGTCCAGACAATTTTGTATCATAATAAGCGATATTTCGTATGGACCTGGAGATTTGTATAGCTCAAAGGAGCCGATAGCCCATGACAGAATCTCAGCCGATACAACTCTTTTTACCATTATCCAGTCCATTCAGCCAGGAAAATGGTGTTGAGTTATACAGTGCTGCATAATTTTCTTCATTTGAAGAAGTATGAGTATCATTAGATAATTTAATATTATCCAGTCTCATTAGTGCAGCACTTTCTGTGATAGTCTCAATCGACCCACAGTACTTTTCATAAGACCTCTTCTTTGATTTACGAATAAGCTTTTTGAAAAGTTTACTTGCTAACAGGGTACAGAGCCCAATCAGCTTCATCACATTTTTTCAATGCTCTGTTCAGAAGTTTCTTGGATCTTTGTCTGAGTTTATCAAGGTTTTTGTTCTACCAAACTGACTTGTGTGCACTTCGTTTCCTCGTTTCGGAACACGAGCTCTCAAAAGAATAGACTAACAGATCGTTGAGCTGATCAACGTCCTGTTCAATAGCTCAGGCTTTGAAAATACTTCCACTAGCCCGTTCCTTTTCTACAATGCCCTTGAATTACACCCAATCCGTTTGTCTTGGATACCGGTAGACGCGATCCTCGGTTGGGATCGCTTTTACAAGAATGTCTATATATCTATGATCGCTCATGGATATATCCGTTGACAATCTCAAGCTCCTCATGTCTTCTAGAAGAGATCTGGAGCATAGAGTAATGTCTTTAGTTTCTTGCCATTTTGCCAAGTTGCCAAGTACTCTAAGAGATACTGACCTCTGCTGTACCCCAGCTTCCGTGAGGTGGATTGGCGTCACAGCCGACTATGAGGTTTTTATGTTTGGCATAGTCAACCACGCTCCCCAATTCCTGCGTTGGTGAGGGACTAATGAAGTCGTACGGAAGATAGGCAGACACAATGAGTATCCGCCTTTTTCCGTAGCTGTTCCAGAGCTGAGGATTCCTACGGTTAAATTACCTTAGGATAACTCAGCCCGAAGATTCATATCAAGACTTTGGTGTGATGCTACGCAGGCTCTGATATTGTCAGAACCCCCTTTGTACATGAAGAAAAGTGTCGCTTTCCGATTAGATGTTGCTTTCGCGCTATCTTCATCGAACAGAATGTACAGGAGGTTTCCTTCGGCAGAGGTTTTATCCTTAGCCAATTTCTTCCCCCCATATGAATGGATCCTCCATTTGAAAGTGACCCAGCCATTTTAGGGTCCGAAACCACCCAATAATGCCGTCTCAGGTTGTCTATGACCTGGAATCCAGATTTAATGTTATACAAGTCTGACTCTAGATGAAAATTGTGATATGTACCTAATGGTTCACAACTGTTTCGACTGGTTTTTGAATTGTTGTGCTATTTTGAAAAAATACGCTGAATTATCTCCCCCTTCGCAACTTTCCCACTATCATGTCCAACAATTGCTTTGCAAAAACATCTGCACTTTGATCTTTTTGCAAAAACATTTGCATGTTAGTCGTCAATCGTGTCTTTACATGTCGCCATAAATTTTGTGATTTTTAAAACGCGTTTAGTTCGGCAGTAACATGTTGAGTGGGAAATCATTGACAGAATTTGTTAAAAATCACCATCCAGCAGAATCATGGCTCCACCAAAAATGTTTTGGTTGTAACGAGGATCAATCAATCAATCAATCAATCATGGTTAGTATAAACTTTTGATAAATGTAATCAATATTGTTCATCGTTCCAGTAGTCGTCATCGTACTATTTATTATCAATTACTGCTGATGTATATTGCTGTTGAGTCATCATCAGCTGATTATATTATATATTAGTTCATCATCATCGTACTGTGTATCGTTAGTTGCTGATGTGTAATGTTATTGAGTCGTCACCAGCTGATTGTATTATATAGTGATTTATCGTCATCATACTGTTTATCATCAATTGCTGATGTGGCATCGTCGAGTTCATATAGTGTCAAATTACAAAAAAATACAGTCCACTAACGACCAGAGCTATCACGATAGATGAAAATGGTTCATATGATGATGTTAAAACGCGTCTAGATAGAACACATGAAAATTGGGCTACATTTTTAAAATTGGAAGAGGAGATATTTGAACGAGATGTAACAAAACCATCTGAAGTATTAGAGTTCGATGATGCTTATTACACAGCTACATCTTTGTTAAATGGATGGATTCGGAAAAATCATTCATCCAATCAAAATCCTATGGTAACCATTTGTAATAATGATTCTTCTGCATCTCATTTGCACAACCAATCAGGTATAAGCGCAGATATTAAGCTGCCACGAATAAATATACCAACATTTTGTGGAGATTACCGCGAATGGCATTCTTTTTACGATTTGTTCTCAGCTAGTGTTCACGATAACACGTCTTTAAGTGCAGCACAAAAGTTCCAATATTTAAAGGGTTTATTAAAAGGCAAACCCGCTACTTTAATTAGGCATTTTTCTATCACAGAAGCGAACTATATTGAAGCGTTTCAAAAATTGTGCCTGCGTTATGATCGCAAGCGACATATTACTAATTCTTTTATTAAATCATTATAAGAACAAGTGAGTATTCACAATCCTTCATCAGCAAATATTCAAAAGTTAAATGACACTCTAGATGAGGTAGTAAGAGGTTTAAAGGCACTTGGCTCCCAAGCTGAATCACGAGATCCCTGGCTCATTTACATAGTTGTTAACAAGCTTGATGATGAAACTCGTCAACTTTGGGCTCAAAAAACATGTAAACAGGAATTTCCTACAATAGCCGATCTCTCTTCATTTTTAACAACAAGAAGTTATTCTCTTGAGGGAATTCGTCTAACAAATAAAAAATATATAAAACCTGTTAACACAGCATCACTTACAGTAACAGCTTCTACGGTGTTATGTCCATTGTGTCAAACTGATCATAAATTATATGAATGCCCCAAATTTAAAGAAATGACGATTGATGATAGACGTGAATTTATGAGTCAACATAGCAGATGTTATAATTGTCTGAGTGGTACTCATAATGTCAAAAAATGTAAAGTTTACAAATCATGCAATATTTGTCGCAAAAGGCTTAATACTTTGCTTCATTTGAATCAAATAAATTCATTAACAACATTCCCAAAAGTTACTTGTCAGTCATCTTCAGTCAACACATCTTCACAAAACATTTCTCCAATCAACACATCTTCACAAAACATTTCTTCAGTCAACACATCTTCTCGCAACACTGCTCCAATCAACAAATTTCTGCAGAATTACCTATTCAAGACTTTGAATATGCATCTTGGAAAAAATTAAAATCTCTCAAACTGGCGGATCCTAACTTTAACAAGAGGAGCGCAATTGATATACTTCTTGGTGCGGATCAATTCTTTGAAGTTCTTCGTGATGGTCGTGAAGTTGACGACACGGGAAAAACTATTGCACAAAATACGTGTTTTGGTTGGGTACTCGTAGGTCCTACTATAAACTCATCCATTGTAAATGTATGTCATGCTACAAATTTCGACCAAGCAGTGAGTCTAGACCAAACCATTAGAAAGTTCTGGGAGATTGAGGAAATTCAGCAACCAAAAGCACTTACTTCAGAAGAGTTAGCATGTGAAAATCATTTCAAACAACATCTTATCAAATCTGACGGAAGGTTTATTGTTAAACTACCATTTAAGGATGAAACCATTGAGCTTGGCAACTCTGTAAAATCGGCTATAAGCAGACTTTTCGCTATGAAGAGAAAATTCCTAAAGGACGAGTCTCTAAAAATGCAATATATTTCTTTTATGAAAGAATATTTGCGATTAGGTTATATGGAAAAGGTACCTTCAAACAGTTATAACAATTTATCTTTTTATATGCCACATCACGCTGTCACAAAAGAAAGTAGCACTTCGACAAAGCTGCGACTAGTTTTTGACGCTTCAGCAAAAACTACATCTAGCAAATCATTGAATGATCATCTTATGGTGGGTCCAACTATTCAAGGTTCTTTGTATGCTATTTTACTGAGATTTAGGACTCACAGGTATGTTTTAAATGCACACATACAAAAAGTGTATCGTGAAATTATGGTTCCCAAGGCAGATGCTGACTATCAACGTATAGTGTGGCGAGAGAATCCAAATGAACCAATTCAGCATTACAAGCTTCTCACGGTTACGTACGGTACAGCTTCAGCACCTTTTGTAGCTGTTAGATGTTTGCATCAACTATAGCAGAGGAAAATAAATATAAATATCCACTGGCATCATCTGTATTGGAAAACGATTTTTACATCGATGACATGATGACTGGTGCAGATTCTATTTCCCAAGCTATTCATCTTCAAGAAACTATCACCGAAATATTGGAATCTGGCAATTTTCATTTGCGAAAGTGGACTTCCAACTTTCCAGAAATACTTCAAAATGTACCAGAACAACATCGAGAACTTTCTCCTATACAAATAGAGGAAGATAGTTCTGTTAAATTATTAGGCCTACAGTGGAATCCTGCTTCAGATTGCTTTTTATTTAACATAATCCTACCAAGAGAAATAATCAACACAAAGCGGCAATTACTTTCAGAATCTTCAAAGATAATCGATCCAATTGGTTGGGTTTAACCATTGGTTTAACCAAGGAAGATTGGTCGACATTTAGAACACAATTGTCAGAGTTACGTAAAATTAGAATTAATCGCTGGTTTTGCACATCAAATCAACCAATTCAATTACATGGATTTTCGGATGCGTTGGAAAACGCATACGCCGCAGTTGTTTATTGTCGTTGCGTTGATGATTCTAGCAATATAATTGTAACATTGGTTAGTGCCAAAACAAAAGTTGCTCTCATTAAGCAGCTTTCGATTCCAAGACTTGAATTATGTGCAGCATTATTAGTATCGAAACTTTTGAAATTAGTAGCTGATTCACTAAAATATGATTCATGTGAATTGTTTGCATGGACCGACTCTACCATAGTCTTGGAATGGCTTTCAAAATATCCAAAAGAATGGAAAACCTTTATTGGTAATCGCACTTCAGAAATTTTGGTAAATCTTCCAAGAGGTCGCTGGCAGCATATCTCTTCAATCGATAATCCAGCAGATTGCGCTTCTCGAGGGCTATTTCCAAGTAAATTAGTGAATTTTAATTTATGGTGGGAGGGGCCTCCCTGGTTAACAAAACCAGTTGATGATTGACCTAAGGCAAAATATACTGCACCAGATCTGATAAATTTAGAATGTCGTACACCCAAAACACAAATCTGTCTTGTTACCGATTAAACCAACTTAATGAATGATTTAACAACAAAATATTCATCATTTTTTAATCTAACACTCATTTTAGCTTGGATTCGTCGCTTCACAACTAATAGCAGAATTAAAGTTGTAACGCAGCGGAACTTCAATTTCATTAATAATGATGAACTTCATAAAGCCAGCAATGTCATATTTATTTGGGTTCAACAGATGACGTATTCCAAAGAAATTATATCACTTCAAACAAAATCTGAAGTACCAAAGGACAGTAAATTGGCTTCACTGCATCCATTCATAGATGGTAATGGAGTTCTGAGAGTAGGAGGTAGAATACAAAAGGCTGATATATCATATAATGCGAAGCATCCTGTTATTTTACCTGCAGCACACATAATAACCGAAAATATAGTTAAAGAATCACATATTAAGTATCTTCATGCTGGACCTACCTTGCTTTCTTCAATATTGCATCAAAGATTTTGGATAGTAGGTTCAAGAAAATGTATAGCGAAGGTTATAAACAGGTGCGTTACGTGCACACGTCACAAAAAAACAACAAGTCAACATATGTGTTATTATGGTTATCCATATTATTGAAAGAATAATAATAATAATTTAAGAATAATAATTTAAGAACTGAGGATGACGTAAGTCGAAATCGATATTCTGTAAATTAAAAATAAAATCAAATTGTTACTATAAGGAAGTATATTATTATTAATAAAATAAAATTAAAAATAAACAGTAAAAAGTATATTTTTAAATATTGCATTTTAACAAGTCAACAACTAATGGACAATCTACCTGAATTCAGAGTCAATCATTCCAGACCATTTTTGAAAACTGGTGTAGATTTTGCAGGTCGATTATTGTTAAAATCCTTGAAAGGTCGCGGTGGCAAAATCTTTAAAAGCTACATTGCCATATTTGTATGCTTAAGTACAAAGGCAGTTCATATAAAGTTGGCAACAGACATATCAAGTGACACGTTCATAGCTGCCTTGACCAGATTTACTTCCAGAAGAGAATTGTGCACAGATAACTACTGTGACATCGGCACAAATTTTGTTGGTGCCAAGAACATTTTCAAAACGCAAAATTTAATTTCAAAAACTTTATTAAATAAAAACATTAATTGGCATTTTATTCCCCCCAGGAGCTCCACATTTCGGCGGCTTATGGGAGGCTGCTGTGAAATCAGTCAAGTATCACTTATATAGAGTAATTGGTCAATGTACTCTAACATTTGAAGAAATGACCACTATTTTAGTCCAAATTGAGGCAATGATGAATTCTCGTCCGTTATGTCAACAAAACAACGATGATCTGGATCCACTTACTCCGGCGCATTTTCTGGTCGGTCACTCACTGCAAGCAATTCCAGAACCAGATCATGATCCATTATCTTCATCATACCTTCCACGATGGTAACATCTACAAAGAATGACACAGCATTTTTGGATGAGATGGCAGCGAGAATATCTTAACCAGTTGCAAAAGAGAAACAAATGGAAAAATGAATCAAAAATTTTCAGTTGAATGATTTAGTAGTTGTAAAAGAAGAGAACTTACCTCCAACAAAGTGGTCCATGGGCAGAATAATTGAAATACATCAAGGAGATGATGGTCTAGTACGAGTTTTTACCATCAAAACCAAATCAGGTCATTTCAAAACACCAGTTATAAAACTATGCATGCTAAAACTATGCAACTAACACGAAACATCAATACGTTGCTGGAAAATTATAATCAATATTCTAAAAATATTGTTAAATTAAATAAAATCAAACTTTTTCAAAATTCCAAAAATATTCCAAATATTAGAATAAAATCAAATATTTAAATATTTTCTAAATTCCAATAATATTTCAAAAATTCTTAAAAATTCAAACTTTTTCCAAAATTCTAAAAATATTGCAAAAATTATTACAAAATCAACAATTGAAACTTTTTTTCAAAATTCCAAAAATTATAATAATAACAAAAATTAACAATTTTTCAAATTTCTAAAAATATTTCAAAAATTCTTACAAAAATTCTTACAAAATCAAAAATTAAAACTTTTGCCGAAATTCTAAAAATATTGCAAAAATTATTACAAAATCAATAATACAAACTTTTTCAAAATTCCAAAAATATTTCAAAAACTATAACAAATTCAAAAATTTCCATGTCCAATTTCATTTTAAATTACATTTACGTCATAAAAACAGTTACATTTTTTTTTTCAAAAAATTGACTAAAAAAATAGATGAAATCATTTTTTGACACACTTGACATTATTTTTTGACAAACTTATAATACCATAATTCTCTATAATAATAATAAAATATCATGTCATACAAACTATTAATTTTATTTTTTTCTAAAAAAATTGGGTAAAAAATAAATTAAAACCTTTCTTTTGACACACTTGACAACATTTTTTAATAAACTTATAATGCCATAATTTTCAATAATAATAATAAAATTTCATTTCAAACAAACAATTAATTTTTTTTTTTTCTATGCGAAAAGTAAACTCACTAGTGTAAAAAAATAACAAATTATAGTTGCTATGGTTTTTCATATAATTTTACAAAGTATTTTAAACAACGTAACCATGGAAAAATAGAATATGAATTTGAAATGTTTTGTTGTCGATTTATAACTTTATAATTTATAGTAAATATCGATTATATATTGGTATCATAGAAAAAATTGCATTTCCTACGCGAGATAAAAACGTTTTTCATTCGTAAACATGTCTCACTCGACGCTAGCGTGTCTCGTGAACAAATGTTTACTCACAAAAAAAAACAATGTTTTCATCTCTTGTAGGAAAATATACTATTTTTCCAAAAAATTAGGTAAAAAAATAAATAAAAATCTATCTTTTGATACACTTGACAACATTTTTTTGACAAACTTATAATGCAATAATCTAGTTTTTGATCTCACATACCAATCCCGACCATCAAGATTTCTCCAAATGTAATGTTACTACTCGTAATCACTTAAAATGAACGTTTTTTAAGCCAAAAATATGTAAATTTGCTATTTTTGACACACATAATGATTTTTTTGACACACTTCCGGTACAGTTATTATGACAAGTGGGTGTTATAGGATGCACCGACGAGTGAACATTAATATGATCTTTAATATTGACTTGGTTGCATCCCCTTATCACGGAATTTCAATTTTGTCATTACAAGAATTTTAATGGTTAGCAGTGGATTATGATCCCCAGCTAACCATTAAAATTCTTGTAATGACAAAATTGAAATTCAGTGATAAGGGGATGCAACCAAGTCAATATTAAAGATCATATTAATGTTCACTCGTCGGTGCATCCTATAACACCCACTTGTCATAGATGGCGCCCAAAACTCGGCTTTAATAGGCTAAATATAGGTTTAACAAAGAAATCACAAGTTGGACTCGATGCCTCATGGATTATCGCAAATAACAAACCAATCTCGTGGCTTCTAGTGTAATATTTATAATAATTTTTTTTTTCGTTTGCACTTTTCCCCGTTTAAGGTGGGCGAACGGCTGTCGTTTCGAATACGTTCTACGGATATTTTTATAAAACTTTGCTCTTGGAAACAGAAAATATTTCTTTTCCTTGATTTTTGATATTTTTTGTTGATCTTGGTATTTTCGTAGTTCTACGTGTTCGCAACAATAATCGATCGTATCCCATTCCTTATTCTATTAGAATTATAAATTTTGTCTTTCGGTTACTGTGGAATGATTGTTAAGGAACCCCATGGGTACATGTAGCTCAAATAATTTTTTTGTTATAAACTTCTTTTGTAACATCAAAACAGCATCGACCCTCCGCTTTGAGTTTCCTTCTAAGGACGTTTGAATCCCATTGTTTGTTCGGGTCTGATGACTGAGGTCGTGTTGCTAAAATGTTCTTACGCGACCATTTCTGGCTTTTGCCATTCTGGCTGTTTTTTTTAACAGTGTTCGAAGTTGATTGCGTACATTCGAGTGATGCGACCAATAACGTTGATTGTGTCCGGATGAATCTACGATTATTCTCACTTCTACGCGTAATTTTATTTTCAATTTAAATTTCATAGTTTTAATTTATAAATTTTTTTTAATAAGATCCAGTAGCTTCCGATTTTCCTTTAGGTTGGTACAGTTTTGTTGTTCTTCTAATTGTGTTGTTATCTTTAGGTATTGTAATTTTTTTTTTGTTCTAGTTCAGTCGAACATCAGTTCATCATAAAGATTTGGTGCTGAGTTGGGCTGGATTCAGTATCCGCCAATCCGATGTCCGCGTTATAGTTTCCACCTTGAAAGATGTAATGACTTTTATCATATGCTGAAAACTATAGTGTCTGAATAACATTCGGATAGGAGTGGAATGACTCAAATGTGGATTTAATCAATCCATTCCGAAATTTTATTTCGTGTTGAAATCTTTCTTTCAATTATTTTTGATTGGATTGGTATAAACGGGTCGCATTTGAGATCCATCGAAAGCAATATCAGTGATTTCATAATCTGTTTTCGTTTTTTTTTGTGTTCACCTCATTAATCCGCCATCGTCACTGCAGCTCCCAGCACGGCAGATATATAAGAAGGGAAAGAAGATATAGGGAAATAGAAATAAATATTTTTTGTTGTTTTTTTTATTTTTTTACATCACAACGCGAATAAACGTATACGTTTATTTGACGTTGTTCGTTAAGAAAATTGATATTATCTTTAGTGTTTTTTTTTTTCTGTATAAATAGATATATATTCAGGACGAATTAAAACAACAATTGTTTGTTGTTTTGAAAGCTTAAATTTACATTATAATATAGAAATATTGGATTAACAGAGAATTTTTTTTTATTTGGTTGTTGTAAGATAGTAAGGAAAATAAATCTTAAATCACATACGTTGAGCATAGTTTCGATTTTTTTGTTTATTATTACGAACGTATCAATTGCCATCCGTAACCCTTATTTTGGCAAACTACTATTATTTTTCTTTTGTTGTTTAGTAATTTTTATAATGGATCCCAGACATTTGGAAAAAGAAGAGTTAGTTATAGAATGTCGTATTCGAGGAGTAGCGGAAGAAAATCTAAACTCTCAAGAGATTTATGAATTTCTTCAAAAGAAATGGGCTGAGGAAAATACAAACAATTCATTGATCCCTCGTCAAAGCCATTCGACCAATTCTGTACGTGAATACGCAGCATGTGAAGACGGTGTAATTAAAATTCGTGGGGAAATTCAAGATATTGTGCAAGATAACGAAGCTACAAATGTTTTAGAGGACAGGGATAGAAATACTCTGCTCACACGACGAACCCGATTGCGCCATTTCTTAGGTCGTATCAGACGTATACCTGCAAATACCAGGACAATACCCCGAATAAAACAGCTCGACAAGTCGGTGGAGAGTTTGTGTGACGTTATCGAATGAGCCTTGGATGGATCGTCTGACTTGAATAAATCACGCACCGCTTTAGATGAAGTTATAATTACACCTATTAGTATTAGTAACGTGGTGGAGGGAAACATCATAGCTTCGACTGTCGTTAGTGGAACGTGTACCGCAAATGACTCCATACCCCTTATTTATACGAACTCGACGGGTGTTTCAAACATAGTGGTTAGTTCCCCGACACCAAGATTTTCAGTTCCCTTTACAACCAATGTATGTTCTAGTACAGGACTAAACGTTAGCCATAATCAGGAATATGAAATTGATCGGCTACAACAGCAAATTGATTTACTGAAGATGCAGCAAGCTCAGTTGACTTCAAGTGTATATCAGAGCTCTTCGATTTCAAATCAACCAATTTCGTCCGCTATAGTAAAACTTCCGGGCAACCATTCCTATGGACAGGTTGTAAACGCTGTCTCGGAGTACCAGAACCATCCCTATTACCATCAAACAGGTATTCAATTTCCGGTAGTATCTTCAGTACTACCTTCAACAATTCCATCAAGTAGTATGAGTTCTCACGGTGTATATGCTCCCTACGAATTAAGCTATTCCATAAATAAGTCAACCCCAAGTATAGCCCACGATTACGGTTTGCAATCAAACATGAAATTTCAATCGACTTCGGTAGTCGTTCCAGGATTAAGACCTAAACCCGAAATTCCAGGCCCTCCATCGAAACCAAACATTCCAGAACCGCAGCAAATACCAGGAACTTCATTTCCTCAACCTATACCAAATATACCAAGATATTTTTATCAACCACCCAATGTCAATCCACCACGGGGAGGTATTTATAAGCCTGTATTTGCGCAACACCACAAAGACAGATTTTCTGGGTCGACCAGGGGTATAGCAATTGAACGATTTATCTTTCGCTTTGAAAGTCGAGCAATAGGCTACGGAATACCACCCGATCGCTATATTGATGAATTCAGTACGTTGCTTACGGACGATGCTCATGAGTGTTTTTGGACGTTTCGAGAACGAAATGGTGTTGTGTCTTGGGAGAGACTCCGTTACGAGATAATACAACGATTTCAAGATCATTTAAATGATTTTGACATACGTCGATCCATTGAAAGTCGAAAACAGCGACCTAGAGAATCATTTATGGATTATTATCATGAAATACTTACCATGACTCTACCTTTACGCGTCCAATTATCCGATACCGACGTACTAAATATTTTAATCAGGAATATGCGTCCAGGTCTACAAGCTGCTTTAGCAGGACAAGCGATACATACCGTCAGTCATCTTGTGAACCAATGTGTGTCTATTGAAGACACATGGAACAGGATTGGTCTTATACCAGAATTAGTATACACTCCACGTAGAGCCGTCAATGAACTAGCAATTAACTTTCCCACGGAAGAGTATACGGAATCTAATACCATGGAAAGCTTTGCGTCCAGTTTTCCAACAGAAGCCGTAAAGCTAGAAAGAAAACCTGTCGATAACGTTCAAACTCCATATTTTGCATATGAATTATATCCGGAGGTGGAGGATGTGGCAGCAATGAATTGGTCAAATACTGGTCATCTAAATTGACGACCAACTCCACGAAATCCTGCAGCCACAATTATTTGTTGGAATTGTACCGGCGATCATTACTATCAGGATTGCACTGTACCCATTCGGCGTATTTTTTGTTTTGGTTGTGGCACTCCGGAAGTATTGAAGCCAAACTGTGCTAAATGTTCATTACGCATTTCGGAAAACTCAAAACGGGAAGTCGGAAATTCTGGGAATCCAAACTTCCAGTTAAATGCACGTCCCAGACCCCAGATGACCAACTCTGCGTCCAATACGGATCCGGACTTTCGCAAATATGCGCAGATCGCACAGCGGATCCCAACTTCGAAACCTTAAAACTATTAACACCCACCACAAATAACCTTGACCCTTCTCTCATCCCGACTATGTCTCACCGATCGTGTCAAACCGATGCGTACCTTTCTGATAACCAACTACGTCGCAAATTTCGCACTAAAAGGTATTTTCGTCAACGTTTAAAATTTCGAAAAATGGTATCCGAAACAGTGATACAGGAGAATGTAAACGATAATCGCCCGTATACTAACGTGACGATCGCGGGCATCCGTTATCAAGGACTGCTAGACAGCGGCGCCAATATTTCTTGTCTTGGTGCTGGATCAGAAAAATTT
This sequence comes from Diogma glabrata, assembly GCA_963693315.1. NCBI lineage: Eukaryota > Metazoa > Arthropoda > Insecta > Diptera > Cylindrotomidae > Diogma > Diogma glabrata. Next base: position 397,155,119 of record OY856187.1, read on the forward strand.
CTTGAAAATGCCGGAATTCACCTTTTTAATATGCCTTCATTGCTGTCAACAGCCAATGGTCAAACCCAACGTATAATGGGTTACATACGAGTTCCAACTGAATTTCAGGGAAAAAGGAAAATGATGAGATTCTTTATCGTACCGGGACTCATGCAAAATCTATACCTCGGTATAGACTTTTGGAAAAAGTTTGGAATAAAACCAATGATCGTGAACGAGATCATTTCTGAACCGGTAGCCACTGAACTGAAACTCAAGGAAAATATGATTGATGATCAGCATCCACTGACAGATCATCAAAAGAAACAGCTCGCTGAGGTGATTGAGCAGTTTCCGAGTTTAAATAAACTGGGATTGGGTCTAACCACGTTAATTTGTCACCACATAGACACAAGTGATGCGATACCTATAAAACAGCGTCATTATGCTGTCTCACCAGCGGTTCAAAAAGAAATTGACCAAGAAATTGATCAGATGTTGGATTTAGGAGTGATAGAGGAGAGTGAGAGCGTCTGGTGTTCCCTGATAGCTTTGGTTCGGAAGGCAAACGGAAAAGCTCGGCTATGCCTAGACGCTCGTAAGCTTAATGACGTCACGAAGAAAGACGCGTATCCGATACCAATTATTGATGGACTGTTGAGTCGTCTGGATCAAACGAAATACATATCGAGCTTAGACTTAAAAGACTTTTTTTGGCAAATTCCATTAGATGCAGAGTCTCGAGAGAAAACTGCTTTTGCGGTACCGGGGCGTCCCTTGTACCAGTTTAAGGTAACCCCATTTGGTTTAAGCAACTCTACCGCGACGATGTGTCGATTGATGCAAAAGGTTATTCCGTATCATCATCTATCATCAATAAAATCTCGGTCTATCTCGACGATCTACTAATAACTTCGGAAACATTCGAGGAGCATCTATCACTTCTAGTCGATGTCGCGAGTCGTTTGCGAACAGCCAACCTCACGATTAACGTGGAAAAGAGCCGATTTTGCCTTAAACACATAAATTATTTAGGATCTTCAGGTGAATCCCGATAAGGTCAAAGCTATCACCGCTTATCCGATACCGAAAACAGTAAAGCAAGTACGGCGGTTCTTAGGAGTTACAGGTTGGTACCGTAGGTTTTTGCCACATTACAGTTCAGTTTCAGCACCGTTAACCGATCTGTTCTCGCTACACCAGACTTCAAAAAACCATTTTTTTTGCAGTGTGATGGAAGCACAAGTGGAGTGGGAAGTGTCTTGTTCCAGAGGACTGAGGATGGAGGAGAGCATCCGATTGCTTTTTTTTTCTCAAAAGCTAAACGGTGCTCAACGAAACTACAGCATCACCGAAATCGAATGCTTGGCGGCGGTTTTAAGTGTCAAGAAGTTTCGTGCGTACCTGGAGGGCATGCCATTCACCATAATTACGGATCACATGAGCTTAAAGTGGTTGATGAATCAACGGGACCTTTCCGGTCGCTTAGCTCGTTGGAGTTTAAAGCTACAAGCTTTTAACTTCAACATTGAGCACCGAAAAGGAACAATGAATACCGTTCCTGACGCTTTATCCCGTGTGTATGTGGAGGAGGTGACTGATTCCATCCAGGACGTGAAACCTCAGGATGTTGATTTTTCACCATTACACATTGATTTCGAGTCGCCAGCTTTTCAAGAAGATGACTATATCAATCGTATTCGAATTCTCCAGGACCAGACGGATTCTAAATTGAATTTGCGAATAACCAATGGCAGGATGTACATTAACTTGGCATATGGTTTATCATATCTGGATACTGATATCTCAGACTGGAAGTTAGTGGTGCCGAGCTCCTTAACAACAGGTTTGATCGTTCAAGCGCATAATTCACCTAGTGCCGCTCATACAGGTGTGGCAAAAACACTAGAGAGACTTCGACGGCAATTCTTCTGGTCGTCAATGGGCAGAGATGTTAAAGAATACGTTGGGAAGTGCGATATTTGCAAACAATGTAAACCATCGAACATTGTGACAAGACCACCCATGGGAGATTTTGTTGAAGCTCTGTGCCCATGGCAAAATATTTATATTGACTTCTTAGGACCTTACCCCAAATCCAAAAAGCAAAATACCGGAATTTTAATAGTACTGGATCAATACTCTCGGTTTGTCTTAGTCAAAGCCGTCCGAAACGCAACGGCCCAAAAGGTAGTAGATTTTCTGGAGCATGAAGTATTCAATATGTTCTCTGTTCCTGAGAAAGTTCTGAGCGATAATGGCTCTCAGTTTACGTCACACGTGTTAGCCAATCTGCTGAACAAGTACGGCGTCCGGCACATCTTCACCCCTAAGTACTCACCACAGTCCAACGCATCAGAACGAGTGAATCGCTCAGTTATTGCAGCTATTCGGTCTTATACCTTCACGATAATCACAAGGACTGGGATGCTCACCTGGACGAGCTGGTGAGTGCTCTTCGTAATGTAGTACATAGTTCAACATCGTACTCTCCACAATTTTTGGTGTTCGGACAACATCGAGTCAGCCATGGTACGGCGTATTCTCTTTTGAGGGAGCTGGAACTTCTTGACTCAAACTATTTAGCTGTTGAACATAAGGCGGATCGGTTATCATTGGTTCGACCATTGATACTAAAGAATCTAAAAGAAGCATACCATAGGGGTGCAAATCGGTATAATCTGCGTAGTCGAGAAAGAACCCTTGTTCCAAAACAGTCAGTTTTCGTAAGAAATTTCTCCCAAAGTCACGCCGCAGAGAGTTATGCTGCTAAGCTAGTTCCCAAATTTTTAAAAGCTAGGATTCTTCGCCCTATCGGCAAAGTGGCTTATGAAGTTGAGGATTGTGATGGCAAAAATATAGGGGTTTACCATCTTAAGGACATCCGGGTCTAGCATCATACTAATAACAACGACTAGCTCAGACCATATAAGAGCATGAGAATACAGCTTATCTCAGGAGTCATGGGTACGTCCGCCACGATGTTACGACTTTGTCTACACCTTTTACATGCTCTAGTCTGGTATTAATATTTGCTCCACAACTTTAGAATTCTATGTTTTATGCCAGCAAAATTTTTCAAACTTTAAATTTGTATAAATTTCTAATTCGTTTTTTTTTAATTAAATCTACTTCCTCCACTGTTTGTTTAATAGCAAAATAACAGCAACGGTGAAAATCATTTATGTAATTGTAAATTCATATTTTTTTAAAATTATTTGAGTTAGTTAAATGATATTGGATGTTGATTAAATCTTTTGCTTGCTGGCTGTTCAAGTGTTCGGAGTGAAAATCCAAAAAAATTAAATTAAAATAAATTATTGGAAAAAATAGTAGTGAAAACAAACAGTTTAAATAGGATTGTACCTAGTGAAAAATTTATAATATATCTCATGTAACAAGATGGTGGTAAAATTGAAACAAAGCGTTTCAATTCGAATCGCGAACGCCGCACGCCAAGCTTTTCTTCAACTAGCTCTCACGGTTGGGATGGATTGAATTGCGTTCATTGTTCTTGTTAAAAAAAAAAATTATGCGTGCGAAATTTATCTAAACAAAAAAAACAAAATTGAAAATACACAAAAAAAAAAAAACCAAATCATTAACAATAAAAAAAGAACTTACAGCTAGTAATCTTCGGTGAATTGTTGCGTTGTACGGCATACAAATTATTGGTACCCTTACTTTTGGAATTGGTTAATGTATACGACATCTACGGCACTGCCAATAAGCCAACATTTGCCAACCACTGAACGGTATTAGATGATTCAAATTATGAGGAGTTTCCTTATTTCCAAATTATTTTCTTGCAAACAAACCAATGTTTGTTAGGTATTTATTGTATTAGACAAAATATTTTTATCTTCAAAAAAAAAAAGAAATAATTAAAAAAAAAAAAAACCAAAAGAATAGTATATTATTGAATTAGGAGCTAAAGTCGTACTTTTTGTGTTGAGTCTATAGTTTGGCGGCCGACCGTAGGGAGGCCGACAATTATAGACGAAACACAAAAAGTCACTTTAGCTCCGAATTCAATACACTATTTTTTCGGCAAACGTTTAAATTTGTTTAAAAATATGAAATTAATGCATCAAATTTTTTAAAAATATGTTTTAGGTAATAAATTTTCTGAAATTAATTTTTTTTTATTTTTATTCATTAAAATGAACTGAAATGCATTCTGTTTTGAACAAATTAATAATATCATTTTATTTTACTTTACTGCCGCCGTAAAAATATTAAAATTACTTTACAGCCGCCGTAAAAATATGAAAATTACTTTACAGCCGCCGTAAAAATATGGAAGTTACTTTATAGCCGCCGGCAGAAAAAGTAAAAATGACGTCACTTTTGCAGCCGCCGGCTAAAAAGTAAGACTTTAGCTACTCCCCAGCGGCAGTAAAGTTAAACTTTACAGCCGTTAGCCGAAAAAAAAAATTAATTAAGTCAAATCATAAATTTTATTTTATTTGTAGCTATCAAAATTCTTCGCCACAAAAACGTTTTTGCAGGGAAGAAAACTGTAAGTTATTTTATTATATACAAGTTTATTTACAAGTTTATCTACATACAAAGTTTTTATTACGATTATTACTATAGCTTATCATATGTATTTCATATTTAATTATATTTAATTATCATATATGTTTAATGAATTTTAATATTTTTTTTTTTTTTTGCACAATATATAGATAGATATATATACATTTTTTTTAAGGTGTTTAACGCCATACCAAATATAAAATTTTGTTGTGTTAATATTAAATACCTTTGTTTTGAGATAAATACATAAACCTATTATATGAAATACTGGTGACTATTATCTTAATTGTTGTGTGTGTGGGTAGCTTCAACTTTAACCTATTTTCTCGTTTATATTTTTTTTGTGTTGATAGTTAATTTAAGATGACCAGCTAAGCACTTGTGCAGATAGGAGTTGTAGGAAGATGGTGGATTAACATAATCAGAGGAATGGATCCAGCAGGTATCCGACTCGGATGAGGTCTTCAAAAGTTTGTGTGTGTTAAAATCTGTTTTTTTTTTTTTTTGGAAGAACAACCTAAGGTGTATGGTTTTATCTTTTGATTGATTTGTTTTTTTTTTAGCAGTGATTCCAGGTCGTTACAAGATAATGGTAAACCCCACCCCGATCCACTGTCAGCTAGCTGGGGATCATAATCCACTGCTAACCATTAAAATTCTTGTAATGACAAAATTGAAATTCCGTGATAAGGGGATGCAACCAAGTCAATATTAAAGATCATATTAATGTTCACTCGTCGGTGCATCCTATAACACCCACTTGTCATATTATCGAACACAGCGTCCTTTCGGACCTGTCCCTTGTGAATACCTATTTTTAGAAAAAATAATTTTTGAAATCCCTCCAGCCGTTTTCCCTGCAGCGTAGGTAATGACAGACGGCCGGCCGGCCGGCCGGCCTACAGACAGACACACATTTTTTTTTTGCTTTTTTAGAATCAGTAGATCCTAAAACGTCGAGAAATGCCAAACAAATTCGGGGTAAGAATTTCACTTTTGGCTCATGAATGTAATACTTAGGTCTTTCAGACCGAAGTAATTAGGCACGGGCATTTTTGGGTTTCCTCTTTCAGCTTAATTTAAAAAAAGGTATTATAATGCATGATATTGTGACATGTGAGACCTTGATCCTAAAATGTATCAATGTGTTGTTGTGAGACATAAAACAGACATAAAATTTTTCTAATAAACTTTTACTGCAATTTTACGAGCAAAATTATATATTGTTAGATGTCCCACAGTTATTAATGGCAATGCAACAATATCCGCATGCTTGAAATCACTATCATTAATTCTAATTAGCTTCCAATCCATTAAGCATCATAAAAATAATTTTTCGATTACACAAAATTATGGAAATAATCTAATCATATTAATGGATAAATACTTATATTGTCAGTCTATTTCCATAAATATGTGGTCATGTCAAGTGGATTTTAGATTTCATAACGATTTTCACCCCAAATAATTAATTTTAACTTTTGTTATTATATTTTTTTTTTAATAATTTATTTATAATAATGTATATAATCCCCAGGATTGTAATAAAACTAAATTGTAATAAATTTGATTAGTTTTTTTTTTATTATTTCGAAATTAAAAAAGAGATTCAACAATGATAAGAATTGGTAAATATTAAAGTTTTTATCGTTGATTTGATATTATGAAACAAGAGTCAACAAATTCAATATTTAAAAAACTTTTTTGTAAATAAATATCAAAATTAAACACAAAATTAATAAACCGAAACTTTAAAAATTAAATAAACAAAACAAACAAATGAAAAAAATTTCATCAAATAATTTTCATTGTATAAAATTTTTCTTTTATTTTCCAATTTTCTAACAACAAAATTATTAAACTTTTAATTTTTTTCGTTAAAACTCAAAAATTATATTTTCATATTTTGTTGTATTTTAATAAACAAATAAAACACAAAAAAGAACTTAACCTAAATATGTGATTTTAATGCAAGGGTGTAACGGTAGTTTCTATCAAAAATCAGGAGTGCGTTCGATTACTAAATGAGATATTAACCATTTAATGAATCATTTAATGAATGACAGATGACAGCGTTCGAGAACTTGAAAACCCGATTTCATTTAAATTTTCATTTAATGAAACCACGCCTCTTTTCATTTCATTTTAAATGCAGTAAATAGCATATTTAAGTTTTAATGAAGTTTTTTATTTAAAAAAATTTCAAATCGGAAACCATAAAATTTTGTTTTATAATTTTTAATTAATTTAGCAAATTGGGTATTACGAATTAATTGTATTATAATGAATTAAGGAATTAATTTTATGTATTGATTGATTGATTGATTGGACTGTAGGACCAAGCACTAGGCGAGACTCCCGGATTACGGCCGGGCCACTTCCTACAGTCGTTTTACATATAACAATAGGTAAGGATAGATAGGTAATTGTAAGTTAGGAGTGAACGACCCGGTTACAGACACCTGGCAAATCGTATCTAGCTACTACTGTTAGGAGACAATCACAAGGACAATCACTTATACATATAATCTGCAATCGCCAATCAGCAATCCCGTATCTAAAATTTCTCGCCTGTAATCTCCAGTCGGAAACCTGTTATTCATGTAATTTATTAGTATAATAGGATGATGACTAAATTGTAGTCCTCTGCACTCTCCAATCTGAATTCATGTTATTATATTTATGGTTAAAATTATTTATGGTTATTTATGGTTAAAAACATTTATATTATGTACATATATATAAAAAACAAAAAACCCCTTTGAAAATTGAGTGAATTTCATATAAAAAAGTATTGGGATTGAATTGGATAAAAATATTATCTTTCACTTGATGTTTTTATTTGAAATGTATTTATTTAAATTTTATAAAACATTATTTTATATAATATAATTAACGCAAGAATGTTTTGAATTTTTCTTGAAACACAAGAATTAATTTAACAAAAACAATTAACCCTGCTCGTTGATATCGTTCAAAAATCTTATTGGATTTTATGGATAATGTTTGGATAAATAGAAAGAGATAAATCTATCACATAAATTTATGTCAACAAATGAAATTTTAAACTGAATTTGAAATAATAACTAAATTTCGCTAGTTAAAGCTCTAAGTAGGTTTAAATTTTACACAAAATCGAATAGCACAATAACACCTTTATTTAGTTTTCTAGTAAAAATGAGAGTTAATAAATTTTACATTTAGGGAAGATTACATCTTGGTCGCCCACATCTTTCCATTTTTGAAAGCAATCTTACCTTAGAGTTTAGTTATTAAAACCAACACTTTAAAACTATTATATTAGATATAAAACTGATTATTACAATTAATGTTTTCACTACATTTAGTTATACTTATATATTTATCATTTAAGAGATTAATTTAGTTTAAAATTCACACTGTCACTTATAACAAGTGTTGATAAGACGACCATTCACCATTGTCATATATATATATATATACATATATACACATGCACATACATACACATACACACATATATACACGTACATACACACATATATACACATGTACTCACATATATATACATATATACATACATATACACATACATGTACACATACATACATACATATATACACACATACACACTTATACGCAAACATACATATACATATACATACATACATACATACATACATATACACACATACATACATATATATACAAACATCTATATATATATATATATATATATATATATATATATATATATATATATATATATATATATATATATATATATATATATATATATATATATATATATATATATATATATATATATATATATATATATATATACATCCATACCCATACATATGTACATATATACATACATACACACATATACACACATACACACATACACACATGTATACATACATATACATATACATATATACATACACATACACATACACATACACATACACATACACATACACATACACATACACATACACATACACATACACATACACATACACATACATACACATACATACACATACATACTCATATATACACATACATTCACATACATACACATGTATACACATACATACATATACACACATACATACACATATATACGCACATACATATATACCTTTTTATATATTACATATATTTATTAACAGCAAACATACATATTAAGAAGTTTTCACCTTATGTCCAACATACTAATTTATGTGGTATTGTTATATAAACATACATACATACATATACAGGGTGAGTTTTTTAAAAAATGCCAGGCTTTTATCTCGAGAACCATGCTAGATGGGACAAAATAACCCAAGGTGATATTTGTTAAGCGTCGAGGGGGACGTCCAATGGTAATATTGAATGCCCTTGAAACTCATAAGTATTGGAGATATATGCCAAAATAGGTTTTTTTTAAATTAGAACCTATACATTTAATATTTTTTTTAAATTAAGTAAATCAAACTACACACTTTTCGCCTCCAAAATTTTTTTGTAAAGTGTACGATTTTGTAGATATGATGAAAATTGATTTGCACTAAAGCAAACGTGTCTTCGCTAAGTTCTTCAGTAAAAAAATAAAATTTCAATAAATCAAAAAAAAACAACGAAAATCAATTTCACGCAGTAGACCACGATGCAATAATATTTAAATTAATGAATGATTTTCATTGTTTTTTTTTAATTTATCGAAATTTTATTTTTTTTCTGAAGAACTTAGCGAAGACACGTTTGCTTTAGTGCAAATCAATTTTCATCATATCTACAAAATCGTACACTTTACAAAAAAATTTTGGAGGCGAAAAGTGTGTAGTTTGATTTACTTAATTTAAAAAAAATATTAAATGTATAGGTTCTAATTTAAAAAAAACCTATTTTGGCATATATCTCCAATACTTATGAGTTTCAAGGGCATTCAATATTACCATTGGACGTCCCCCTCGACGCTTAACAAATATCACCTTGGGTTATTTTGTCCCATCTAGCATGGTTCTCGAGATAAAAGCCTGGCATTTTTTAAAAAACTCACCCTGTATATACATACATATATATATATATATATATATATATATATATATATATATATATATATATATATATATATATATATATATATATATATATATATATATATATATATATATATATATATATATATATATATATATATATATATATATATATATATATATATATATATATATATATATATATATATATATATATATATATATATATATATATATACTAGAGTGGGGCGATTTAAAAATCTTCATGGGCCCCTCGCGATTCTGATTCCTGGAGTTGTACTGAGCAAAAAAGTCCACTAGACCATATGTCTACGGTGAAAATCGAGCTTGCGAATTTTCATTTGAAGTTTTTTTGTCGCAATTTATGTTTTGTGAAAACTTGCAAATTTTATTAGGCTCATATTTCGTAAACCATTTGGAATTTTTGTATGGATAAAATAAGTAAATTGTAGCTCTTGACCTCAGCTACGAATTTGCTGAATAAAGAAACCGAAAAAAATCACATCTTCATGACGAAAAACACGAAAATGCCAAAAAATCTATATTCTGAATATATGCTAAAGCAGACATTTGTAAAAATTTTTGACACCATTTCTGGGTAAAACCTGTATATGAGGTTATGTTTTCAGACTCTCATATCAAGGGTCCCTGAAGCGAACATCATAACCGTCAACTTCAATGGAAGTCCCTGAAGCGAACCTCAACTGCATAACCGTCAACTTCAATAGAATTTGATTAAAATATGTTGTTTTTGCACTTTTTTTACTTTTATAATAAATATTATAAATTATAATTATTATAATTATAATTATAATAAATATTATAAATTTTATAATAAATATAATAAATTTCCTAATTAGTGTTTCGAGAAAATATTACAAAATCACATATTCATATTTTCAAAATTCCAAAAATATTGTAAAAATTAAATAAAATCAAACTTTTTTCAGAATTCTAAAAATATTCCAAAAATTATTACAAAATCAAACACACAAACATTTTTCAAAATCCCAAAATTATTTCAAAAATTGTAATGAAATCAAATATTTAAACTTTTTCTAAATTCTAATAATATCTTCTTGCAAATTCAAAAATTCAAACTTTTTCCAAAATTCTAAAAATATTGCAAAAATTAAAATAATATCAAAAAAATTGTAACTTTTTTCGAAATTCCAAAAAATATAATAAGATCAAAAATTTAAAATTCTAAATATATTCCAAAAATTCTTACAAAATCCAAAATTGGAACTTTTTTCAAAATTCTATATTTTCAGTATAAAATGTATTTAGTATTTTTTCTATATAAAATTCACAAATTCAAAAATTCCATTTTTTTCAAAATTCAAAAAATATTCCGAAAATTCTTACAAAATCAAAAATTGAAACTTTTTTCAAAATCCTAAAAATATATATTGTGACGATTATGGAAGACGACAGAACACAACACTATCGAGAAAATCACTATCACTACATCTTTCGAGAAAATTCTTCTAAAAGAAATGTAAAAATCAATAACCGTAAAAATGTAAAAATCAATAACACCAAATCAACGTAACCAAAGTAAACATTTAATAGGAAGTATTTGTTTTATCGAATAAGGATTGGTTAACGAAATAAAAATTGGTAAATAAAACAATTGAAAAGAATAGATTTCACACCTAGGTGTCAATATTTGAAGATCGTCTTATTGTTGATAAAGGAAGGAAAAATAGGGTGTGTTCTAGAATATTACAGTAGTATCGAGGCTATTTCATGTAGTATATATAAAAGGTGTTGTTCGAGGATACAACCAGTATAAAATTGTTAGCGATACAAAAAGTATAAAAATTTAGCAGTGATAAAGGCGTAGTAAAATTAACAGTGTTATAAGTAAAAAGTTAAAAGTGATATTGTGAACAGTTGTAAAAGAATTATAAGTGGTGAAATATTGTTAGTACAAAAAGAACTAAAAGGGGAATAGTAATAGGAGAAATATTTTTGTTGTAAAATATTGAACGAATAAAATTATAACGTTTAGAAAATCCGTTGTGTTTTAAATTTCCTGATTTAGTGATCGAACTAAATAATTGTAACTCGGCTAAGAAACGTTATATAAAATTCACAAATTCAAAAATTCTATTTTTTTTTTCAAAATTCAAAAAATGTTGCAAAAATTATAACAAAATCAAAAATTAAAACTTTTTCCAAGTTCTAAAAAATTTTGTACAATTCCAAAAATATTTCAAAAACTATAACAAATTAAAAAATTTCCATGTCCAATTTCATTTTCAATAACATTTACGTCATAAAAACAGCTACATTTTTTTTTCCAAAAAATTGGCTAAAAAAATAAACGAAAATGTTTCTTTTGACACACCTGACAACATTTTGACAAACTTATAATGCCATAATTCTCTATAATAATAATAAATGGTCACGTCATACAAATTATTAATTTTATTTTGTTCAAAAAACTTGGGTAAAAAATAAATAAAAATCTTTTTGACACACTTGACAACATTTTTTTGACAAACTTATAATGCCATAATTCTCTATAATAATAATAAAATTTCATTTCAAACAAATAATTAATATTACTTTTTTCCAAAAAATTGGGTAAAAAATAAATAAAAAACTTTCTTTTGACACACTTGACAACATTTTTTTGACAAACTTACAATGCAATAATCTAGATTTTGGTCTCACATACCAATCCAATCACTTAAAATGAACGTTTTTTAACCAAAAATATGCAAATTTCTTTGTTTGGACACACATGACGATTTTTTTGACACACTTCTGTTACAGTTATCGAACACATCGTCCTTTTGCCTCTTCCCATTGAGTAAACCTATTTTTAGAAAAAACAAATTTTTTAAATCTGTCCAGCGGTTTTATAGATTTCGTAGGTTGTGACAGCCGGCCGGCAGACAGACATACATTTTTTTTGTTTTTTTAGAATCAGTAGGTCCTAAAACGTCGAGAAATGCCAAAAAAAGTGGAGGTAAGAATTTCACTTTTAGCTCATGAATGTAATACTTAGGTCTTTCAGACCGAAGTAAATTAACTAATAGAACGTTTTTGATGAGTTTAAATTAAAAACAACTAAAAATGGTATTTTTTCAGTATTCTCGCGATAAATTTTCACTTTTGCAGGGCAAAATCTGCATGAAGAAATGTTCAGATGTGGTTAGTATTTCATAGAAAATTGTTAAATATTTAATTGGCTACAATTTTATAGTAGATTATTAGTTTTAATTTTCCGCGGTTTGGCTGCTATGGCCTCAAAACGGTGTAAAAAAATGGAAATTTTTTGGCATTTTCGTGTTTTTGGTCATGAAGATGTGATTTTTTTCGGTTTCTTTATTTAGCAAATTTTTAGCTGAGGTCAAGAGCTACAATTTGCTTATTTTATCCATACAAAAATTCCAAATGGTTTACGAAATATGAGCTTAAGAAAATCTGCAAGTTTTCACAATAAATAAATTTGCAACAAAAAAACTTCAAACAAAAATTCGCAAGCTCGATTTTCACCGTAGACATATGGTCTAGTGGACTTTTTTGCTCAGTACAACTCCAGGAATCAGAATCGCGAGGGGCCCATGAAGATTTTTTCCTTTCCATACAAATCGCCCCACCCTAATATATACATATACATACATATATACATACACACATATACATACATACACACGCACACATACATACATACATACATATCCATACACATATATATACACACACATATACACATATATACATACATATATATATACATACACATACACACATACACATACATATACATACACACATACATACATACATGCATACATACACACATACATACACATATGTACATATATTGATAATTCATATAAATATGTTATATATATTTTGATAATTCAAATATGGAATATATGTATAAAATTTGTTTGAACGATATCTTTAATACTTTAGACGTATTTTTAGACTTCCTTTCATTTATTCCAAATTACATAAAATTGATAGAAATACGAAAGATGTTTTAAGAAAGTTATATATAAACATTAAAAACTAGTTTCAATGTTTATATATACCTTTTGTATTATATTCTGTAGCTGTAAATCAAAGAAAGTTAATTTATTCGAAGTTCTATTTTCATTAAATTTATTAAAACTAAATTAAATTAATGCCAAATCTCAGCTAATCTCATATATATATATATATATATATATATATATATATATATATATATATATATATATATATATATATATATATATATATATATATATATATATATATATATATATATATATATATATATATATATATATATATATATATATATATATATATATATATATATATATATATATATATATATATATATAATATATATATATATATATATATATATATATATATATATATATATATATATATATATATATATATATATATATATATATACATATATATATATATATATATATATATATATATATATATATATATATATATATATATATATATATATATATATATATATATATATATATATATATATATATATATATATATATATATATATATATATATATATATATATATATATATATGAAAATTCAATTATTTCGAATAGCGAACCTAAGATATCAAACCATCAGTTTTTTTTAAGAAACAAAAATGTTATCAATGTTTTTTTAAGAATAATATTTCACACGCCATGACACCTTTTCAAGTTGACGAAATTTGTATCTTTATTTCTAATAAATCTGCATTTTCATTAATTATATTATGAAATTTAAACTAAAATACTCCATTTTATTTACATTCATTTATTCCTGGTAATGGCATTTTGATAAATTTTTTTATTTTCTCTAAATCAACAAACAAAATTTTTTTTTTAATCAAAAACTACTTTAATCAAAACTACTTAATCAATACTACAACAAAATTGACATTTGTTTTTTTTTTATGTAAGAGTGTCCTCTTACATAATTATACCCAACTATAGGTGCGTTCGATTTGACTGAAACAACTGAAAAAACAACAACAATTGCATTTAATTTTTCAGTTGCTTCAGTTGTTTCAGTCAAATCGAACACGGCTTATATACCACGACTTGTTGATTAGATCGTTTCTTAATTTAACACTACAAAAATCAGATAAATTCTATAACCTTTTTAAAAATGTTAATAATTTTCATCGACTAAAATCACTACGGTTTCCTTATTTTAATTTTAAATGAAAAAAAGTAATAAAAATAAACAACGACACAACAATGTTGTATCGAATTGAAAACCATAAATTACGAGAGTTTCAAGAGAAAAAATTATTTTCCTGATTTTTTCAATCTTTTAATTAGAAAAATTAAATTATTTTTAAAATACCACCATTATTATATATTATTATATATCATATATTATATATTATTGAAGCACTTGGTTTGAAACATATTTTAGATAACTTTTATTGAGTAATAAGACACTTTAAATATGGTAAATTATTAAAGTAAAAAATATATATATATTTATCTCGACGGAGAGTTTTATCCACGTCCATCTTCTTTCGTTGCACATTTTACTCTCCATTAAGGAATTAATTTTATGTATAATAATTAATTCTCAATTGAAAAATATAAACAAAATGGATGAAAATTTTGAAATTAGTGAGAGATAAAACCAACAGCTCCTATTACCAATTACATTTAACGATTGAAAATAAAATTAATGAATAAGTTTTTGCAACCAATTCAATCACCAGTCTCAAACTGCAGATTCCGTAAAGTTTTTGAGTTAGTTATAATCTTAAAATTGAATTTGTTTTTGAAAATTTTTAAAATAAATTTAATTACGACGGAAGTAATTGAAAAATAATGCATTAACAAGGAGTAAGATTTTAATTTGATTATAACTTTTATACTCCAACATTTCGTTTATTTATTCATAGAAGTGTCAAAATTTTTCAAATTTGACATTATATGCATTAAATGAAATTCGTTCGAATACTAAATGAACATCGCGTTTTTTGTTTGGTTCATTAAATATTTAATGAAAATGAGATCTCATTAAGTTCTCGAACGCACTCCAGGTTTTTCAAAGAAATTTTGTTTGATCTAGTATGCTTTTTTTTATTGATTATTAAACTGCAATTTTTGTTTGTTTTGTTTTAGTTAGTTTGCAATATGAGACTGGTGAGGAAGGTCGACACAAATTTTGATTAGTTTTCAAATTAGAATTTATGGTTATCTAGGGTGACCATTTTTTTTCTAAGTGAAATCAGTACAAAATTTTAAAAGTTAAAATATGTACTATCCTTCGTCTCAAATAATTCCTATGTGTCTTCTGAGTCGAAAGGTAAATGTTTAAAGCGAAGTAGAAAAACCTGGTTTTCATAATTTCTCTCTAAAAAGTACACTGCTTTAATTGTCCAGCGTTGCGAAAGCTGTCAATATCAAAGCAGTTTAGATAAGTTCATATCGTAACCGCTGTCAATTACTTATCGTAACTGCTGAAGTTTTGGCCTCAAATTTTCTTTTTTAAATCAAAGTACGCGAGTGATTCCTGTCAAACAAACTATTTCAGTTCATTGTTCAACTTCCTTGTAAATTGATTCAGAGCAGAAACAGAAACAAAACACAAATGGAAGAATAAAACAATTTACTTCTTTTTAGAGAGAAATTATGAAAAGCACTGTTCGTAACTCGTGGAGAAAGTAAGTTATTTCAGAATTGGTGAATTGTTTGCACTCGCTATCGCTCGTGCACAAACTTTCACCAATGCTGAAATAACTTACTTTCTCCACTTGTTACGAAATGTACTATTTCATTTTTTAGTAGTTTTAAGGAAATTCTGTTACGTTGAGACCAACACCAGTAGTTTGTAAAATACAACTTTCCGCCACGATTGCTTGGGAAAACACAGGGTTAGAATTTTGATATATATTTTTCGTGTGTAACTGCCACAATTTAAAAATAAAAGTATTTTTTTCAAGTAATTTTCATTACAAATTCATACCAAATGATGACTCGTATAGTTTTATAATGGAACTTAAATTAAAATTTAACAAATTTCTTAAAAATCAGTACTTTCAGTACATAATTTTAGAAATCAGTAACCAGTACAGAAGCTAAAAAATCAGTACTGTACTGATAAAATCAGTACGAATGGTCACTCTATGGTTATCATGTATTTAGAACACAGCTGTTTTAAACAAGTGCGATCAAGTGAATTGTAATAAAGTAAATTGGCAGTTGCTTATTAAACGAAACAAAAATGTCGAAAATAGAAAATAATTATTTTATTTAAAGGTCTCATTGTTATAGCCTTTGTGGAGGAAGGTATTCTATTTTATAACCATTGTTCAATACTATGGTTTAAAGTAATAACCTTAGACGGGTAAGAATTATTATAATTTAAGTTTGATTATTGCTAATAAAAAAAAGGAAAATTACTAATTGTAGTTTTTTTATATACTGACCTTGTTAAGTTGAGGCCCTAATGATATTAACCGATAGTTAAACCGATAGTTAATATCATTAGGGCTTGCTAGCAATACAAGCCAGTATATCCACATTGCCGTGTTTAATTAATATCAACATTGCCATGCTAGGCGTTTAATACTAATTAATATCAATAGTACCTTGTTTAGCCTTGTGCTAGGCGTATAAATGTTTAACGAGTGTAATATGTACCATCATCATACCATGAAACGTTGCTAAAAGATTCATCATATGTTCATTACCATCGAGGTCAAGATATATTTGTTCCTGTATGGAGTTTTGATATCAAGTTTGGGGCGCTGCATCCATTTCCATACTGGGTCTTTTGAACTCTGTTCAAAAGCTTGCTATACAAATGTAAAGTTAAAACTTGTAAATTTATTTTTTGTATTTATTTCAACGTTTATATTTATTTATTTCTTTACTTTTCTTACAATATTCTTTTTAATTAATTAGATTAAAGCCGGACCAAAGTAAAAACTCATTCGCTTCGTTTTCGTTTTATTTTTTTGACAGCCGTTCATCTTGATTTTTGTTTCTTATGTGTTCTTGATGACATCTATCGATATAAGTTAAGACTACATGTTGATGTCGATTTGTAGATTTCGTTATTTGATCGTTACACTCCGACCATCCTGCTTAGGATTGTCCCCAATCCTGCGGGCTGAAGTTATCTCGCCATTGCCTTCGGTATCTTCACTGCCTTCAGTATCGCTAGAAATGTCGGGCGGTAATCTACACATCTTCATACGCTCAGCACCTTGTACACTGCGGTATCGTCTCTTACCATCGATGCCTTCTCCTTCTACTACGTAGCGGTCCCCATGGCGTTTTTCGGTCACTTTTTATGGACCTTTATATCGTGGTTGAAGCTTGCGACTCTCTCCAGTTGAAATGGGCTCGTTTTTCACCATTACGCAGTCTCCGACTTCATACTTTGCTGGTGGTTTATGCCTCTGGTCGAATGATTTTTTTTGGTGATCTTGGTCGCTTTGAATCAAGCTGGACACTCGCTCGTATACTTCTGCTCGGTCACCTTTGGCGAGTATATTTGGCTGGTGGAAATGTAAACTGAGCTTGTTTGAACTCACAGGTCTGGGTTCGAATCCCAATGCCAATCTATTCGGTGTTTCCTTGGTTGTAGAGTGTTCAGTACTGTTCAACGTACACTGAATTTGTTTAACATACTGGTCCCAATGTGCAGCATCATCTCCAGTTAAGCTTGATAGCATCGGAAGGATAGTTCGGTTGGTTCGCTCGACTTGACCATTTGCTCGATGCATTGCTGTGGCCACTTTATGCAGTTCTATATCGTGATCGGTACAAAACCCCTCAAATTTATGGGGCGTGAATGCTTTTCCCTGGTCACAAATAATCCTTGTTGGTAACACGGCAAACTGCGACAATTCTTTGAATGCATTTATAACAGGCGTAGTTGAAGTGTTCCTAGCTGGTTTTAAGCTTGTATACTTGCTATATCCGTCGACGATGACTATTAGGTATTTATTTTTCTGGGAGGTACAAGGAAATTGTCCCAAATGGTCTACGTGGAGGGTATGGAAAGGTATAGGAATTTTTTCAATTGGATAAAGTGTGGCCTCCTTCGTTCCCGTTTTATTTTTGTAGTATAAGCAATCGGGACACGAGCAGATGTATTTTTCGGTAAATTGTCGCATCTTTGGAAACCAACAAAACTTTCTCGGTCCCGATAAGGTTTTTGTTAATCCTAAATGCCCCTTTGCATCGTGGTAATCATGCAATATTTTGAAACGAATTCGTTTCGGGATGTAAAACAATAGTTCATCATCGACCTTTCTATAAACCTGGTCACTGGCTAAGCAGAAGTCTACGTGGATTTGTTTTTCGACGTTATCACTCGGATTTTTGCCGAGGACTGATTTTATTCTAATAATTTCCTCATCTTGCGCTTGCATGGCGGCTAACCATTCGTATTTGGTTTCAATGCGTAAAATTCTAAGGGATGCAGGTTCCCTTTCGATTGAATTTTCGACCGGACAACGGCTTAAAGCATCTACATGGGTCATTTTGCTTCCATCTCTATGAACGATGTCAAAGTCAAACTCGAGCAGTCTTAACCACCATCGGCCTATTCGGGGTATCAAATGTTGCTTTACGGCAGTTGTTTTTAATGCATTACAATCCGTTACCACAATAAATCGTTTACCCAACAAGTACACCCTAAACCTTTCTAATGCCTCCACCATAGCTAAAGCTTCAAGCTCATAGCTATGGTACTTACATTCCAATTCGGTCGTTCGTCGACCAAAGTAGGCCACTGGTCTAAGTCCGTGTTCTTCCTTTTGCATTAATATACCACCCAGGCCCAAGCGGCTCGCGTCCGTGTGTACTTCGTGTTCTTTCGTAAAATCGTATAGCGTCAACACATCGCTACTGCACAAACTGCTTTTAATTATTTTAAAAGCGTCTTCCTGCTCTTTTCCCCATTTGAACTCGTATCCTTTCCTTGTAAGTCTAGTCAATGGCTCCGATTTAATGGAAAACTGTGGTACGAATTTCCTAAAGAAACTGGCTAGTCCGATGAATTGACGTACCTCATGCACGTTTTCGGGAGTCTTGAAACCCATCACGCACCTAATTTTCTCCATACCTGGTTTTATTCCTTCTCCGGTTATTTCGTGTCCCAAAAACGTTATCTGAGTTTGTAAAAACTGGCACTTATTTATATTCAGTGTTAACCCATACTTTCGCATTAATGCCAAAAAAGTTCGTAATATGGCTATGCCGTCATCGATTGTAGTACTGGGAAGTATAACGTCGTCCAAGTAAACCACCGCTTTTCCCTTCATTTCCCTTATCACCTGATCCATATATCTCTGACAAACCGAAGGGGCGTTTGATAACCCGAACGGCATGCGATTGAATTCGTACTGCCCTTCGAGTGTGATGAAGCCGGTATACTGTTTGGATGATTCAGCCATTGGGATCTGGTAATATCCGCTAGCTAAGTCTACCACGGAGAAATACTTGTTTCCTGATAGGTTGTTGAATCAATGCACAATCTGTTATCCCCATTCTTCTTAACCGTAACTACTACTGGACTCGCATAAGCGGAACTTGATGGGCGAATAATATCGGAATCTAAGAGTGTTTTTAATTGCTCTCGGACCCATTTCTGGTGTGCGAAAAGTATTCTATATGAGCGGTAATATATGGAAGTCGAGGTTTTGATTTTTAAATGCATTTCGATTCCTTTAGCTGTTCCTACTTCACTGACGTTGCTGGCGAAACAGTCACTGTGGTCCATAATGGCCTTTTGAACTCTAGCTTTGTCCATCGTTGTCAGTTCATCGTTAATTGTGATTTCTTTGCAACTCAAAATTTTCATTATATTTAAACATAAATTTCCTACAGGCTCAGTTATTTTATTTTTCGTCTTATCTAACTTATCATCTAGCTTATCTAACTTAGTACCTAGCTTGTTTTCATCAGTTTTTTTCTGCTGATGGTCCAGATACATTCTGGTATTTTGGATAGCCCGATCCCGGGCATTCTCTTGGCGTTTTTCTTTATTACTAATCCTAAGCCTATGTCCTAATAAAATTTTGATTCCGAGCGCATACTTACTTCTAGGTTTGGTTTTATCTGTTTGCTCCCTTGAAAGCTCATTTTCAGCCACGGTTCCGATGGACTCGATACCTTGGCCTATGTTATCAATCTCTATTTTGCTTAAATCTATGATAGTAAAATCAGGGTTTCTCTTACATCTATTTTCATTTAAAATATTACCAACACCTACTCTAGAGTCCGATACAATAAGTCAAGGGGTGGAATGATACTTAGTTGGGCTGGTAATATTTATTTCTTCAGAATGGTTTGGTTCGATTTGAAATTTTTTGTAGCTTTTAAATATTTTGATGTGCGGTTGATCCAAAGCACTGCGTCCTACAATTATTTCATCGTCCTGATCACCATCGTTCACTATTAAAATATCCACCGTGATCTTTACGCCATCAATTATTAGTTCACCGTTATTTTTACCAATAGAGCGGGCACGACCCCCTCCAAATCCATCCAATATCTGTACAATTCCTAGATATGTGGCCAGTTTTGTTGCAATTATAGCACACGACTGTCGAAGTTGTGCCATAGGGTTTCATATATTTTATTGGACTCGGTTTATTAAACGATGGCGTTTCAGTTTTAACGTCCTTAATCACGCATGCGGAGCTTAATTGGCATTCCTACGACTGAAGCTGTCGTAGTAGATCCGTTGAGCTATTGAATAGTGTGAACGCAATAAATTTTCCGAATTCAAGGTGTTCAACGCCCCACACAAAATATCGAATTAAGTCAGCATCGCTTACTCTACCTACAATTGCAATTTTTTGAAAGTCATAGAAGAACCCAACAAGCGATTCGCCTTTTTGAATTTTTCGGTTTCTTAGCATGTGGTGTATGTATGCCTCTGAGGTTATTACTGCAAACCGTTGTTCTAATTTTTGTCTGAACTTTTGAAATGATTCGAATGGTTCGGTTAAGTTTTGAAACCAAAAACTTGCCGCACCCTGCAACCGCAAGGAAGAATAATAAATCGTAAGGGCGTCACTCCAGCCATACGTAACGCGTAAAAATTCAACCCTGCTTAGCCAGTGTGCAAGATTATTGTGAAAGATCTTACCTGGATCAAATGCCGGTATTGTTTTTTCAATGTTTGCGGCCGATAAAATTTGTTTGCTTCCTCTGAATTGACAAGATGTGTTGTTTTCTCGGCTTATTATGTTTGCCTCGCGGCGTAATAGTTCGTCACGTTTTCTTTCAATCAATTCGTTTTCCCGGTTTAAATAATCCAGATATTGATGGTTATTGAACTGTTCGTTCGATTGAGTCGGAAGAGTGCCACTAGGAATTGGATAAGAGAATAAAGGGATTGAATTTGGTATGTTGTTTGTACTAGCCTGAGTTTGGTTAAACCATTCTGGTGGTGCAGAAGTATCAGCGATTCTGGAATAATCGTCAGCTTTATCCATTTCATCAATAGTCACCAGCGTGCTATGCTTGTCCCAATTAATGGCATCCATTTTGTACGGTGGCACATTTTGTGCATTTGGAAGATTCCCACGTTGCATTTTATTTGTTTTTATTGGAGTAATCCCACTTCTGATGTAAAGTTAAAACTCGTAAATTTATTTTTTGTATTTATTTCAACGTTTATATTTATTTATTTCTTTACTTTTCTTACAATATTCTTTTTAATTAATTAAATTAAAGCCGGACCAAAGTCAAAACTCATTCGCTTCGTTTTCGTTTTATTTTTTTGACAGCCGTTCATCTTAAATTTTTGTTTCTTGTGTGTTCGTGATGACATCTATTGATATAATTTAAGACTACATGTTGATGTCGATTTGTAGATTTCGTTATTTGATCGTTACACAAATAGTGGGTACTCGAAATATAACATCAATTCTCGATTCAATACAATACCGTTGCACTGTTCCTGATCAGTGCTCGAATTAAATCAGCTCCATGATAGCTCAAGCAAATACTTTTCCGGTTTTACTCGTCAACTTTAAAAATGAAAAAAATTTTGTAATATGACTTATCAACTCTACATTGCAAAATGAATTATTTATTCTACAGAAGGGTTTTAACCTTAAACTATATATTCGTAACAACAGCACAACAGAGGCAGTTAAATGTAATGTAAACAAATATTTTATTGATTTTCTCTGTTTTCTTTTCTTTTTCTTTTTATTCTTGTTTTGTTTGGTGTACGTTTTTCCTTGATCGAGTTTTCGCATTTTTGGGAAGAAAAAAAGGAAAATGTGGTAGTTAAGTTTATTTTTATTTGTACACAATATACAAAGCGATTCAGGATTCAAATGAAAAAAAAAAATCGAAATAGAATAGAAAATGAAATGGAATGTTAAAGGGAAATTGGTTTTTCATTTAAAATATATGAATTTTAATGGATTAATATTTTTGGTTGAGGTGATAATGGAAAAAATTTTACGATGAAGACTCGTAAAGTTGGAAATGTTTTTTTGTTGGATAAATGTTTTGTGGTTAAACGAATTTTTTTTTTATGACCTATTTTTGAATTTAGAACCATGTATTGTTAGTTACTCGATGGAAGGAAAGTTTAAAAAAAAAACAAACAAAAAATTAGGATTTAGCTAACAGTATATGGGCAATTCTTTTACAAACCGAACACTTTTTGACCGACCGATCTCCGATTTGTCTTAAACTTTTTTTATAGTTTCTATATCAAAAAAACCCGGGTGAAAATAATAGGCCGAAAAATAAGAGAATTTTATCGTATTTTAGATTAAGAATTTGTATGGTTAAGAAGCCGAAAATACACCGAAAAATACCCTATATAGTGAACATGAAGCCGAAAAGACGTCTAAATGACACCGAATACAAGCCGACATGTGAATAATTATAAGCCGAAATTAGGCCTATATAACGCCGAAATTTTAACCGAAACAAGGCCGGAATTACGCCGACCGTAGGCCGAAATTACACCGAAATCACACCGAAATAATAATATTTTAAAATAATAGAGAGATTGATTAATTTAAATTAAAAGTATTTTTATTATTTTAATTAATATATTCATACACTATAGATTACAATTCTTGATAAATAAATGATTAAGCTGATCTATTGATGATTCATGATAACAATGTTCCACATAATCCACCACATGAAACTTAACGAATTTAAAATACAAGTGTGAGGGAGCATGTAAGTTCATGGAAAACATGACCTTCACTGGAAAAACAGCCGTTATGAATACTTTAAATTATCTTGAATTCTTCTTGAAGTGCATTTTCTGGAGTAATTTTATTTTTTAGATTCCATATTATATCCATAAATCCAATACATTCTGGTGCTGCTGCGAAAATGATATAAAAAATCGATAAGAATCAATAATTTTAGTCGTTTTTTCTGTTATTTTATATTTACTTTACAGAATTAGGTTGGTGTATTGGAGACAAGCAGAGTAAAAACTGCGTAATCAATGACGCTACATCAGGACGAATTGGCGCCTTAAAACCAATGCGACTCAAGCGTCTGTTCTCCATGTCAGGGGCGGCTTGGAGCAGGCGCCTGTCTTGGATCAAGCGGCGCGCTATATAAACGTGTAAAAAGATTGTTTCTGGTAACCTTAAGATGCAGAACGAACCCATTCATGACAATTTGGGTTGAGCCTAAGGTTAACATCCTAACCCCGGAAAAAAAAAATTTGTTAAATTTGGAAATCAGAAAGAGAATAACAGATCCGTTTTTAAAATAGAATTTTACTTGGACGTGAAAAAGGACCAGACTACCGAATTGGAACGTGGAACTTTTGCAGCCTGAGCGCTGCTTCTGATGCTCTTATAAGTCTAGAAACAGAGGCTGAGAGGTGGATATCATTGCTCTGCAAGAAATTAGGCAGACGAAAATCGGAGAACAAGATTTGGATAGTCACTCTCTATACTGTAGTGGTCATCCTTCTCGAAGAGAATTTAGTACTGGCTTTCTTGTTGGTGCACGCATACAAAAAGCCGTGATGAAATTCATCCCGGTCAGTGAGAGGATCGATCTGCATCGATCGATTCATAAGCAGACTTGAGTCTCACCGAATGGAAACACTCGAAATCAATTGACAACGTTCTAGTAACAGCACGTTTCTTTTCGAGCGTTCTGGATGTGCGATCTTTTAGAGGTGCATACATTGGAAGTGATCACTTCCTTGTATGTGTAACGATAAGGTGGACCCAAATCCAGGTGGGAAGTGGACCCAAATCCAGGAATTTCAAAATTCAATCAACGGAAACGTTTTAACATCTCATCATTAAAGAATGCTGAAACGGAAGAGAGATATTAAAACCATATTGCTGAAACATTGGAGAAATCAGAAACCATTAATGGAGATGTCGATAAGTTATGGTATTTGCTCAAAGATGCTGTTTTAAGCGCTGCTGAGGGAATACTTGGACGACAACAGAACCTCTCCCAGAAGCCATGGATGGATCAAACATGCCTTGACGCTATTCAATACAAAAGAAATTGCTATTTAAAATGTCTACAAGGACGCAACACCAGTTCCACGAAGGAGAACTATAAACTGGCAATACAAGCCGTTACAAAGCTATGTAGACAAAATAAGAGAGAATGGTGGAAGAGACAGTGTGAGGAGATTGGAAGCTTCAATAAGGAACATCAATCGCGTAACTTCTTTCAACAGGTTAAAACCTTAAAGAAGGGGCCCTCAAACTAGATCGACTGCTATTCGAAACGAAAATGGGGAGCTACAAGTAGACCTTAGAAATATTTTACCAGCAACAAGTCGGGCGACGAGCAAAGCTTATTCGTGCGTCAAAAGTACATGGAGACGAACCAACCAAAGAGGACTTCGAAGCGGCGCTGTCAAAATTAAAACGCACTAAAGCACCTGGTATCGACGATATAACATCCGAAATGATTGTACATGGTGGTGAATCTCTATCCTTAAGATTGTTTGAACTTGTTCAAATGATCTGGAGGACTGAAACCATGCCACAGGACTGGAACACAGCTATGCTGATACCAATCCATAAAAAAGGTAATCGCCTACAATGTGCAAACTACAGAGGAATAGCTCTCCTCTGCACAGCTTATAAGATCTTTTCCTACGTTTTGCTATCAAAAATCAATCCTTTTGCTGAACAACTGTTTGGAGAATATCAGTGTGGCTTCCGGCGGGACCTAAGTACCAACGATTCACTTTTCTCGATAAGAATGATTTTGAAAAAGTACCGAGAGTTCAACATACCTGTGCACCAACTTTTCATCGATTTCCTATGGCCTATGACTCTCTCAAACGAGAGACTCTATGGTCTGTTCTGGTGTCGATGGGAATTCCTGGTATGGCGGCTATAGGCTTACGGCCCCACTCCGAAAGTGTAGCAATTTGGCAACCAACACAAATTTAAAATATCAACAGATGCGTGGTTTTACTTAGAAGGTTGGTAATTATAAGTAGTTTCAAATTCCTAGAGGCGTTAATTTTTTTTTCCAAATGGCGGCTCGTAAATATTAAAATATAAAATTAAAAAAACAAGCAGATAATAAGGGCTGATATCCCCATTGTTTTTATATTTTCTTCCATAAACGCTTTAAAAAAATACAAAAAAACATTTTAACCGGAAGTTACAAACCGGAACTTGGTACGAAGAAATATTGAAAACAGCAAAAAACCTTATATGTATACTAAGCCTCATTAATATTGAAAGCCAGGATTAGAAGTCATTGAAGTTCCAAACATACAGGTATTCGGGAGACCCTCCAACATTTCGTCTAATTTTATTCAATTGTAAATCTAAACCTTTCTCAGATTAACCTTATCGCAGACACAAAATTTCATAAATATCAATTCAGTTATTAACGAACAAACGAATACATTCACGATAATTTGGGTAGAGAGTGAGGTTAACACGGGATGAAAGATTTCGTCATAAAACTGAAAGTTGGCCAATATCCAACCCGTCTCCAAAAAGGAACAAAATGTGATATTACAAATTAAAGACCAATAGCCTTACTCTCAGTTCTATCTAAAATATATGAGCATTATATTAATACGAACATATCAAATTTTTTGGAAAAAACCATTTAATATCTGATAGCCAATTAAAGGTAATCGAAACAAAAAATCAAAAACTGATCTATTGAACTATTTAGCCCATTATTGGAACAGCAAACTTGAAAAACGTGAAACAGGCGTGACGATGACTTAAATTTTTCTTTCCGACCGATACCGATATCGACCGAGATCAGTATCCATCGATGGCCTTTCTTCGAAGTCTAAATTAATTACCGGTGGTGTACTCTATTTTTAATTTATAGCAACGATTTGTTGAAAATCACCAATAATAGTGAAAATTCCATATATAGCTTTGCAGATGAAAGTACACTGCACAAGTCATTCATTGCCCTATCTGCAAAAGGTAAAATGTACAACAAATAAATCCCGCCCGGAGAGGTGCTGCCATAAATATAAACCAGAACCTAGAAAAAATCGCCAACGTGGGTAAAAAAAATTCATCAATTTTAATTCCACCAAAACACAGCTATAGATTGTTTCCAGATCAAAAACCGAGTTTCCCGATATTTCAATTAGTATGTGTGACAAGCAAATTGACAATGCCAACTAACATCGAACTGAAGTTATACAGTACTTTGATTAGGCCGGTGGTTATGTATGAGTCACAAACGTTGACCCTTACACAAAATGACGAATCACATTTATCTGTATTTGAGCGTTAGATCTTACACTACATTTTTGGTCCACTTAAGACAGATGATGGAGAGTATAGAACCCAATATACTTTAAAATCAGAAACTTTCTTGCAGGTCCTGACATAGTAGGTTGTACCCGGTCAAACAAAATTGCTTGGTTTGGCCATTTTCTACGCGCCGGTTTGCAGTCCAGAATGGTTTAAAAAATGTACGGTAGCAATAAAATATAAGGCCAAGAGACGGTACAAATCGACGTATTTTCCCCATGCTAGGAGCGGTTGCAATAATCTTTTCCCTCAGGTGATAGAGAAAACCAGCTTAGGAACTAAGCCTCCACACTAAATTGACATGGAGAAGATCATAGAATAAAAAGTTTAGGTGTAGGAAGACGAATTTCTGTGTCACCGGATCGGGCAGTGAACAATCTCAGGCCCCCTCAGTCATCGAGATCAAGGGTCTGCAATGTTATTTCGGTAACATACAGGGCCAGAGTATTAAATGATCCTACAAGCAAACACTAACGAGAGGTAGGACCTATAAACCCACTCATAAGAACTGCAAAAGAAACAGGACGATCCACAGAAAGCAAAAGGAAGTATCATGCATCATAGGAAACAGCCGTAAACGACCTCAGTTCACTATCAAGATCCAAAAATCAAAGGATGCAGCAATCTCAAATGACAAATAAAAAAGAAACGTAGAGTAGAGCCACGGTGTAGTAACTGAAGTCCGAACACACCCTAATTAACATACTGAATTGTCCATAGGTTTTTAAGTAAAAGAACTACTTGTCAAATGAATGAATTAAAGCGTACTTAAGCGTCTTTCAATATTTAATGATTAATGGATGTTATTAATCCTTAAATTTGGCGACGAATTGGATAAAGATAAGTAACAAATGGAATAATAAATTAATAGTTGTTATTAATCCTTACACACGGGTTCGTCTAAAAGATCGTATATGAAGCCGGTTTACTTCTAACAACCTTAGTCCAACGCCTATCACAATATTCGAAGTTTGGAATCAATTGAAACCGAACCGAACCCCAAGAAACAAGCTTGTAATGGTGTACACATTTCATGTCGCAGAGTGTTTTACCATTAGTAAACGTCTATAGGGAAAAATTACAGCCCAATCAAGAGCTACTCTACCAAAATCAGCATAGCAAAAGGAAGTGATCAACTCCCACTAGCACAGAAAATAGAAAAGGAGTCAGAAGTAAAACTCCAATATCACAAATCCAATCTGAAACTATGCAGAGCACCATTGATAAAAGCGCAAATGAGACCGACTCACAAAACACCACGTGCAGACCTAAACAGCCCGAAGCTTTGTTACTAAAAAACCGACTCACTAACATATGCGAATATTCTAAAAAATGTAAAAGCGAATGCGGATTTAAGCGAACGTTGAGAAAATGTACATAAGACAGACCACACAAGGAGACCTGTTTCTGCAGCGGCTGTAGAAAGAACACAAACTACTATGTTTCAAGAGCAAATTGGTAGGGTTTCATGGAACTGATGCTAAGGTAAAAAGGATTATGCGAGAGACTTCTATTGAGGTCAAAGATATATATACAGTGGCCACAAAAGATAAAGTTCGGGAGGCCTATACCCATACACGTGGGTTGTACAACTGGTCCAGTAATGGTCCATTACTGGCAACCAATAATGGTCTATTACTGGCAATCAATAATACAGCAATGAGCGAGTACTGGTAACCACGACTGAGCCATTAACTTAATTTTACTGGATAATAAATTCGGACAGTAAATGGTTGCCATTCATGGACCAGAGAAAGAACAATAGCAATGGCCCATACAAGGTTGTACAGTTGGCCTAGTAATGGACCAATAATGATGACCAGTATTGAAGTAATGGCCGAATACTGGCAACTATGACTGGGCTGTTCAAAAAATATAAAATATGTACATTTAAATAAATTAAATACAAAATAATTTAAAATAAAATAAAAATAACGGAAAATTGAATTATTCCAAGCCACCAAAGCAACAATTTTTTGGGTTTTCTGTTTATATCACAATAACAGAATTACTCGAAATAATTTCCAATAATAAACCAACTTAATATATTTATAGTTTATAATTATATTTATATACAACATACCTAATAATATCAGCTGTTTGAAAAATAGGGAATTAACCGATTTTATTAAAACCTATTTGCAAACGAACGCACTTGTGTATTGTCACAAATTGAAATAACGACTGATATTTATTATTTCATTCAAACATCAAAAGGTTTCTTAACAAATAATTCAAAATTAACAATATACATTTATTGTTTTAGCTTTTGGATGTCGTTACATTTAATATTATTATTTATCGGCGTATTTTCGGCTTATTACCGGCCTATTCTAATATTTGGGTGTCTTTTCGGTCTATGTTGTCGAATGAAAATATTATCGGTGTATTATCGGTCCGCTTTCATTGTCAAAATATTTGAATAATAATATGTCGACGTCTTTTCGGCCTGTTATCGGCCTCTAGTAATATTTGGGTGTATTTTCGGCTATAAATCGGTTTATCGGCCTCTTTTCGGTGTCTTTTCGGCCTATTATTTTCACCCGGGAAAAGAGATACGTGTCCTGGCTTTTTTTTTTTCCCCATAATTTCTATAATATAAGTGATTCAAAGTTTTCAAATCAAGCGGTTTTCGGCATTTCGGCTCATTTTCAACAATTGATAGCTCCGAATCCATGAGAGCTACAAAATTTTCATCAATTACACTTTTGTAGCTAAAGAATTAAATTTGAATAACAAAATATTTTTAATGAAAAATATGAATAAATTCAAATTGTTATTAACAATTAAAATTTTAAAATCGATTTTAAACAATGTTAACCAGTTTTCTAACCTTTCTACATATTTTTATCGTATTCTGCATCAAATTTCCTACAAAAAACCGTTCAAAAAAAATGGAGAAACTGTTATTGGTATAAGAAAAAAATTAATTTTTGCAGCGCGGCACGTCAGAAAAACCGGTTTTTTGCTGATAAAATGAAATCTTTTGCCCGTATCAAAAAAAGTTAAATGAAAAAGTTGGAGACAATTAAAAGATCTACAACTTTTGTTTACACCATTTTTCGCTATAACCTCAAAATTTTCGTAAAAATTGCAAATAATGTTGAAAATTTCCTTTATTAAATTCTCTCAATGCAAATAGCAATTTGTTTGCAAACCTAATATTTTTGTAATAAAAAACACTTCTTGAACCAATGGAATAATTATTATAACTATTAAAAATACATTAATTTATTCAATGCGGCTCGTCCCATCACGCTCTAGAAACACTTCACGCCTCATTCTCTTGCCTTAAATCGCTTTTTTTTAGTTTAGCAATACGTGTTTGTTGACTGCGTTAAATGAGTATAAGAAATTATTCTTTTACATTGGATATTTGAATTTCCCCTTTTTTGAATAAATCTTTCGCATCACATGCAAGATTTTGAAATGTCGGCTGAGTGGCACTTCTTCCCAACTTCGCACGGTAAAGGACAATGTGACGGAATTGGTGGAACAGTGAAACGTCTTGCTGCAAGAGCTAGTCTCCAAAGGATCGATAATCCTATTAGAACACCATTGGAACTGTTTACTTGGGCGAAGGAAGCTCTGCCAAACATAACGTGCCGCTACTCGACAAAAAAAGATTACGAAGAAGAGAAGGAAGTATTATCAAAACGTTTTCAAAAAGCGAAGACGATTACAGGCACTTTAAAGTATCACTGCATGATTCCAATCTCCCTACAGCAATTAGAAGCGAAGCAATTCTCATTACAACAACAAAAAACTTTAGTGAAAATTTTCAAGTAGATGATAGGTGCGTTCGATTTGACTGAAACAACTGAAAAAACAACAACAATTGCATTTAATTTTTCAGTTGCTTCAGTTGTTTCAGTCAAATCGAACACGGCTAATGTTACACACTACAATAATATGTAAAAATTAATAAATTCTTTTGAAATCTCCATCAACTCACATAATCTTTTTTGTTTATTGTTCTATTTCCATTAATAACGATCAAACTAACATATTTGAGGACTTATCGTATAAATATTTTTATCCAGAATGACCTAATAAATACCATTGTATTTTTTTTTAACGATTTAAGGGAAGAGAATGAGGCATGAAGTGTGTCTAGAGCGTGATGGGACGAGCCGCATTGAATAAGTTAATGTATTTTTAATAGTTATAATAATTATTCCATTGGTTCAAGAAGTGTTTTTTATTACAAAAATATTAGGTTTGCAAACAAATTGCTATTTGCATTGAGAGAATTTAATAAAGAAAATTTTCAACATTATTTGCAATTTTTACGAAAATTTTGAGGTTATAGCGAAAAATGGTTTAAACAAAAGTTGTAGATCTTTTAATTGTCTCCAACTTTTTCATTTAACTTTTTTTGATACGGGCAAAAGATTTCATTTTATCAGCAAAAAACCGGTTTTTCTGACGTGCCGCGCTGCAAAAATTAATTTTTTTCTTATATCAATAACAGTTTCTCCATTTTTTTTTAAACGGTTTTTTGTAGGAAATTTGATGCAAAATACGATAAAAATATGTAGA
Organism: Diogma glabrata; assembly: GCA_963693315.1. NCBI lineage: Eukaryota > Metazoa > Arthropoda > Insecta > Diptera > Cylindrotomidae > Diogma > Diogma glabrata. Next base: position 397,186,981 of record OY856187.1, read on the forward strand.
AAGGTTAGAAAACTGGTTAACATTGCTTAAAATCGATTTTAAAATTTTAATTGTTAATAACAATTTGAGTTTATTCATATTTTTCATTAAAAATATTTTGTTATTCAAATTTAATTCTTTAGCTACAAAAGTGTAATTGATGAAAATTTTGTAGCTCTCATGGATTTGGAGCTATCAATTGTTGAAAATGAGCCGAAATGCCGAAAACCGCTTGATTTGAGAACTTTTAATCACTTATATTATCGAAATTATGGGGAAAAAAAAAAAAGCCAGAACACGTATCTCTTATTTTTTGATATAGAAACTATAAAAAAAGTTTAAGACAAATCGGAGATCGGTCGGTCAAAAAGTGTTCGGTTTGTAAAAGAATTGCCCATATGCGGAAATGACTAACAGGTTGACACAGCACCTAACTGATAAAAATACTATAAACTATTAAAAACAAATGTTCCTTTCACCACACAACAATCTAAAGCAATAAATCATCCAAAATATAATATTTCAGCAAACTTTTTAACAGTTTTGTTGTTAAAACATTTTTTAACATCAATAATACATTTTTAGCTTAACCTTCATTCTAATTTCAATCGATTTAAAATATAAATATTTTATGTAATATGATCCAGGAAATCGTGATTCCAATTAAACAAAAAAGAATTTCTTATAAACTTTTTATTATTTATAAATTTAAACAACTCGTGGAAGTTTATTATTATTATATAAACAAAGTTGTTGTTTCGTTATTGTTTGGACACAAAATTAAGCTAAATTGATAAGAGAAAATTAAAAATTATACCATCATAAAGTCACTTAATTCTCTGTAGATTTAACCCTTAAGACTTAACCGACAAGGATAAAAAATTACTCAAGTCTCAAGACACAAACCTCAGAAATTATGACTTAAAAATTAAAAACTCAAGAACAAAAAATATGTCCTTAAATTAAGTTATAAATGTTTGTATATCTAACGGATGTTTTGCATAGAAGATAGCGTTTACCGTCTGGATAATGGCAATCATTTTGTTTTAATTATTTCTCCTCAAACTGAAGTCTACGTACTTTTTGATTGGTTAGATTGGCCCAGTACTTGAAGGGGCAGAATCTTAAAAACATTCCTTTTCTTATCATCTAGCTTTAGCAAAAGGAGACAGACATATTGCGACCTTTAAAGTATTCTGGGTAACCCTTACCCAGTAACAGTCCTCAAAACTCCAAAATCTACACGCGATTTGAATAAATTTGTAGACGCGCTGGCTGGTTAGCTATTAGCAGATTGAAAAGCAAATCGTATATGCCATGGTGGACGAAGAAACTCCAGACAACTCACCTCGTCTTGGAATCTTTTAGGAAAGCCCTTAAAGTTTAAACACATGTGCTGAGAAATGGTAAAAAAGATATTTGGAACCGATACTTTAATGAAACACGTCTGACGTATGAAGACTTCGCAAAGAATTACTAGTTCCACCGTCTCGAATTATCTTGAACGATCGGATGATAAAGGGAACTCTTCCAACGCAAAGTCATACGAATGTGTGGTAGAAACACATGGGAGCTGCTCTGAGGCTCCTACGACCATAACACATGGTAATAGGACTAGTACTTTGCCAATGAAATCATTATCTTGCGGGCTGTTGAAAACTATAAATATTCAGTACCAGATGAGGGCAACCATGCAAAAATTCTGCGGAAGTGCTGTGAAGACAGCTTTGCATTCTCATATACATCCAATTGAGAAATCTCTGAACTATAATGAATATTTCACGGTTTCTTGCTGCGACATTAAAAGAACCTTCAACAATGTTAGTGCTGTGGAAATTACGCATACGCTTGTGGGTTTGAGAATGAAGGAAGCAATGGCCAGCTGCTGGATTGACATGTTCTCAGGACGTGGCTTTAGAAAAAAATACTTTTTTTGCAAGTCATGTTTGGTGTCGATTTCAATATAATCGGGGATGCTAAGTTCAATGATGATGATAAAAATAAGATACGGACTCGGGGTAGTCCAAAAAGAGGTGGAGGTTGGGGGTCGATTATAAAAAATATCGAAATTATCGTCATAATAAAAATTGTGGTTGGACTCAGGGTAGACCAATAATAGGTCCACCCTGAGTCCGACCCCCGAGGGTTGGGGGGTCGATTATACAAAGTAACAAAATTATTGTCATTATTATCGATTTTTACATAATCGAGGATGCTGAGTTCAGTGGTGATGGTAAAAATGTTGACCGGACACTGTGTAGTTCAATAAAGGGTGGGGGTTGGGGGTCGGGCATAAAAAATATCGAAATTATCGTTATCATTATCAATTTTAACATAATCGAGGGTGCTGCGTTCAATTATGATAATAATAATTGGGGCTGGACTCAGGGTAGTCCAATAATATGTGGGGGTTGGGGGGGTCGGCTACACAAAGTATCGAAATTATTGTCATTATTATCGATTTTTACATAATCGATGATGCTGAGTTCAATGGTGATGGTAAAAATGTTGACCAGACTCTGGGTAGTTCAATAAGGAGTGGGGGTTGGGGGATGGTCATGAATAGTATCAAAATTATCGTAATTATTATTGATTTCAACATACTTGAGGACGCTGAATCCAACAGTGATGTTTAAATTGGGATCAAAAATATAAGGGTGTCACTAAAGGGTGGGAGTTGGGAGCTGAAAGCCGAAAATATATTATGGGTACCGATTTTGGATGAATTGAGGGTACTGAAGGCAATGGTGATGCTGAAATTAGGATTTGGGGAAATTAAAATCGAGAGAATCAACATCCACAAACTTGGATATAGACGATGAATTGTTTGATGAAGTTAACGATTGTACAGCGATCGAAATCATACTACTCAGGATACACTACACTACACTATTCAGGAAGTACTAGTAAACAATGGTTCATCTAAACTACCAATAATTTTGGAAGATGAAATCCCAGCTCAAATTCCAGCAACTAGTAACATAATATCACAAAATTCAAAAAATGTTTGTTGACAAAAAAAGTCTCTTGAAAGAATTGAGAGTACGGAACGAAACACAAAATAATCGAAAAAAATATTGGAAGAACTAGATTTACTCTCTATCGATTCTCTAAATTTTCAGAAGCAAGAAAATACATAATTTCAAACCGAAACTTACGAAATTTTATCGAATAAGTCAGAAATGGAAGTCGAGGAAAATGTAGCAGAAAACAATTCTTCAATGGAATCTTTGAAATGTTCAATTGAGCTTGAACAACTATTAATAACGCAACTCACTAAATTCAGAGAAGAAAAACAATTAAAATATGAAATGGATTCTACAAACTTATCCAAGCGTATTGACAAAATGAAAAGACTAAATGTCGTAGAAGTTCAAGAGATGCAAAATGTAATGCTAAATGAGAATAAATCAAGCCTCCAGAAACGACAAAGAGTTGCAGTAGAAATAAAAGAACAACAAAATCAACTCAATGAACTGAAAGAAGCAATAACAAACAACGAAAGTAAACATAGAACTCGATCTCAAACCAAAAAAGAAATACTCCTTGATTAATTTTTAAATAGAATAGCATTATCATTGAAATTTGAAATCAATCAACAAGCAATTACCGAAATAAATAGCAAAACATTTTCGTTCAATTTGTTATATATAGTATTTTTCATAGTACAAATTTTTTATTACGTGGTTCTGCATTTCAACATCGCCAGTAGATTCAGCGTTCTCGATTCGTAGAAAAACCGATATTTATTATGTATGTATATTTGAACATTACCCCAATTTTAAACCCAAACCCTTATCCTCTAGTTTCTTCCCTAGGGCCCAAATACTAATTTCAGCATCACCACTGAATTCAGTGCCCTTGATTTATCCAGTGTTGAAATCAACACTAATGACGACAACTTTGATACTATTCATGACCAGACCCGCAACCTTCACCCCTTATTGAGCTACCGGAGTCCGGTCCACATTTTTATCATCTCCATTGAACTCAGCATCCTCGATTATGTAAAAATCGATAATAATGACAAGAATTTTGATACTTTGTGTAACCGACCTCCCCACCCCTACCTATTATTGGACTACCCTGAGCCGGCCCCAATTTTTATTATCATAATTGAATGCAGCATCCTCGATTATGTTAAAATTGATAATGATGACGATAATTTCGATATTTTTTATGCCCGACCCCCAACCCCCACCCCTTATTGAACTATAGTGAGTCCGGTCAACATTTTTACCAGCACCATTGAACTCAGCATCCTCGATTATGTAAAAATCGATAATAATGACAATAATTTCGATACTTTGTATAACCAACCCCCAACTCTCGGGGGTCGGACTCAGGGTGGACCTTTTATTGGTCTACCCTGAGTCCGACCCCAATTTTCATTATGATGATAATTTCGATATTTTTTATAGCCGACTCCCCAACCTCCACCCCTTTTTGGACTACCCCGAGTCCGTATCCCATTTTGATCATCATCATTGAACTCAGCATCCCCGATTATATTGAAATCGACACCAAACATGACATGCAAAAAAAGTATTTTTTTTCTACGATAAGGGTACCTTCTATATCCAGTGACATTCCATTGAATTCATTTCCAGTGAATATCCAGTGGTATTCCATTACTAGTTGCTAGTATCTCAAGCATAATTTTTTTCAGTGAGAAGCTTTCTGGCCACTACATGCAAGGTGCTGTCAAAGTCTTCTTAATGTCTTAATGTCTACAAATCACTAATCTTGCTGTTTTAAGTGTCATTTGACTTTTCGTTGAGAGTCTAGGATTCTTCTTTAAGCGTGATTAGTGGATATCCTGACCTCAAAAGCTGATACTGTTATAATGTAGTAAATATTCACTTTGCCATCTGTGAGGACCATCCGACTATCCTATTGAGATCTACGGCAGTAGTTCTCGCGGCCAATCTTATTGCAATTTTCTGTACCAAAACGGATATAATTATCGTATCAACAGGCTTTTGGAGTGATGATGAAATCGACGGTGACTCCTAAGAAATTTATTCAGCAGGAGATTTATTCAGCATTGCTAGCGCAGGATTCGTTATGTTAGAAGTTTTAAAGAAAAAATTTAGTGGTATGTCTAAAAAGCATAAACATATTTTCTGAAAAGCTGGGCGAAATGAAAAAGAACGCCATAGAGGAATAATCAGGAAAAAACATTTGTTTTATCAAATTGAGTGGATTACAATCCACAATTTTTGAAATGATATTAATAATGCTCAGTTTTACCTATTTTTCAATTTTGGTCCATCGAGCTGGATATGATCTACCCAGCAAAATTGATTAATGGAAATGTTGGCCTTTCCACTTCTAATGTAGAGAAAAGAGATTTCGCTTTAGATTTTCATTACCTATAGCATCAGATGTGCCAATTAAAACTAAAGGCGAAAAATTCGGTAAATTTTTATAAAATTTGTAAAACGCTATTTTTTGGTGATGTTTTAGGCAAACGTTTAAAACCGAATACGATGTAATAACAACATTATTGTAATGTCAGCTAATACATAATTCTATTTTGCGATGGATGTAGATTATTAAGCGTTTCTTCAATGTTGAAAAAAAGCTAGAGGTGAAGTCCGTCAATGCATCAAGGTTATCTACTGTTTTTGTAGGAAAAAAATTTGAATTTCACATGGGAATAAATTAGTTGTCATCGTTTTAAAAAAACTGGATTTGTATTAGTTTTAGTCTTAAAATATCACATTGTAGTTTGGATATAAAAAAACAATAAAGTCGTTCATTTATTCAAATTTATACTCAATAATTTTAAAATAAAATATTATGTCACCCATCTTGTGTGTTAAATTAATTTTTTACATTAATCAATTTTAATTGTTGGACTGCATATTTGAAAACATATTCACACCATAATTATTTTTTTGTCCGATTAATACATAAGCAAAAGCAATGTCCAAGGGTTAGTAGACGTTCATTGTTGTTGGTTAAATTTTATCATATAGTGTTCGAATGTTAACATTTACTAACAACACAAAGATTAACAGAATACCATTAAATGAGATTGACTGATGCCTAGAATACCAAGAGTCAGATTAAATGGACAAACATTTGAACAATAAAATCAGAAAATGTATGAAATTTTGAGCGAAGAATTAAGCAAAGTGCTAAAAAGCTTAAACGTGTTTTTTGAAAAACTAGGTGGAATGATAAGGGTGATGAGGGATAAAACGTTTGTTTTATCAAATTGAGTGGGTTACAATACGCGATTTTTGAAATGATGTCGAAAATGTGTGGTTTTATCTTTTTTGTAGTTTTGGTCCATCGAGCCGGATATGATCGACCTAGCAAAATGGATTTATGAAAACGTTCGCCTTTCATAACTCCTTTTAGCACCTCCATTAGCTCTGCAATGGTCGAAAAATGCGATATGCATTAGTTCCATAATTTTTGTCTACCATATGCAATGCAATATTCAATGCTGGCTTAACACTGTCCATAAAGAAACCAGTGGTGAAGTCGTTCAATGAATCAAGATTTCTTATTGTAAAAAAATTAGGTTACCTAAAAAAAAAATTTTATTAGAATATTATTCTGAGGATAAAATTATTAGTATGTAGAATAAATTAGTTATGTATCAACGTTTTAAAAAACACTGGATTCGTATTGATTTTATTCTAAAAATGTCACATTGTTGTTTGGATATAAGAAAAAAAATTAGTCGTTCATTTATTCAAATTTATACTCAATAATTTTAAAACGAAAAATTACGTCATCCATCTTGTGTGTTAAGTTAATTTTTTACAATAATTAATTTTAATTGTTTGACTGCATATTTGAACTCACACCATAATTATTTTTTTTTGTGAGTTCAATAAATCAGAAAGAGCAATGTCAAAGGGTTAGTAGACGTCCATTGTTGTTGGTAAAATTTTATCATAGCGTAGAATATTAAAAGTAAGATGAAATAGATAAATGCTTCAACAATAAAATCAAATTTTTGTGACAAGAAAGATCTATTCCCTTTTTTCTTATATATATAAACCAACTTTTTCTAAAACTAAATGAACTGTAAACTTCCATAGCACGTTCCATTTTGCTTCAAACTTTTAAAAAAAAATTTAACATGTTAGCAACAAAGACTATATTGATTACGATTTAGCGTTCGAAATTTATTCCCAAATGAAGAATATTTATAGTTTTTTTATCGTATAAGAATTTTTTCTTCTGATAGCTTAAAAAATAAATATTTGAAGTAGGTCAGATTGGTATAAGTATGTAATTCCTCTCTTATCTGATTACCGATTTGCATCAATAACAAAAAAGACTATTTAAAATTTTATATCGGAAGAAGAGTTCTATTTTCGGTTTTGTAATTCGGTGCGACAAGTTTATCCTCATCAAATCACATTAAATAATTTCCGGTCTCTTTATATAATTAATTATTAAAAAAAATAAATAACGGTAGAGCAATTTTTGGGATAATTTTCCTTTTCGTTTTTTGTTCTTAAAAATTTATTACGAGGCTAGAATATGATAAATGATGAAGATCAATTTGTTGACATAAGGTAGATGTCATGTTCTAACCAAAAGAAGGTGAAAAACATTTAAATTTCCTTTTTGTTTTTTTTTTTTCGTTAAAAGAAATTTATGCAAAATATATAATTTTAAATCGGCATCAACTAGTTTAATTTGAAAAGGTTTATGGTGAAGCTTCTCGAAAGGAAGACTTAAGAGACAATGGAGTAAGGTGGAAGCCCATTTTACGCGGTAGATGGCAAACTTCGCAATAATTTATTTTTCCGACTATATGAGAAAATACATCGAGGCCCATCAAAACTTATTTTGACGAATGTTGTCACATACGCTTTGGAGCACTAAGCGAATCGGAGCGTTAATTTGGTTGCACTAAAAGTACTAGCACAAAAATTTTATGAGGTTGAGGCAACAAATGAATAATTGTGTGATCAAAAAGAAAATAAAAATTGGGAAAACTCTTATAAATTTAAATAATGCTCAAAAAAAACTCTATATCGCACAAATACAATTTAACTTTCGTTTTTTTTTAAGAATCGGGCAGAAAACGTGGTTTTTGGAAATTTTTTTGACTCGATTTTGTGATTTTGGTATCAATCGATCGGGCTTGGCCGTCTCTCGAAAACTTTATGAGATTGGAGTGGTAATGTGGTGATAAAAATGGGGGCCGGACTCGGGGTAGTCCAAAAAAGGGTGGGGGTAGTCCAATAATAGGTGGAGGTTGGGGGGTCGGTTATACAAAGTATCGAAATTATTGTCATTATTATCGGTTTTTACATAATCGAGGATGCTGAGTTCAATGGTGATGGTAAAAATGTTGACCGGACTCAGGGTAGTTTAATAAGGGGTGAGGGTTGGGGAGTGTGTTAATAGTATCAAAATTATCGTCATCATTTCGATTTTAACATAGTGAAAGATGCTGAGTTCAATGGTGATGAAAAAAATAGTGACCGGATTCAGGGTAGTTCAATAAAGGGGGGGAGAGGGGGAGGGTCTGATCATGAATAGTATCAAAATTGTCGTCATTAGTGTTGATTTCAACATAATTGAGAACGCTGAATCCAACAATAATGTTTAAGTTGGGATCAAAAATGGGATTCCAATTCCAAATTGGACTCCGAAAATTCCATTCCAGACCATTGGATTGAGTATCCTCGATTCGAGGAAAAACCAATATTTATTATGTATATTTGAACATTTCCCTAATTTTAGATCCAAACTCTTATCCTCTAGTTTCATGACTGGACCCCAAATACTAATTTCCGCATCACCATTGCATTCAGTACCCTCAATTTATCCAAAATCGGGACCAATAATATATTTTCGGCTTTCAGCCCAAACTTCCACCCTTACATTTTTGATCCCAATTTAAACATCACTTTTGGTTTTAGCGTCCTCAATTATGTTGAAATCATTAATAATGACGATGCTATGATACTATTCAAGACCCCAACCCCACCCCTTATTGAACTATCCTGAGTCAGGGCAACATTTTTACCATCACCATTGAACTCAGCATCCTCGATTAAGTAAACATCGATAATCATGACAATAATTTCGATACTTTGTATAACCGACCTCCCAACCCCCACTTATTATTGAACTACCCTGAGTCAGACCGTAATTTTTATTATAACGATAATTTCGATATATTTTAAAACCGACCCCCCCCCCTAAAACCTCCACCCCTTTTTGGACTACCCCGAGTCCGGCCCCCATTTTTATCATCATCATTGAACTCAGCATCCCCGATTATATTGAAATCGACACCAAACATGACATACAAAAAAATATTTTTTCTACAATAAGGGTACCCCCTTGGGAGTAAAAAATGGTTATGTCACCGATCAGGAGGTACTATAGGGGATTGTATGTGTTATAAAATTTTGATTCTAACGATACCCCACATGACATGTTTTGCTCATTTAATGTGTCAACTCCACCCACGGAGTTGGTTGGGAGTGTGAGTGCAAACCAGCTTTTGAACTCAAAAGTTGCGCCGGTCTGAACAAAAGATAATGCTGCCATCAAATTTTTTTATCTCTTCCCATTTATTTTATACAGATTTTTATATGCTAAAACTTAAAGAGGGTGTAAAGGGGGGGGGGGGGTGGTTCTTACCACCCCAATCTCATAAAGTTTTTGGGAGACGGCCAAGCCCGATCAATTGATACCAAATTTGTAAAAAAAAAATTTGAAAACTTCCGCGACTGCCCGATTCTTAAAAAAAACAATAGTTAAGGTAAATATAGCTAACATAAAACAAATTGTAACAAAAATCTTATGAACACAATCAAGAATTTTATAAACTAAATCAAAAATTTTTTTTCCAAAACCAGTCCTGGGGAACAAATATTGATTGCAGGCTGCCACAAATTGCACCTCAAAAAATCACCAATCAACTAACATCATATTCATTGACGTTTTGTCGAATTATTGCAACATAATACCAAATTGGGTAGTGAAATCCGAAATTCTACGTCCACGCCGTGCTACCTGGGTAATGCTAACAGAATTAGGTTGGTGTAGTTGAGAGGGGCAGAGTAAATACTGCTTATACTCAAAGATTCTGCACCATGGCGAGTCATTGGCGCCACAAAACCAATGCAACTCAAGCGTCTGTTCTCCATGTTAGGGGCGGCTTGGAGCGGGCGTCTGTCTTGGATCAAGCGGCTCGCTACATAAACATGTAAAAAGGTTGTTTCTGGTGACCTTAAGATGCAGAACGAACCCATTCACGAAAATTTGGGTTGGGCGAAGGGCTAACACCCCGTTTCCGTAAAAAATTACTTGTCATGAATTCTGTACACAGGCCTCGGATTATCTCGGATTCATTATTAGAACGACCTCGGAAACTGTACCCGGACTACGATTTAAAAATGGGAACCTGGAACGTGCTAAGCCTTAGAAGACCAGGAGATCTACTAAAACTTACAAACCAAATTTAAAGCTATACACTGGATATAGTGGCGTTACAAGAACTAAGATGGCCAGGCAGTGGAATCCACGTAACACCCAAGGGATACACTCTCTACTATTGCGGTCATGAAAACGGAGGAGAATTTGGGGTTGGCTTTCTCATACATCATCGCGTGAATCAGCATGTTATCGACTTTCGCCCAATTAATATGCGGATATGCACAATGAGAATCCGTACGCAAAAATTTAATGTAACGATCATCAATGTTCATGCACCTACTGAAGACAAAGCAGATGACATTAAAGACCTGTTGTTTCTAGAACTCGAAGAAGTCATCAATAATATCCCGCAGCACGATATAAAAATCGTGGTAGGTGACTTCAATGCGCAAATTGGTAGAAGTGCAGAACTTTAAACACATGTCGGCCCTAACAGCTTGCATCATGCTAGTAACAATAACGGCTTTCGCGCAGCTGAGCTGGCTATGATGTATGATCTAGTAATTTCTAGCACTTTCTTCCCTCATAAGAGAATCCACAAAGAAACGTGGAAATCAAATGATGGAAGAACTGAAAATCAAATGGATCACGTCATGATTTCTAAAAGACACTCTACAAGTGTAACTGACGTTCGATCATACAGAGGTGCTGATATGGACACCGATCATATGCTTGTCATCTTCAAGTATAAGTGCAAATTATCATCTACATTTAATAGGCAAGCAAAAAAGACCGTGCGCTGGAATGTCGAAGCATTTAAACACCTGGAAACACTGAATAGATATCAGGAAATTGTAACGCAAAGCATAGAAGAGCATGACATCCCATCTGAGATGCCAGTAAACATACGAGAAGAATGGCAAACGCTTCAATCAACCATCATATCCGCAGCACAAACTACAATCGGAAAACGACCACCGAAATCACGTAACGAATGGTTTGATGACGAGTGCCGCGAAACCATTGAGCACAAACAAAAACTGCGAGAAAAATGGTTAACAAGAAACACCCGAAGCTCCCAAACTGATTATCTATGCGCCAGAAAAGCCTCAGCAAAACACCTACGGAAAAAGAAACGCGAACATTTGAAGAGCTGTATCGAAAACAACAACCAACATGCGGCTAATGGATATTCGAAAGAGTGTTTTGCCAATGCGCGGAATCTGACCAAGGATTTCCACCCAAGATTTACAGCCATCAAAAATGGAAACAACGAGCTTACAACAAGTGAACGTGATGTGCTGGAAGTATGGCGATCCCACTTTCAAGACCTACTGAATAGGACGAATGAAGTTCATCCTATTCGAGCAATTGCTCCGTCAAGTGGGGAGATTTTTGTCCCTTAACCAACAATAGAAGAAGTGGAAGATGCCATCAAAAAATTAAAAAATGGCAAATCACCAGGTATCGATGGAATCCCTACAGAACTATTTAAGAATGGAGGAGCAGCTCTGGTCTTACGTATATATGATCTGATTCTTGCAATCTGGGACCAAGAAGAACTAACTGCTGAATGGAAAACAGCTCTCATTGTTCCGCTACATAAAAAAGGTGACCGCCTAAAGTGTGCAAATTATCGTGGAATCGCACTGTTGAACACTGCATATAAAATACTAGCTAATGTCGTACTTGCTCGGCTCATCCCGTTCGCGGAATCTATCATCGGCGACTATCAGTGTGGTTTTCGTCCCAGCCGTTCAACTACAGATCAATGTTTTACATTAAGGATGATTCTGGAAAAATGCTGGGAGTACAACATCAGCAAGCATATGATAGCATCATCCGCGACAACCTCTGGTCTGCACTCATATGCCTTGGTATTCCAGCGAAACTTGTTTCTCTGTGTAAACTCACAACATCGGGATCAAACTGTAGAATAGTAATCAAAGGGTCAGTTTCTGACTCTTTTGATATAACATCAGGTGTTCGACAAGGTGATGCACTCGCGCCCGTACTATTTAATTTGGCGCTTGAGTACGCGATAAGAAAAAGCCGCATTGAGACACAAAACTGTATATATAACAAATCTAGTCAAATTCTTGGCTATGCAGATGATATTGTGCTTCTCGAACGTAGAACAAGCGATGTCAAGGATTGTCTCTCTCAACTTGAAAGAAATGCTAAACGACTTGGATTATGCATTAACACCGGCAAGACTAAACTTTTAACAACATCCAGGAATATACCTGCCGCCAATCTGAATACTGGCGACTATGAAGTGGAACGTGTAGAAAACTTCATATACCTCGGGTCTGTAATAACATCGTCAAATGACATGCAGGCAGATATCAAAGCCCATGTCTCAGCCGCATACAGAGTTTTGTACGCATACTCAAAACTTTTGCGATCCAAACATCTTTCGCAGTCGTGCAAACTCACACTTTACAAAGCATTAATCCGACCTGTGCTCACATTTGGAAGTGAAAGATGGACAGTGACTTCCTCCGATTGTAGAATTCTATCAACATTCGAGAGGAAAGTCATACGAACAATTTATAGTCCATGTAAAGTTGCTGAAAATCAGTATAGAATCCGAATGAATCATGAAATCAGACAACTTCTTGGAGGCTTCGATGTAATCGGATTCATTAAATCTAACCGGATTAGATGGTTTGGGCATGTAGAAAGGGCACCATTAGATAGAATGATTAAAAAAACGTCCCAACAACAACCAGCTGGTGTTCGTCGAAGAGGAAGACCTAGACAACGCTGGCGTGATGACATCACTGATGTCATCATCATCAGAACTGATGACTGATTTATAATTTAAGCTCAATATGTTATTTTAATACAGCTTTTCGTTTACATTCCATTAAAAAAACGTCCTTTACATTTCTCCAACCGACATTTTTCCAATTTTAATTTTTCTAAACTATATTTTGATCACACACAAATCATATAGTTGACAATTTCCATATATCATCTCAATATAAAATGCCATTAAAACCATTTCCATATATCATCTCAATAAACAATTCAGGTCAAACGAGAACATATTTCCTTCTACAACTAGACAATTATTTTACTGTTTATAAATTGCAACAACCGCATTATATCTACACATGATATGACAAAAGCTTTACATAACCAAATTTTTATTATTTATGTAGACAGAAACATGTATCACTGTTCGTGTGACGTAACAAAGCAATTAACTGAAAAAATGTTAAAAATTGGTTGCATGACCTGGTTGAATGACTTTGGTCATTGGTCATTGGTCATTGGTTGAATGACCTGAAGACTACTAACACCAAAGGGTGAACTAGTACAAAACTCGAAGAAAAATATGCATTTGAATGTTCAGACTACTAGCACTCCGAAACTATTCATCTCCTCTGCTCGATGACTCTTGACGGTGATTTCAAAATGCTAGAAATACCAGAACTATTCAGAATAATATTCGATTTCATACTAGCCTGTTTATTTGGTTCAGGAGACATCCATTCAGCGTATTGATATGCATCGAGTCTTGGCGATCGTTTGCGAATTTGATATTGATGTCTTCTAATTTCTCCTATTTCCGTTTTTCCGTTTGGACAACAAACATCATTTTTCCTAAAACCTTCGTAATTTTCCCTTCCAACCATCGACACCTTCGGTTGAAATTACGAGCGTATACTTCATCGCCAACTTGAAATTTAGACAAAACTGGTTGTTGCACTAGTAAAGAACGTGGAAACATTAGATGAAGAAGAGTTTTCGGCTGTCTTCCATAGAACAATTCGGATGGTGATTTTCCACTGGAGTAAAACGGTAACTGCTCAAGAATTTAAGCAGAGCAACATCAGTTGAACCTCCTTCAAATTTTGTATTCTTCATTGATTCTTTAAATGTTCGAACGAAACGTTCAGCTTCTTCGTTCGATGCAGGATGAAAAGGTGCTGTTGTTAGATGTACGAATCCATTCTGCTCACAAAACTTCTTGAAATTATCTGAAGTAAACGATGTTCCATTGTCACTTACAATGCAATCAGGAAGTCCTTCAATTGCGAAAATTGATTGAAGTGCACGTATTGTTGTAATGGTTGTGGTTTCCAACATCTTTACTGCAAACCGAAATTTTGTAAGTGGATCTACACAAAGCAACCACATAGAATTCAGAAACGGACCGGCGAAGTCAATATGAACTCTTTCCCACGGTTTCGTTGCTACTGGCCAACTTTTGTATTCTTTTTCAGGATTAGATGCAAATTCTTGACACGTCTTACACGTTCTGACAACATTCTCAATGTCGGTATCTATTTTCGACCACCAACAATACCGACGAGCTGCTTGTTTTGTCCTCACCATTCCCCAATGGCCTTCATGCAACAGCTCAAGTACCTTCTCACGTAGTTTGGTTGAAACCGGACTTGCTCGGTTTGTAATAAAAAAACGCGTGTTGTGTTCAGAAAGCGAACTCTGTTTCAATAAATATGGTTTAATTGATTCTTTCAGATTTGGTTCATCTGACTGAAATCCAGTTTGTACAAAATTCAAGATTTGATTCAAAATGACATCATCTTTGGTACAACGAGCGATTTGGTTAGCGTCGATTGGAAATGACAATACGTCCTCTTCGTATATCGCATTTACTTTCAAGCAAGCTTCCGCAGATTTATCAAATTCCTCATCAGGACCCATTGGAAGTCGCGATAGAGTATCAGCATTACAATGTTTTTTGGTTGGCTTGTATCGAATTGTATATGTGTAAGCCATCAAAATTATAGCCCATCTCTGTAAGCGATTGGCGGTTATGACTGGTAAATTCTTTTCTGGATTAAATAATGACAATAACGGTTTTGCATCTGTCACTAAGATAAACTGCCTTCCGTAGAGAAATTGATGAAATTTCTTCACACCGAATATTATCGACAAAGCTTCCTTTTCGATTTGGCTATATTTTCGTTGTGCTTCGTCTAAGGTTTTGGAAGCAAAAGCTATAGGTTTTTCTGAATTATCCGGAAATATGTGCGATATAACTGCTCCAATTCCATAACTCGAGGCACCTGTAGCTAACACAAGCGGAAGATCCTTAGAGTAATGAGTTAACTTGGTTGCATCGATTAATCGCTTCTTAATTTAATCGAAAGCTTCTTGTTGAGGCTTTTTCCAACTAAATTTGACGTCACTCTTCTTCAACTCATTCAACGGAGCTGAAATTTGAGAAAGATTGTTAAAAAATCTATTATAATAGTTTACCTTCCCCAAAAACGGTCGAATGCCATCAGAGCTGATGATATGTCCCAAATATGGAATTTCACGTTTCAAAAATTCACATTTTAAAATATTGCATTTGAGACCATTGTTTTTCAAACGTTGAAAAAGTTCTTCTAGATTTAATAAGTGATCAGCTTCTGTTGCGCCTGAAACAACAATGTCATCCAAGTAACTGACACAATTAGCAATATTTACGATGATCATCTCAATAAATTTTTGAAAAATTGCCGGAGAGCTTGCAACTCCAAAAGGTAGTCGCTGATACTGGTACAATCCAAAAGGCGTGTTAATAACCATGTATTCTTTGGACTCGTCATCCAGTTCCAATTGCAAATAAGCTTCCGAAAGGTCGACTTTTGAAAAAAATTTGCCTTTTCCCAATTTCTGAAAAAGTTCCTCTATTCATGGAATCGGATATTGTTCTATTCGCAATTGAGCATTGATATTTACTTTAAAATCAGCACAGAGTCTAATCGATTTGCCTGGCTTTCGTACAACAACAATCGCTGCTGCCCACTGACTAAATTGGATCGACTTTAGAACTCCCATTTTGATCAAACGATCAATTTCTTCCTTCACTGGCTCCATATCACACATGGCAAGAGGCCTCGCCTTACAAAATTTCGGAATGAAATCTGGTTTCAATTGTAAATGAGCTTGAAAATTTGGACAGTGTCCCAAGTTTGGTTCGAACACTTCGCTATATTTTTGACATAAATTTTCGATTTAAGTTTGATATGAATTCAAGTTTATTTCATTATACTTAGCTTGTGTTGGTTGGACCTGAAGAACACCTTCTTTGAGTTGAACTTGGAACTGTAATTCATCAAACTAATTCATCCCCAAAATATTGGCTCCTTCAGCACTAGTTGTGACAAGCAATGGCAACTGCTTTTGTATATTGTTGAATTGCGCTTTAACTGTTAATAAACCTTTTACTGGAATGACATTGTTTCCATATGCACTGAGTGATGCTGATGTTGGTGTACAAGGAGGTTGACCAAGTTTTCTATATCCACTGGACCCAATCATCGATACGGTGGCACCCGTATCCAGCAAGAACTCAATATCAATTCCATTTATGTTAATTGACACCTGTATCTTACGCCCTACTCTGATAAATTTCGATTCATTGGTGATTTGTTGAACTTCATCAAAATGTTCGTTGTTTTGAACTAAATCAATTGACCTTGTATATTCTCTTGATTTATTCCGATACCGTGAACCTCTACTTCTACCTCGGCAATTTGATGAATTCTTCGAGCTTAAACATACAGATGAGATATGACCGACTTTATCACAAGACCGGCATTTTTCTTTTAAAAAACGACAATAATCTCTATCATGATGAATGTTACAACCAGGACACGACCGAAGTCCTGTATTATTACTGTTACTTCTATTCAAAGAACGCGACCGACTCTTTGAAAAACGCGTCTTTTCATCCATTCTTATCCATTTTTGAGTAGTGAAATGTTTTACGGGGTTTGAGAGCTGTAGCTTTAAGTAAATCAGTTTTGATAACTGATGAAATTAAATAATGGTTAGAATTTCCAATACTACCTTTCTTGACATCGACACTCGTAATATCCGGTATTGTGGTAAGATAGAGATCTAAAAGAAAACTATTGTCACCGTCATTACGGGGAGTGAAAGTTGGGTTTTTGACAATTTGGGGTAGGCCTTGAAACGCGGCAAAAATTTCTGCCAGTTTTGCACTATTGTCAACATCGTCGGTCGATTTGGAGAATCCCAAACATGATTTGTTGTGGACGCTGAAGTCATCGGTAACGATCCCTTCACAATTAGGGGACTTTGCTCTAATTTCGTCCACCATTTTTGTCAGTAAATTAAAAAAGTTTGAGTTACGTTTGTTGGGGGACCGCTATAACGCTATTGTAAAAAAAGTAATTTCTGGAAGACAAATTCTTAAGACCATTGTATTGAAACCATCCCCGTGTAGTCAAAATTTGGAAAGCGTGTATATGCAACACTCTCATGAATTAATACGCATATGCCTTGATGGAGTTTTAAAGCTGATTCAACCCTATATATTTGGAACTAAGCGATTCTATAGAGAGAAAATTTTCGGTTCCGTTTGTCGTACTCTAGATGATGCTGCACGTGGTCATGGTTAGCGTTCAATCCGCAGGTGTTTTGAGTATGTATTTAAAATTTGTTTTTGATTTACATATGTGTTGTCCCTGCAAATATCGTGGACAAGCCGCTTTATGGACGGGTGGATTGCGCATATTTGCTTTACCACTTGCAGACTTATGTTTTATTAAAGAATGGATAACTAATATAGTAAGAGCCCGCGACGGCCAGAACTTCGTTATTTTATAAAAGCTGAAAGTTTCTCTGCGCATACCCCCTACTCAGGTAGGAACGATTAGCGACATATGAAGTTTGGGTCATAGTGGCTTTGGCAGGGAGCAGGTTCCCGAGAGGCCTCCAAAGTTTCGTGAAAGTATAAAAGCTAATTTTTTTATATATTCTTCGGGATAGTATTAGAAGTCACGTCACCCATTGCCAGACACTTACTATCATGGAAACCATCTGCCAGACACCCCAAAACTTTAAAGTTTAAGGGTGTCTGGCAGGGGTTTCCACGATAGGCGCCTTTGGAACCTGCCCCCTGCCAAAGCCACTATGACCCAAACTTCATATATCGCTAATCGTTCCTACCTGAGTAGGGGGTATGCGCACAGAAACTTTCAGCTTTTATAAAATAACGAAGGTCTGGCCGTCGCGGGCTCTTAGTCTATAAGCAAAAAATCTTATCATACAATAAAATATGGTATGTGCTAATATTTCATGATATCTCCTGCCATTGCTAGAGAATTGTGATATATCACGCTAACTCATATGTCAATGGCAGGGACTATAGCAAACGGGGTAGTAAGTGGGTTGTAAGTGTGAACTTACCTTTAAATAATATGTCATATGTAATAGTGAACCTACCTTTATATGAAGTTGGTAACATGATTACATGAGTTGACAGATATTGTAAAATGATCTCATGTATAATATAAAGTGTGCTCAAATAAAAATAATAAAAATATAAAATATATGTTTCATAAATCTTTAATAAATAAACATAAAGATAAAACATGGCGCAGTCAATAGGATTGAATAAACCAATGCCGATTATGTGTACCGGTAATATGAGATCGTACTGGATAAAGTTCAAGCGACAAATCTCAAATTATATTAAAGCCGCATGTCTAGACGATAAAAAAAAGGATGTAAAGGCTGCAATTTTATTAAATCTAGTTAGATAAGAAACAATAGAAATTATTGAAACATTAATTTAACTGAAGATGAAAAGGAAGACTATGATGTGTTGTTAGAAAAACTAGAAAAACATTTTATACCAAAATGCAACATCATATATGAGAGATACAAATTCTATAATAGAAACCAGCAAGACTTTTGATCAATTTTTAACAGAGGTCAAAAGGTTAAGCAAAGAGTGTGAGTTTCGGGCTCAAGAAGATAGTCTGATTAGAAACAGACTCATCTTTGGAATTAAAAATTTGGCGTTACAAGAGAAATTAATAAAAGAGGGAGATCCTTCGTTGGAAAAAACGATCGAAGCATGCAAAATAATTGAAACAACTGGTGCTCAAGCGAAGGAAATAAAAAAAGAAAATGAAGTTAATTATATACATCAGAAAAGAGAAAATCACAAATACAGAAGAAATAAAAGATCAACAGCGAGTCAGAACCATAAATCAAAAACGTTGGAGGCAAATCATCAACAAAATACTAAGGTTACAAGTAATAGGATGCAACAGAATACGTGTGGAAAATGAGGGCGTGTTCATCAATGGGGAAAATGTCCAGCTTATGGGACAACATGTAGAAAATGCCAGAAGAAAAATCAATACGCACAATGTTGTAAGATAAAAGAAACTTTAGAGGTAAGCGACTTTGTTGTAAACAGCATGGAAACTTATGATCATAATGATAATAATTGTAGTTTTATGAATTTTGATAATTATTTTGAAGATAAATTTAGTAAAAGTAATAATAAGAATTTAGAGTAAATGATAATGTGCATTTTAAATTTAATATTGATAGTGTAAATGCTAAAGCTTCGATTCCTAACCTTATATGGACTGAGACTCTTAAAGTTGAAAATGCGTTTACAAAATTTAAATTAGACTCAGGATCTGATGTTAATGTAGTGACAACTAGTGAATTAAAGAAAATAAACTTTAAACCGCAATTAGTTCAGACAAACGTAGGCTTAAGAGCATATGGTGACATACCAATTCCAGTAGTAGGTAGTACAGTTTTACATTTAGAGTGGAAGAAAATTAGATATAAAGAATCATTTATAGTAGTCGATGTAGAAGCTACTGCCATATTAGGCCGTGATACTTGCCAAAAATTAGGACTAATTAAAAGAATTTTAGAAATCGTTTCGAATGACAAGGAATCATTACTTAATTCCGACATTAAATGATCTTAAAAGTATGTTATCTGGTGTCGAGTATTTTTCAGTTTTAGATCTCAAAGATGGATTCTATCAAATTGAGTTGACAATAGAATCATCAAAACTTTGTGCATTTAGCACTCCTTTTGGTAATTTTAAATTCAACAGATTACCATTCGGGCTAAATATGGCACCAGAAGCCTTTCAGAAATTGAATCATAAAAATTTTGGTAACATACCGGGTATTTTTATATACATTGATGATATATTAATAACGGGAAAAACAGAAAGAGAACATGATGCCAATTTACTAAAAGTAGTAAATAGAGCGAAACAATTGAATGTGAAACTAAATATAGAAAAAGTTCAGTATAAAGTGGAATCAGTAAATTATTTAGGGCACATTTTTGCGAAAACTTGTATAAAACCAGATCCTAATAGAGTAAAAGCCATCAGAGAGATGGAAAACCCAACAAACAAAAAGGAACCGCAAAGGTTTTTAGGCATGATCAATTACCTTCGTAGCTTTCTGCCAAACTTACCAAAAGACATTGAACTACTGAGAGCACTTTTAAAAAATAAAAATGAATTTTTTTTGGACCGAAAACCATACAGAAATAATAGAACTTTTAAAAAATAAGATAATGAGCGCGGGTGTTTTGCAAATCTTTGATGAAAAAAAGCATATAATCATTCAAACAGACGCATCAAAAAGTGGTCAAGGCTGCGTTCTGTTACAAGAGAAAAAACCGGTAGGTTATGCTTCTAGAAGTTTGACTAACTATTCTCTAGGCATGTACAAAATTTCATGATTATATTTATGGACGACAAATAGAAGTGAATACAGACCACAAACCACTCGTTAGTATTTTCAAAAATGAAATTTGCAAAGTAAACTCAACTAGATTGCAAAGATGAATATTAAATTATTAAAATATAATTTAAAAGTAGTTTATATTCCGGGGAAAGATCTACATTAGGGTGGCCCTTAGATTGCGCTAGGATTTTTTTTTTCATTATACAGTTTGCGGCACCCTCCCATTTCGTGTGAATACCCATAAAAATATTATTTGATATCAATCAATATTATTTGATATCAATCAATAATCTGATATCAATCGGTCAATTCTAAGACGTGCCTCCGGCCACTTAAAGTTAAGAAATTTTATTCTGGACCTTAAAAAAAACTTTTTTATTTTTTGTGCGACACCCTCTCATTTCGTGTCAATACCCAAAAAAAAATTGTGTGTAAAAATTGATATCAATCGGTCAACTCTAAATCGTGCCCCCGGCCACTTAAAGTTGAAAGGTTTGGTTGTGGCCTTTAGTAAGAAAAATTTAAATTTCTTGTACGACACCCTCCCATTTGGTGTCAATACCCATAAAAAAATTATGTGTGAAATTTAAAATCAATCGGTCAACTCTAAGGGGTGCCCCCGACCACTTAAAGTTGAGAGGTTTTGTTTTGGTCAATATAAAGAAATATTTAATTTTTTTGTACGACATCGTCCCATTTGGTGTCAATGGCCATAAAAATATTATTCGCAAAATTTGAAATCAATCGGTCAACTCTAAGGGGTGCCCCCGACCACTTAAAGTTGAGAGGTTTGGTTGTGGCCATTACAAAGAAAAATTTAATTTTTTGTGCGACACCCTTTCATTTGGTGTCAATACCCATAAAAATATTATGTGTAAAATTTGAAATCAATCGGTCAACTCTAACGGGTGCCCCGGCCACTTAAGTTGAGAGGTTTGGTTGTGGCCATTATAAAGAAATATTTAAATTTTTTGTACGATACCCTCCCATTTGGTGTCAATAGCCATAAAAATATTATTCGCAAAATTTAAAATCAATCGGTCAACTCTAAGGGGTGCCCCCGGCCACTTAAAGTTGAGAGGTTTGGTTGTGGCCATTACAAAGAAAAATTTAAAATGTTTGTACGACACCCTCCCATTTGGTGTCAAAACCTATAAAAATATTATGTGTAAAATTTGAAATCAATTGGTCAACTCTAAGGGGTGCCCGCGGCCATTTAAAGTTGAGAGGTTTTCTTGTGGCCAATATAAAGAGAAATTTAAATTTTTTGTACGACACCCTATCATTTCATGTCAATACCCGTAAAACTATTATTTGCAAAATTCTAAATCAATCGGTCAATTCTAAGACGTGCCTCCGGCCACTTAAAGTTGGAGGTTTTATTGTGGCCATTACAAAGGAACATTTAAATTTTTTGTACGACACCCTTCTATTTCGTGTCAATACCCATAAAAAAATTATGTGTAAAATTTGAAATCAATCGATCAACTCTTAGGCGTGCCCCCAGCCACTTAAACTTGAAAGGTTTTGTTCTGGTCATTACAAAGAAAAATTTAAATTTTTTGTACGACACCCTCCCATTTCGTGTGAATACCCTTAAAAATGTTATTTGCGAAATTTGAAATCAATCGATCAACTTTAAGGCGTGCCATCGGTCACTTAAAGTTGAGAGGTTTTGTTCTGGCCATTACAAAGAAAAATTTAAATTTTTTGTACGACATCCTCACATTCCGTGTGAATACCCTTAAACATGTTATTTGCAAAATTTGAAATCAATCGATCAACTTTAAGGCGTGATCCCGGCCTCTTAAAGTTGAGAGGTTGTTGGGGCGCTGAATATTCTTATTCAATTTTATAATTTGGAACTTCACTTACACTTGATTTTATTATTATTACAAAATAAAACAATTGATAATTTATAATTTGACTTGTCTTCAAGGGAAGACCGATCTTGATTAATCTTATTTTTATTTAATTTGGAAATAGACAATAATTATATATACATACAAAATCTATAGTACATAACATATACATACATATAAATTGTGCATGAAATTATATTTTATATATTATATTAATTATTTGATTATATATGATTTTGTTGATTTTATACATAAAGATTAATATAAAGTTTAAACATGAAATTTAGGATAAAACATGAAATAAATTACATACATAAATCAATATATTTGTTTCGAAGTAGATTTGTTTGTTATTGACGGAATAGAGCGATTGTAGGAAGCATTCGATAAAATCAATGGTTTCTACAAGGTTTTGTTGAGGCCATTACAAAGAAAAATTTAAATATTTTGTACGACACCCTCTCATTTCACGTCAATACCCGTAAAAATATTATTTGTAAAATTTGAAATCAATCGGTCAATTCTAAGACGTGCCTCCGGCCGCTTAAAAATGAGAAATTTTGTTCTGGACCTTAAAAAATTTATTTTTTGTGCGACACCCTCTCATTTCGTGTCAATACCCATAAATAAATTATGTGTAAAATTTGAAATCAATCGTTCAACTCTTAAGCTTGCCCCCGGCCACTTAAGCTTGAAAGGATTTGTTCTGACCATTACAAAGAAAAATTAAATTATTTTGTACGACGACCTCCCATTTCGTGTGAATACCCTTAAAAATGTTATTTGTAAAATTTGAAATCAATCGGTCAACTTTAAGGCATGCCCCTGACCACTTAAAGTTGAGAGGTTTGGTTCTGGCCATTACAAACAAAAATTTATAATTTTTGTACGACGCCCTTCCATTTCATGTCAATACCCGTAAAAATATTATTTGCAAAATTTGAAATCAATCGGTCAATTCTAAGACGTGCTTCCGGCCACTTAAAATTGAGAAATTTTGTTCTAGACCTTAAAAAAAAATTTTGTATTTAGTGCGTCACCCTTTCATTTCGTGTCAATACCCACAAAAAAACTATGTGTTAAATTCGAAATCAATCGTTCAACGCTAAGGCGTGCCGGGGCACGCCTTAGAGTTGAACGATTGATTTTAAATTTTGCAAATAATATTTTTATGGGTATTGACACCAAATGGGAGGGTGCCGTACAAAAAATTTAAATTTTCTTTATAACAGCTACAACAAAACTTCTCATCTTTAAGTGGTCGGGGGCACCCCTTAGAGTTGACCGATTGGTTTCAAATTTTACACATAAAATTTTTATGTGTATTCACACCAAATGGGAGGGTGTCGTACAAAAACTTTAATTTTTCTTTGTAATGGCCACAACCAAACCTCTCAACTTTAATTGGCCGGGGGCACCCCTTAAAGTTGAACGATAGATTTCAATTTTTAATTATTTTTATTTTATAATTATTTTTTTATTTATTTTTAAATAAAAAATTTTTTTTTAAGGTCCAGAACAAAATTTCTCAACTTTAAGTGGCCGGAGGCACGTCTTAGAATTGACCGATTGATATCAGATTTTTCAAATAATATTTTTATGGGTATTCACACGAAATGGGAGGGTGCCGTACAAAAAATAAAAATTTTTGATTTTAAGGGCCACCCTAATCTACATATTTCAGATCATCTATCTAGATCATATCTAAAAGATGAAAACCCAACCGAATTCGAATAATACAATGAGGTGGTCCATACAATAAACGTAACAGATGAAAGACAGTTAGAATTTAAAAATCAAACAGAAAAAGATGAGCAATTAGAAAATCTGATACGTATGTATAAAAATGTGTGGCCAAGTGACAAAAAGAAAAAACCTACTGGAAAATGTAGAAAAATTTTACAAACTTGAAAATGAAGTTTATTATGAAAATGGATTAATATTCATGAGAAATAGATTGATAGTTCCCAATAGTTTACAGAAAAAAATGTTAGACTATTTGCATGAGTCACATTTAGGCATTACAAAAACAAAAAACCGAGCTAGACAGGTACTATATTTTCCTGGTATAGACAGTGATATAGAAGATAAATTGATCATATGTAGAACTTGTGAAAAATATTCAAACTCGAATAGAAAGGAGCCACTTGTATTACACAGTGTACCTGAACTTCCATTTCAAAAAATTAGCTGCAGTTATCATGACTTATGGTGGTGAAGATTACTTAGTGATTACAGATTACTATTCTAAGTAGATTGAAGTAAAAAAGTTAGAGGCAAAGCATTCGTCTGAGTTAATCAAACATTTAAAAACTATTTTTAGTATACATGGTATACCCAAGGAAATGATAACGGATAACATGCCATTTTCTTCAAAAGAATTTTTGAATTTTGCAAAAGATTCGGATTTTAAGATAATTACTTCAAGTTCACATTATCCCCAATCAAGAGGACAAGCAGAAAAAGCTGTTCATATCGCCAAAGGATTATTGAGAAAAGCAATAGAAGATAATAAAGATTTTTCATATGTTCTATTAGCATATAGGAATCATCCTGTATCAGATTTAAAAGCCTCTCCGGCACAGTTTTTGATGAGTAGACAAAAACAGAAGCAAAGTGCCAATGAAAGATTCTTTATTTAAGCCTAAAATTCAGTATAATGTACGGAAAAAGATAAAGGCAACAAAGGAAAGATATAAAACATACTATGACAAAAATGCGAGGGCTAGAAGAGAATTCAAGCCAGGAGAGACAGTAGTTCATAGAAAAAATGATATATGGGAAACTGCTAAAGTAGAAGAAAAACACAAAACTCCTCTTTCCTATTTTATAAAGGATGCGAATAATAGAATATTACGACGCAACACAAAACACCTTAAGCATTCAAGAAATGACTTTAATATTAAAACTGAATTAGACGATGGCCATAAAATATTAATAACGGAACCGTCTACTGAGATATCAGTTAATTTAAATAATAGTAGCCAAAGTGGAATGACGCGATCAGGACGGATTACTAGACCTCCATGTTACTTAAAAGATTATGTTCAATCTTAAAATTAGGAAGGAAAGGAAGGTTCAGCATAATTATAAAATTTAAACAGATTAATTGAATTGTAAAATTAAAAAGGGATGATGTTGTAAGTGTGAACTTACCTTTAAATAATATGTCATTTGTAGGGTTCCCAACTTATAATTTTCCAAAGAAAGGACATTTACAAAACTACGAAAAAAATTTAATTTTATATGCATAGGCATTTATTGTATTTCTATTTCAACACAGATTCATCATATATATACATATATTATTTTACAAATTTAAGTTAATTAATTCACAGATTTTAAATCTATTATTCGTCAGCAGACAGCAATAACAACTGATCAAATGCAATAAAAATATAAAAAAAATCAAACTATGTACATATGTAAATAAATTCAGTACTTTTACATATGTAAGTATTTTGAATTCACAGCACGCAATTTTTATCATAAGTAAAATACAAATGATGAAAAACGTGTTCCAGACAGAGTTGTGAAAACTTGGCCATTTTCGATTTTCCTGAAACTTGGCATATAAGTAGTATGGACAAAATAAAAAATACAGCTTATTTAAAAATTTTTTAAAATGCATAGTTTGAGCATAGGGGGCACCCCAAAATGCATGAAAAGTGAAAATTCTGCCAATCCGATGTAACTTTGAAATTAAATTGCTCAAGAACGGCTATACCGATTTCATCAAACTTTTTTTTGTTTGATAGATGATTGATTAATCGTTTGAAAAAAAATTAATTTATTGTTTTTACAATTAATTTTTAAATAAAAATATTAAAAAAACTTTTTTAAAGATGGCGCTAGGGTCAAAGATCAATTGGAATTTAATTAATTTTTTTTCTGCAAATAGTTCTATCCTTACTCTAAAATAAATCAATTTTACAAAGAGGCTAAAATTCTTGTTCTTGAGATATTTAATTTTAAAGATTTTCAGTACGGCTGAAATTCGAATTTTTCTTCATTTTTTCAAACAACTTCCATTAACAAAAAATTTTAAAATCAATTAAATTTTAACTTTTTTTATTTTTGAAATATAGTTCTAACCTTCCTTTAAAATATATCAAATTTACAAAGAGGCGTTAATTCGTGTTCTTCAGATATTTAATTTTAAAGATTTTTAGTCCGATTAAAATTCTAATTGTTTATTATTTTCTCGAACTTCAGTGGTTAAAAATTTTTGATGATAATAATTGTTCGAAAAAATAATGAACAATTAAAAGAAGGAGACTCATATTTTTTGAGTTGTATATTCGTTAATTCAAATATGATTTCCAATTAGAATTATTTAAATAACATTCATACGGGCGCTTGTATAAAATTTCGAATTTAAATTCGAAAGCTACAAGGAAAAATATGAGCAATTATATATATTTAGTTTTTTGACTCCTATTCAAAAATTGCATTAAAATTAAAATAAAAAAAGGACATTTTAGCTTAATAAAGGACATTGTGTCACACAGAAAGTGGAAAGGACAAAATATAAAAAAGAAGGACTGTCCTTCCCAAAAAAGGACGGTTGGGAACCCTGGTCATTTGTAATAGTGAACTTACCTTTATATGAAGTTGGTAGCATGATTATACGAGTTGACAGATATTGTAAAATGATCTCATGTATAATATAAAGTGTGCTCAAATAAAAATAATAAAAATATAAAATATATGTTTCATAAATCTTTAATAAATAAACATAAAGATAAAACAGGTAGTCAGACCCGTAGATCAACATTGATCATAATCAATCAAAATCGACCCCTTCTGCGGGAGTAAAACTGAAAACTATTGTGATGGCACAAAATTTTTATTTAAAACAAAAAAAAATGATATCATTTTCTATGAACATAACATTTTCCAAACTGATTTTATTCTTTTTTAAATAAAATCAAAAGAAAAGCAAAAATAGTAAACCATTTTTCCCAAAAATTCCAAAACTTTATACATTCCCACGAATAACACATAAGCATGAATCAATGAATTCCAATGCAAATTTCTCCAACTCAAGAACGAACTTCTAAATTTCCAATCGTTATGCATAATACAATTCCTAAACAAAATCGAATAAAATTAAAACAAAATCCATAACTGGAATTGTAACGTTGATCAAAAGGGGAATCGAAAATATTAACGAATTAAAATCGTTACATATTCCAAAACGTATTCCGTTATTTCAAACTTCAAAATCACATATGCATTTTTATATTCTCAAATCAAAATCAATATATCTATCTCACCACTGGAATATTATATTCCCCTACAATTAGTTACATTGCAGGAGAAAAAACGGCATACAGACAAAAACCGGTTTTCCAATCGAATAAAACGAGACAAGACGACTAATTTTTTGGTATTTCTTGAAAATTACAAAAAAAAAAACATTTCTCTTTCGTCTTTTACTTTTTTTTTTAATTCTTCTGTATCGTTTACGTTAGCTTTTCAGTCCATCGAAGAATCTTAACGGAAAAAGGTCGATTCTTAGTTAAAATTCGTTTCGTTCGGATAAAACTATAATTTATAGATTTAAAAAAAAAAATATATTTCTGTGAATAATTAATTATTTTTGTGATTTTGGAAAAATTTTCGATATAATTCATTTATTTCTCGGTTTTTCGGAGTTAAAAAAAGTTACCTTTTAGTTAAGTTATAAATAAAAAATATTACAAAAAAAGGATATCAGTGAATTCTTTTTGTATTTTGTATTACTTGTATTACTAGTACTTTTTGTATTAATTATGAGTTGCTTTCGGTTGTAATTAAAAAAAAAAATGGAAAAAAATAATTAATAATTTATAGTGTTTTTTTGTTTTCTTGTGAAATAATAACAACAAAAAAAAAAGATTGTGTTATCTCAGTGGAAATAAATTATAATGTAATTAAATTTTTTTTTTGTTAAAGTTATTATAAATAATATTAAAACATAAATAAGATGGTTTATAGAGTTAAGACAACAACTACCTGTTTGTTTGTGTCCCTCAACCATGTCGACTTTTATTGCCTGCTGCTGCTGCCCCTCTAAAAATTAAAAAAAAAATTCTCTGCACATTCTTATTGTTTATGTTGTTGTTCCTTTTTTGAAGGAATAACTACAAAAAATAAACAAAAAATTAAATTTATATACAAACAAACAAACAGAGGTAAAAAAATAATAAGAACTGGTATTTCTTCTAACCAGTTTCAAGACGAATATCGTCTTACTTTAAAAGAATTATTATAAATTATATTATTGGAATACCTTTTTCGTATTTTTGTTACCTTAAATTTGTTTTTGCTGCATTTGCATTTTTTGTTGTCGATTTATTTGCTTTTAGTACAATGGCATATTGTGGGACTTCTTTGAATTTTTTTTTCATTTTTCGGTAAAGAATAAGAAAGATATCGTGACGCTATAATAGATTGCAATTTTTTTTGTTGTAAATGTTTTTATTTGACATAATTTGATTGGATATGAGGATTATCAGTTTAATTGTTTGGAACTGGCAGATGTCATGTGAATCATTTAGAAAATTGTCAGATTTTAACAATTAATTTTTGGGAAATATTGAAAATTAAAAACGGATTTTTAAGTTTTTTGCCGCTGGATTGAACCAGTTCTAAAGCGTAAGTTTATCAAAATAACGGTTGCATGATAATAATTTACAAACCAAAACTTTAAAATTAATTCAGTAAATTATTTGTGATATAACATCGCCCCGATGAAAAATCTCCCATCAAGAATAATATAAGAACTGAATCTAAAAAATTATGGTGCAAATTATGAAACTTTTTGCAATCCATACAATTTTAGAGCGATCTAGTTTCAAACCAATGAGAAAATTTTAAACTTTAAAAAAGTTTATCATTCTCATCAGGGCTAGCCGACTAGATAAACTCTACCAAAAAATGTCAACGCTAATGAATATAAACCAAAAATTAGGTTACAACTCTAGCGAAGTGTAAAAACAAAAAATTTACATAAACATACATTTAATAAATTCAGGTTTAGTCAATTAATTTCTCCTAGTGATCAGATCATTTTTTTTTTTTTTTTTTTTGTTTTTACACTTCGCTAGAGTTGTAACCTAATTTTTGGTTTATATTCATTAGCGTTGACATTTTTTGGTAGAGTTTATCTAGTCGGCTAGCCCTGATGAGAATGATAAACTTTTTTAAAGTTTAAAATTTTCTCATTGGTTCGAAACTAGATCGCTCTAAAATTGTATGGATTGCAAAAAGTTTCATAATTTGCACCATAATTTTTTAGATTCTGTTCCTATACAAAACTTTAAAGTTTGTAATACTACCTTTTCTGTGCTAAAATGCATCTCTTAGCTGCGCCAATTTCGTTAATTCTTGCTAAAAATTAATGAAATTTTTGGGCTAAACTTTTGCCAAATCATTAATATAAAATAAAATTGTGTTGAAATATGCTTTTGTAATGCTGCTTGTCGAACTGCTATGCTTATAGGTAAAAACTGCCCCGCCATTTTTTATGCAAATTTTTTTTAATTTTATTTAAATTATGTTTAATGTTAGTTACTTTATATAATTCGTGGTCTCCAAAAAAAAAATGTGGCTACACTTTTGAAAAAAAAGTTAACATATAAGAATTGCGTTGAATGTAGAATTGTAGTCGAAAACACGTAACGTGATGCTTTTAAACTAAAAGTCGTTCAAGTAAAATTAAAAAGTATGCCGATTGGATCTTCAGCAGAAAAAAGAATGAAATAGTTGTGTCGGTTGCTAAAAGCCATAATTTGAGAAATAGGATAACTATCGGTCTTTTCAAGTTATTTATTGCACGCTAGTCGCCACAAGGACGCCGATAGCTATTCTCCTTTTCAACGGTGTTTAGTATGTTTGACCTTGAACTTTTTAAATATAATTCTTTTATGTATAATTTTAAATATAATTCTTTCGAAACTATAGATTCACATATACCTCGTCTTGTATTTTGATTATATCCTCATCGTTATAAGAGGAGGTCGTCGGTGTTAGTATCGAAGTGTGCTAACTTTGTGAATTTTCATTCAGGATGTTTTACAAGCTTCTCTGTGGGTGTTTTTGGATTGATGCTATGGCGACGAGAGCGATGTGTGAAATTTGGCTAAAAGGTGTGGGTTGTAGGTGTGAGTTTCAGTACTTGGAATGTTTTCAATTTAATTTTAAGTTAACATTGATGAAGAACGTATATATATCTCATCTAGGGGTCACCGTTTTGTAGCATTTTATAACAACAATAAAAATTAATTATAACCTGCTTCAAATTCCACGACCCGACTGATGCTTTATCCACTATTGAATTAATTTTATTTAGTAAAAAAGAGTTCGAGGTAACTCTCATGATTACCTACTGAGATCAAAAGGATGACAATTTGTATATGCACGCATGAGTGCAGGTAGAGCGATATTGACGATATTGATTCAGGGAGTCAATGTAAAAGAGCGGAACTGATAGTACCACTTATAGTACGCATCGTGGCTTACAGCTAGCAGTCAACTTTTTGAATATGTGTTCTATTCAGCCACACTGGTGCGCCGTACTCAGTCACTGCGTAAACCAGACTTAGAGCAGTTGTGCGACGGGTAGAGTGCAATTTTAATAGTTTGAGTGTTCAACAGTCTATCATTCTCTCAATGTAAAATCCTAATCTTGGACTTGCATTTTTTTTAAATATATGTGTACTTATGTTTCTTCTTTATGGGAAATAATGGAATAAAATTTGAATTTGTACAACAATTTTTCAAAACAAAAATATTAACCAATGACTAACAGCCATAATTTCACATCAAACACTGCATCTGGGAGAGTGTTGTTGTCGCTGATGCACTGGTCTTGAATTTTTCGAACCCAAA
This sequence comes from Diogma glabrata, assembly GCA_963693315.1. Taxonomy (NCBI): domain Eukaryota; kingdom Metazoa; phylum Arthropoda; class Insecta; order Diptera; family Cylindrotomidae; genus Diogma; species Diogma glabrata. The sequence goes on from OY856187.1 coordinate 397,218,593, forward strand.
TTCGGAAATTCTGTTTATTGACATTTCTATTTAAATGAAAATGTTCTTTATCGCTCAAGTCAGATTGTTAAAAAAGTTGACATTTTCTGTCGCAAACAAAAAATAATTCTATTGGGATATTATAGCCGTTGTATACACGATCGTCAAAACGGGTCATTAATTTTCTTATCGTGTTTGCACTGTGAAGTGGTCGAAAAAAAGTGTTGCATTGTCAATGATCTAGGGTTGCACCCAGTGTTGGATTTCTAAATAGACTAGCTAGGGTGTAGCCTACGGCGGTAAATTTTCGTAGGTGGTAAATTTTGTGCGGAAAATTTTTATAATATACAAATTTTTCAAAACAGAAATATTTTGCGTCGGCGAGAGCCGTCTGCCACTATAAACAGAGTATCCAGCGTAAATGAATGAAATTCGCAAAATTTCTTATCTCTATACTAGAAACATAGCGACGGTGTGCTCTACAGTTTTTTCATTAAATAAACAAACACAACTTACTATGTGTGCAATTTCAAAAGTTCAGTGTGACATTATTTATAAATATAATATTGTTACGTTTTTCTTAAGTTTGCGGAATTTATACCATGTGCAGCCGATTCTCTTAATTTAGTTGGAACTGCGGCGGCTAGTTGCTGTAATGAATCCACCAACTATTTTTCATTTTTGCAAGCAACTTATAACTTTTTTTGGCATTAACGATGTGTTAAGAAAAACTGCAAAACAGCAATGTACTCAAAACACCAAAGAGGATCTCGAATACGAGTTGGTCATGCAGAGATGATGCCTGTAAAAGTTTATTAATGTCTTGGAAAGAAATTCATGATATTTTAAAATCAATTTCAAACGACAGTTCTGAGAAAACGGTTACAAAGGCAGAAACAGCAGGGTTGCAAGAAATTGACAAAATTTGAAACTGCGTTCATGAATGTATTTTGGGGTAGTATTTTAAATCGTATCAACGTAGTGAGTAAAAAATTACAACAGGAAGATGCAGATATTGGATTGGTTATCGATTTATACAAATCTTTAATTTCAATTATTTCATCTTCCCGCGAGAAATTTACAACGTGAAGAAGAGGCCAAGGCGCTGGTTTTGATGAAACAAACGATTATGAAAACCTGTTTGGTGCTCAGGATAGTTGTAAAATAAACATATTTTTTAGAATTTTCGATCGATTAATCTCAGAAATAAACGGTAAAAAATGTGCGCACACCGGAGTGTTCCAAATTTTCTACGTATTTTTTAAATTTTGCGAACTTTCTGAACGGGAAATAAAAAATAAAGCATTTATATTATATGAAGCTTAATCACAAGATGTTTCAGATGATCTAGTTGAAGAGATTTTGCACATCAAAGAATAATTGGCATTAGATGGTAAAAAACATATAAATATCAACAATATGTGCAATTGGATTAGGGATCAAAATATTATTTTAAGAATATACAAATCAATGGTTGTCAGCAATTGTTCGAATGTTCGTTCTCAGGTTTAAAACGAATTAAAACATATTTACGTTCAACGATGTCCGATAGCAGATTAAGCAATTTAGCAGTTTTATCAATTGAATCTGATATTGCAAATTCGATTTCATTTGATGTAAGCCAAAGAAAAAATGATTATTTATTTAGTTGAATGGGACTACAAATCCCTGGGCCCTCACCTACTTAATTTGATGATTACCGCATATTTTATACTTCGTAAAGCGCTTGTCCTTGACGAGTCCTACAACTTTTTTATCTGCCATTTTCCTTGCTTTTTCCCACCGTAAACTCCGAAACATGGCGATTTCCCGGGGTCTTGTATATTTATTACCATAATTTTGTTATTTATTAAAAGGGGTAGAAATTTGTTTTAGAAATCGAGGGTAAATTTGTCCGACAAAAAATTGTCTGGTTTTGTCGAGTCCGGAAACTCAAACTCGCCAAAATACCAGGGTATTGAGAATCAATTACAAAACTAATTTTCACAAGATTGTTTAACAAAAATTAGTGAACTTGAAGGGTCATATTGTCCGACAAATTTTCGGCCGCGTTTTTTCAGTCCGACGGCGAAGATAGGGCAATATATTTTCCTTGTTAAAATTCGTGCATATTTTTAATCATTCTCAATCTTTTCAATTAAAAGTGTGTAAATAACCTTCTCAACTGGTTAATGTTCCCTAATTTTTTTAAATTAATAAAACATGTTTACATCATTTTTGGGTACTCCCCCTCCTATGGTACATCATCTGTTCAATACTCCTTTCTTGTAATTTTTCTATTTATAAAAATTTTCTAATATTATGTTTTATTGTTTCTTTAAAAAATCTTCCGTTATAAATGTATACATTAAATTTGTTCATAAATATTAGCAACTTTAACAAAGAAACAAAAATAATCGTTCTCCTGAAATATTTGTCTCATTTTCTTCTCGGACTGGCCGAACGCGGCTATATTTTGGTCGGACATCTCGATTTTTTATAATAACAAATGTTGTGGTAATCAATAAACACTACCCCGCCAGGATTCCGACTTCCAGTCGTCGGACTGTAAAAACGCGGCCAAAAATTTGTCGGACAATATGACCCTTCAAGTTCACTAATTTTTGTTAAACAATCTTGTGAAAATTAGTTTTGTAATTGATTCTCAATACCCTGGTATTTTGGCGAGTTTGAGTTTCCGGACTCGACAAAACCAGACAATTTTTTGTCGGACAAATTTACCCTCGATTTCTAAAACAAATTTCCAACCCCTTTAATAAATAACAAAATTATGGTAATAAATATACAAGACCCCGGGAAATCGCCATGTTTCGGAGTTTACGGAGGGAAAAAGCCGCCGAATCAAGGAAAACGGCAGGTGAAAAAGTTGTAGGACTCGTCAAGGATAAGCGCTTTACGAAGTATAAAATATGTGGTAATCATCAAATTAAGTAGGTGAAGGCGCAGAGACTATTATATGTTATATTATTTAAAAGATGCTATATTATTTAAGTTTTATATCTTGTTGAAATGAAGTTTTTATAGCATATTATTTGACTTTAATAAACGTTTGTATTATTTTAGTCTATATGGGCCCTACACGGATGATTAAAGAGCAGTTTTCAATAAACCAGTTTTGACAGTAAACTAATTTGCGCCGCCATCTGAAATTTTGCTTATGAACCATCCACATTTAACATTTAATTCGCGATTAAAAAATATCAAGGTCTTTAATCGAGATAAAAACTATGCTATCTCTCCAGTTGGACCATTATATACACACTGTACAACATTTTATCAAGATTGGTTACGTTTTTGCGGTGTTCATCGCAGACAAACATCGTGACACGTGATTTTTATATATATTAGGCGGCAATATAAATTAGCCTATAGGTGGCAAATTTGTAAATCCGTCACTGGTTGCACCGATAAGCAATATTGCCGATATCAAGGAAGTATTACCGATTAATCGGCTTTCTTTATCGGCCGATACCGATTAATTGGCTGCCGATTATTTGATGAAAATGAGTAAAACAAATCTACACAAAGAATTTTTTAATTAGACTTTTAATTAGAACGCGGGACTATTCTTTAAAAGTCAGACAATTCCACCAAAATCAGGACGCTTGTAACCTTAGTTTAAAATATTATGCATATGTCGCTTTAATTTTTTTAATTTATACTTCGACAATATTTAAATAAAAATATTGCGACGCTGATGCATAAACTAACTTCACCACAGCTCTGGAAACATAATGTTCTGGATATATATTGAGCTAATATCCATAAAATACTTTAATTAAAAGCTAACCAATATTATGGACTTCGTAGTTCTAATAATAAAAATATTAAAGCAGGCAGTAGTATCCCAACAAACATAAATTCTGTTGTACGAGAAAAAGTAAACAAAAATTTTATCGGAAGTGACAAAGCGGAAGTTAGGATGCAGAACTGTTGTAAACCGTACTAAATGTGTATGTACCAAATTTCATCCAACTCGATTATCAGGTACAGAAGTTATTGAGCTTCCAGAATAACAGGTGCTTGGAGGACCCCCTACCACTTTGTTCACTATCGCTCAAAAACTAATCAGTTCTTTGCCATACATGTTTGCATTTTTGTCCAAAGTATCATCAAAATTGGTTCACGAACGAATGCTGTGTGCTCCCAACAAACATTGAAAAAATGATGACACAGTGAACAGGTGTTCGGGAGACCCCGTACCACTTATTCCAATATTGTCCAAAAACTAATCAGTTCTTTGTCATTTAAGTTTCCATCTTTTTCCAAAGTGTCATTAGAATTAATTAATGAATAAAGTCTGTATGCTCCCAACAAACTTTAAAAACAAAGTGTGAAAAGTCAGCAGTTGTATGGTGGACCCCCCGCCACTTTGATCAATGTGTCCCAAAAGATGATAATTATCTTCTCACACTAATTGGAACCGTATTCCATAAGTTTCATCATAATCACTTCATTATTGTAGGCTGTAGTGTGCATAAAGACACTGAAAAAACTTCAAAAAAGTACAAACATTTTTTTTTACCGGAAGTAAAAAACCGGAAGTTGGGATGCAGAACTATTTTAAACTGTACTACATACTCATGTACCAAGTTTCATCCAATTCGCTTTTCAGGTACAGAAGTTATAGAGCTTTCAAAAAAACAGGTGCTCCGGGGACCCCCTACCACTTTGTTCACTATCGCTCAAAAAATAATCAGTTCTTTGTCATACATGTTTGCGTTTTTTTCCAAAGTGTCATCAAGATTCGTTCACGAACGAATGCTGTGTGCTCCTAACAAACATTGAAAAAAGTGTGACACATTAAACAGGTGTTCGGGAGGACCCCCACCACTTATTCCAATATTGTCCAAAAACTAATCAGTTCTTTGTTGCTTAAGTCTCCATCTTTTTCCAAAGTGTCATTAAAATAAATTAATGAATGAAGTCTGTATGCTCCCAACAAACTTAAAAAACAAAGTGTGAAAAGTCAGCATTTGTATGGTAGACCCCCCATCAATTTGATCAATGTGTCCTAAAACATGATAATTATCTTCTCACACTAATTGGAACCCTATTCCATAAGTTCCATCATAATCACTTCATTATTGTAGGCTGTAGTGTGCATAAAGACACTGAAAAAACTTCAAAAAAGTACAAAAATTTTTTTTTACCGGAAGTGAAAAACCGGAAGTTGGGATGCAGAACTATTTTAAACCGTACTGCATACTCATGTACCAAGTTTCATCCAATTCGCTTATCAGGTACAGAAGTTATAGAGCTTTCAAAAAAACAGGTGCTCCAGGGACCCCCCACCACTTTGTTCACTATCGCTCAAAAAATAATCAGTTCTTTGTCATACATGTTTGCGTCTTTTTCCAAAGTGTCATCAAAATTCATTCACGAATGAATGTTTTATGCTCCCAACAAACATAAAAACTTTGTGGAAAAAACCACCTGTTGTATGGTGGACCCCCAATCCCTTTATCCAATGTGCTCCAAAAGCTGATAAAATCTTTCTCATGTTATTTAAAAGCTTTTCGCAACTTTTCATGAAAATCGATCGGTAATTGTAGGCTACAGTAGGGATAAACACTTGAAAAAAAAACTTTTTAACCGGAAGTGACAGACCGGAAGTTGGTATGCAGAAATCTTGGAAACAGTACTAAAACCTTATATACTATGTTTCAATAAGATTATATACCGCGATCAGAAGTTATTCAAGATTTAAACTTAGAGGTGTTCGGGAGACCCCCCGCCATTTTGTCCAAATTTGAAATGAATCCAGATCTTCAATTTTCAAGTGAACCTGTATCATTTGCCAAAGTTTCATCAAGATTCTATGCAGAAAACTTACCCACCCACCCACCCACCTACACACAGACGTACACCAAATTTTTTTTTGGCTATTTAGATAGAGGATGGTCCAAAACAAAAGAAAAAATAAAATTTGGGGTATGTAAGATTTTTTTTTTCACGATAAATTGCATTACTTCACACAATTTAAAATTGTGGTGAAGTAAAAATTTTGTAACTGTTGAAAGTGCATTTTGCAAATTTCTGGCAACTATTTTCCATTTGTAGGAAAAACAATCTGCAGCCCTGCTTGCTTATTTTTTACCCAATATCTATAAGTGAATTGTGTTACATTTGGTCGATTCATGTATTTGGGAACGACTTCGTTGTCATTATGTCAAGCATGGTTACTCTGGTTTGGAAAACTTACGTATTTATAAGATAGAAGCCACGTATGGCAAACTTCGAGAGCCACACTGCCATTAATGACCGAACGAGAAACTTTGCACCGAATTTTTTTTAACACAAATCCAGTTTTTGCAATCTGGAAAGAAACTGTACTTCTTGTAACGTATTGAACTAAGAGCATTTTAGTGAATATTTCATGTTTCTTAGTTTAACGAATGTTTTATTGCCAATTGATTATTGAATTATATAGTACCCTAGATCTAGTTCTGAACTCCTTTTGAATTTATTTTCGGTTACTTTCGATATTTTCTGGGTGCTTCGCAAAATTAACCCTACAGACTGTTCAGCACTCGGAACCATGCATTCCAATTTTTGTTTTAAGTTGTGGGAAGGAATGTCGAAAAAAGACGATGACCATAAAGCGATAAAACCCATTAAACCAAAATATTCACTAAAAATGGTGGTATTCTTTATCCAGCCGGCGTATGCATCAATGTAGTAGAGTATTGCAGACAATCGATAAAGTATATTTGCAAATTGCAATACGGCGCTCTTCAGAACAGAAAAATTTCTGGATTGATAAATGATTATAAGTCTACATGAAATAGGACACTAAACCAATAGCAATGAGCCATTGTACCTATTTTGTATGACGAGTACGGTAGTTTCGGAGTAAGTAATTGACGCTCACCCAATTGTTCGTGACACATTGAATTATTTGAATTAAATCTTTGGAATAAAATTTTAACTTTTTTCTAACCTTAATCTTTTGCCATCTTCATTTATAAAAATTATTTAATTATTATTTGTCTGTCATAATGTGTTTTAATTTTAACATACATTTAATATGTAAATTTATCTATAGCTATAGAGACATTTACTTAATGGCTTTTGCTGACTGCAAAATGCTACAAATGATGACTGCAAATGCTATATCATCTCACCAAACAACTTCTCTACAGCTACATAAATTTGAACAACCGTTTTACATTTACATGTAATACTATGACTAAGCTTTACAAAAAAAAATGTTCATCATTTATGAAGACAGAAATTTATATTATTAATTAATATTGTTTGGTGACGCAACAAACCAAAATGTTAAAATATTAGTGAGTGAAATGTAGTAGCACATATAAATTCTTTTATGTTTGTTTTAATTTAAAGACCAGACCGGAACAGAAACAAATTAGCGAATTTCTTTAATCATAAATATCCTTATTTTAGAGCGAAATTCGAAATAGTCCGTCGTTACAAATTTTTATAATTTTTTATATTTATTCAATGGATAGGGCTAAAATATTTATTCAATGGATAGGGCTCAAATCAGAATAAATTTCTAATAAGGGTCGAATGGGAATACAAATATCCTATTAGGGTTTATCCTAGTTTATTCGCATCCTAGTTTATTCTGATTCGACATTTACTACTAGGGATGAGATAGGTTTTCATAGTCCGAAACGAATCGGGAGAAATAGTGTGTACCCTAATAGAGAAATCAGTTAAGATTTCTAGTAGAGCTCTATAAGGGCTTACCTTATTACAGCATGATCCGTCCATAATCATCATAAGACTTGTTTGTCCAAATGCTAGTCGGGTTTACCTGCCTATATAAATATAAAAAAATATTTTCCCAAATACTTAAATGAATTATAATAATTCTCATATTTTATAATCTTTTTCTAATTTAAGATTATTTTTTCCTCTTCAAGGACTTTGTATATGTTCTTTACATGTGCTATGTTGTTGCATGCATTATAAATCAAATAAAGAAAAAAAAAGTCCAAGCGGCACGTATATCCGCTAGAAATAGGTAGATTTCGAGATCAGACAGTTTTGTGTGCCAGTAGAATCTGATGTATCAGATTAGTTTAAACAAAACAAACTAATTTCAAACAGATATCGAACAAATTTTAAAAAGAAAATTAGCTACCTACAAGCAAAATTATATCTATCCAATTTTGCAACAAACAAATATCAAATCTACCACAGAAAATGTGTGTGACAATTTATGACACAAACCTACTCTATATTATATGTCGTGCAATTACTGCAAAATATGAAAATAGTTTATTTCTAAGAAAAAAGAATTAGTTCATTCTATTCAAATCTTTTATTTTTCTGACTGTTATAAAGTTGACATTGACTGTTATAAGGTTTTTGGAAATTGTAGTTGGGGATTGTTGCAAACTTTTTTGTTGAAGCCAACAAGTCAAAAACCTCTAATTGCAGAGGTTTATATTTATAAGAAACGGATTAAAATGTTTTCAAAAATTCTAAATTTATGAAGATTTTAAAAATATTAGTATCCAAACGGCCGTTATAACGGATTAAAAAAAAACACTTTTTTTCTAGTATAAAGCCTATAGTTCCTTAACCATGTGTCAGATTTTTCTGATTTACGAACTTGTCCAAGATATTAATAAAACACACATTTTCAAGAAAAGTTTTTTGATCTGGCTCCACAAATGCAGTCGTCAGAGCGCCGGTCGATTCAAACGCATTTTGTGTCTTACAAGCTTTGTTGTTGGAGCTGCTCACTCAGAAACCTCCAACTGCAGAGGTTTTTTTTTTGAAAAAAACTGATTAAAAAGGTTTCAAAAATTCTAAATTTATGAAGTTTTTAAAAATATTAGAATCTAAACGGCCGTTATAACGGATCTAAAAAACAGAGTTTTTTTCTAGTATAAAGCTTCTAGCTTCTTAACCATGTGTTGGATTGGGCTGATTTACGAACTTGTCTAAGATATTAACAAAACGCACATTTTTAGAAAAGGTTTTTTGATCTGGCCTTATAAATGCGACCGTGAGAGTGCCGGTTGTTTCAAAAAAAAATTTTTTTTTGCAAACTTTTTTGTTGGAGCCGCTCACTCAGGAACCTCTAACTGCAGAGGTCTATTTTTAAAACAAATTAATAAAAAAGATTCCAAAAATTCTAAATTTGTTAAATTTTTTGAAATATTAGTATCCAAACGGCCGTTATAACGGTTTTAAAAAATCAATTTTTTTCAGAAAAAAGCCTCTAGTTTCTTAACCACGTGTCAGATTTTGCTGATTCACGAATTTGTCCAAGATATTATTAGAACACACAAGTACAGAAAAGTTTTTTGATCTACCTCAACAAATGCGACCGTGAGAGTGCCGGGTTTTCGTCTCCGCTTATCATATATAGTCGTTTGGCACAAACATTTTTCCGAAATTCCGAGATGAAGCCCATTGCAATAGGTAGATTTTTATATGAAATCTACCTAAAAACAGTCAACTTTGAATGAAATATTAGAATTGAAAAAGACGTGGAACGTTGATGATCGCAAATCTAAAGATATACGTTTTTGATAGGAGAAATGATCACTGTAGACGTGCAGTCATATTTTATTGTATTCTATTTGGGATTTCAAAGGCTACCTAGTTACATTTTTCAGAACATCACATCTGACATATTTTAAAAAATACAAAAAAAATTATTATATCTTTTGCTGATGCCAACTATATTTCTTTAACCACTGATCTTTGGATGGATAAACAAATACTCCATTTTTGAGTGTAACAGGCCACTGGATGTCACATCAATTTCAACAAGAAAGGGCAGTTTTGAGTATTGTCCCTTTCAAAGATTCTTTCACAAGTGTACGGATTTGTAAAGAATTTAACAAAGTGCTTGCACATTATATGTAGACAAATGATAACATTTTCATAGTATTGCATGATTCTAAACATAGAAGGATTTTGGAATTGTGGTTCAGAGTCTCTATCATCCTTCATACGTGCACTTCAACTTTCTTTGAATAAATTAATATTTTCTCAGCAGGCGGTGAAAAATATTATCACAATTAGTCGAAATATTGCGAAACATTTTAATCGTTCTGCTACCGAGTACCGCTGTGCATAAACTGACAGAATTACAGGAACAGCATAAATTAATTGAGGTTGTGCCTACTCGTTGGAATTCAACGTAGATGTGAGATAGAAATATTGAAGAACGAAAAGCGCTTGTAACATTTGATGTAGATGGTGTGGTCACATACCTACATTAACTGATTATCAGTGGTCGCTTGTAGGAAAAATTGTCCAACTGATGAAATCATTTGAAGAAATTACCGTAGAAGCAACCCAACAAGAAGCAGTTTTATCAATAATAATCATATATAATATCACGAGTCGTCAAACAATAGTCGATTATTTTTCATAATCATTACAACGGATGTCATTTGAGGTAGCGTAGCGTAGCGCACGAGGGAAATTTTTAACCTCAAATGCCATGAGTGGTAATGTTGATAAATAATCGACTAATAATTTGGCGATGAGTTGTATTTAGCTGACAATTTAACGAACAGAAATAGTAACATTATTTCTTTTTTGTCATTTTTTCTTCTAACAAAATGAAATATTATTTCATCTTAGTAGGCGCCGCATAAATGTTATAAATTTGTAATTTATTTTTGACAAATAAACATAAAAATGCAATCATTTATGAATGAAAACGGACATTTTTATTATTTGCAAATTGCATTTTTGCATAATTTTGTATTATTGAATAATTTGTAGAAAAAATTTTATTTAGAAACTAATAATTATCTTTTAAACAAAATTTTAATTAAAAAAAATTATCTCGTTAAGAAGGAAAAATTATCTCATTATCTCTTGTATTAAATTAATAAATTAAGTAGGCCAAAAATTGTCACTATAATTCACTGTTCTTCCCACCAGAGAAAAATAATCGACATAATTCATTTTGATTTGTTAAAAAATAATAAATGAAGCGTTTTTATTGGACCTTATCGAGACCTTATTTAGTGAGTTGAATTGTCCTTTTTATTCAAACAATGAAATTATTTTTATCAAAGGTAAAGAAAAGCAGTGCCTTTGCAGGAATCAAGACCACCGTAGATGAACTTCAGTCTTCAATTGAGAAAAATCAAAAAACTTCTTCGTATTTTGAAAATAATTCATCACGCTTGGCTTCTATCCCGGCTAGATCCAGATCTAAAATGAAATTTCAAAAACCTGATACAATACAAAGAATAAAAGAATGGATATAAGAATTATCATCTGTCTCTATTGAAGTGATTTCTAGTGCCGAAGACAATAGTCAAGAACACGAAGAAATATTTGTGTGGTTTTCAATTTATTTGATGAAATTACTTCTGATAAACGGTCGGTTATTGGCACACAGACACATCCCAAAACGATTTACATAGCATGAAACAATCAAAAGTTCCTGCTTATTGCAAAAAGGAGTTAGAACATTATTTAAATTTACACTTGCTAGTTGCTACCAAAGCAAAATGACCATTTTTGTGGTGGAGAAATTTTGAAAAAATATTTCCTGATTTGAGCAAAAGCTCTTCAGCCTCCTCTATCGAAAGTGAAAGAATGTTCAGCCCAGGAGGAAATAAATTTAAGCCTTCAAAAAATCACCACAGTCCTGAAAATGAAGAAATTTTAATGTTTTTGCGTTATAATCTCAATTTTGATATCTAAGTTTTAGTTTTTACTATGCCATTTGATTTAATTAAATTAATTTATTTGTTAATTAATATTTATTTAGACCGAGAAAAATCCGATAAGTGAATATTTATTTTAAGATGTTGAATAAATGAACAATTTTTACCACTCGACACTCTCTATGGAAAGAAACAATTCACGCTTGTCACCCAAAGGAGGAAATACTACGGAAGGAAACGAAATCAATGTTAACCCATCTCCATAAACCTTAGGATGATAACATATAGGATATCATATTTAGTACAGTCTGTAAAGGGGAGAATTAATTATAAGGAAAACTACATTTTTAAATCGAAAATTTTCTTTTATAACATGTTATTTATACCCTCAGGATCATTCGTCGGTCATAAAAAGTTGGTGGTCGACCTCCCTTATTTTACTACCCCTTAATATACCTTTTATCAAAATAAAATATTTTTGTCGATTTATAATTTTTTAAATAATACGTTTTTTAGCCTGAAAATAGGTTCCTATACGTTTTTTTGGTCGCTGATTACGAATCCGACGTCAGTTTTCCAAAATAATAACGTGAAAAGCGGAAAATCGAGAAAATTTTACCGAATTTCTAATTTTAGAGTATTATTACGAGTTGCATATCATTTTCAATGTTTTTAAGTACGCTGGCAACGAATTTTCACTCAAAAAGTAAAAATCTTTAAAAAGTATTGGAAAACTGTGAAAATTATTTGGAAAATTTGGAAAATTATGATTGCAAAACCATGCAATATATCGTTTTAGTGTTTTTTTTTTTCGTCTCTGATCTCAAATTTAATATTTATAATGAAGAAAATTTTCTATTTTCCCGGAAAATGGCAAAAAAAATTTTCCGAATAAAAAATTTAAGTTTTTTATTTAAAATTTAAATGTTGTATAGATGAATGTATAAATTTTTAATGCGAGTTTACTGCGCTTCAGTAGGTGCAGGTAATTTTGTCGTGTTTTTTTTGGTCACTGACCTCAAATTTGATATTTATATTTAAGAAAAATTTTCTATTTTCTAGGAAAATAGCAAAAAAAAAATTTCTGATAAAAAAATTTGAAAAATTTAAGTACGATTAAATAATAATACATGTTTTGGTGACTTCAATGTCAAATTTGATATTTAAAATAATAAAAAAAATTTATTTAGTCGGAAAATTATGAAAAACCCCTGCAAGTAATATTATTTGGTTTTAAGCTGTAAATTAATATTTTTTTTATTGTTTTTAACTTTTTTTTCAATGATGATTGTGAGTTATCAAATTATAATAAAAATTTATCCTTAAAAAATTCCAAAAATATTAATAAAATAATTTTATTTTACTGCGTAGCATCAAAATTTTATATATTTTTTTAATGTCCCTGAAAACACATCTTTTGTTATAAATATTTAATAATTTTAATTAAGAAAAAAAAAAATGAAATTTATAATATTTTTTATTGTAAGTTTTTGAAAGTAATAAATTTAAAATTTTAAAAATTTTTTCTAAAAAATAAAAATAATACTTTATTTAATAAAAAAATATAAAAAAACAGAGAGTGTGCTTAAGACCGACCATTTTTAATTGTTTTAGTTATCATGATTGCCATCCATGTTTAATCATACATAAGCTATGCTTCTTTGTATAGAATTTATGCGATTTTCGTCTCGTAATTGTAAGCTTTAAATCGATATGATCGATTTTATCAAGTATCAAGTTACAAGTATTAAGTCTTCACCTAATTTTAGAAACATGTATTACATACAATTCCAAACCGACAATATATTTAGTGAAGATGATAAAATTCCAATACATATAATTTTGATATACAAATGTAATTGTTTCAGCCTTCAGGTTATACTATCTTACGTTATTTTTAATTTCATAAAAAAATTATGTTCAAAAAAAAAACATTGATCAAAGCAAACTACTGTTTAAAACAATAGTTAAATAAAAAGCAAAAATTAAGCTTACACAACAACTTCATAAATTTTCATGATGATTAATGTATTAATGCATAAAGAACAAACAGACATACTTTCAATTTTATATATATGCAATATTTATTTAGCATGATGACTCGAATGCAAATTACAAAAGACAGTATCAATATAACTTTAAAAACCTGCGTTATAGATCAATTTTTTAAAATTCGTATAAAGAAATTTTTATTATTTTTTATGAATTCATAAATAAAAAAAAATAATTTTAATGGTTTAACAACAATATTGAGTACATTTTAATGGTATTTAATAAAAATTAAAAAAAACAATAAAAAAATATGTACCACAACCAGAAGTTGAACTTACTACCTACAGCACATCAGTCGAGCACGATATCCACAACGCAATTTTAAACGTTAAGAAATGATAGATTGATAAATTGATAAATGATGGAAATGCTGACGGATCAGCATAACTTACTACCTACAGAAAAATCTGTGTGCGCCAAAAGAAGTTTTCACTTCAAAAATTATATTAAAATATAAGCAATATTATTTTAAAAATCTTCATCATCCAATTCATTTCCAAGAACTGGATACTGTGGTTCTGATGCAAGCTGTTGTTCTGTTTCACTTTCATTTTCTGTGTCATTTGCACGATTTTCCTGATCATCGGTGGTTATGACACATTCTTCATCACGAGGTGCATCACTCGGTTGAATATTTGTACAGATGTCCCCCTTACTGCAAAAACAACTTAATGAGCAATACATGCTATTTTTTCGACACCCACAAGCTCGTCCGCATCCAGTTTTACATGAACACATAATGACATTTAAAATGTCTTTAGGAGCTGGAGAAGATAACATTCGAGTAGGGCATAAGTCACCATCAATAATTTTCCACCCCCAATCAGTAGGATTTAATTCTTGTAATAAGCCTTGATAAAAACCAATCCACGTTGGAACTTGGAAATACACCCTTTAAAGATGTTCTTGAAAACCATCAACAGATGGAGGTAAACTAGCAAGATTAACAGATGTCCTTTTCGTAGATTTTATATTTGCAGATGTTTTTGCGCAAAAAAGGTTAAATCTGTACTTGTTAAGTTGCTGACTCGGGTTCAAATCTTTTTCGTCTGTTGTTGGTTTATATTTATATAATTGTAACAAGCACTTTATTCCTGAATCTAATATTTCTTCAATATTTGTTACGCGCTGCTTAAATACAACTGCATATTCACGTAACTCTTTTCCCTCTAAATTATTTTTGTTCAAAGTTTCAAAAAAGGATTTTTTCCTTTGTTAAAAAACCTGGATGTTGTATCACATCCCGTAAAAGAGTGGGCAAACAAGATATGATCTTTGACGTTGGCGTTTTGGTCATCGAGACTTCTAGTAGATAATAGTTTTGGTGGGTCTGTTCCACTACTACTTTTAGGCTTCAAAAAATAAATAGTTTGATTTTCAAAAACAGTCGGAGATGATGTTTCACTGGCCGCACTAACGTCAACTCCTCCTGACAAAGCTATTAAAATGATAAGTAAATCAATATCTTCTGACACTACAACTATTTCCTTATTAGCATACAAATCGCTACTAATAGCTTGAGTAGCAATCGTATATTCATTTTTTGAAACCTAAAAGTAGTAGTGGAACGGAGCGTATACAGTTCCGTTTTATCTTTATTGTCTTAAATAAAATATTTAAAATTTATTACTTTCAAAAACTTACAATAAAAAAAATTATAAATCTCATTTTTTTTTCTTAATTAAAATTATTCAATATTTATAACAAAAAATGTATTTTCAGGGACATTAAAAAAATATATAAAATTTTGTATGCTACGCAGTAAAATAAAATTATTTTATTAATATTTTTGGTTTTTTTTGAGGATAATTTTTATTATAATTTGATAACTCACAATCATCATTGAAAAAAAAAGTTAAAAGCAACAAAAAAATATGGAGGGGCTGAAATCTCACAGCTCTGAGATATCAAGACTTCGGTTTGGGTAAAGGATTTTGATATAGTTTTCGGCAAAAAACATTCACGAGGACATGGTTTTTAGTTTTAATTTATTACAAAACTAACACGAAACATCAATACGTTCCCGGAAAATTATAATCAAAATTCCAAAAATATTGTTAAATTAAATAAAATCAAACTTTTTCAAAATGTCAAAAATATTCCAAAAATTAGAATAAAATCAAATATTTAAACCTTTTCTAAATTCCGATAATATTCCAAAAATTCTTAGATATTCAAACTTTTCCAAAATTCTAAAAATTATTACAAAATCAAAAATTAAAACTTTTCCTGAAATTCTAAAAGTATTGCAAAAATTATTACAAGATCAATAATACAAACTTTTTCCAAAATTCCAAAAATATTTCAATAACTATAACAAATTCAAAAACTTCCGTGTCAAAATTCTAAAAATTATAATAAAATCAATAATTTAAAATTTTTCAAAATTCTAAAAATATTCCAAAAATTCTTACAAAATCAAAAAATGAAACTTTTTTCAATATTCTAAAAATATTGCAAAAAATTGTAAAAAAATCAAAAATTGAAACCCTTTTCAAAATTCCAAAAATATGCCAAAAATTACAATGAAATCAAATATTTAAACTTTTTCTGAATTCCAATAATAATCCAAAAATTCTTAAAAATTCAAACTTATTCCAAAATTCTAAAAATATTGCAAAAATTATTACAAAATCAAAAATTTTTTCAAAATTCCAAAAATTATAATAAAATCAAAAATTAAAAATTTTTCAAAATTCTAAAAATATTCCAAAAATTCTTACAAAATCAAAGATTAAAACTTTTCCCGAAATTCTAAAAATATTGCAAAAATTATTACAAAATCAAAAATACAAACTTTTTTAAAATTCCAAAAATATTTCAAAAACTATAACAAAGTCAAAAATTTCCGTGTCCAATTTCATTTTCAATTACATCTACGTCATAAAAACAGCTACATTTTTTTCCAAAAAATTGGCTAAAAAATAAATGAAATCATTTTTTGACACACTTGACAACATTTTTTTCACAAACTTATAATGCCATAATTCTCAATAATAATAACAAAATTTCATTTCAAACAAACAATTTTATTTTTTTCCAAAAAGTTGGGTAAAAAAATAAATAAAAATCTTTCTTTTGACTCACTTGACAACATTTTTTTGACAAACTTATAATGCCATCATAATCTCAATAATAATAATAAAATTTCATTTCAAACACACAATATTATTATTTGCCAAAAAATTGGGTGAAAAAATAAATAAAAATCTTTCTTTTGACTCACTTGACAACATTTTTTGACAAATTTATAATGCAATAATCTAGTTTTCGATCTCACATACCAATCCCTACCATCAAGATTTCTCCAAATTTAATGTTCCTACTCGTAATCACTTAAAATGAACGTTTCTTAACCCGTTAAGGACGACATTTTATTTTTGAATAAAACTTTATTTATTTATTAATAGTCCAGTAAATAAAGGTTAAAAGGTCGCAAAAATCCTGTCGCGGACGGGACCTGGCGGAAATTGTTGGTCTTACCGAGTACTTTGACGTGAGCAAAATTACCTTGTGGTTCCGACCCTGTGAGCCTGGAAAATGGCCCTCAAAGTGTCAGAAGTAGTTTCCGAGCTATATCTCCGGAAATATGGCAGTTAGGGCCATTCTTGTTTAGCCAAAAATGAAGGTGAGCTAATTATCTACAGAAATGGTCCTATTCATTTTTATCGTAAACCCGATAGTTTCCGAGATAACGGACTCGAACCGTATCCTGCATTTTTCTCTTCATCATGGAGCCAGAACGCCGCTGTACACTATTTACTAAGGAGCGGCGGACAAATTAGCGGATAACTCGGTCAAAATTCAATATTTTTCGATGATTCAAAATTCATGTGAAAGAAAAAACCCGTACCTGTCACATCCTGTGATAAAATTCCTGTTATCACGTTTGTAAGCGAGTACAAACGGCGGTCAAAGTTTCTTTTTATCCGGTTTTCTGACGCTGTTTTAAATTTATTCATATTTTTTTTAAAAATTGTGTTTTTATATGTTTCTTTCTTGATTATTGTACCTGGGGGGGTCTTGAAACATCTCAGAAAGTTTGCCACAGTGGCTTTTTCGCACTTTTAAAAAAAAGGGAATTTATTAATTTCCATTTTGAGGACTTTCATGGAGTTTCGGAAAGTCCGCGGAAAATCATTAATAAAAGATTTATTGTCTATTGAAGTGCCTCATAAGTTACACCAATTTGTAGCTTAAAATGTCTAGTTTCCGATCGTATTTTCCAAATTGTTTAGAAATTTCCAGGGCTCTTTAAAAGTTGATTTTACGCCCACACGGGAAAAAACTAGCCAAATTTTTCAGACACTTTTTTTTCTTTCCGAGGAATGTTTTGGGTATTGTTACTTATATAAAAGTAAAGCTGAGGTTCTCAGCTTTCCATTGATATAAATAATGTCATTGTTTTTAATCCACAAAAAAAAAAATAGAAAAAGTTTCTCTGAAATTATTTATGATAATTTCCTCTTTTTTTCTGCTTCACGTGGTGGCGCGTATATTACGTGTATAATATCGGTCCGCGCAGGCGCGAACACATGGCACACACACACTGGCTTCATGCGTCCCTCGTGGACTTATATTGTTATTGTTTATCGTCAACAATAGTACATTATGATACTAGGACGTAAAGCTAAAGATTTTGGACGGATGTGGAGTTTGCAAATCGAGGCGCTAGCCGAGATTTACACCCACATTAAGTCTAAAATAGCTTACGTCCGCGCATCATATACTATTTTTTATTCGCCGCAAGCAAAATATTTTAAGAAAATTTGTTTATACTAAATTAAAATTATAAATTTTCATAAATTTTAAAATAAAAATATGTGGAACAAGTACCTTTGACAAAATATTTATAATTTTTTTCAAATTATTGTGTAGCTATGACAACAAATGATAACAACTATTTTAATTGGATAATGAAGTTTTGAATTTAAGGGTTGCTTTGATAAAAAATTTTATTTTTCATAGAATTTAAACAAATGCAAATGCTTTTTACTTTTTTGGACGTAGCTATGACAACAAAATAAATAGTTGAAAAGTGATACTTTAAAGCCGCAAATCACAGTAATTAAGTAACACTTTAATATGTAGGTGAATAAAAAAACATTTTGTAGACCATTTGGTTGCTGAAAATTTTCTGTTTTGTTGGAAATCAATATTTATAAAAAAAAATCTGGACAAAAAGTGGACTTTTGGAGCAAATAATTTGGTGCTGTTTAAAAGTTAGTGTTGCTGTTTCAATTTTTGGAGCAAGGGTAAGGAACAGTTAATCTCTTTGATTGTCCCAGAGGTAAATTTGTTGAGCATTACAATGCTGGAACAACTTTATCATAAATGAGTGCAAGTTGAAGTTTGAAAAATTATAAAAGTGCTTGAACATGAAGATGAGCTGAACTAAAGTTCGCGAAAAAAAAGTTTACGAAAAACATCTTGCGAAAAAGTTTGCCAAAATCACCTAGAATTAGCACAAGAGGTCGATAACCATATCGAGAAAATATTGAGCACCCTTTAGAGGTTTCAACTTATGTAAGACAGCACAGCCAGGAGTTCAAGAAGCCGTAAGGTGGAAAAATTGTTTTTGCACAATTTCTATGAATTTGCGAGTGGCCATCCGGCACTCGTAAGCTTTATGATGAAATAAAAAGAAGTTGGATCCTTATTTCCAGAAAGAAAATTAAATTTTCCTTCTCAATATTTGCACGACGACTGATCCTTCCTATGCTCCTATATGGCCGCGATAATTTCGCAAATACAACGAGGAAGCCATTGTCATTTGCAGGTCAAATTTTTCAGGCCAAAACATGGAGCTGTGGATATTTCCAAGCCCTCAGTTCTCAAATTTGATGAGAATCTGGCGTTTTTTCATGGTCTCAAATTTGACAATTTTTCACTACCCGTTTTTGCAAAAAGTATCAATGTTGCGAAAAAAATGATTAGGACCATTTCTGTAGATAATTAGCTCACCTTCATTTCTGGCTAAACAGGAATGCCCTAACTGCCATATTTCCGGAGGTATTGCCCGGAAACTACTTCTGACACTTTGAGGGCCATTTTCCAGGCTCACAGGGTCGCAACCCCAAGGTAATTTTGCTCATGTCAAAGTACTCGGTAAGATCAACAATTTCCGCCAGGTTCCGTCCGTGACAGGATTTTTGCGAGCTTTTGATCTTTTTCGACCTTTATTTACTGGACTATAACATTCCATATATAAAACAAGAAAAAATAATGAAAACATTTTTTTTTGGAAAATTCATAATGAAAACTTCGGAAAACTGTGTTGCTTTTAAGCAACGTTCGGCCTACAATGATTTATTTTTCTCACTTTCATTTTTTGGTATGATAAGATGAAAAACGTTTAACACAAAGACCTACATCACATTTTGGACAAAATGTTGAGACAATTGATTTGCATTGACTGCCGGCACATCTTCTTCTCTTTTTATTAGCTATGGTTTGGATCAAGTGTTTCCCACCATCAAAACGGTAACCAAATTCCTTTGATACACGACCTAAACTTTTCTTTGCGTTTCCATAAGTTGTCAAATATTCGCCAACAACAGGTCTTCTAAACTCAAGATTTGAAATAGAATTACCAGAATTTTTGAATTGAATCCACGCGTTATTCATTGCTACGTCAAACATCCAAGTCAAAAGTGGCCAATACCATTTTTTGTTTCGAATTCCAATCCGGTAATGATTTACATCTTCATCCATTCGATCGGTTCCACCCATGTTTTTATTGTATTGAACAATAGCATTTGGGCATTTGACATTCAATATTTTCTTTTCAGATGAACTATAATGCTTGACGTATATTGCAGGTTCATATCCGTATGCATTTGAAATAATTGTTACCACAGAACTATCCTTCCACTGCATAATGTTTATTGAGTCTTCTGAACTTTTTCTTGTTAAATATTTTCCAGGCTCCAACTTATTATATTCCGATTTGTTGAAAACATTGCAATTTTTTGGGATTCGATTTTTTCTCATGGTCCTAGTCCCACGATATCCTTTGTTATTCAAATGTGACACAAGGTTCACGCTTGAAAATAAATTGTCGAAAAAAAATGAGTAATTTAATTCAGGATTTTTAATTTGATCAACCATTTTCACAAAAACTGCAGCTGGTTTCCCAAAAGTTTTCTCATAAATTGTGTATGTTTCGTTAGATTTGCCTGTGTAGATTTCAAAGTTTACTAAGTATCCTGAGGTTTCATTTAAACACCACGCCTTATAACCAAAACGAATAGGTTTTCCTTTAATAAATTGTTTACAACTATGTCGTCCAAAATATTTAATCATGGATTCGTCATATGATAAATTTTCTTGAGGAATAAAATTTTCAGAGAAATTTCTTTGAAGTTTTTTAATAAGCGGACGTAATTTCCATAATTTGTCGGTTGAATCAGGACAACTTACATCACAGCAATGTATACTTCTAATGATTGAGAGAAAACGATCTCGACGCATTGAGTTTACAACTAACAAGTTCTGTAAATCCATTTCAGAGCTCCAATATAATTTTCGAGATGGTAAAATATTATAGCCTGTTAAAAACAAAATTCCAATTGCGCATTTTAATTCATTGATTGACAAGTTCAACTGCTCATTGTATTTGTATAATGCATAGCGATTTGTTTGATCTACGAATTTTTCAAATATGTCGTTTGTCATAAACATTTCAAAAATGTGATAGGGTTGCGTATTCCTAAACTTTTCAAAAATTGGTTGTGGAAAATCATTTTGCACATTAATTATGGTTTCATCTTCCCATATTCTATTTATATTACTATGAAATGGTTTCTCAAAATTTCCAATTGATACAGGTTCTAGGGATGGACCGTTATCAATTACCTCGATTTCCACAGGTTCACTCATAAATTCATTATCTTCAAATTGAATACCCGAGTAATCACTAAATCGAACTTCGGCATTGGCAAGAAGCTGATTTTTTGAGAGGTTGTCAATTTTTCCTGGACCACCTTCTTCTCCCGAATCTTCATCTGATAAATTATTTACATCTGGCGGCTGAATTATAATTTCGCTTACATTTCCTATATCTTCTTCCTCCAAAAAAGCAATAACTTCTTCAAGTGTGAGGTTTCCGCTAAACTTAATTTGTTTTAAATCTTCAATTGATATAAAATTGCTGAAAAAAGTCCAGAAAGAATATATATTATAAATTTGTCAAATAGGCCGAACGTTGCATTTATGCAATTGCCAAAAAATCAAAAAACACACAATTGACCGAACGTTGCTTTGACGCAACGCAAACTTAAATCATGTTTTTTTTAATTATTTAGCACTGATCACTTGTTTTAAGTTCACAAAATTAAAATTTTATGCTTTTTAATTAGTTTTATAAAAAAAATGCACATTTTTCAGATCGTTTTATCACTTAAAATTAAAAAATTACCTCATCATTTTTTTTAAGTCATCAACAAATATTCACCTGTACTTGTATTAGTAATTTTTCTAAATATTTTAGCACTTTTTCTAATAAGAAATTAATTTCTAAAGGAAATAACCATATTTTCAAATTATTTCATAGCAGTTTGTGAAAATTACGAATATTTATTGTAGTGTTGCGTGTAAGTAACGTTAGTCCGAAACGGGTTAAGCCAAAAATATGAAAATTTGCTATTTTTGACACACATGATGATTTTTTTGACACACTTCCGGTACAGTTATCAAACACAGCGTCCTTTCGGACTTATAATTCCTTGCGCATCCTTTCGGACCTGTCCCTTGTGTATACCTATTTATAGAAAAAAAAAATTTTGAAATCCCTCCAGTGGTTTTCCCAGCAGCGTACATAATGACGGCCGGCCAGCCAGCCAGCCGGCAGACAGACATACATTTTTTTTTTGCTTTTTTAGAATCAGGCAGGAAGTCCTGAAACGTCGAGAAATGTCAAAAAAAGTGGGGGTAAGAATTTCACTTTGAGCTCATGAATGTAATACTTAGGTCTTTCAGACCGAAATAATATTAATTTACAGCTTAAAACTAAATAATATTACTTCCAGGAGTTTTTCATAATTTTCCGACTAAATAAATTTTTTTTATTATTTTAAATATCAAATTTGACATTAAAGTCACCAAAACATGTATTATTATTTAATCGTACTTAAATTTTTCAAATTTTTTTATCAGAAATTTTTTTTTTTGCTATTTTCCTAGAAAATAGAAAATTTTTCTTAAATATAAATATCAAATTTGAGGTCAGTGACCAAAAAAAACACGACAAAATTACCTGCACCTACTGAAGCGCAGTAAACTCGCATTAAAAATTTATACATTCATCTATACAACATTTAAATTTTAAATAAAAAATTAAAATTTTTTATTCGGAAAATTTTTTTTGCCATTTTCCGGGAAAATAGAAAATTTTCTTCATTATAAATATTAAATTTGAGATCAGAGAATAAAAAAAAACACTAAAACGATATATTGCATGGTTTTGCAATCATAATTTTCCAAATTTTCCAAATAATTTTCACAGTTTTCCAATACTTTTTAAAGATTTTTACTTTTTGAGTGAAAATTCGTTGCCAGCGTACTTAAAAACATTGAAAATGATATGCAACTCGTAATAATACTCTAAAATTAGAAATTCGGTAAAATTTTCTCGATTTTTCGCTTTTCACGTTATTATTTTGAAAAACTGAAGTCGGATTCGTAATCAGCGACCAAAAAAACGTATAGGAACCTATTTTCAGGCTAAAAAACGTATTATTTAAAAAATTATAAATCGACAAAAATATTTTATTTTGATAAAAGGTATATTAAGGGGTAGTAAAATAAGGGAGGTCGACCACCAACTTTTTATAACCGACGAATGATCCTGAGGGTATAAATAACATGTTATAAAAGAAAATTTTCGATTTAAAAATGTAGTTTTCATTATAATTAATTCTCCCCTTTACAGACTGTACTAATTAGTCCGGATGACATTTCAAACTGAACTAAAAGGATTGACCTACCTCACTTACAACATATCTCTTAAGGGTTTCTAGATAACAAATGCTAAAAAACGGTCAGAATCATATTCATCCTTTATCGATCGCAAAACTGATTGAAGCACTTTTTCTCTATTGGCACTTTTTCTCTATTAGTCCAAATTAAAAACGGTCCTGTGCTAAAACAAACTTAGACAGAAGTACAAAATTAAGTACATACTACGAGAGTACTACGACAAGTAGTTTCACAAAGTGGAGTTCGCTCATCATTACTATTCAATCGCTCCCTAAACCGTCTATCTACATCACCAGAAGGAATAGACGAAATAAAACTCATCCGTTTCTTCTCGAGAAATATTTCTCGAGAAGAAACACTAGAGATGATCAAGCTACTGAGGATTACGATAAGCTTACATACAAAACTAACCTACAAAACCTTCACACCAAAGCTGTTGAAGTGACTGTTGAAATTATGCATGGAAAACTATCACAAATCGCTGCTGAATAAATTCAATTACGTAACCTCAACTCTAACGCGATTAATATCTAACAAATTATTAGCAAGTGTTCCGTATGTGAAGGCACCCCAAATAATATGAACAACTTATTCAAATGATTAGATGACTTATTGAATGCAATTATTTACGATACTGGAATTGGGTTGGGTGAAGTTTGCTGGATTTTTTAAGCAAAGAGGCCTACTCACTTCATACAGACACCGGTAGTGGATCTCAATTAGGTTTGAATTAATATTTTTAGTCTTGAATATTTGAGTTTTGTTTTTCACTAATAGCAGTATCTATGTTACTGATGTGTGTCACCCCACAACGCCCCCTGTTAGTGATAGGAATTTTGTAAACAGTTTGACAACGATTTAACAAACAATTTTATTTTTGCTACAAACCACCATTTCATACTCAACATTCTAATATTTTTATATGTTTCACATACGAAATTTGTATTTATTATTTTAATGTTAGATAATTACTCAATTACGCTGAAGCTTGCTTTAATTTATGATTTTTGGCATGAGAAGAGAAGTAAAAACAGAAATTTTATTGTAATTTAAATTTTTTGGGTGTTGTCTTTTGTTATATTTATTTAAGAAAATTAAATGAAGTAAGAATAAATTATAGGAAGATGTTAGTTCATCAAATTAATTATATTGAAATAAATTTTTTTTTATGTTGATGAGTTAACGGAAGTAAATTATGAAATTTTGTTAAATTAATTGAATCTGAATAATATTAGGTTTTTTTAAAAGTTAAAACATTAACCCATTACAATTTTTTGTCTAGACCATATTTTCTTTTTATAATTCATTGACAGAAAGTTTTCAAAACTTTAAATTTTCATTATAAAATTTTCAATGAAAATGAATAAAAGACAAAAGTTATTCAATGATAATGGTTTCATGTTACCATCGAGGGAAGTATTTTTTTTTTTAACAGAAGGAAATTACTTAAACAATGAAATTGTTTTAATTGTGAAATTTTTCTTTTATTATTTAAATTTATAAGAATAATTTGTTCTTGGGAGGAACAACCGATTAACTAGAGTAATTTTTCTTTGATCTCACCGTTTGATGGTGATCGAAAAACTCAATCAAAACCAATAGTTTGACTAATCTGATAAATAATTATCGAATCACAACCAAGGGTCATAACAATTAATAATTATACTAAGAAAGCTAACACAACAACAAACTCTGTTCTATGAGAAATATTATTTTGAATAATCAACAAAGGAAATTAAAATTAATTATTTGTTGTTTGATCTTATAATGAATTCTTATCGCCTCTATGGCTGTTGTCGATGTAATAAATCATAGATAAATTTTACCTTTAAGGTAAGGTTGAATGACTTTATATTCTTTTCTTTGAGTTATGTTGAGCGTTTTATAATTGATAGCGAAAATATATATATATCCTGTTGAAAGAAGATTTTGGTGGTAAATTGATTAGTGGATTATGTTGTAATTTATTTTTTGTTTGTAAATCAACACTGTTCAGCTACGTTATTATTATAAAGCAATAGATAACTTCATCTTTGATTTTATTTATCTTGTTAATGATTGAAAAAATAATAACTTTGACATTTCATTTCGATAATAATATAAATGTTAATTTTTTGTTTTGATTACGTGTTTTTGTTGTGTGTGAAAGAACACTGTCACCTATGTTACCTTAACAACATTTATGATACTGATTAATTTTGGTTGGATCTAGTTTGCTGAAGAAAAAAACGTTAAGAAAAAAAGTTGATTGTTATATGTTAACTTATACCGGTATTGTGTTTGATGCATACAGAAACCATTCTTATGTGAGTTATTTTTTAACAATAAAGGTTGCTTAGTGCTATTGACATATCAATCTTTTATGTCTTTAAGATGGTAGATTCCCATGCTTGCGCCTTTAGGGTCTTCAATTTCATAAGCGACATTCCCTATGGCTTTTCTTATTCTGGTTTTCGTGAATTTTTTGGGCGAATTTAGATGTGAATTTGTTAGAAGCCTTACTCTGGGTAAAATTTCTAGCGAAAACCTCTTGTTGGGGTAAAAACTTTCGAGGACGACTACGCAAGTTGTATTGAACCGAGTTGCGGTTGTAAGCCATTCTTAATTCGGTTAGTACCTTTTCTTGAGCCATAGTCATAATCTCGGGCTTGGACCGTATAGCTAAATGATTTTGACTGAGAGAATGCAGGTTTTTAATGAGAATATAGTCCGAACCATGAGAAACCATGTGCTGCCCAAATACCAAGAAGTGGGGAGAAAATTCAGTTGATCCATGCTTTATATTCCTAAGGCAACATATTACCTTGTCTAAATGCCGATCCCAATTCTGATCCCTTTACATAGGATCGTATGGCAGCCAAAATGGTACGGTTTACTCTTTCCGAGGCATTGGACTGGGGGGGAGTACTTCGGTGTGAAAACATGATCGACCCCATACTTAGAAAGCAGTCTGGATAGAAGATGCGACTCAAACTGTTTCCCGTTGTCAGTCCAAATCGACTCAGGGACCGAAAATGTCAAAAAAACCTCCCGTTCGAGAAAATCACATAGAGCTTGAGCTGTGGCTTGACGAATGCATTTAGCAACAACAAATTTGGAAAATTTATCTAATACTATTATTATACTGGTTTTTCCGTTTTTTGAACGTGGATATGGGCCCAAAAAGTCAATATAAATCCGTTGCCATGGTCGTACTGTTTCGACGAAATCCCCCATAGGAGGTCTGGTCACGAAATTGACTGCTTTCGACATTTTGCATACCTCGCAATGGCGAACGTATTCTTAAATATCAGCGGCCATACCTTTCCAATAGCACAGCCTTTGCACACGCTCGATTACTTTTGCTGCCCCAATGTGAGCGGAAGATGGCGGATCATGAGCCTGCTGAATAAGGTTATGCTTTAATTTGGACGGAACCACCAATTTCCACTCTGGTAAGTCGGTCTCTGAATATCCTATTCCAGGAGAAAAATTAATATATAAGCGACCATCCATGATTTGTACATTGGCCCTTTGGATCCTTTCCTCAGATATGCTTTGTATTAAGTCGCAATATTCTTTGTCTCCAAAAGCCGGATCATTGAGGTCTGTGTTCAGCGCAGATTCATCGCTTTCCTTGCATTCAGGGTTTGTATCAAATTTACATAGTGCATCTACGTGCATGCGCGATAATGCGTCAGGAACCGTATTTTGAGCTCCTTTTCTAAGCTCTACAGAGAAATTAAATCCTTGGAGCTTTAAGCTCCACCTCGCTAAGCGCCCGGATAGATCACGTTGGCTCATGAGCCATTTAAGGCTAGCGTGGTCCGTAATAATGGTAAAAGGCAGTCCCTCAACATAAGCTCGAAACTTTTTAATGCTTAGCACCGCTGCTAAGCATTCGAGCTCAGTGACACTGTAATTTTTCTGAGCCCTATTTAGTTTTTGGGAGAAGAAAGCAATCGGATGCTCGTCACCTTCATCAGTGCGTTGGAACAAAACGCTTCCAACCCCACTCGTGCTAGAGTCACACTGAACGTAGAAATGTTTGGAGAAATTTGGGGTGGAGAGCACTGGTGCAGATGTCAATGCTGTCTTCAACGTATCAAAGGAATCCTGAGCATCTTTAGTCCAATAAAATTTTTGTCCATTTTTCAATAAATCGGTCAAAGGAGCTGACAAGGTTGAATAATTGGCAATAAATCGCCAGCACCAGCCAGTAACACCCAAAAATCTGCGGATGTAACGTACCGTCTTTGGAATGGTAGAGGTGGCTATCGCCTCGATTTTATCTGAATCTATACGCAGACCATCTTTACCAACTATGTATCCAAGATACTTTATTTCCTTCATACAAAATTTGCTTTTTTCGATATTAATCGAAAGATTTGCTTTAATAAGTCGGTCCGCAATATCGGTTAAGAGAGAAAGATGCTCATCGAACGTTGATGATGTGACCAGTAAGTCGTCTAGATACACTGATACCCTATCATGCAGATGGTATGGGATCACCTTATACATCAATCGACACAGAGTCTGAGGAGTGTTACACAGTCCAAATGGCATTACCTTAAATTGATAAAGGGGTCGCCCAGGAACTGTAAACGCAGTCTTCTCGCGAGACTCTGTGTCGAGTGGAATTTGCCAAAAGGCGTCCTTTAAATCAAGGCTGGAGATGTAAATGGTTTTATTTAGACGACTTAGCAATCCATCAATCAACGGCAATGGGTAGGCGTCCTTTTTGGTGATTTTCTTAATCCTGCGGGCATCTAAGTAAAGCCTCGCCTTGCCACTTGCTTTCCTTACCAACGCAATCGGAGAAGACCATGCACTCTGACTTTCCTCTATTACTCCCAAAGTTAACATCTGGTCTAGTTCTGCATACATTACCGCTTCAACCGCAACGATCTGTCATATGACTCTTTGTATGTGCATTAATCATTGAGGAAGGATGTAAGCCGCATGAGCAAAGAACATGCCACTAGCTGGATTATTGGCAACCACATTTAAGTTTTATTTATGCAAATTATAAAAAAACAAATTTGCTGTTTACTTTTTATTTTATTTTTAGTTTTTTCTATCTTATCATGAAATAGTAGCCTATGACATATTTTATATGTGATAGGATTTATTGTTTAGTTATTCCTTCGATAAAAAAAATATAAAAAAAAACAAATTTGCGTCCATCAACACCTTAAAACGCATGTTGTTGTGGAACCTTGGTTTGAAAGGTTTCTATGTGTTGTTGTGACACATTTGTAATTTCTACCACGCAACACATGCTATTGGTCTATGCAAAGCGTGTAGAGAAACTTTTAACTAACTTAAATGACAATCGTATGGATAGTGATGATTAGAATTTTGGAAAATTAAATGAAGCAACTACATAAGCATGCGAAGAAGAAACTTGCTCGAAATTAAACAATCATTCACCAAAAAATTATTTATTCATTACAATTTCATTTCTCCTAAATCTGAAAAAAATAGTCACAGTAAAAGTTTTCACTGTAACTGATGCTATTACTCATAAAATTCCTACCTCATATGATACTCCTCCTATTAATATAAAATAGTATCGATTGCCTTAATCAACCAAATTTCATATCAATGAGCAAGTTCAACAGATGTTTAACGATAATATAATCGAAAATTCCAAGAGTCTTTGAAGCTCTCCAATATTTTCTGTTCCAAAAAACTCTGTAAAACACGAAAAAAAAATGGCGAATTGTTGTAGACTACAGTAAGTAAATGAAATAATAATTAGCGACATATATCCCTTACCATCTAACTATTGGTGAAATTTTAGAACTGCTTTGAAATTAAAAATATTTTAGCATCATTGATCTTAAAAATGGTTACCATCAAGCTGCATTGGATGATAAGGACAGAGAAAAAAAAGCATTTTGTACCAATTTAAAATTTTAATTTATTAGAGGCCACATTTTACAAACAAATTAAGATAAATGTCAGTTCCGACAAAAAGAAATCAATTATTTAAGACATGTTATAACTTCTTCCAGCATAAATCCGGATTCAGAAAAGATAGAAGCCATAAAAAATTATCCGATTTCTCGTTGTGCCAAAGAAGTCAAATCTCTTTTGGACTCCCTGACTTTTATAGGGGATTTATTGCAAATTTTTTTGCAAGCTCTAACAAATTTGTTAAGAAAAGATACGAAATTTGTAATGAAGAGCTTTTCTATTGGCTAACCAATGAAGCAGCATAGCAGGTCGCGTAATTAATTAAGGTTTTATTTTTGTGCTCCAGCTAATCACAGTATGGAGTTCGAATGGTAAACCCTGCTGCTCCAATACAAATGCAGACATGTACGCGAATTACGTGAATATACAGAAATGGATAAAGTACAAATAGAAAATATGAGACTCTGGCGACCCCTTTGGCGAAAGCACGGCGATCAGCACGTTCAACCCCATATTCAATCCCACACGCCCACACTTTCACGCCTCATGCACGCTCACATCCTCCCACACACCCACACTTTCATCCAAACACCCACGCCCACATACACACTCATACAGCGAGGCAAGACAATTAATCCCAAAGACACATTGCATTTACAGTAAATGGTATGTGGCTGATTGTTGGATAGAATTTTAGGATAACAGACAAATTGACAATTATGCACAGCTGTTCGCGGCTTGAAAACATTCAGTGCAATTATGGTTAGAGGCAACGAAAACTATATGAAAATATGACTATAGATTATGGATGAACGAGAAATTATTATAAGCTACGCGTGGTAAGTAAAAGTGTGATTTATGAGAAAACAGACATTATATGAATCTGGAACTATACTGCCCTATGTTATCATTCTCCAGTCTACATAACAAATTCGTTTCGGATGAATTTTTTAACGAATCTCTTATAAAACTGCTATAGACTGATTTTTCATAACTATTTACGATAACTTCCGTTGCTAGTGATATGGTAATTATAGCTATTTTATCTGTGGATCTCGACAGAGTTATTGATCTTCCAATCGCTTATGTATGTACGGTTCTGAATAATGCCGAAAAAGTTATTCAGCAATTGAAAAAGAGGTCCTGAAAATAGTGTGGCCTGTTAGTCAATTTAGTCCGTATGTATTCGGTCACAAATTCAACATTTTCAATGATTGCAAACCATTGTTTTGGTTGTGCAAAGTCAATAATCCATCCTCCCAACTGTTTAAACCTTGAAAGGTGAACCAAAATGCAGATTCTTATACCTCGGCTTTATAACTCTATATCTGGGCTTTTAATCGTTGAGGAAGACAGTTCGTGGAGCTGTGGGTCGAGAATGGGTCTTAAAAGATTTTTATGTTTTGCCACTTGTGACAAAAGTAGAACTTTTCTTACCGTTTGACTGATACTAGTTGAAAAACATTATAAATATCAACTGGCTTGTTTTTCGAGTCAGACCAGCACGATCCTTAAAACTAAAAACAGAAAATTGTTTTTAGAGTCATTGGACTGATTTAATGAGCAAATAGCGAGGCAAACTCCAAAATTCTAAATTTTATACATCCAAACACAACTTTTCACCTACAAATAGAAAGGAACCGCCGTTGTACTCCCAACTCTTTTTATTTAAAAAATTAGGGTATACTTACCTTAATTGGTAAATCTTTTATGAATTTTGATTTTTAGGACCGGTAATAACTTATTACGACTTAACCTAGTTCATTATAATCCGGCCCTGATTCAATATTTATTACAAGGGATGAGATAGGTCTTTGCACTCCGGGCACATTCGAACAAATAGGACGAGTGTCTAATAGTGAAATCAGGTATGATTTCTTATAGAGGTCGGGTGCAAACACCTTATCTGGACTTAACTTCTGGACCTAACACCTTGATCCGACCCAAATCAAAATATGGTATGCTTGAACAAAATGCTTGTCAGGATAGTTAAACTGTCACTGTCGGGATAGTGAAAGATACGTAGTCTACTTCAAAAATTAAGATCTTGAGGTGTAGTTCATTAATTGCAAATATTGCATGATTTTTCAGACTGAAATATTCACCAGATATGCAGTATCGAATTGCAGAAGTAGTCTGGCCAGGCCATTAATATTTTTACTAATACCCAGGCTTAAGTCTCCTTAAATTATGTGAGAATTACGAACACGTATCACTGGTAAAGATACCAGTGATATGTGGTAAAGATACCAGTGATATGTGGTAAAGATACCACTACAACTATAAATTGTTATGTCGAACAGTAAGGACAAATTAGCAGCATTTATTTCGATGCATTCATTCTAAATGGAGTACAGTTACCGTTAACAGAAATACATGCGCTGGTGGAGTAGTGCAACAAGAAAAAGTGTCTCTTATCATCGGGTGTGATGCAATCAATCAGAACGAGACGTGGAGAAGTATGGATACAAGTCAGAGAGGTGAGTTTCTGTTTGAATATTTAATTTCAACTAGGAAAACATCCACCTTTGTCACACGAGCAAGACAGAAAGTGTTAGATCTAACGGTAGGAAGTATTGGTTTAGAATAGTTCATATAGAAATCGAGAGTCCCAAATGAAACCGCCTTGTCGGATCATAGAATGATTCTATTTGAACTAAATAGTACGAAAAAGGAATTGCCCCCGATTTGGCAACTTGGGAACACAAGGTAGAACCAATTTTAAGACAATCTTAAAGAATATCTTCAACTAGTAATAGCTAGAGAGACAGTAAAACACTATTCCGCGCTGGACTGCAGAGGGACGCATTTTTGGAGGTGGAAAAAATTGTCTAAGACAATACACAAGCAAAGAGGCCCTTTAATAGAGCAAAACAATCCCGAAACTGGAAATTATACCAGCGTGTCTACCCCCTACAATAAATAAATCAGGACGATTAAGATGGATAGCTTCAGAACCTTCTGTGACAATATCTCTGCAAAACATGTAACGGCTACAGTACATACAGCTCTGGTGAAGAACGGTGAGTTAAAATTTCGTTTAGAATGGCGGATGAAACGCATACGAA
This sequence comes from Diogma glabrata, assembly GCA_963693315.1. NCBI lineage: Eukaryota > Metazoa > Arthropoda > Insecta > Diptera > Cylindrotomidae > Diogma > Diogma glabrata. The sequence continues at coordinate 397,251,198 of OY856187.1, forward strand.
GGACGAGCAACAAAGAGCTGCTCTTCTTCTAGAAACATACTTTTCCAAAGCTATAAACGAGTTTGCAGAAGACGTGAGTAGGAAGAAACGTAAAAGACTAAGCCCAGAGGACTGGAAGGTGACTGCCTCAGTGTTTACAGAGGATGGTTTTAGGTGGGCCATTGACACTTTCCAGTCATACAAATCATCAGGGGTGAACAGAATAGGTTCAGCTCTCCTACAGTATGGTCAGTGGGGCTAACTATATCCCCTGGACATCTGCAGAATTGGTCTGGCACTTCTGGATATATCAGAACCATGCAAATGGCAAAAATGATATTTATTCCAAAAGTAGGTAAGAAAGTTTAACATATTTCATGTTAAAAACGATGAAAACGGTGATCGACAACCAACCATATCCGAACCAATACCTAGGTAGGATCGCCTTTGCAAGATAGTCAACACGCGTACAGAACGGACAAATCAACGGAAACCACGCTGTTCAAGTTTACGAAATAATTAGGGTAAGTGGTGGAGAACAAAGAAGTTGCGGTCTGTGCCTTTCTAGACATTGAAGGAGCATTCGAAAATACCTCACATATGGATCGGCGAAAAAGGTTCTAAGCGAGCAAAATAGGTAACAGCACTACAAGTGACTGATTGTGGGAAATGCTGATTACTAAAGTAGCAAACACGAAGACTGGTGATAGTAAAATTACTTTTGGCATCACTAGCGGCTGTTTACAATGTCAATTATTATCACCCTTCTTATGGAGTCTAGCGTTGGATGAAATTCGAACTTTATTAAGAAAAAAGGGCAATACAAATCTTGCGTACGTGGATGATATTATACTATAATGCCAGAGGTAAGTTCACCCCTTCGAGGGCGACTCTGAGATATTTTACAGATGAAACTGAATCTGGTAAACACCTGGTGCACATATCGATGGTGTTGCGTAAAAAAGACCAGTCAGCATTTTTGTTCTAAGGCCAATCTACTTTTGTTTACGTTCTCAAAAGTAAAAAGGCCAAAAAGAAGAAATCTGCCTTTATGAATTTCTGCCACAATTTAACACATTGTTGCAGATAGGCCGTAGGTGGTTTGGCTCACCTGAGTTGTTGTGAGGAGGTAAACAAAAGTAAATAGGCCTTATAAGAAAAACGCAGACCGGTCTTTTTTACGCAGCACCATCGATATTGCGTTCTTAACCGCAATCTGAGTAAAACTACGTTCGTCCCGTTTGCCAAGAAAAGAAAACTTAGCTTGAAATTCATCATCATGGGTAGCATTAAACCCATCAATATCTGCAACCAATTCGCATACTCCTGTGGCAAACCACATAAAGGTAGTGATAAGCAAAGCCGTACGAGGTCTGATGGTATGCAAAAACACTGTGAGCTAAACATCGGTGTGCAGCCCAGGTATTCTAATCTGGATATATAACATGACAGTAAGACCAGCCATTACTTACAAAGCAGTCGCATGAAACAAAAGTGCCCAGCTTAACGCTGAAAAGACAGACTTGGAAATGGGGCATAGGATATCCTGCACTCCAAGTCTGAGCTGACCACCGACTAATAGTGAGAATACCGAGAGGCTATAATCATGTGAATAAAAAAATGGCAAGGTCCAGAGAGAAATAATTCACATGACAAAACAGCCCATTTGAAGAAGCTAAAATAATCCCTAACCTAAAAAGGCAAATGTTTTACTCTCTCTGAGCTTAAATGTCACATGTTGAAATCAAGGATAAAAGATATCTGCAAATCAGATTATTTGCTTACTTTCTGTCTTCATAACAACGCTATGTCATGACCACTTTGATTTCTTTGAAAGAGTTTAAACCGATAACCTTGAATAGCATTGTGACCTAACGGTCTATTGTGATCAGCCTGTTAATTTTCTTCGTTGTCGTCATCGATGTCGGTCTTGGCGTTACACTATAATATTTGTTGAAACTTTTAATGACACCAATTAGCTGCGCCATGAAAGATTAGTACAGTAGAGGACGTGTCTCATCGTTTTCACGTCTGAGTTGTAGAATGTGTATATGGGATAAAGATATAAATTTGGTTGCTCTGCTTATCTAAGAAATGTTAGCAATCGCTAAAACTTGTTTTGGACAGACCTGTCAATCCGAAGGACATACGTCATCGTTGACATTACCTGGCGTGCTTATTTCTATTGAGCTCGCAAAGTAGGTGTCTAAAAATTTATTTAGGGTCTCAATGCAAGACGACATTTATCTTTTTAAGTCAAGTAGCAACAGGTCCAGATTTTCTATTACATATAAAAGTTATTTTCAATTCCACTTTTGGGATTGTCTGAGCTCTTTGTTATAGTTTGTTTTGGCCGCTCAGTATCTAAGTCTAGTCAATTAATTGCTTATCCTTTTTGCTCTGTTAAAGGCTTGCGAACTTTGTTCTTTTTATTCAACATATTTCCATTCCATCAGAAAAAATCAATACATACTTTAGATTGAGTTATTGGTTTGTTAAAGTCATCAGGTTATGTTGGAAAATTATGTTTCAAGCTCTACTGTGGAGTGGCAAAAAGCAAGGTTGTTTTAGTAATTTCCAGAAACAACATCAAAATAGGGTTGCCAATTATCTAGCTAATGGCATATTCCTTGCTTACATAACATGTAATGAGCACCTTGCGTTTCTTATAATGGGATTATAACGAAGTGGCATAGGAGGTCGCGTACCTAGCGAGATTATTTTTAGCCCCTAACTAGCTTCAATCCATGGGAACGAGGAAGAAATCCTGCTACTTCAGCACAAATAAACAATAGTACGCGTGAAACATGATAAGAACAGATAGGAGAAAAAAAACAAGTGAAAGACTGAGACTCTGGCGGCCCCCTAGGCGAAGGAACCGCGATCACCATGTCCAACCCCATAATTTAATGCATTCACACTATCGCACACTTTATCCACTCACACACACACACTTAGACACACGTAGAACAACCCATTATCACCCTATGACAAAAAAAACATGGTATAGATTTCGTAAAGTGAAACAACATAATATCAATTCGAGCGCAAAATACATATCAAATGCAACCGCTTAATCCGTTTAGCAACCGAAAAGAATTCAACAGTTTTTTTCTTTCCCATGCATACACGCACACGTCCACACACTCACGCCCACTTTCATTTTTATATATTTTTTTTAAATGCCTCACCCCATGGTTTGTCCAGATCCCCCTCCAAGATTTTAATTAGTTCATCCTCATCATGCTCCTTGTTAGACAAGCTCAGCAAACCAGCAAATGTCCATATTGAAATATTGATGTATAAGTATATTCAAATATTCAGCCCACAGGTTGATCAAAATGGTGAATGAAATTTATGATCCGAGCCGGAAAATGCGTCACAATTTTATAGCAAAACAAAATGGTTGCTCCGGAAACGCCACAAAAAAATATCAGCACTCCTAATGCACTCGTAGCACGTGGCAAGGTAATCCAGGTGAATTATCACTGTTGGATACAGAATTGCCTCTCCCGCTTTAATATGTATAACTCAATCTTTACAACACAGCATGACAATAAACATGGATTACAAATACAATCATTTAGTTAAATTATTGATTTGCAGTCTTTTCATTTAGTTATTTTTATAATTTTTACACAAATTACAATAAAATCTACACTCAGCTTATATTCACTAATTAGTTAATTTGTGGATTTGCATTTATTTTCATTAGATTATTTTTACGCAATAAATTATTTTTACACAATAAATTAGTTTTAAACAACATGAAATTATTTTTAAACATTAAATAATTTTTACACATTATATTATTTTTATTTTTACTTTCATTAAAATTTTTGTTGGTTATTTTTAAGCTTAACTTTCGCTTACCATTCAATTCTTGGTTTCTTATCTTTTTTTCAAAAATTATTAAAATTTAGTATGAAAAAACACGAGGGAATTTATAACCACTAACATTTTCCTTGTAAATGTCAAAAAGAACAACAGCTGTTCATTTGTTTAGACAGATAATCGAATGAGGACCCTCTATACGCGGCTAGGCGTATTTATAGAGAAACAATATACCGATCGTGGTGAATTACTTTTTTTTCTTTCTTTCGTTAATTATTTCTCCCCACTAAGTGTCTTCACTATTCTGTACTAAAAATTGGGAAATAATTATAAACAGAAACTTTGATTATACAACGATTGTAAGAAATCTACATGGGAATAGCGGAACTACGAATTAATGATACTCTACAACTGCTCTATGCTAACTCTACAGCAATGAACGATTACAAACCGAATATAGGAAATTACATTGGACAATATTACACAACTGTTTAATGACAATCTTTGTTTTACGGAAACTATTGTAGATGGCAATTACGGTTTGAAGTCAGCCAAAATATAATTAAAGGAGAAACGAAAATAATTATAAAAAATCTCCGCTAACGCAAATTTGATCCGTGCGAGAAAGTAGTGCACCTCTAAATCAGGGAATTAAACAACTGGTTCGTTGATCACCAGACTACTTCGTAACAATAATCAGAAAAATCGTGCCTTGAGATTAAAACTCAAACTAGTCCCAGTCTGTGAGTTCGAATATGCCACCTCAGCCCATCACAAATGCTGAATTGCACGCAAACATTTCAAAAGAAACCGGACTCAAAAAAACAGGGACTCTGACGATTCCAAAAACCAAAGGAACCAGGATCATCACCACCATTACATTAAATATAATTTTTACATTACAAAAAAAATTTTGACTCACCCCACATTGATCCAAACCTTCATACTTCTTAAACTTTAGCAAACAAAAGTGACTAAAATCTAAATTTATGAGGTATAAAAATCATCATCACCCGATGCGTTACACCTTAACAGGAGATTGTTGAATAAAAATAATAATAAAATAGTAAACCAGTCGTTGCGCCAGGGTTACAGGCTACTGTTGAGGAATGATAATAAAACAAAAATATACATCAATCGTTGCGCCAAAGGTACAAGCAACCAAATTACTCCAATATATTTGTTTTAACTGTGGTTGTGTAATCCGACCATCTATGGAGTGTGTAGACCGCCATAGAACTTTTTATGGACGCAGTACCAAACACAAACATGTTTGATTGAAAAGGCAAAGAGGTCTGTTACCGTTAGATTAGATGGCTGTCAAATTTTTTTCTACGGCTTAACTTCGTTTAACTTTACTATATGCTTATGAGTTATTATATGATAATGACAATTTAGACCATATTTGCGTATTCTAGCTATTTTTATATATTTCTCATACCATCAGTTCCATAAATATTTATAGTTCTTATAAGTAAACAAATTTACGTTTAAGATAACCCTTTTTTCTTGTTTTATCTTCCCTTTCAAATTTAAATTAATATCCAAAACCAAAATTTATTATGTATAATTATTCAAAATATTTATAATCTCTTCTCTTCTACGCTCTACCTTACCCTTTCCTCTTTTTCAGTAATCGTAATTAGTTAATATTGATTCCTATCTTTAATTCATTTCATTTTTCAAAATTTTTAATTAATACTAGAAAAACAAACTTTGTTTTCTTGGCCTCTTTGATATTTCCAACAAAAAAAAAAATTACACCCAAGGCAGTATTTTCTACAAAATTTATTATGTTTACTTAGTCTTTATCGGTGTCTCTTTGTAAATTAATAAAAATAAAATTATATCCTTAAATCTGTTTTATTTTTTGTCATAATTACTACAAAATAAATTTGTTGTTTATTTTTGAATAAGAAATTGATTGACGAAAATTCTATTTTTCGCAAACCATTGACAATTTCCACTTATATGAAAATGAATTGTATTTTTCCTTGTCTTTGTTTCTTTTCTTTCTTTATTTAATTAAAAAAAAAACAACAAAAAATGAAAATGGTAAAAATGGTATTTTTTGTTAATATGTTTTATAATTAACTAAATTTTTTTATAATTAACTAAAAATATGAAGAACAATTGAGTATAAAAAAGATAATATCTTTTTGTACTTATTTTTCTTAAGTAAAGAAAACCGGAAAAAAACTAATAATATATAACTTTATGTTTGTCTTCATGTTAGTTGTATGAAGGTGGGATGATAATTTTGTAATATGTAATTAAAGAACAACTAATTTCTACGCATTAATAGTCAATTTTGATCAAATTTTATGTTTACTGTAAAGACATTTATTTCTTTAGATCTTAGCACAAATAGAAAAAAATCACATCACATTTTATCTGCAATAAAATATCAAAAAAACACATATTTGTATCCATTGTAAACGAACAAAGAGCCACAACACCAGAACAAAACTAATATCAACCCAAAACATAAAAAAAAAACAATTTCCCCAACGATTACACAAATCATTTTAAAATAACGAAAAACTTTTGTTTCTTTTAATAAATTTTCTTGGAAAACCTTCTTTATATTAAAGATGTCACATATATAAATTTTCTAGTTGAAAAATATTAGTTTTCATAATTTTCTTATTTAATATTTTCTTTTTTTACACAAAAAAAAATAAAGTAAACTACAAAAACAGAGAAGTTTTCTTTTCTAAAGAATATTGTTTTAGGGATTTTTGAGACAGTTGAAAATTAAACGAAGCAAAAAGTAAAGGTTTGATATAAGTTTTTTAAACTGTAAAAAAGAGAAAAGGAAAGTTGAAGTGTTGAGTATGAAAGAAACTGTATTGGTAGAATGCATTGGGCGCCATTATGTAACGGAACTTGGTACATTGTGGGGAAACCAAAGTTCTTTTGATCACCGCATGACTGGCTACGTCCTTTTAGTTATTGTTGCGACTGTAATGAAGCGCTTTCTCATTGGCGAACCAATGAGAAGGACATAGCAGGAAGCGTACCTAGCGAGATTGATTTTCTTGCCCCAAGCTAGCTGCAGCCCATGGGAACGATAAAGAAACCCTGCTACTTCAGCACAAATACAGAAATGTACGCTATTAACGAAAATATTCAGAAATGGAAAGAAATACAAGTGGAAAAATGGAGACTCTGGCGACCCCGGTTGCGAAAGGCCCACGATCAACACGTCCAACCCCCACGTTCACTCACATACGCCCACACACACACACACACACTCACATTCACACCCCTTTATCATTATGACCTAAGTAATAAAAATAAATTTACTCACCCCATGATTAAACCCCGTCCTCCTATTCTGCTTCCATCAGCCCTCCATCCGCACGTGGATCACGTTAGGAATCTCTCGACAATATTTGGTATGATAACAAGGTTGAATGAAATTGCACGTACAAACGTGGTACGAAATGTTAAGTAGAAACGTTATGTATATTCGTAAAATTTTGTTGGATCAAAAATGAAGTAATTGATGTAAAATAGTGTTGAATCAAAAACTGATGTAATTGATGTAAAATATTGTTGAATCAAAAATGATGTGTAGAAACGTTATATATATTCGTAAAATTTTGTTGGATCAGAAATGAAGCAATTGATGTAAAATATTGTTGAATCAAAAAAAATGGTAAGTAGAAACGTTTTATAAATTTGTAAAATTTTGTTGGATCAAAAAAATGAAGTAATTGATGTAAAATAGTGTTGAATCAAAAACTGATGTAATTGATGTAAAATATTGTTGAATCAAAAATGGTAAGTAGAAACGTTATATAACTTCGTAAAATTTTGTTGGATCAAATATGATGTAATTGATGTAAAATTCTGGCTGAATCAAAAATGATGTAATGGATGTAAAATATTGTTGACTCAAAAATGATAAGTAGAAACGTTGTATCTGGTTGTAAACATAAGCGCCGAATCAAGTTACAATCACAGGTGAGTATGGTAACAATTATAGCAATTACGGACGAATACGTTGACATATAACGGTTGCAGGATGTTTTGAAATCAAGAACAAAATGTAATAAATTGTACCAGTACCAGTTAAATTATTCGTTGAATAGAACTGTAATAATTTTGTATCAATGAAGGTGAAGCAATACGGTAAAAGGTAATGGTTGACGCATGCGTTGAAATCCAAAAAAGATGTAATAAATTGTACCAATACTAGTTAAATTATTTGTTGAGTCAGAACTGTAATAATGTTGTATCAATGATGGTGGAGCAATCCGGTAAAAGGTAATTGTTGACGTAGGCGTTGAAATCCAAAAAAAAAAGATGTAATCAATTGTACCAATACTAGTTAAATTATTTGAGGAATTAGAACTGTAATAATTTTGTAACAATGATGGTGAAGCAATACGGTAAAAGGTACTGGTTGACGTATGCGTTGAAATCCAAATAATGATGTAATAAATTATACCAATACTAGTTAAATTATTTGTTGAGTCAGAACTGTAATAATGTTGTATCAATGATGGTGGAGCAATACGGTAAAAGGTAATTGTTGACGTATGCGTTGAAATCCCAAAAAAAAAATGTAATCAATTGTACCAATACTAGTTAAATTATTTGAGGAATTAGAACTGTAATAATTTTGTAACAATGATGGTGAAGCAATACGGTAAAAGGTAATGGTTGACGTATGCGTTGAAATCCAAAAGAAGCAATAAATTGTAATAATACCAGTCAAACTATTTGTTGAGTTAGAACTGTAATAATTTTGTAACAATGATGGTGAAGCAATACGGTAAAAGGTACTGGTTGACGTATGCGTTGAAATCCAAATAATGTAGTGCAAATAACAAACACGAAGGTACTATCATACAAATTTATTTAACAGTAATCTGATTCACTATCATCTGCCAGTTAGATTAATTTAATTAATTATTCTATACATTGGTATTGGAAAAAAATATGTTCATACGATGAAAAGAAAATTGTTCATCCATCTACCACTATATTAATATTATCAACTTCTTAGATTACTGATTTTGTAATTTGATATTCTACACTATAGGACAACACTATTCTTAATTAATTTAACAATTTAAAAGCTTTTATAGTTCGAGATACGTTAATTATGACTAGAAACACGTATCAGAAAAAAAACCAAAACATGAAACAACTCCGTTACACCGAGTAGTTACGATTTTTCGAGTTCAATTGGTTAGACTATGTCGTTTAGATTTTTTTTCTTTAATAATTAATTTGATACCCTATTGACATTGAAACTTTTCACAGTTTTTATAACTTAACATGAATTTAAAACTTTTTATAATTTTTATAACTTAACATAAAGTTAGTAATTTAGAATTTTTGTTTAACATGAATTTAATAAGTTAGAATTTTCATAACTTAACATGAATTTAATAAGGTAGAATTTTCACACGACAATAAACGAGATAATAAGTAACTCAAATACCCGGCCTCAACATAACACATCCGATGTCAAATTGAACACGCATCAAAACAAAGAGTCACCATTGAAAAAAAAAAACTCACATGCGTCGCAGTTTATATACGTATATATATTGTTGGTTGTTAATTTACGCAACACAAACAAATAGAAATATTTTTATTTCGTTTAACATTTATTAAATTGAATTTTTCTGTATAATTAAGACGTACCGTTGTGTGGCCTTTCCTTCTTGTTATTTGAAAACTCATAAAACGGCACAAAACATATATATTTTTTTTTGGTTTGTTAATTTAACTAACACGGCACAATAAATTCCAATAGAAAAAGGAAATCAAAACTAAAAGAGTTTAGACTTCTACAACACAAACATATAGATTTTATTTTTTTGTTTGTTTTGTTTTAAATTAAACTAGCACAACACAACATATGAACTTTTACTCAAATTGGCCGGATTTTTAAAATTCAAATTTTTCATTCCCAAAATTTTAAATGCCAACTCATTAAATTTACAATGACATCTCCACAAGTCAATGTCATGAATTCCAATTAGATAATCGAATGATAAATCAAGACTAAGAGAGGGAACGATGTACAGTGGCTCATTATATAGTCAAATTTTTTTCCTCGAAATAACTCGAATACAGTGTTTTAGATGTAATATAATTAATTTACATCAGATTTTCAAATTGTTGGGAACTTATTATAGTTCACAAAACCGTTTGCCATTTGACAATATTGTACGAAGATATGGTTTGGACACAGAATATTTCCGACACATCCATAATATGTATAATTGAATTCAAAATGAATCAAATACAGATGCGATCAATGTTATGATGTTTAGACATTTAATAACTACATTCGGCAATATCAATACAGTGAAGTTCAGATCAATCACGGAAGGATTGTTTAAAGCAAAACACTCATACAAAGACAAATCAAATGTTTAACAAAGCAAAAATAGTAATTCATTGTATGTTGACGATTGGAAACAAAAATACACGTAGCCGTTATGAGGTTTTGAAAATTTCGTTGTTTCATTACGGTTTGTGTTTTAGAGAAAAATTCAAACCCAAGTAGTATGGCGAGAACAGTCGAATGGAAATATAGCGCGCGTCAATTTTAGTGTGTGGTAAGATCAAATTCTGATTAAAGTTTAGCGGTTATACGGATGATGATTAAAGAAAATTATCAATTAATTCAAATTAACCAATATTATATTACATTAATGAATAAATAAATCAGGGTAATTAGTGCCATTTTCTTTCTCCTATACGTTTGTCCACCTATTGCAGATTTAGTCAGATTTTAAGAAATATAAGGACGCTATGAGTTAAGGAAACTACACGACACATGAATATTGATGATGAAGGGATGAGAAACCATTACATGCGGTACGGATTAATATAAGGAACAACAACTAAGGAAGCTGCGACTATAATATGCTATATTATCCCAGACTATCCATTACACGACTAAGAGATGATAAATTGAGATGATGCTTTGTGTTGAGCTAGGCAGTCAATTTAATCTAATAAGTTGTGAAGTGACAGAAAAATTGAGACAATGTATTTATCTTACTTCTTTAAATAACATTTTATCACCTCAACTTTCGAAACATTTCGGTCTTTATATTTTCCATTAATTTTTTAAATATCAGAAATATAATTAAAAATATCATAAGCTTATTTTAAAAAATAGAAATATCATCAACCGTCCTGACTACCTGACAACACCTACACCAAAAATAAAAATCAAATTTAAACAACCCAATTCATGCTCTTCGCTATAAGGATTTACTGTTTAGAAATTCTAATTCCAATTCAAAATCGTAACGTAAAATATATAAATACAAAAAAAAAAATTGTTGAAGTGTAAAAAAAGGAAAAGAAAATATATACGCAAAAAAATGAAAATCAAATGGAAAAACCTATTTCAAAAAAACCGAAAAAAAAAATTATAATAATGAAAAATAATTATTTGAAGGGTTCTTCTGTCTGTCACATAACTGACATTAAGACGTTCAATGTTGTTTTCGATTTTTCGATTTTGTTGGTGTTATTGTTGTTGTTGGTGTTTATGTTTACAAAGTTGAAGTGATTTGTATTTGAAGTGAAATTGGTAATATTGAAAAGTATTTTGAGATTTTATTTAACTTTCGTGTTTATCATACAGATTATTTTTTTTTTTTTTGTAATTATTGAAAACCTTTTTTCTTTTTTGAACATTTGATCACAACCAACTGGGTCGTGCTTTGTTTGTGTAAATTGTTTTAGGATTGTTTTGATTTCGATTGAAATTAATTTGAATTTTAAGTGTGGCTGTCCATCACGTTTTGGGATGTAGATTGGAGGATTTCAATTTGATGTGTCCACTCGATTTGTCAATCATCAACTAAACCATTATTAATGTTTGATTAATTTGATTTAAAATTCAATCACCAGTTCTCTAGCTAGTCACACTAGAGAAATACACAATACCAAAAAGTATTAGTTTTAAGATGTTTCTAGGCTCAATGGTACTGCTATATAATGATGATGAACATTTCCATGTAAGTCAGCTGAAAATAAAGTGTAATGCAAGTCCAATGCGTTTTTAGAGACCATGCCTAAAATAGAGACGTCAGACCATGCCTAAAATAAAAAGTTTATTTAAAAAAAAAAGTAGTTAAAAATAGAAGCATTTTAGTCTAAGTGGTACGTGAATTGCTGTTAAAGAAATGTTCTTTGTAACATAACCTCACAAATTTCTGTGAAACGTGATTGAAATTGAAATTAATAAAAATGGATTTGGAAACGTACGAAATAGAAAAATTACTTGATGGGAGTTCCTGGCATTTTAGACGCCAGTGAATAGTTTGACACGGTTACCGGTGATAAAAAGTGTCCACTCCCGAATGACATAGACTTTGAAAAGAAGTTAACAGATTCGAATAAATGCGATCCACTTGCAAGACGTACAATTACAACAGCACTTGGAAGACAGCCTTTAATTCAAATCATGAGCTGCGAGACGCCAAACGAAATGTGGACAGTGCTTAAAAGCATATATGAGCAGTCGTCTAAATTAAACGTTTTGGTTTTACAGCAAAAGTTTTATAGTTTTGCTAAGGATCCAAATGATGATAAAGGTATATTTAATGCAAAGCTCATGGAAATAGTTCAACAGATGAAGGATCAAAAAGAAAACATTTCGGACACAATGATTATTGCAAAAATGTTGATGGCTCTCCCAGCGGAACATAACCTTTTTGGAAGGAATTGCGTTTAAATTCACAGTGCAAAGAAGAAATTGTTGAAGTTCTTCTGTAAGTGAAGTTCTTCTAAACAATACACAATCGTTTCATAAAAGTAAGAACGGAAATAAATTAGTTAAAAAAGTAAAGTGTTCTGGATGTGGTAAACATGGACATTATCGTCGCGTTTGTCCAAATAAGAAATCCAGTATAAACGATAAAGTATATGGAAACTCGTCATATATGCTTTCATTTGTAAGTTTTCGGATACGTGTGACAAAGATGTTTGGGTACTGGATTCTGGTGCAAATAATCACATGTGCCACCGTCTTGACTGGTTTCAGAATTTTGTGAAGGTGTCAATGAATGTTAATGTTGGGGATAGCTCGGTTATCGAAGCTCAAGGTTAAGGTGTCATCAATATTTTTTCTTTTAATGGTGCAGCATTTATTCGTAAATATATTGCTGATGTGTTTTATGGGCCAGAAATTCACATGAATCTATTTTCGTCTGTAAAGACGATGGATCGTGGGTACAAATTGCGATCGGATAATCTGCGTTGTGAAATGTTAAGAAATGGAAATATTGATGCAGTGGGAGTTCGTAAGGGTCATTTATTCCAAAAGCTCTTCCAAATTATTGATCCAGTAAGTACTGCTGAGTGTATAGCAAATGTTGTTGTCAAAAGAATGCTTTTGCAATCATGGCATGGGCGCTTAGGACATCAAAACGTAGCTCATGTAAAAAACTTTCTGAGGGAAAACAAGATTGATTTTAGTGATCAAGAGTTTGTATGCGAAGCATGCGTGTTTGCGAAGCATCATCGAAGTAGTTTTAATCTTCCTGAAAAAAGTCAAAATCTTGCGGTGCAGTTATCCATGCTGACGTATGCGGTCCTATGCAAGCTAATTCGATTGGAGACTCCAGATTAGGGTGGCCCTTAAAAACAAAAATTTTTATTTTTTATACGGCACCCTCCCATTTCGTATGAATACCAATAAAAATATTATTTGCAAAATCTGATATCAATCGGTCAATTCTAAGACGTGCCTCCGACCACTTAAAGTTAAGAAATTTTGTTCTGGACCCTACAAAAAATTTTTTTTTTTTTTGTGCGACACCCTCTCATTTCGTGTCAATACCCATAAAAAAATTTTGTGTAAAAATTGAAATCAATCGTTCAACTCTAAGGGGTGCCCTCGGCCACTTAAAGTTAAGAGGTTTGGTTGTGGCCATTATAAAGAAAAATTTAATTTTTTGTACGGCACCCTCCCATTTGGTGTCGATACCCATAAATATACTATGCGTAAAATTTGAAATCAATCGGTCAACTCTAAGGGGTGCCCCCTCCACTTGGAGTTGAGAGGTTTTGTTGTTGCCATTCCAAAGAAAAATTTAAATTTTTTGTACCACACCCTCCGATTTGGTGTCGATACCCATAAAAATTCTATGTGTAAAATTTGAAATCCATCGGTCAACTCTAAGGGTTTCCCCCGGCCACTTAAAGTTGAAAGGTTTGGTTGTGGCTATTACAAAGAAAAATTTAAATTTTTTGTACGACACCCTTCCATTTGGTGTCGATACCCATAAAAATATTATTTGTAAAATTTGAAATCAATCACAAGGGGTGCCCCTGGCCACTTAAAGTTGAGAGGTTTGGTTGTGGCCATTACAAAGAAAAATTTGAATTTTTTGTACGACACCCTTCCATTTGGTGTCGATACCCATAAAAATGTTATTTGTAAAATTTGAAATCAATCGGTCAACTCTAAGGGGTGCCTCCGGCCACTTGAAGTTGAGGGGTTTTGTTGTGGCCATTATAAAGAAAAATTTAAATTTTTTGTACGACACCCTCCCATTTCATGTCAATACCCGTAAAAATATTATGTGCAAAATTTGAAATCAATCGGTCAATCCTAAGACGTGCCTCCGGCCACTTAATGGCCAGAACAAAACCTTTCAAGTTTAAGTGGCCGGGGGCACGCCGTAGAGTTGAGCGATTGATTTCAAATTTTGCAAATAACATTTTCAAGGGTATTCACAAGCAATCAAGCAATATGGGGGTGTCGTACAAAAAATTAAATTCTTCTTTGTAATGGCCAGAACAAAACCTTTCAAGCTTAAGTAGCCGGGGGCACGCCTTAGAGTTGAACGATTGAATTCAAATTTTACACATATTTTTTTTATGGGTATTGACACGAAATAGAAGGGTGTCGCGCAAAAAATTAAAAATTTTTTTTTAAAGTCCAGAACAAAATTTCTCAACTTTAAGTGGCCGGAGGCACGTCTTAGAATTGATCGATTGATTTCAAATTTGGAAAATAATATTTTTACGGGTATTGACATGAAATGGGAGGGTGTCGTACAAAAAAATTTAAATTTTTCTTTGTAACGGCCAGAACAAAACCTCTCAACTCTAAGTGGCTGGGAGCACGCCTTAAAAATGACCGATTGATTTCAAATTTTGCAAATAACATTTTTACGGGTATTCACACGTAATGGGAGGGTGCCGTACAAAAAATTTGAATTTTTCTTTGTAATAGCCAAAACAAAACTTTTCAAGTTTAAGTGGCCGGGGGCACGCCTTAGAGTTGAACGATTGATTTCAAATTTTACACATAATTTTTTTAATACCCATATTGACATGAAATGGGAAGGTGTCGCACAAAAATAAAAAAATTTTTTTTTAGGGTCCAGAACAAAATTTCTCAGCTTTAAGTGGCCGGAGGCACGTCTTAGAATTGACCGATTGATTTCAAATTTTGCACATAATATTTTTACGGGTATTGACATGAAATGGGAGGGTGTCGTACAAAAAATTTAAATTTTTCTTTATAATGGCCACAACAAAACCCCTCAACTTTAGGTGGCCGGAGGCACCCCTTAGAGTTGACCGATTGATTTCAAATTTTACAAATAATATTTTTATGGGTATCGACACCAAATAGAAGGGTGTCGTACAAAAAATTCAAATTTTTCTTTGTAATGGCCACAACCAAACCTCTCAACTTTAAGTGGCCAGGGGCACCCCTTAGAGTTGACCGATGGATTTCAAATTTTACACATAGTATTTTTATGGGTATCGACACCAAATCGGAGGGTGTGCGACAAAAAATTTAAATTTTTCTTTATTATGGGCACAACCAAACCTCTCAACTCCAAGTTGAAGAGGGGGGGGGGGGACACCCCTTATTTCTAATTTTAAACATATTATTTTTATGGGTATCGACATCAAATTGGAGGGTGTCGTACAAAAAATTTAAATTTTTCTTTATAATGGCCACAACAAAACCCCTCAACTTTAAGGTGCCGGAGGCACCCCTTAGAGTTGACCGATTGATTTCAAATTTTACAAATAATATTTTTATGGGTATCGACACCAAATGGAAGGGTGTTGTACAAAAAATTTAAATTTTTCCTTGTAATAGCCACAACCAAACCTTTCAACTTTAAGTGGCCGGGGGAACCCGTTAGAGTTGACCGATGGATTTCAAATTTTACACATAGTATTTTTATGGGTATCGATACCAAATTGGAGGGTGTGCAACAAAAAATTTAAGTTTTTCTTCATAATGGGCACAACCAAACCTCTCAACTCCAAGTTGAGGGGGGGGGGAGGCACCCATTAGAGTTGACCGATTGATTTCAAATTTTACAAATAATATTTTTATGGGTATTGACACCAAATGGGAGGGTGTCGTACAAAAAATTAAATTTTTCTTTGTAATAGCCACAACCAAACCTCTCAACTTTAAGTGGCCGGGGGCACCCTTTAGAGTTGAACGATTGATTTAAATTTTTACACATAATTTTTTTATAAGTATTGACACGAAATGAGAGGGTGTCGCACAAAAAAAAAAAAATTTTTTTAGGGTCCAGAACAAAATTTCTCAACTTTAAGTGGTCGGAGGCACGTCTTAGAATTGACCGATTGATATCAGATTTTGCAAATAATATTTTTATGGGTATTCATACGAAATGGGAGGGTGCCGCAAACTGTACAATGAAAAAAAAAATTCTAGTGTAATCTAAGGGCCACCCTACTCCAGATATTTTTTATTGTTGAAAGATGATTACCAAGGTTGACATGATGTATATCAGTGATATATATCTGATATATATCATTGATATATATCACGATATTTATTCCCTGATATATATCATGACATTTATAAAAGAATTATGCATTACTGTTCCTATCTCAACGTTGGAAAAATAGTTAACTTGCCCCCAAAACGCATACCCATCATAGAACAACGTATTTATTCATGTAATTCTCCGAATTTGTTTCGGGTTATTTTCCAAACAAGGTCAAATGAATTTTTATTTCATTATTTCGTCAGGAGATTGAGATTTTACTTCGGTCTGAAAGACCTAAGTATTACATTCATGAGCCTAATTGACATTCTTCCCCCACTTTTTTTGGTATTTCTCGACGTTTTGGGATCTACTGATTCTACAAAAGCAAAAAAAATGTATGTCTGTCTGTCTGTGGCGGCCGGACGTAAAAGAATCATTAAGTGTGCATTATTAGTTTGTCAAAAATATGTTGTCAAGTGTGTCAAAAGAAAGATTTTTATTTATATTTTTACCCAATTTTTTGGAAAAAAAATAAAATTAATTATGTGTGAAATGAATTTTATTTTATTATTATTATTGAGAATTATAGCATTATAAGTTTGTCAAAAAAATAATGTCAAGTGTGTCAAAAATGATTTCATTTATTTTTTTAGCCAATTTGTTGGGAAAAAAATGTAGCTGTTTTTATGACGTAAATGTTATAGAAAATGAAATTGGACATGGAAATTTCTGGATTTGTTAAGTTTTTGAAATATTTTTGGAATTTTGAAAAAGTTTGTATTTTTGATTTTGTAATAATTTTTGCAATATTTTTATAATTTTGGGAAAATTACTTCGGTCTGAAAGACCTAAGTATTACATTCATGAGCTCAAAGTGAAATTCTTACCCGCACTTTTTTTGACATTTCTCGACGTTTTAGGACCTCTTGATTCTAAAAATGCAAAAAAAATGTATGTGTGTTTGTAGGCCGGCCGTCCGTCATAACCTACGCTGCAGGGAAAACCGCTGAAGGGATTTTAAAATTTTTTTTCTAAAAATAGGTATACACAAGGGATAGGTCCGAAAGGACGTTGTGTTCGATAACTGTACCGGAAGTGTGTCAAAAAAATCATTATGTATGTCAAAAATAGCAAATTTTCATATTTTTGGCTTAAAAAACGTTCATTTTAAGTGATTACGAGTAGGAACATTTTATTTGGAGAACCCTTGATGGTTGCGATTGGTATGTGAGATCAAAAACTAGATTATTGCATTATAAGTTTGACAAAAAATGTTGTCAAGTGTGTCAAAAGAAAGGTTTTTATTTATTTTTACCCAATTTTTTTAGAAAAAAATAAAATTAATAGTTTGTATGACATGATATTTTATTATTATTATTATAGAGAATTATGGTATTATAAGTTTGTCAAAAAATAATGTCAAGTGTGTCAAAAAATGATTTCATTTATTTTTTTAGCCAATTTGTTGGAAAAAAAAATGTAGCTATTTTTATGACGTAAATGCAATTTAGAATGAAATTGGACATGGACATTTTTGAATTTGTTATAGTTTTTGAAATATTTTTGGAATTTTGAAAATGTTTTTTTTTTTGAATTTGGAATAATTTATGCAATATCTTTAGAATTTCGGCAAAAGTTTTAATTTTTGATTTCGTAAGAATTTTTGGAATATTTTTAGAATTTTGAAAAATTTTTAATTTTTGATTTTATTATAATTTTTGGAATTTTGAGAAAATTTTCAATTTTTGATCTGTAATAATTTTTGCAATGTTTTTAGTATTTTGGAAAAAGTTTGAATTTTTAAGAATTTTTGAAATATTATTGGAATTTAGAAATAATTTAAATTTTTGATTTTATTCTAATTTTTGGAATATTTTTCGAATTTTGAAAAAGTTTGATGTTATTTTTTTTAACAATATTTTTGGAATTTTGATTATAATTTTCCGGCAACGTATTGATGTTTCGTGTTAGTTTTGTAATAAATTTTTAAACAGAAATAAAAAATACTTGTACTTTACCAAAAAGGGTTATGTTTGATATACATCGCTGCCCAAAACTAAAAACCATGTCCTCATAAAAGTATTTTGCCGAAAACTATATACAAATCCTTAACCCAGACCGAAATCTTGATATCTCAGAGCTATGAGATTACAGCCCCTCCATATTTTCGATTTAAAATTTGAAAAAGGCATTGTGTTGAGCTGTTAATAACATATCATTGGTTTGTTGTTTATTGTGGTAATAAAATTCCAAACGGGACCGAGTTATGTCCCTCCGAGTAGACGCTAGATTGGAGGATCTATTTGGATGGAATGGAGTAACATACATAACGAACCAATAATATGTATGTCTTCTGTAGCTCAGTTTGGTAAATCGGTACTTACTGATACATTTGAAGCATCTGGTTAAAAATATGCATCTGAATTCCATACAAAAATCGCATTGGAATTAATCTCTAATGCCACTTAAAATTTTGGAGTATCAGTACGAATCATAGTTACAGATTAAACTAGTATTGTTACATAAACGAGAAGGTACGCAGAGAGTGACACCTTAATACAATATAAATTTTCAACAAATATATTAAATTTATTGGATAATTCTACGTTTGCTGGTCACATTTTACGTATAATAAAATATTTTCGAAAAAAACATTTGCCTGCCCCCTTTGCAGAAAAAACACTCGGAAAGAATCTTGTTTTGCCCCATGAATTTCGTTGGAACTGGAAAAAACTGGCATATTGACGTTTTTATTTAAGTAAATAAAAAAATCAGATAGATTTGACTAGTGGGTAATCCAATATTACGTAAATGGCTTGGGAAAGGCTGGGCCATTCTTCGATTTTTTTCTCATTGTTGCTGACAAAGGGAAAAATCTTACGTAAGAAAAAAAATTATAAAACTTTTTGCTTATAGAGTAGAGGTCGGGGTCTAAAATCAAAGAAATATTGCTTAAGTAATTGCTTAATTAAAAACGTTCTACTATATATTGTATAATATAGATTAAGCTGGCCAAGCCGGCTTGATCCGGGAAAACATGGATTTTGAGTTCGAAAATCAGACGAAAAATGCCTCGGACTGGATTTTGCCAAAAATACTAGAAATACCCGGAGTACGTGTGACGAAAAATTAAAAATAAATAAAAAGTGAACAAATAAGAAGATTTTCATATAGCGCCTTTGTTGACTCGCGCGATTCGCATATTTGATTACCCCTTTATAAACAATTATAGAGTTTTGTTATCAAAACTAAAAAAATCGTCAAACCAGAGGTGGTTTCATAAACACCGGTCAGTTAGCTACCGTTCACAATAAAAATGCTATACTAAATACATAACTATAAACATGTTTTGAGCAAAACTGTTATGTGAGTGCTATCGCAAAGTTCATCATAATCAATCGTTTTGTTCGACAGTTTTTGCACAACACAAATTTTGTCTGGGTCGAACGATATGTGCGGCGATCGTTTCAATGTTTTTGCTCCCGAATCTTTGAAGAAATCAAAGTTGAATTGGCATCGGTTAATTTCGAATCAATATCATGTGACGCACATCAAATCGCAAGGCTATTAGAATGTTTCATGTAGTACTGCGATGGTTTTCTCAGTAAAAGGCATATAAATCTAAACAAAAAAATTTAATTCGACCACACTTAATTAATAAGTGTATGGTGCCAATGGTTCCCCGATATTAAAGTTTTCATGTGGGTGCGTCTCATTGAAAAACCATAATGGAAAGTTGTTAAAAATGCAAGGATGTGGATGATTGAAAGCAAATATTTTGATCTGAAAGACGCCGATAAAGCTTTTACACAATTTGCCTGCTTGGAACAATATTTAAATGAAGCATCATCACTTGCAGACGACGACTCAAACAAAATGGATACATTTTTTTCGTCATTATGCTGATCGATCGCTAACGTACTAAGAACTGGCGACAATACTCGAATGCGGTTTGTCAATTCTAGCAAGTAATCCCCCACTGAGAGACCATTTTCCCATATAAACAACATTGGGACCCGTGAAAAAGGAGCACTAAAAATTGAAAACATTAGCGCTCGAGTTATGGTCAAGTTTAATTGGCAAGCAAAATGTTCTGAGCTTCACAACAAAATCCAGCATGACAGAAAATTTTCAATTTCAAAAATTAAAAATTTTTCAAAATTCTAAAAATATTCCAAAAATTCTTACAAAATCAAAAATTAAAACTTTTGCCAAAATTCTAAAAATATTGCAAAAATTATTACAAAATCAAAAATACAAACTTTTTCGAAATTCCAAAAATATTTCAAAAACTATAACAAATTCAAAAATGTCCATGTCCAATTTCATTCTAAATTACATTTACGTCATAAAAACAGCTACATTTTTTTTTCCAAAAAATTGGCTAAAAAATAAATGAAATCATTTTTTGACACATTTGACAACATTTTTTTGACAAACTTATAATGCAATAATCTAGTTTTTGATCTCACATACCAATCCCGACTATCAAGATTCCTCCAAATTTAATGTTCCTACTCGTAATCACTTAAAATGAACGTTTTTTAAGCCAAAAATATGAAAATTTGCTATTTTTTGACACACATAATGATTTTTTGACACACTTCTGGTACAGTTATCGAAAACAGTGTCCTTTCAGACCTGTCCCTTGAGTATACCTATTTTTAGAAAAAAAATTTTTGAAATCCCTCCAGCGGTTTTCCCTGCAGCGTAGGTAATGACGGCCGGCTGGACGGCCGGCAGACAGACACACAATTTTTTTTTTGCATTTTTAGAATCAGTAGATCCTAAAACGTCGAGAAATGCCAAAAAAAGTGGGGGTAAGAATTTCACTTTTGGCTCATGAATGTAATACTTAGGTTTTTCAGACCGAAGTAATTCAAAAATAAATATCAAAACTTGATTTATATCGGATATGTATCTGATATATATCGGATATTTTGATATTTACATAAATATCATAATATTTGCCAACCTTGATGATTACTCACATTTTTGTTTGGTTTATTTTCTAAAACAGAAATCAGACGTCGTTTTGAACGTCAAGAGTTTCATTAATCAGATGCAACGTGAATACCATCAAATAATATTCAAATTTTTCGAACGGACCGTGGCACAGAATTCGTTAATGCTGAACTGAAATCATTCTTGATGAAATAGACATCCAATATCAACTTGTAGAACTTTTGGATATATATTGTAGTACTTTTAATAAGATACACCACAAATAAATTATAATTTCGGTTTTATTAAGGATACTTAAAGTTCACAATTAACAAATCATTTAACAATTTATTTTAGTTAAAATAATGTGCTGGATTTGCTTTGACTCCAGTTAATCGACTGTGTGTTATTTCCTTCTCGTCACCCGACCAAAAACGATTTTTTTACTTCGGGTAGCTTTTATGTTTATTTTTGGCTACATTCAGTTGTTGAGCCGCTGCCCATGTTTACAGTGTATATAGTGCTCATTATTGGTTCTTTACACTTGTATTGATTACAAACGAACACGCCACAATACCCCCCTTCTAGTAGGGCTGGAAGCTTTCGGAAGAAATTGAGTATTAACGGTAACGAGCAGGTGTTATATTTTTCCTACCTGAGCGCGTGTAAATTTTTCGAGGTACGCTAGGTTGTTCAACGGGAGTGTCGAAACGTACATGTTTTCTTTGCATAGTTGGAGCAGTTTGGTTCAGCGTCGTAGAAGTTGCAGTTTCCATAGGTCGAGCATTAGAAAGATTATCCGGCTCTGTAAAGTATGGTTCTAGGCGATTGATGCTGACGTTGGTTTCACGATCTTTGACTTTCAAAGTGAAGAATTTGTCTTGTCTTTTGATAACCGGAAACGGTCCATCATAAGGAGCTTGTTGAGAGGTTTTGACAAAGTCTCTTCTGACTAGAACGTGAGAACAGGTGCCGAGATCCTTAAAAACAAAGACTGTATCTTGAGTGTATCTTGACGGTGGAGATGGTTGCACTAATTTTAGGTGCCTTTGAAGATTTTGAACGAATTCCGTGTGAGGTAAAAATTTACTTGCTCCTGCTACGAATTCTCCTGGTAATCTAATATTTTGTCCGTAAACGATTTCTGCTGCTGACGTACATAAGTCTTCACGAAAGACAGAACGTAAGCCTAGCGTGACAGTGGAAAGTATACGTGAACATGAGGTATTACCGTGGCACATGATAGCAGCCTCAAGAGTGCGGTGAAATATCTCGATCATCCCGTTAGATTCAGGATTGTAAGCTGTTGATCTTTCTCTCTTAAATCCGGTAATCTTGGCGAGTTCAGTGAATAATTCCGATTCGAATTGTGCCCCTTGATCAGTAAAAATGATTGAAGGCACGCCGAAGCGTGAGATCCAAAATTGATATAACGCAAATGCTATAACGGTCGATCATGGTAAGACAGTAACGAAAACTATCCGAGGATGGTAGTGGTCCGATTAGATCGATATGAATTTCGTCGAATCGGTTTGTTACACTAGGGAAATTTCCTATCGGTGACTTGACATAACCAGTGACCTTACATTTCTGACAATTTGGACATTGTTGTGCCCATTCCTTAATGTCTTTGGTAATTGTTGGCCAAATTGCGTGAGATTTAATCAACTTGACTGAATTTTTAGGACTGGGATGTGCCAGACAGTGGTATTGGAGAAAAATAGTCTTACGAAATGCTAATGGAATGTATGGTCTATGTGAACCGGTTGATGTGTCAAAAATAATTTTTTTATCGGTACCAAGAATGGGAATACTTTCGAACTTCAATGAATTTTCCCGAGTTACGAAAGTAGCATATTTCGGATCAGTTTCTTGAGCGATTGATATTGCTACGGATTTTAGTGTACTGCCAAGATTGATTTTGTCCATACGCGATAAGGCGTCAGCAACAACGTTACTAGCGCCTGCGATATGTTGGATGTCAGTAGTGAATTGGCCTATGAAATCTAGATATCTTTTCTGCCGTGGTGAAGCCTTATTGGATTTTTGCCTAAACGTGAATGTTAGAGGTTTATGGTCTGTAAATAATATAAATCTCTACCTTCTATTAGGTATCTGAAAAACTTTACAGAAGAATAAGCTGCCAACAGTTCGCGATCGTATGCGCTGTATTTCTTTTGAGCGTCGTTTAGTTTACGCGAGAAGAATCCTAAAGGTTGCCATGTATCATTGATTTTTTGTTGAACCACACCTCCTACTGCGATATCCGAAGCATCAACTGTGACGGATAGTGGTGCGTTCGGCTTAAAATGAATGAGGAGGGTGGCTTCACATAACATTTTTTTTGCATTTTCAAAAGATTGAGTAAATTCGTTTGTCCAATTAGTTGGACGTTTGTCATTCTTCTTGCTTCCTTTGAGCAGAGCGTTAAGTACAGCGAGATGTTCCGCGGCGTTGGGTATGAAGCGATGATAAAAATTTATCATCCCTAAAAATCCCCGTAGCTCCTTGACTTGTTCTGGACGTTTGCAATTTGCAATAGCTGATATTTTTTCCGACATAGGTTTAATACCAGATGCATTCACTGTATGTCCTAAGAAAGGTACTTCGTCTGCCATAAATTTGCATTTTTCGACTTTAATTACTAATCCATACTGTTCCAAGCGGTCAAATACCAACTTTAAGTGTTGTAAGTGTGTTTCTTTGTCCCGTGAAGCAATAAGAATGTCGTCAATGTATGCAAAACAGAAATCTAATCCACGTAAAGTAAGTGGCATTACGTAGGCCGAATGTCATTTTGTTAAACTCGTATAAACCGAATGGTGTACTAATCGCCGTTTTTGGGAAATCATTTGGGTTAACCGGTATTTGGTTATATGCCCTTATCAAATCGATCGTTGAGAATACAGTACATTCGTGTAAATTTCCGTTAAAATCCTGAATGTGAGGAATTGGGTAATTATCGGGTCGTGTAACACGGTTTAAGCCACGATAGTCTCCACAAGGGCGCCATTCGCCATTATGTTTTGGAACTAAGTTAAGTGGGCTGGACCATGAGCTTTCCGATGGTTTACAGATTCCTTGTTTGAGTAATAAGCTTGCTAGTTTTTCGGGTGACAACCGTCTTGGCTTATACGCGACCGGAGGACCTGATGTCTGTATGTAATGCACAACGTTATGCATAGCGTTGGCTCGTAGGCACTTTTTAGATGTGATCGTTTTATATTCTAATAGCAATGCTTCGATACGAATATAAATCGAAGTGGCACAAGCACTGTTCCAAACAAGACACCGTATGAATTATGGAACGGAAAGAAGAGCAATGTTGATCGTTTCAGAATTTTTGGAGTTGATGTTTTTGTGCATATTCCAAAACAAAACTGGATGCTAAAGCCGTAAAATGTGCGTTTGTACGTACGATATGATAGTAAGTCGAAAGGGTTTCGAGTATGGAGCTCCGAAACCAACAAAGTTGAAGTAGCCCGCAATGCAATTTTCTTGGAAAAAGATTCAAGTGCAACTTTCCAAAACAGTTTGGAGATTATACCTACAACATCAAACTCTGAAGTAGATGAAAGTGTGGATCATAAATGTAACGTTCCAAAAGTGATCTGTCATACAATACAACCGGTAAATGAGGATGGTGACGAAAAAGGTGGTAGCACAATATGCAATGTGAACACTAAAAATATCATCAGCTCTCGATTACGCAAAAATAATGCAACATTAGTAAATATTTGTGATGATATAACAAGTCATGCAACGATGTTTGCTATTTGTGAAGCACCTAGAACTTTTGAAGAAGCAATGGAATCGAATGATCAGGATGAATGGAGGACCGCCATAAATGAGGAATATAGTGCACTTATCAAAAATCGAACATGGATGTTAGTTGAACCGCCAGTGAACCAAAAGGTAATCGATGGTTGGGTTTACAAAATAAAAAAAATCCAAGTGGAAATGTTGGACGGTATAAAGCCCGTTTGTGGTGAGTGGTTTCAACCAGGAGTACGGGGTAGACTAGTCTAAAGAAACATTCAGTCTAGTGATCCGTTTTAGATCAGTACGTGTCATTCTGGTCTTGGTAGCTGCAAAAAAATAAAGCTCAAACAAATTGATGTAAAAACTGCGTTTCTATACGGTGAGTTGAGTGAAGACGTTTTTATGAGCCAACCGATGGGATATGATGATGGTACCGGACGGGTATGTAAATTGCTAAAAAAAAGTTGTATGGTATTAAGCAATCATCAATGTGCTGGAATAAGAAATTCACCGCTTTTATTAGCTATTTTGGCTTCAAAACCTGCGCATCGAATGAATTTGTGTTTGTGCGAAACGTTAATAATAGCATCACAATATTCGCAATTTATGTAGATGAGATGGGTTTCTTGCAAGTGATAATGGAGAAGACATTGAAGTGGTTATTGATTACACTGTGCGACAGCCAAAATCCGCTGGTGTTCTGACTACCGGGAAAAAATATATCGGTAAAAAAAAGTTATACGTGTTCCGGCGTTTCGCTGGGTCACGTCTAGGAATCGAGACATATCGATTTGAAGTTAGTAAGTATCATATAGGAGAAATTGTCACGTTTGGGGTTCTTTTTTTGACATAACTCGAGAACGACTAGTTCGATTTTGCAGAAACCAATTTAGAAATTAAGAATTACAATTCCTTTAATCTACTGATATACTATACTGAAAAAGTAACGACAAAATAAAAAAATTAAAATTAATTCAATAAGGAATACAAAAAAAAATAAAATAAATAAATAAATGAAATAAAAATAATAAAGTAAAATAAAAAAATAATAAAAATAATAAAACAAAAATATAATAAAAATATAAAAAAATTTAATAAATAAATAAAATAAATAATAAATAAATAATGTATAAATAATAAAAAAAATAATAAAAAAATAATAAATAATAAATAAATAATAAAAAATAATAATAAATAATAAACAATAATAATAAATAATGAATAATAAATAATAATAATCAATAATAATAATAATAGTAATAAATAAAAATAATAATAATAATAATAATAAATAATTATAATAATAAACAATAATAATAATAATAATAATAATAAATAATAATAATAATATAATAAAATATAATAAAAATATAAAATAAAATTATACTAAAAATAATAAAATAAAATAAATAAATAAAAATAAAAAAATAAAAAATAGAATATAATAAATAAAAAAGAAAAAAAAAACAAAATTAATACACAAAGGCACATAGACACATGTCCAAATACATTTAAAACAATAAATTTTGGAGTTTATTCCAGTAAAAATATTAAAAAAAATTTCTATGAAAAATCAATATTCTTGCAAAATGAGATACCTTTACTTAATTGTGCATAAAAGCGGAATGCGTGCATCGATTTTCATGATCTATGTCTTGTTTTGTGCACAGATTATGTGACCTTACGTCAAAGTAATAAGACTTGACACTTTTTCCCGTTTTGAATTTTTATGATTTTTTAAAATACAATTTTTTTATTTTTTATGCAAAAAATTATTTTTTTTCTTCATAAATTTATTTATAACTGCGAAACTGTTGATCATGTAAAAAAATAGGGTATCAGTAGATTAAAGGAATTGTAATTCTTAATTTTTCTAAATTTAATTCATTAAAATAAGACTAGTCGTTCTTGAGTTATGTCCCCAAAACGTGACTATTTCTCCTATATGATACATGCTAACTTCAAATCGATATATCTCGATTCCTAGACGTGACTCAGTGAAACGCCGGGACACGTATAACTTTTTTTTTATCGATATAACTTTTTCCTCTAGTCAGAACCCCAGCGGATCACTGACCCCTACCATTTGTCGCACAGTGTTATTTAAGCAAAGAGATCGAAATAAAAGTTTCTGAAGCCAAATGCTGTTTAGGTCTCGAAATTGATCAGAAACTGGATGGAACAATTTATCTAAAGCAAACGATGTATGAAAAAAAATTATCAATCGCATTGGATTGGAACACTCTAATGCAGTATCAACACCAGCAGATTCAACGCAGGTTTTGAGCAATTTTACAGCAAATGATGATGAAGATGAGGTTTCCAAATCGTGAGGCTGTTGGTAGTCTAATGTACTTGTGTGTTGGAACTAGACCTGACATAAGACTTGCTGTGGGTAATGTGAGTCGACATCTTGAAAAATCTGGTCCAGCATATGTGAATGCTGTGAAACGTATATAATAAGGTACATAAAGGGAACATTTAACACAATAATTGTTTTTGATGGTCAAAATGATTTAAATTTGGTTGGCTAAAGTTATGCGGATTATGCCAGGGATATAAGAACTAGAAGATCGACGTCAGGATACGTATTTTTGTTTGGGAATAGAATTATAAGTTGGGGCTCTGAACGCCAAAAATCAGTGACTTTGTCAACCACTGAATCAGAATATATGGCTGATTCACATGTGATTAAGAAACGAGTGTGGCTCAAAGCTTTGTTGTCAGAACTGTTGGCAAAGCAAATAGTCAAGCATGTTTTATATGGATAACCAGAGTGCGATAGTGTTGATTAAGAATGCTGAATTCCACAAAAGAACAAAACATTTTATCCGTGAAAAATACAATGAAAATGTATTCGACCTTCACTATGTTCCAAGTGAAGAGCAATTGACTGATATGATGACTAAGGTTCTACCAAGTTTTAGCTAGTTTTTTTTTTAAACTTTAAATTGACTTTAAAAGAATTGTTTGTATGTTAATGTAACTTATAACTAAAAGTGGAAGTTTTGAATTTAATGAACACACTAAATATCATTTATGTATATATTCTTTTCTCTTTGTTTAGATAAAGTTTCTTATTCGTTTATATTTTTTGTTTCAATCTTTGTGTAACGAATGTTTTTCTCGTTCACTCGTTTTAAATATTTTGTTTAATAAACATCAAAACACAAGTGCTCTCGAGTTATATTTTTATTAAAGTTTTCTGATTAAATTCCATATTTGTTTAATAAAATGGCTTGCATGATCAATTTCCCAGTGACGACAATTGGCGAACAAATTCCTAAATAGTAAAAAATCTGGCACAGTTCAGATAGTAAGGTGCGCTTTGTACACAGGGAAGCATTGTCGGGCAATTCAAAATGTATTTCAAACTGGCTAGTCTGCGTATTCCATATGACCCCCAGTAAAATGGTGACTGCTGAGGTGTCTTGGTTGTCCGTATGATTGCTCTATATTGGAGATGAATTTTCGTAATTTCAAACCCCGTGAGCCAAGAGCTCGATCAACTCTGTCTTTAGTTTGATCGCTTCGGAAAGGTTGGATACTCCTGTTAACAAAACATCCACAGAAAAATCGCTATCAAGAGTCTTAGATGCTGCAGGATAGCTGATATTTGCATCAATAACAATTTGAAATAGCGTCTAATTGGTCAAAAATGATGCAGTTGTGGTTCCATATGTAACCGTGGACAGTTTAAAAATTTGTGGTATTTCTGAAGTGTTCATATGCCAAAACACTCGTTGAAGTGAACACTTGTTGATCTTCTCGAATCCTGATCCGGCGATCCATTTTCCCGATTTCACCAGTAAAGGCAATGACGTATTTTCAGAATCAAGGCACTATGAAGGCGGGATCTTGTTGGATTGTAGGGCCAACTGTCATACAATCATCCACGGAAGGAATGTATGAAGATTTTGGTGACGTGTTAAACACTACGCACAACTGGATCATTTCACTCTGTTCCTTTAACACGTAATGATGTGGTAAGTAATTGTTCAATTAATATTGTCGTGAACCACTGAGGTCATGTGTCGTAACAGATAGCATTCATGCATAAAATCTTGATATTCAGTGTAAATCTCAGGTATCGCTTGAAGAGAGTTTCTATGACATAAAATTGGTGACGCGTTGGTAGATTGGACAGGCCTAGCTGACATAACTTTGGATTTGTAATGAGTGCAACGATAAAGCGGCCATCAGTTGACCTTTTCTTGAAAATTTAAACATCAAATTTCTTCTTTAGACAACCCAGGCTTTGATGAGATTTATTTCAATTCCCAAAACCGTTTTAATTGCGCTTCAAGAGATTGAATGCTGCACAAAGCAATATAAGAATAAGTTTGACCGTTTGGATGGAGTGATATTGCCCAATTCTGAATAATAGAATAGAGGCAAGTCCGGCTCGAAGGACCAAAATGATGCAGACTCCGATTTGAGAAAAACCGGAAGTGCAACAAGTTAAGTTTCACATATGATTTGTATTAATTTTTCGTCATTGCTGGTTTTGCTTGACCAGAAGTTACAATTCCAGAAACATTATAAATTATAATTCAACATCAATCAAAAATTTAGCAGGTGTTGTCTTATTGCTACTAGAGGGTGGTATTTAAAATGATATAGAAAATATCGATATAAAGAAATTTTGATGCGTCGATATGTTTCGATAAGTATCGATGTATCGATATTTTATTGTTATGCGATATATCGATAAGTATGGATTTTTATCGATATTTTAGCCAAGTTTCCGTTTCCAACCGAATTATCAATTATTATCAATATGTATCGATAAGTATCGATATATCACTATATCGATATTTTGTTCTGCCTATATCGTTATGCGATATATCGATAAGTATCGATATATCGATTAGTATCGATATTTATCGATATTTTCATATATTTTCAATATCATTAAGAACTATGAACAACCACACAACATTCTTATGTCCCAAGTTTCCTTCAAATTAAGTAACCGAAATAAAAGTTATTGACATTTTAAATAAACATTTGTATTGCAGACCTCCGGCACTTGGTCCAAAATGTGCATAGTCAAAAGTATGGGCAATCACATCAAAACCTTATGTACCGAGTTTTATAAAAATCAAATGACATGACTTAAAGTTACTGAAATTTTAAATAAAAATTTGCTCGAAAGCCCCTCCCCTTCTGTTCAATTTTGCACAAAAGCTTCTAGAACTATGAAAAACCGCCATGAATCATACTTCATCAAATTTGGGTCACAGGATTTAGAGCTAGTGACATCTTTTATATCAGAGAAGTAAAACCTTGGGTGCTTGAGGAATTAAATTCTCACTCTATAAGGCAAAACTAGTTTGAACATACTAGGTCGTTCAATAAGTCCGTAGGATGACACATAGATGGCGTTACTAGAATTTTTTCCATATGATTTTTATTTAGTACTAACATTCAAACGATACGTGTATAAATTTGACAGCAATCTGACTATTTATTCGTGAGTTATAGCATTTTGTGTGAAGCAACTTTTGTTTTCGAAAAAAAATGGAAAAAAGTGAATTTCGAATTTTAATAAAGCATTGCTTTTTGATGATAAAAAATACAGTGGAAACCAAACAATGGCTTGATAAACATTATCCAAACTCTGCTCCATCGAGACAAATGGTAGAGAAGTGGATGGCTGAATTTAAATGTGGTCGTACCAGCACAAAAGATGCAGAGCGCAGTGGACGCCCAAATGAGGCTGTTATTCCAGAAAACATAAAAAAAATCCACAAATTGGTTATGAACGATCGCAAATTGAAGGTGCACGAAATAGTTGACATTGTAAAGGTAGCAGATGGTAATGTTTTTACCATTTTACATGAACATTTGGGTAAGCGAAAGCTCTGTGCAAATTGGGTGCCGCGTGAGCTCACAGCCGACCAAAAACAACAACGAATCGATGCTTCGGAGGAGTCTTTGGCACTGTTAAACCGCAATAAAAGGGAATTCTATCGTAGATATGTGACAATGGATGAGACATGTCTTCACAATTACACACCAGAATCCAAAAGACAGTCAGCTGAGTGGACAGCAGTCGACGAACCGAATCCAAAGCGAGCAAAGACGCAACAGTCGGCCGGTAAGGTGATGGCGTCTGTATTTTGAGATACGAACGGAATAATATTCATCAACTATCTCCAAAAAGGAACCACCATCAACAGCGAGTATTACTGTGAACTTTTGGATCGATTGAAGGCTGAAATCGCAAAGAAACGGCCACATTTGCAAAAGAAAAAAGTGTTGTTTCACCAAGATAATGCACCGTGTCACAGATCGATGAAAACGATGGCAAAATTGAATGAATTGGGCTTTGAATTGCTTACCCACCCACCATATTCTCCAGATTTAGCCCCAGCGACTTTTTCCTGTTTTCAGATCTCAAGAGAATGCTTGCTGGAAAGAAATTTAAGTCCAATGATGAAGTAATCGCTGAAACTGAGGCCTATTTTGACGAGAAAGAGAAATCGTACTATAAAAGTGGTATAGAAAAGTTGGAAAATCGCTATACTCGTTGTATCGCCCTCGAAGGCAACATAATAAAAAAATCGAGTTTTGTCAAAATGTTGTTTTTTTCTTACTTATCCTACGGACTTATTGAACGACTTGTTATTCCTTTAATAAAAACTTTTAATCAAATAAATATCCGACTGTAACTAACACCGTTAGTGAGACGAATTCAGTCTTTAATCGCCAATCATAACACTTGGTAATTGCAACGAATTGCTTAGTAATTTTAACGAATGCACCACCAACATGCACCCAATATATAAAAAAAATTAATCAAATTTAATTTTAAATTTTAATTCCGTAACAAATCGATATCTAATCATGACATAGGGTAAAACAATATTAGGGTTATGTATATAGATAGGGTGTTCATCTTCCAGTGAATTATTTTTCTTTTTAACCAAAAAAATTGCATTTTTGTTTTTGTTGGTTTATAGCATTTTTACATTAAAATTTAAGGAAAAAAGAAAATTAGAGAATGCGTTCGTTGTTCAAATATTGAACGTGATTAGAATGAACGGAATCATCAATTCCATTTTGAAACTCGTATGTACCAAAAAAAAGGAAAAAAAAAATAAGATTCGATTTGATGTTTATTGGGAGTGAATTGATAATGGTAAGTTTGAATTGTACGAACGTGTACCGAATTTTGTTTTTGCTATTCGAAATTTGTTTTTAATTTGATTGGGGATTGTTCGAGGGAGATTTTGTTTTCGTTTGTTTAATGCCTACTCGTGGGTTATGAGTTGATGGTGGGGTTTTGTGGAGATTCAAGTTTATAAATTAAAATATAAATTAATATCCATCATGGAAAATATTTTATCATCATTTTTACGGTAGATGTAATTTTTTTTTTTTTGCATAAACTATAAGCGATGAAACTATTTATTCCAACAACAATAGTATGGAAAAAGTGGAAAAACAAAAAGGTGTAGAAAAAAATACTGAAGCTGTTCAATATTAAAAATCGAAAAAAAGTTCACTGTTCAATGTAATTCATCATTTGTTGTTTTTGTTGTCTATCTATGCTTTTCGTATTGCCCGATGGGATTATTTAGTTATTATTATTTTCCATTGTGAGTGCAAAAAAATAATATGAAAATATTTATATTAATATTTAATCTATGTTAGCGGAACTTTGACAAAACGTAAAATTGTAATTGGAAAATAGAGTAGCTTATGGGTCGACGGGATAACCATGTTTATGAAATTGATTTTTTAATCGTTTATATTAATAACTAAAAAATACCAATGAGTTAATTTTGGTTCTATCGGTTTTGTTTGGTTAGCAGTGTCAGATAAAAGCTTTCAAAATACTTTTCGTCACAATGAGACAATAGTGTTTGTCACATCGCGCTCAGTTTGTTTCAGAAATTGCATCATGTGCTGTATCTATAACTATATATAAATTATGCTGTCTCATTTTCTTAACTAATGCTGTCATTTTCTATGAACAATATGTTCTTGGGAGTGTTACTGCAGTTCATCGCAATATCTTTTGGTCAAGCATATTTTAGACAGAGGCTTGATCTAACCTTTTCATCTAGCATAGAACCTGGCTCTGTTTCTGTAAAGTATCCAACCGAAAAGGGCGAGATGGAGAAGTGGATAAGTCAACAACATCACTTACAAAGAAGTTAAGCAACACTGGGAAGGGTGCGAACTTAAACGGGTGACCGCTTGGGAACTTCACCAGAAAAAATATGGAAACATGATTGAATCACATTGTAGCAAGAATATCTCGCCCACGGTATGCCAGTATACCTTATCCAGCAGCCCTGGAAACTGGCTAGGATTCGATGGCCCAATCACCCGTTAATCCGTAAGGTGAATCCGAAATTCAATTGATTAAAGAAACGAATACTAGAAAGAAACAAAGTAAAACAAACCGGAATAATCAAACATCGACCCTTAGCTATCGTACCCGGACACGAGTAGGAAACTGGAATGTCAGAACTCTGATAGAAACATCGCGGTTAGCACAAGTTGAGAAAGTAATGAAAGAATATAACATCGAGATACTAGGACTCAGTGAAGTAAGATGGAAAAACAGTGGAGAGTTAACAACAACTGCAGGAAATTACATGATGTTCTCTGGTAAATCCAACACACATGAACAAGGCGTAGCAATACTAACAACACCTAACGCAAAGAAAGCACTTCTCGAATGGAAACCAATCAGTAGCAGAATAATAACAGCAAGATTCCAATCGAAAATTAGAAATACAACGATCATACAGTGCTATGCATCTACCGAAGAAGCTGATGATGCGACAAAAGATGAATTCTACGAACAGCTTCAAGCAACGCTGGCTAGTGCTCACCGATATGACATCAAAATAATACAAGGTGATTTCAATGCCAAAATTGGAACCGACAACACCGGAATGGAATCAGTCATGGGTAAACTTGCACTAGAATCAACACGTAACAATAATGGAGACAGGCTCATCGATTGTTGTGTCACAAACGAACTATTCATAGGAGGCAGCAAGTTCCCACACAAGAACATACACAAATACACTTGGACATCACCAAATGGAAGAACCAAGAATCAAATTGATCACGTACTGGTGAATAAGAAGTTTCTATCCTCTCTACAAGACGTCAGAGCAAAGCGAGGAGCAGACATACACAGCGACCACCAACTGGTAATTGCAACATTCAAAATTAAACCAGCCGCTGTAAAACACAACAAGCCATGTCAGAGGAAATTCAACAACATCAACATCAACATCAACACAATCCGTATCCATCATTGAGCCATCAAATGAATGGAATTCACCATTGTATCTCCTCTTCGTGGACTTCGAACGCGCCTTCGACTCAATCAACAGAAGCGCGATATGGAAGACACTTTGTGAAATGGGCATCCCGAAGAAAATAGTTGATCTAATCAAAGAAATGTATCGGGATGCTGCAAACAGAATACAATACAAAGGACAGCAAAGTGATGAATACTACAACCACCGAGGAGTGAGACAAGGCTGTGTACTATCCCCGCTACTATTCCTAATAGTACTAGATAGTATCATGAGAAAGCTCGATGATGCGAGTCCAAATGGAATCCAATGGAATACAAGACGGCTTCATGATCTAGACTACGCAGATGACATCTGTCTACTTACACACACACATACGGACATGCAGCAGAAAATACAGAAGCTATCAACCCTTGCACATGAAGTCGGTTTCAACATTAATATCAGAAAAACAAAGGCTATGAGATTGAACACCAAAACGATAACACCAATTACCATCAACAATACACAAGTGGACGAAGTTGACAAATTTGTGTACCTTGGTTGTACTGTAGCAAAAACAGGCGGGACTGAAGAAGATATCAGTCAGCGTATTAACAAAGCTAGAAATACGTTTAATATGCTTCACAAGATCTGGAATGCATCCGTCCTGTCAAGAAAGACAAAGCTACGAATGTTCAATGCATGTGTCAAGTCAGTACTGCTGTATGGGTGTGAAACGTGGAAACAAACAAGAAAGATCACAAATAAACTACAGGTGTTTGTGAACAAATGCCTGAGAAGACTGATCAAATGCTTTTGGCCAAACACCATCAGTAACCAGGAACTTCTACGGCAGACAGAGCAGCTAGACATTGAGACCGAGATAAAACAAAGAAAATGGAGATGGATAGGACATACACTGAGAAAATCAGTCGAAGATATAACAAGGATGTCCCTAGAGTGGAATCCACAAGGTAAAAGGAGAGTTGGAAGACCACCCATGACATGGAAGAAAACGGTGCTAGCTGAAGCAAAACAAATTGGCAAGACTTGGGGTGAACTGAAAGCGATTGCCCCCAACAGAGTTAGATGGTCCAGTCTAGTAGACGCCCTATGCTCCTAAATGGAGATAAAGGAAAAAAAAAAAAAAAAATCCAACCGATCGGAATCTTTCCAGCAGATATAATGTTGCAGTTGCTACACGTACGGTAAGTCGTTCTTGTTGACAGCGTTAGCATCAACATCAGCCTCAATTTGAAACTGCTTCAATAACCCTTCGAGTACGTCTATGTCAGTTACGACCTCTTCTAATTTTCTTTCGTATATGATCCGGGGTTACTTGAAAATTCGTTTGAAAATTGGACAAAGTCCCAAAAAAAAGTTTATTTGAAGCTTGAATGACTTCTATTCCTGGCTAGTGGCTTTAAATCTTATCGAGACTTGGTGTATAATTTTTAGTATTGTTTTCAATATTACTGGGTACCCATTTCCGATTCATCACTTCCCGTTAAAACGTTTTTCTTTCAATTTTTGTAAGGTGTTTAGTCCTGGTATAGCCTACAATTACAAATTGATTTTCATCAAACGTTGGTAAAAAGTTTCATTCATTTTTTTTTGTAGACATTGGACTAAGGAGTGGGGATCCACCATACACCAGGTGATTTTTTTCATTACATTTTTTCCTATTTGTTTCGAGGATATACAACTTTGGTTCAATTCGTGAATTAATTTTGATGATTAATAGATAAATATGTATGCCAAATTACTGATTAGCACCTGTGAGGGCCGAGCACCAATTTTTTTTAAAGCTCAATAGAATCAGTACCTGATTTTTGAATTGGATGAGACTTGGTACATCAATAGTGGTATAGTTCGCTATTAGTTGTTTACTCAAATATTTCTTATTTGTTCTTAACCCTCTCTGCACCCAACAAATTAATCTACCAAATATCAATTTCTAATCGGTTCTTTACGAGTATGCAAATACAGTTTTAATTTATCCAAACATTTATCTGAATTTTTCTCCTGTGCCTGAATTTTTATTTTAGCTAACTCACTTATGAAAAAGCAAAGCAGAAATCAGTGATGTGTGTTAAATTTCTCGGCCAACTATCGCAACATGATACGGTTTTTTCATTATTTAATTTCAAAATAATCTTCATATAGAAAGCAATCCTGAACAGATCTTCCATTGTATATGCTAGGCAAGTTCTATGAAGAAAACTTATTAAATATATTTTGTTTTTGGTTATTTTCTTCTCCAAACTCTATGTTTCTAATAGCCGTTTAGAGTCGAAACGGCTAAAACAAATCAATTTGTATTGAATCGGATCCATCTTTACCAATCCAAATTTAGCTCAATTCATTATATGTGCATCACGAGTACAAAATGAAACATTTCTTTTTCCATTATTATAAACGAAAAATTTATATTGTTGCGAAACCACGTTTGAACTTATGTAAACCTTGACGAAATCCGTTAGAAGTTGAACACGAGTCAGATTCAAAATTTCGTAAGGAGATTTTCGAACATACCATTTGGCTTTTGATATTTTAGCTATCCCAACACGAAAATTTGGATCCACCATGCCGTACGATTTCGGCTCCATTGTAATGTTTAACGCAGTCCGTTGGATGAAGATCATGATATGTCTGTCTGAATTTCTTCACCTCAAATCTAGTGATCGGGAAATTAAAATAATGGATTTTCGATACGTTATAATTCTTATTCGTTTAAAAATTTGTTTTATAGAATATTGCTTTTATTAGTTCCCTTAATTGTTCTTGTATTCAAAGCAATTCTTCATTTAAAATAATCTCTTACTATTATTTTATACACCCTGTATTATGACTAGCTTGTGTCACTGCTATTTTAGTTCCTACTTATTTCCAACCCCAAACCGACACCTTTGCTAGAGTTATTCACGAACAAAGTAATAAGTTAATAACTTTTTTAAAGTAACTGTTGTAATGAACACCAGACCTGCTAGTGAGTCACTAACCAGAAGCAAACCGAGAGCTGTGTGACTGGCCAAGTTTTTATTCCGACGAGCTTCAGCCATGTGTGTTCGAGAAGTAATTTTCCCCAGTTTAGTAAAAATAATCAAATATGCACGCAAAAAAGACTGAGTAGCCGGAATTAAATAGTTCAAACAACGCAGGGACTCTGAAGAACCCCAAAGACCGAAGAAATCGAGTTTACCACACACACCAATATAACTACGATTACTACATTTAGAAAATTAAACGTTTCAACCCCATGATGGTATCGGATCCAATTCCTCATGCTCACATTGATTTAGGCTAGCAGGTTGACAAATGTATGAATAAAAGACGATAAGTTGTATTGCACTCATGCATAAAAAGTTGCGTAGACAAATGAATTTTTATGGAGAAAACAGCTTCGGGATAACGAGGGATAACGAGATCTGCAAAGCTCATTATAGCACCCCACTATCACAACTTTTCCATTTCTTTGAAACATTTAAGCGTCTAGTTTTTGCATTTAACTTTTGATAAGTGCTGGAAATTATTTCTGTTGGAGAAAACGTAATTCACGAATTGACACATTGAAGCACAACAAAAGTACAGTTCAGCGCAACTTTTTTTGATTGATTTCACAGAATTTAGATTTACATCTGTGTTTGATCTGAAATTATTGGCTTTCGACGTTAATCTACTCCACAGAGATTATTTTGTTGTCCGAGTAAGTCCTAACTAGTTATTTTTATGTTGTTGTAATGCATATTAGGATCTCTGATACACAAACAATAACAGGCATATATTGTTGTATTTAACTAAAACATGAACAATTAAATTTTTTTTTGAATTTGGCTTCCACCAA
This sequence comes from Diogma glabrata, assembly GCA_963693315.1. Lineage (NCBI taxonomy): Eukaryota > Metazoa > Arthropoda > Insecta > Diptera > Cylindrotomidae > Diogma > Diogma glabrata. The sequence goes on from OY856187.1 coordinate 397,289,609, forward strand.
ATATCAGTCCAGAACACCCAAGTAACTGAACTTGGCGCTGTGTGATAATAGTTTAATGTGTGGGTTCCAAAATGTGTTTTCCGTCGATGGGCCAATGCTCGAGTCGTTCAAAGTTGATAGTTCACTGTTTCCTCCTCCTCTTCAACTTTACATTTTCTGGACAAGTCATTACTGGGAACGCAAAGTGACTCGTACTAGTGAACCAATATCCTGTCTACTCACGGAGTTCTTTGGAGCACTGCAGAGACCGTTTGGTCTGACATTTTGGCCTCTATCTCTAGCTTTGCCTACTAATATTGCAGGTGCTGGTCTTAGACCAACGGTTATCAGGCTCACAGGTAATACTGTCATAAGTTAATTATTATCATTAGCATAGCATTTGTTATACCGGTGTCCCGAACGCTACTGTGATCGGGCAACCATATAATTGCTGCTTGACCATCACATTCAGAGATTTGTGGCAGCTGAGTGTCACTTTTAACGTGGTTTGCTACTGCATCTATTCATTTCAATGCTTTTTGACCTAAAAATCCGCTGTTGATGAAAAAAAAAACAGGACTGCAATTTTTTTTAATTAAAAAAACACGTGCCGCAAAATGATCGAAAATGATTTTTTGATAAAATCGTATATATCTCATAAAATATCCCAAGTAGGTTTTGCCAGACATTGACATACGGCCAAGCACTGGTCCATTAATGGTTAACACTACTGGGCTATTGTTACTGAGCCAATACTAGAACCAATCATCGGCCGATCTATGGTTTACAGCAAATAGCCAGTATATTGTTACCTTTGAATGGCCAAGGCACTGGCCCATGAATGGTAAATATTACTTGGCTATTGTTATTGGGCCAGTACTGTAGCCATGAATTTGCCGATCTATCTCATTTTTTTTAAATTTCACTAGAGTATTATCCTCTTTAGAAATACATAGTTTGAAAAATTTCACACCTCGAGTTTTCTGCATAGGATCTTGATGAAACTTTGGCAAATGATACAGGTTCACTTGAAAATAGAAGATCTGGATTCATTTTAAATTTGGACAAAATGGCGGGGGGTCTCCCGAACACCTCTAAGTTTAAATCTTGAATAACTTCTGATTCCGAGCTATGATCTTATTGAAACTTAGTATATAAGGTTTTAATACTGTTTCCAATACATCTGCATACCAACTTCCGGCTTGTCACTTCCGGTTAAAAAGTTTTTTTATCAGGTGTTTATCCCTACTGTAGCCTACAATTACCGATCGATTTTCATGAAACGTTGCGAAAAGCTTTTAAATAACATGAGAAAGATTTTATCAGCTTTTGGAGCACATTGGACAAAGGGTTGGGGGGTCCACCATACAACAGGTGTTTTTTTCCACAAAGTTTTTATGTTTGTTGGGAGCATAAAACATTCATTCGTGAATGAATTTTGATGACACTTTGGAAAAAGATGCAAACATGTATGACAAAGAACTGATTAGTTTTTGAGCGATAGTGAACAAAGTGGTGGGGGTCCCTGGAGCACCTGTTTTTTTGATAGCTCTATAACTTCTGTACCTGATAAGCGAATTGGATGAAACTTGGTACATGAGTATGTAGTACGGTTTAAAATAGTTTTGCATCCTAACTTCCGGTTTTTTACTTCCGGTAAAAAAAATTTTTTTGTACTTTTTTAAAGTTTTGTCTGTGTCTTTATGCACACTACAGCCTACAATAATGAAGCGATTATGATGAAACTTATGGAATAGGGTTCCAATTAGTGTAAAAAGATAATTATCATCTTTTGGGACACATTGATCAAAGTGGCGGGGGGTCTACCATACAACTGCTGACTTTTCACACTTTGTTTTTAAAGTTTGTTGGGAGCATACAGACTTCATTCATTAATCAATTCTAATGACACTTTGGAAAAAGATGAAAACTAAAATGACAAAGAACTGATTAGTTTTTGGACAATATTGGGATAAGTGGTACGGGGTCTCCCGAACACTTGTTTACTGTGTCAGTATTTTTTCAATGTTTGTTGGGAGCACACAGCATTCGTCCGTGAACCAATTTGGATAACACTTTGGAAAAAAATGCAAACATGTATGGCAAAGAACTGATTAGTTTTTGAGCGATAGTGAACAAAGTGGTGGGGGGTGTCCCATACACCTGTTTTTTTTAAAGCTCAATAACATCTGTACCTGGTAATCGAATTGGATGAAACTTTGTACATAAGCATTAAGTATGATTTACAAAAATTCTGCATCCCAACTTCCGGCTTTTTACTTCCGGTAAAAAAAATTTTTTGTAATTCTTGGCAGTTTTTTCAGTATCTTTATGCACACTACAGCCTACAATAATGAAGTGATTATGATAAAACTTATGGAAAGGTTTCAATTAGTGTAAGAAGATAATTATCATCTTTTGGGACACATTGATCAAAGTGGCGGGGGATCTACCATACAACTGCTGACTTTTTACACTTGTTTTTAAAGTTTGTTGGGAGCATACAGATTTCATTCATTAATCAATTTTAATGGCACTTTGAAAAAAGATAAAGACTTTATTGACAAAGAATTGACTAGTTTTTGGACAATAATGGGATAAGTGGTGGGGTCCTCCCGAACACCTGTTTATTGTTTCAATGTTTGTTGGAAGCATACAATATTCGTTCGTTAAGTAATTTTGATTACACTCTGCAAAAAGATGCAAATATGTATGGCAGGGAACTGATTAGTTTTTTTAGTGATAGTGAATAAAGTGGTAGGGGGTCCTCCAAGCACCTGTTATTTTGGAAGCTCAATAGCTGCTGTACCTGATAATCGAGTTGGATGAAATTTGGTACATACACATTTAGTACGGTTTACAACAGTTCTGCATCCTAACTTCCGCTTTGTCACTTCTGATAAAATTTTTTTTACTTTTTCTCGTACAACAGAATTTATGTTTGTTGGGATACTGCTGCCTGCTTTAATATTTTTATTATTAGAACTACGAAGTCCATAATATTGGTTAGCTTTTAATTAAAGTATTTTATGGATATTAGCTCATTATATATCCAGAACACTATGTTTCCAGAGCTGTGGTGAAGTCAGCCTATGCATCAGCGTCGCAATATTTTTTTATTTTAAATTAGTTTGTATTTAACTTATTTAAATTTACATATGATAATAATGAATATTTTTTTTAACGGCCCAGTCATGGTTGCCAGTATTTGGCCCAAGAATGGCAACCATTTATTGTCCGAAGTTATCATCCAGTAAAATTGTGTTAATGGCCAGTACTCGCCCATTGCTGCATTACTGGCTGCCAGTAATGGACCATTACTGGACCAGTTGTACAACCTTGTATGGGATACAAATATAAAAAAAATCATCTAAAACGTTTATTTCTGATGATAGTTTGAAAAAGAACTACAAATTCTTCGTAACCCAACTCAACGTAACAAATTACGAAAATTTTGACGGAAAAGTACTAATTTTGTTTTTTTCACGATTATTTTTGTATCCATAGCAGATGAAGAAAATTAGTTCTTTCGTTATCCTAATTTTTTATAGTTTTATGAGTTACGAAGATTTGCAAATTTAAAATATTATCAGAAATATACGTTTTAGGCAAAAAATGAATCGAATCTTTTTTGTAGAAATTTAAATTCACTACAAAATTTTTCGTATGATTTTTTTTAAATTTGCATACATAGTTAGATGTTTAAAAAATTCCACGATTTTATTAAAAAATCAACTTCGATGATTTTGCGACACGTGTTCTTTTTAATTAAAAAAAAATTCCCTCGTGTTTTTCCCCAACCATTCTAAGGTTTCATTTTTCGCAATCCCCTTTGGCCTGATGTACACTCATATGAGGTGATCGTGAAACACTCCTCCTCCCACTCTGCCTTCGAGTTTGGAACCATTCGTGAGATCTTTCACTACCTTCCTCCCCGCCAGCCTTTCATTCCCCTAAGAAATCTTAGAAGGTATGACAGTATGGAGATTTTCCTTTAGACCAAGTCTTAAGGAGATGTAGCTATGCACCACATCCTCCTTCCCTTACTCTCACTAGCTTCAAACTTTCCTGGTTGTCGTGAGAATATCGAAACCTTTTTCGAAGCATGGTCTGATGTAGTCAATGATTGATGTACTCAATGTTCTTTTGGTTGAGTCCTTACTCGTTTAGGATTTTGGAGTGTCCGATGCGACTACCGATTCAGTGTAACGTAGTGCTGAGTCGAAGGGCTGTATTGGATGCCATCTGTTGACGTGGCACATCGAAGGTTAGAAGATGAAAAACATCTTCCATCGCACGAATGGCAGGCTGTACATGTCACCACCATTCAGGAAAGCTATTATTTGTACCTTTCTATCAATTTCAGGTCGCTTGAATTGGACAGTACAGTCCTCCATATGATCCTCTATAAACTAAGATCGGTCTGCTCACAGAGGTGTAAAGCCATTGGGTTATATAGAGTACAATATCTCTTTTTGTCCCATGGATTTTTTACATGAGTATAGTGCTTCTGTCAGATAGTGCTTCTGTCGTTTAGTGTACCGTCGTACCTTGGTATGTAGTATGTTCTGCAAATATCAGACCACTCTCACTAGGATCATGGAGCGATTAGTTTTCTTCCTCTGTATCAGAGATTCTATGTTTGGACCTGTTCACGCATTATCGTGAATTGTTAAATAGTTTACCTGAAAAATCAAAATATTTTAAATTAGGATCAAAACAAAACCAATTAAAGATTTATAAAATTATGCAAAACATTACCAAAACAATCCTTTTGAAATGTCAACGAAACTTTCAATTTTGAATTGACGTGTTCGGTATATTTTGATCATTCATTCGATATTTTCAATTTTCACATTGAATTTATGTGTTCGTTATTCTATATTATTAATTCGATAGTTTCGAGATCGTTGGTAAACTTGACAGCTGTGATTTGTAGAGTTTTGGCTTTCTATAAAATGGACTGTTTTTGGTAGTTTTGCTCTCTTATTTCTTACGAATTTATATCTGAATAGTATAGTCAGTAAAAAGTGTTTTTGTGTTATATCATGTAGTTGGTTGAGTATGAGCTAAGCTCTCTCTTTGTTATTTTTAAGTGAATTTTAAATATTTTGTATTCCCATGTGTTAAAATTAGTAATTGTAAAATTAATAAATGAAGTTTTTATAAAGTTGTGTGCATCAGGTCAGTTGTTTTAATGTATATAAATTAACCAAATAGTTTTTTCTTGTTTCTCTGACAAATATTCGTCGAGTGTGCATGCAGTAAAAAAAACCTCGTATAAGTTTCATCGATTGGAACGGGTGATGTGTCCATGATATTTTCATTTCATATGTACATAACCTCAACTATTATATGATCTGATGTTTTCGTCATTACTTCAGTGAATCATCGCAATTACATAACTTCAAATATTATATGAGCTGATATTTTCATCATTGCATCGTTCATGTCATATGTACATGATTTCAACTATTATATGATCTGATATTTTCGTCATTACTTCAATCAATCATCTCATATGTGCAAGATTTCAACTATTAAATGAGTCTGATATTTTCGTCATTGCTTCAGTTAGTCATCGCATTTACATGGTTTCAAATATTATATGAGCTGATATTTTCATCATTGCATAGTTCATGTCATATGTACATAATCTCAACTATTATATGATCTGATATTTTCGTCGTTGCTTCAGTTAGTCATCGCATTTACATAACTTCAAATATTATATGAGCTGATATTTTCATCATTGCATAGTTCATCTCATATGTACATAATCTCAACTATTATATGATCTGATGTTTTCGTCATTACTTCAGTGAATCATCGCAATTACATAACTTCAAATATTATATGAGCTGATATTTTCATCATTGCATAGTTCATGTCATATGTACATAACTTCAACTATTATATGAGCTGATATTTTCATCATTGCATAGTTCATCTCATATGTACATAATCTCAACTATTATATGATCTGATATTTTCGTCATTACTTCAGTGAATCATCGCAATTACATAACTCCAAATATTATATGAGCTGATATTTTCATCATTGCATAGTTCATGTCATATGTACATAACTTCAACTATTATATGAGCTGATATTTTCATCATTGCATAGTTCATCTCATATGTACATAATCTCAACTATTATATGATCTGATATTTTCGTCATTACTTCAGTGAATCATCGCAATTACATAACTCCAAATATTATATGAGCTGATATTTTCATCATTGCATAGTTCATGTCATATGTACATAACTTCAACTATTATATGAGCTGATATTTTCATCGTTGCATAGTTCATCTCATATGTACATAATCTCAACTATTATATGATCTGATATTTTCGTCATTACTTCAGTGAATCATCGCAATTACATAACTTCAAATATTAAACGAGCTGATATTTTCATTTCATGTGTGCATAACTTCAACTATTATATGAGCTGATATTTTCATCATTGCATCGTTCATCTCATACGTACATAATCTCAACTATTATATGATCTGATATTTTCGTCATTACTTCTGTTAATCATCTCGTTTGCATAACTTCAATTATTATATGAGCTGAGATATTTTCATCATTGCATCATTCATCTCACTTACATAATTTCAACTATTATATGAGCTGAGACATTTTCGTCATTGCTTCAATCAAAACATCTCATATGTACATGATTTTCAACTATTATATGAGTCGATATTAGTCTCTGTATTTCTCTGGGTCTCACATTACCTTGATATTTGCATCACGGTGTTGGAAGTTGATGTGCCAACCAACTCACATCAAAATATATCGTCAAGGAAAAAAATACAGTCCACCTCTCATCGACGCCGCATCAGGACCCATACCAGTACTATTTCATTGGGCAGTTTGCATTATCTTCTTATACATAGTCAGGAATTCACCTGCTACGGAAATTGGAACATCATTGGCGTAGACTGTTAGCTTAAACCCTCTATTTCCAGTCTTGTAATTAAGCTGTTAAATGAAAAGTTCCACAGAAGTGGAGACAAGAATCTCCCATGAGCAGTATCATGGTTGACAGTTTTTGCGAGTAAATTCAATGTTTTAACGAGAATGAATGTCAATCTGGCCTTCGATTGTTGTAAAAACGAAAGATGATAGTCTAATGGGCTAAAGAACGTTAGGATAGCTGGGAGAGGTTTTATGAATAAAAAGTATATTGACTTCGTTCCATTGAGCAGGTTTATGATACACCTCAACCCAGGCCGTAAAAATGGTTTTAGTCAACCCATTGCACCTCTGAGGTATTTTTTGTAGTTCAGTTGGTATAACCTTATCAGGACCAGCTGATTTAAATGGTTTAAATTGTTTAATTTCCTGGAAAATCTTTGACTCAATCACTAGATCCTTCATACATTCAAATTGACGAAGGTCAGACAGTTTGTGCTGTAGCCTGGGTTAAACCACATCTTGCGAAAAGTGTGTGTTCATCAAAAATTATATAGTTTACATATTAGATCTCCAGATGACATAATGAGTGTTGACATGACTTCATAGGAGCAACCTCGTCCTATTTTCTGGGCTCTCGTTACACCGTTATCTAAGGTTTCGAGAGGAGTGACTCTTGGTAATCATACGCCATATACGAGGGGACCAACCAAATTTATTTTTGGTTGATCGATACACTGTTGGTGGCCATACCGTTGTCATTACAGTTGGGTTATAATAAAATATTCAAGTTATTTTTAGCTGAAATACAAGCTCTATCCTTACTTGCGATCCTCACATAGAGGAGTTTATGATTGTGAACCTGGATATAAAGTTCTTAGACTTTCATGGTTCCTTAATCAGAACGATGTCCTCAACTGTGATTGAGAGTAGGATTGGAAGTGCTGCCGAAGCTGTTTTGGAGCGGTGAAGGTTGGCTTGTAACATTTTTAGCGTCATTTGTAATGAAGAGCTTCTCCATTGGCGAACCAATGAAGCGGCATAGCAGGCTGCGTACCTAGAGATTATTAACGCCGTAACGACTAAAGCTCAGTCATCGTGGATTTGATAGATTAATACCTGCAGCTTCAACAAAAATACAGAAATGTACGCAAATTACGTGAATAAACAGAAGTGGAAACAATACGAATGAAAAAATGAGACTCTGGCGACCCCTTTTGCGAAAGAAACGCGATCAGCACGTCCAACCACCACAATCATTCCCATACGCCCACACACTCACGCTGCATACACGCTCACATCCACCCACACACTCAGACAGCGAAGCAAGACAATGGAGCCCCAAGACCCACAGCCCGTCCCGTAGAATCAAAGTAATAATCAAAAATAAGTGGTATTGCCGCCATCTGATCAATCTGGTACAGTTCGTAAACTGTTGCCATTGCTGGTAAACCGAGAATCGAATCTTAGAGCACGGGAGAACGTCACACGCTATATTGAAAGTCTTCATTATTTATTTCCTTTTTCTTTATTAATAACATTTTCAAAAAATTTTTGAAACCATACGCAATCACCACAAATTACCAAAAAAAAACTATTTACAGCTCCAAAAAAAGATGTTATAATTTATTTGTAAGTTGACTAACCATTTCAAAAGAAAATTTTATTAAATACATGTTGTTTATAGTGGGTTAATGTGTAATATGGTTAGTAAAGATTAAACAGGAAAAGAACTTGGCTTTTTTTTGTTTGGTTTTCATATTATTTGGGATTGATTTTTAATTATTTAAAATATAAATTAATAAAGTTAGGTAATATAAGTTAATATAGTAAAAAAACAATGTATTTGCAAAACTAAATATTACCTCGGAGCAAAAATATTTCGATTATAATCATTTCCAATTTAGACTGAAAGGGTCTCGCTACACGCATCGCCAGCTCTCACACACACGCATCGACAAGCATGCCCCCATTCAATCACTTGTACACCCTTTCACGTGCATTCACACTTCTACGTTAGAAAAGAAAATAGAAAAAAATAAAAACCACTCACCCCATGATTATATCCTCGAGGCCTCCAGGTCTTAAGGTCTTAGCCCTCCATCAGCGGTGTATATCCTAACAGGTAAAGTATTGTTGGTAACTTGGTATAAATAAGATGACTCGTTGTACTAAAATTGTAAAACTGTTGCGCCGTACTAACCAAGGCGATCGTTGTAACAATAGTATCAAGTTTATATGAATATAGTATGGTAATAATCTCCAATAATCCGCCAACAATCAAATGGTAACGAAGATCCACAAGTAGTCAAATTCAAATGGTTTATAACAATCAGCCAACATTAACCAGCAATAATCCTTGGTAATTAGTAGTCACCGAATGGAAATAATATTTAACTACCAGCAAACAATAATTGGTAATGATATTTAATAATCAGCACATATCAACTGGTGGTAGTCTTGCTAAGTAGCCAACATCAAATGGTAATTATAAGTAATAATCAGCACTCAGGTATACGATGACGGTGGAAAATTAGTGCCACCCAAACCAACGTGTTGAGGTTCAGTGATACGGTTTTTTTTGTTTGTTCCCCTTCTCCTTTTTCTTTGCCGGTAAAGTTATCTCAACATTCGATAGAAGTGATGATGAGCACGTTTTATCAACAACGAAAAACAAAATGGTTATCCCAGAAACGTATTATCACGGCAACACAACAACAGATCTTGTGTAGATGGACTAGGATTATATTACTGATCTCAGCATTTCCACAAACAATCGAAACAATTTATTATATAACAGTTTTTTTGTTAAATTTGATTTTTGTATTCTTACTCAGTTATTGCTAATTTTTGCTAACATAGAAGTTACACTAATGTTACGTTAGATAAGAAGGCAACTCAAAATTATAGATCTATTATCACAGTTCTAGCAAACAAAACATTGACACCGTAATATGTCATCCCTTTTGTAACTAATATAAGAATATGATTTTTTTTATTAGAATTAACACGGCACAAGCAAAGATAATTGTTCTATTAATTGAAATAATTTATTTTATAAACACACAATATTATCAATAGCTTTTCGTTAATCTAGCATTCTATTTTTACTAATATATTAATATGATTTAATATTAGATCTAACGCGGCACAAGCAAGGACAGTTCAATGAATTAAATTAATTTATTTTATACACAAACTTATTTTATTATTGCTTTAATCGAACAGCCCATGTCTTGGACTCACACAGAATTTAACTATCATAAATTAACTAGTTGACAACACATATATATTACGTATATTAATTGCGATTTTTTGTTCTTTTTCTAATTTCATTAGACTGAGGGAACAGCCCATGAATTTTACTATCACAGCATTGAGGTTTGATCGCTTAAAAAAAAAGGTGTAATTATCATATTCAATAATATATTTTAGGATCACAAATTTAACACTCGAAGATGCACCGACAAACGTCTTTGTGGTCTAGCTTTATGCACGATAAATATAATATAATTTCCAATACCTGAGGTTATAATTCTCATCCGTCTAGTTAGTAGACCCTGCCAATCTCGTTTTCTTTTCCGGTCCTGTTATTCTTCCCAGATTATCTGTTTTTCGTCCCTCAAGATAATGGACGACCACACCCAAAAATGATCCAACGAGCTAAACGTTAAAGTTAGCGATCAGCTGTGATGACAATCACAAAACAAATTTGACTAAGAGAGACAAAAGACGATATATTCATCTCTTATATAGGAATTTAATATCGAAAATTGAGCTACAAAGTTTTTTTAAGGGGAAATCTACAGAGTAATGTTAGTACATTTTCCGTTTAAAAAAAATACTGATTGTTATTTTGTAATACATAAAATTGTAAGCTAATTTCACGAAATAAGTTATTTCCAACGCATTTGGAAGAAATATTAATATATTAGAATGGATTAAACGTAAGTTTAACTGATTTTATGATGTTTATGTATTATGAGATAATAGCTTACAACCGTATTACAGCAAAATTTCGATTTATAACGGAAAGAGAAATTGATAAAAACACCTATATAAGAAATATAATATGTTTTGAAGGCAATTGCTATACTGATGGTAGGTTAATAATTGTTTTGATATTAAGACGATTGAACAAATATGCAAAGTTATTGGAGGTTTGAAACCATTTAGAGCAATTACGGTTAGTGACCCGGAGAATTCAAATTTATGTAGTGTGGTGAAGTAATGCTGGTGAAAACGCAGTGTGAGCCAATAACATGGGATTGTAAAATAAAATACTATTGTTAATGGTGTTGTGCTAAAAAGGAATATGTGTAACGGAAACTATACGAAAATATGACCATAGATTATGGATGAACGAAAAATGGTTGTGAACTACGCGTGATAGGCAAAATTGTGAGATGTAAGGAAATGGAAACTACATGAATCTGTGACTGTACTGCTCTACGTTATCATACTACAGTCTATATAACACATTAGAACGCATCCGTTTTCCCATTCACCACAGTAGTGTCGCTATACCTTCAGATTCGAACGACATTCACAGGTTATCCATGCGGAGATAGTTCATGGAGTCTTCGGAGTTCGGATGAGTCAATGCTAAGCGACCACTTTACTGCAGATCATTTTTGTTCGCTCTCCAAATAGCAAAAATATCCGTCAGATGAATCTTGGTTTAAATGCTCTCCACTAAATTTTTCTTCTAAATTCAATCATTGTTTTCAACTATCACTATCAGTATACCATAACCATTAAAAATTTCAATGTTTGATCTATATGTTATAAAAAACAAACAATCACGATTTATAGCTTACAATTTTTTTTCATATTTCGAATGTACCTGTAAAAAACGTTATTCTTCGAACCCCCATGACCTCTCAACATTCTTGAACTCCTAAACTATCATCAATACAAATAAATCTTTATTATTTTTTCATAACATTTCTCAAATCAATTGTACAATAATTTAGATTTCTAATAACTATTCAAAACAAATCTAACAAAATAACATAAAAATATAGAGATGAAACTCAATCGAAAATACATGAAATCACATAAAGTTCATTTAGTTCAAGATAAAAGCTACAACTATAAAATTATGTAAAAAAAAAAAATAGTTAAAAGAAATAAATAAAAATTAATTGCAAATAAAAAGAAATACAAATTGAGATAAAAATGAAATAAAGATTTTGATGTACGTCATAATTACTATAATTATTTCTTATAACTTTAGAATTAAGATGTTTTTTTTTTTTCTACTTTTATTTTACGTCTACGTTTCGAGAATATTAAATGTCACTTGATTAAAAAAATGATTCCAGATTTTTGTACAAAACCAACAACATTTCCACATCATCTCTCATAGTTCTTTGATTAAAATCAAAAGTTTATTGGATTTTTTTTTTGTGGGATGTCGTTAAATTGATTGGAAACCTATTTACCCTTAAAAAAAAGCTATAAAATCGATAAACGATTTAATTAATTTAATTTTTAATTAGAAATTATAAAAAAAACGAAAAAAGAAAAACGAAAAGTATTTATTTGATGTAATTAATGGTTTCTGGTTAAGGAAGGTAGAGATTATTTGAAATTGATTTGATTGAAAGGTCTTTTTGATGGGGGTGCCTGGTAGTGTTTGGGTATATTTATGATAAAAAGAAAACTTGTTCATTATTTTTTGTTTAATTAAAGTTTTTCGATTAAAAAAACAAAATCTTCAATAAAACAATAATAATTTTACGGTAAGTTAAATCAAAATTTGAAAATCTACAGTTCAATGTTCTCAATAGTTTTTAATTTATCAAACGAAAACTTTTTATTGTAATTTAATTTTATCCAAATCATTAATCTAAACTTCCCATTCACTATTAATTCAACACATCAGTCACATAAGTTGTAAAATTTTTATTCTTACCTAAATCATAAATTGTCTCATCCGTTAACATATCTTACGCACAAAAAACA